>SIJG01000020.1:603120-1313947 GCA_023374025.1 Heterodera schachtii
TTCGGAAAATATGAGTAATTTTTCAAAAACCTCCACCTGAGTCCGTCCCTGGGTGGACGACTCGTTGCACCATACCTGTGCAAGGGGGGTGGGGGGTCAATGAACCCTCTTACGATCGACTTTGACCCCCCCCCCCCCCCCCCCCCCCCATGCCCCCATGGGGGGTCGGAGCCCAGTTGCATTACGATCGACCATTTTTCAATTTTTTGCCTGCTGAAGACTTTTTTTTTTTGCTCTTCGGGCTAAAATTTTTTCTCCCATTTCCATATGAGAAATTTTTATAAAATTTTACTTATTTTCATATTTACGATCGACTTTTTCTTTTCTCTCACACCTTTTTCTTTTTCTCCCTCTTCCTTCCTTCCCTCCCCTTCTTCCCCCCCCCCCCCCCCAACTTCTTACGATCGACTAAGAGAGCCCCCTCCCCCCCTGAGTCGGTGATGCGACATTTGCGGCGCTGACATTTGCGGCGCTGACACTTGCGGCGCAGACATTTGCGGCGCCCAGCCAAAGCGACACTTGCGGCGCTGACACTTGCGGCGCAGACATTTGCGGCGCCCAGCCAAAGCGACACTTGCGGCGCAGACACTTGCGGCGATGACACTTGCGGCGTTACATTTGCGGCGCCCAGTCAAAACGACATTTGCGGCGCCGACATTTTGTGGCACCCCCATATTTAATGCTCAAAAATTAAATCTCGAACACCCTTTTGTTTTCCTTATAGTCATAAGAAATTCTTTTCAAAATTAATAAAGAACCACTGAATGAAAAATATGAGTAATTTTTCAAAAACCTCCACCTGAGTCCGTTCCAGGGTTGGACCACCCGTTGCACCGAACAATCCCTGTCTGATTAGAATTTGTTCTTTTTGACCGAACTTTCTTCACGGCAGGTGCTGCTCCTTCTGTGCCTTTGCTACGCGTTGTGCGGCCGCCATGGAACGCCACCGTTTGCTGTCCAAATGCAACGCGGCGGCAAAGGCGGCGCGGACTGTACGCGTGGGCCTTTTTTGGGAGGGGGTTCGAGAATAAATGCATTTTTAGAGCATATTTCAGTCATTTTTGGCAAATTTTCATAAGAAATATGCAACAAAAACGAAAAATACACACCTACGAATCGACTTTTTTGGGAATTAAAAAAACTTACCTTTCAAATAGAAATTCTGAGCCTGGCCAAAACCAATTCATCAAGAATCATTGTGTCAAAATGCTTTTTAGCTGTTCCATTTTCAGCCAATTCTCGGTTGGACTTCTCCCTCCGACACTTCCGTCGCCTCTCTTTCGTCGTCGTTGGCCATCGTCCAGTTGAGCTGTGTTCTGTGCACCTCATTCCGTTCCGTCAATGTAAAGGTTCGGACGGTTTTATTAACGATTTTTTTTAAATTTTCCAAAACATTTTCTCAACAAAGTTCAAAAAAGCCAGGCCTTGGGTTTTCTTTCGAGATTTTTTATCCACAAAATCAAGGTCCTAGGTTTTTCGTAAATCGCCCCTTTTTGACAGGCGTTGGCTGAGCACATTGCCAAAGTGCACCACCAAATGCCATTTACTGGGAAGAAATTAATTGCCGTCGTCGAACAGCACTTGGAGCAGTACACCAGAGACATCAGCAAGGAAGTGAGCCAGTTCGGGACGGACTGGGGAATCATATGGATCATCTACTGATTTGATTTTTACTGGATGGGAAGTTTTCAGCTTTCTCCCCCGGGTGCACCCCAAAACGTCGCCGGAAGACTTTTTGGACCATAACTTTGTTCATTGTCAATCAAATTAAGCATTCTTGGTGTTGTTCGATAGCTTTATATCAGAGTGGCCAAGTGTCCTTATTTCTAAGATTTGTCCTTATTTGGAAGGGCCGGATCTTAGAAAATGAAAATGTCCTTATTTCTAAGATTTGTCCTTATTTGGAAGGGCCGGATCTTAGAAAATGAAAATGTCCTTATTTCTAAGATTTTTCTTATTTTTGGCTCGACGTGCATATTTCGTTCTTATTTTGGATTTGAAAATAAAAATCTTTGCAAAATTTGAACTTTTTTTGGTGAAAATCTGATAACAAACACATCAAAAATTTTCCCGGCGGCGCCTATCGGCACCGCCGCCCACCCCCTGTCCCCCAAAAGTTTTTGTAAAAAGCGCGCATCAAAAAAAGCATTTTTTAACAACAAAAAAAAAAACCGTTTCCTGGCTAAATATCGCAAAATTTTACATTTTTTGGACAAAATCTGCTAGCAAATCGCATCCAAAATTTCAAAATTTTCCCCGGCGGCGCCTATCGTCGGCCAGGGAAGGTCCCAGGGGGGGGGGGGGGGTACGCGGGGTACGTACCCCCCCCCCCCCCCTCAAGGCCCCTCATCACTCGAAATTTGGGCGCCCCTACAAAGTGTCCAAGCCACGAAATGTCCAAGCGGTACTCATTTGGTTTGGGTCCTATATTTTGGTCAAATTTTTTCAAAACATTTTTTCTGAAAACAAACATTCGGGGGTTTTCGGGGTCGCTGATTACGAATATGACAATTATTCTGGCCTATTCCAAACCCCGAACCCAAATTCGAACAAAAAGTCGAAAATTTAAAGTTTTCAAAATTCTCTCTTTTGCTCTAAAATTATTAAAACAAGCTAAAAATAATCACAAATCATTGAAAACATCAAAAAATGATCATTTTATTCAGGTTCTAAAATAAAAGTAAATTTTGAAAAATTTGAATTTTCGACTTTTTGTTCGAGTTCGGGGGTCCGAAATCCCGAATTGATCGAAATGGATACAATATTCGTAATCAGCGATCCCGAAAACCCCCGATATTTGTTTTCAAAACATTTTAAAGCAAAAAAAATGTTTTGAAAAATTTTGACCAAAATATAGGACCCAAACCAAATGAGTACCGTCCAAGCCTCGAAATGTCCATAAGGGTAAAAAACACGAAATGTCCAAAACTCGAAAAAGCTCACTCATAAAAACCCGGAAAAGGAGTCTAATTTAGGGTTTTCGGGGTCGCTGAATACGAACACGACCTTTATATTGCCCCTTGCCTAACCCTTGATCCACCCGAATTCCGGGTTTTTATGAGCTTTTTCGAGTTTTGGACATTACGTGTTTTTTACCCTTATGTACATTTCGAGGCTTGGACATTTCGTGGCTTGGACATTTTGTGGCTTGGACATTTTGTGGCTTGGACATTTCGAGGCTTGGACATTTCGTTGGTCAGCGGAAATTTGTAATGAAAAATATTATTTTTGCGGAAAAATTTAGATTTTCCTTGCTGGTACCCCCCCCCCCCCCAGACCGAACCTCACCCAAATTTTCCAAAAAATTTGCCACATTTTTGAAAAAATAACAATTTTTTGAAGAAAATTTGCTAAAAATGGCTCAAAATCGCAAAAATTTTCCCGGCGTTCCACAAAAACTTTTTTGGAAAAAGCGCCGCAAAAAAAAAAAGTTTGAAAAGCAAACATTTCAATCGTAAACTGGATCAGATCGATTGATAATGTAACTGTTTTACAAGGTAAAAAGCCATTTTTTGAAAAAATCTTATTTTTGGGGTCCAAATCTTAGTTTTAGCCTCGTTTGTCCTTTTTTTTTTTAAAAAAAAAACTTGGCCACTCTGCATTATATGTTTATTATTAATAGGCGAAATTTCTAAAAATTTTCATTTTAAGTTTCAAAAACCTAGTTTCGAATTTTTTGGTCCTGATTTTTTTTTTGTACATGAACAAAAAAACTTGAAAATTTGCAGGTTAATAGAGTTTTTCATAAGCTTTGGAACAATACCAATAATGTTTAATATGGTTGTGATGGAAAAAATTATGGTCCAAAAATTCGCCCGGCGGCGTTTCGGCTGGCGACGCTTTTCTTTGTCCGTTCTCCCCCCCCCCCCCCTTTAAAAATGGAACCCGAAAATTCGCGTCGATCAAAAACGATGGGTTTCTACCAATTAGAAAATAAGCACAAAACACAGGAACAGCACGAGGCCGAGCTGTTTGGTCTTCGGCACATTGACAACGACACACCGTTGGAGAAGAAGCGACTGAAACAAGCGGAGACTGACAATGACCGCAACGCGGGAGATGATGCACAGGCATTGGCGAGCAGTGCTGGGACTAAGAATGAACACTATGAAGCGATGCACGGATGGCTGAGCACTTTTCTGCCGCTGTTATATGTCAGCAAACTGAACAGTTTGTGTGCCAACCAGCCGCAGTCGGAGTCAATGCGTTTGCTCATGGCGATGAAGGCGCAGGACGACGCGAAGGACGGCAGCGACGACGGAACTGTTGCTTCGCATGAGTCGTTGTGGACCAAGCAGCGAGCGACCGTGGAGAAGAAGATGGACGAGTTCGGCATCCGGATGGGGTGTGCACCTTTGATCTATGAATATCATATGATTTGTTATGCTAAAAATAGGCAGTTTCTGTTGGGTGCACCCCAAAATATCGCCGTTGGAATATCGCCGAGAAAAAATATCACCGCGGAAATTTAAAATGAAAAATTTTCAAACTATTTTCATTAAAAAAATCATAGAAAATTTTTTTGGAAAATTTTTCGAGAAGACAGTAATTTATCATAAAATTTCAAAAAAAAATCGCTTAAAAATTTTCAAATTTTTTAAATTTAATTTTTATAAAAAACTTTTTCAAGAATTTTTTCTTTAAAAATTTCTGTTTGAAACATTTAAAAAAAAATTTCTGCGGCGAAATTTCAGGCGGTGATATTTTGTCCCGTTTCTGTTATACATATTCTTGAGTCTTCGGATGCATCCCTTCTCATTTGGCTTTCCATTGTTATGCCTTTGGCTATTGTTTGGCTTAATTATATAGTCTTACGGAATTACTTTTACCGTTATAAAAATGTCTACCCAATTGCCACCATTTTTTAGCCTCGTGCTCGGCGACTTCCCTTGCCATGGTTCGACCAAGACATTCTCTGATGAGAAGCGACCAATGAAAAACGGGTGTTTGAAAGCGGAGCTGAAGGACAAATCCGATCAGAGATCTCACTGACTTCTTATTGATTCCTATTTTGACAAATTATGAAATTATTGGGTATTTTGATTAATACATTCTCTTTTTTCTTCTTTAAATAAAATCGTAAAATATGCACCAAAAATGGCAAAATATGCACATAAAAGGTGAAAAATATGCATATAAATTTTTCCAATTTAAGGGCAAAATTTGGCACTTACCGTATATGCTCTAATTATAGCCCAGTCTCTATTAATCCCGCAGTCTCCAATTATCCACCAGTCTACGAGGTGGCTCTTGTGCAGTTTAGGCCCCATATACAAAAATTTTTACATTTTAGAATAAAAGAAGCCAATCTATAGGTTTTCGGGGTCGCTGATCGCGAATCCGGCATCCATTTCGGCCAATTCCAAATCCCGGACCCGAACTCGAACAAAAAGTCGAAAAATTAAAATTTTTCATTTTTAGTCTAAAAATAGTTTAAATGATTTATAATTGAAGCACTGATGACTTTCAGTTCGTTTCCGTGCATTTAAACAATGTTGACCAATAATATGAAAACCAAAAATTTTAATTTTCGACTTTTTGTTCGAATTCGAGTCCGGGATTTGGAATTGGACGAAATGAATACCGGATTCGCGATCAGCGACCCCGAAAACCTATAGATTGGCATATTTTATTCTGAAATGTAAAAAAAAAATTTTTGTATATGGGGATGATATTTTTGAAAATTTTTCGGTCATTAGAGGCTAAATGGCCGCGTTTTAATAGAGGAGAATTTGTTGAAAAAATGCTCAAATATGCACATAAAATATGCACAAATATGCAAAATATGCATATGGAAGTGGAAGTACGGCCTAGAAGCTTCAAACCAAGCTAAAAACATGTTTTTCGTGCGTTTCAAGCCTCCCGCAGTTCAGGAAAAAATATGCATGTGCATATAATTGGGTGCCCTAGTGATCAGCGACCTCGAAAACCCCCGTATTGGTTTCAGGACGACTTTTTAAACCGAATCACGAAACAGAGGAACAAAATTAGTATTGAAATTTATGAAGATGAACCGGGAAGTGGGTTGGTAATTTAAATTTTAATTATTGAATTCCATATTTATTTTGGTTTTTAGTTTTATCGATGCCACCTTTTGCCCGAGTGATCAGCAGCAGAAGTGAATTGCTGAGAAGTGATCGATTTTCAATAGAAACAGCAGATGTTCTGATTATTGTGTTCCTTAATCATTCTCTTATCCCAATGTAGCGAATTATTTAATGTTTTGTTTTTTGTGAATATGTGTAGAGAAATAGAAAAGGAATATTTTTCTATAAATTTTAATATATGTGTTTTAAGAGCTTTTTTGTCAATTTTATTGCCACTAAATTTTCAATCTTTCTCTCACTCGGGCCGAGAAGAAGAAAATTCTATAGTGTTTGTACGCTCTTACTTTTGCTTTTAGTTTTTTGTTTTCGAAAATTAAAGAAAAAGCGCTTTTATTTAACAATAATTTTTTTATTTGAAAAAATCATTTAATTAATTTTTTTCTTTTGGGAAAAAAATCCCTTTTATATCTCGCCCATTTGGAATAAAAATTTCGGACCGACCATTCCGTAAAAATAACAATCAGATTTTGATTAATTTTTCGTAAAAAATCTAGTGTCGTCTCGTATTTTCTTTTGTTTGTCTCGTTTTTCTCGTATTTTTTTATATTTGACTTTAAATGGTTTGTAACGCATTTTGCGATTTACGAAATATTTGAATTTTCCAACCATTTTCTGTTTGTGAACTATTTTATTGAAAGGGAATAATTAAAGTATTTTTTTCATATTTTCCCTATAGATAATTTATTAGAATTTAAAGGCACTTTTTTATTTTGCCGTTTTGTTGCATATTTATACGCAAAACTTTGTCAAAAATATATGAGCCTATGTTCCGATCCGTGCACTTTGTTCAATTTTGACCACCACACTTAAAAATTGTAGTAAAAATAGCAGTCGTCCTTCTTCTCGCTCTTTTTTCTCCGTTTGTCCTCCGATTTCTCCTCATTTTCATTTTCTTCCTTCTCCCCTTCCTCTTCCTCCATTTCCTCGTCATCATCCAAAATCTCAATGATTTGTGCCATTTGTTTCTCATTGGCAGTGTGTTGCTGCGTAACTTTTGTTCCTTCATTTAGTTTCTGAAAATTAAATTATTACTTTGAATCCAAAAATTGGGCCAATGAATTAGCGGTGATTAAAGAGAGAAAAAGAGAAAGAGAGTGAGTGTGGGAAAGCAGAGGGCAGTCAATCAGGGAAGCGGTGAGAGATTGTTTAAAATGATTTTTAAAGAAAATAATTTGGTGAAAATTGGTAACCTTTAAATTAGTCTATTAATTTAGTAATTTATGTTAAAGCTGCAAAATGTGCGGTACTTTGCGAAAAGCTAAAAATTGTTTTCTCATTTTTGAAAAAATCTTAACAAATTTTCATTTGTTTTTTTATCAAATAATTTTTGCCAAAAGTGTTTATTTGGTTCTTTCGGGTTTTGCCACCCCCCTGAAATTTTTTTTAAATAATTTTTCCTAGGCTAATTTTTGATGCTGATCACGAATCTGATGTTTATTTTTAGCTACAACGTGTTTTACGTGAGTTACGTGAAAATTTACGTGTAAAATTTTAAATTTTCTAAAATTAATTTTTAAACATGTTCGTTGGTTTCTAATGTCTTATGGTCTCTAATGTCTTATTTATGTTTAATCTGTGAGGGATACAAAAGATATTCTAAATGTACATGATATAAACGGCGAAAAGAGCTAGAAAATCATTCCCCCAAAAATGCCACATAATTTCGAGTCTCTTCTCCCGTTATGCTCTAATGAAATCGAAGCTGCAAAATTTAACACGTTGTAGCTAAAAATAAACGTCAGATTCGTGATCAGCATCAAAATTAGCCTAGAAAAAATTACTAAAAAAAAATTTCAGGGGGGGTGGTGGCAAAACCCGGAAGAACCGTTTATTTTTTAATTATTGCCTTTTTTCAACTTTCTCCTAATTTTAAAAAATTTTCGGGGACGTCACTAATGAGAAAGTGCCAAAAAGAAATAATTTTTACCATATAATTGGCTTCTTTCGGCCGTTGAAATCTTGCCGGAAATTCCAACACGTGAGTCGAGCCCATTGTAATATTAATACCCAATTGATGAAACGGTTTTGTTGAATGGATCATTCCGTTATACTTAAAGCATATTAATGTTCGTATGTACAATTAATACATGAAATATTAAAAAAAAATAAATAAAATTCGTAATTCGTTCAAGAAATACTTTATAACTAAAATGCTTTCCAAGGAAAATTCCAAGAGATTTAAAGGATTTTCAATGAAATTAATTACCCAGTGTTTGGAGCACAACCAATAAAAATATAAACGAGGGGGGCTTATAATTGAGGAGATACGATAACTACAATTAATACACGAAAAATTGCTCTTTTTTTAAAATGTATATTAAAATAGGTAATTCGCTGAAGAAACATTTTCATAACCAAAATCTTTCCCCAAAAAATCCATTTAAATTTCATAACAAATGGAGCAAAAACTGAAAAAATTTGCCTTATTTACCCATTAATCTGAACAGTGCCGCCAGGATCCTGGTCCAGGAATTTTTATAAATTCCGTTCTCTGATCGCCCCACTTTTGCTTCCCTAATGTCCTTCTGCTTACCCCATGGTATTTCAGTCGCCGGATCCATTCCAACGGCACTTTGCGCACCGAAATGTCGTAGGTTTTGCAGCTGAGTTGGTGCAGCACCACGTCCGTCTTGGCCCTGGTGATTGTTTTGAATGTGTGCGGTTTGAAGCCGTGGCATTGCACCTCAACAAAATAAACATTCTCCTCCTCCTTCGGAAGGGGCGGCTCAATTTGAAGTAGGAAATGTTTAAGCAGTGAAATTTGAAAATTCTCCGCGTTTCCTTTCGATTCGCACACGAAATAGGCAATGGGACGACCCAAGAGCTGAAATGGGACGAAAAAACATTTAGGCAAAAAAGGAAATCGCATTAAGTGACAAAATATTTTGAAGAGGGTAATTGGACACCGTTTTTTTAAAGTTAATGCGAAGACTTATACAAAATTGTCTGATAAATTTATTTTGCTAAACAACATCTGATCTCCGCAATAAAATTCAAATTTCTATAATTTATTTTCTTTTATTCCAAATATTCCGGCGGTGTTTGGTTTTGTGGGAATTAACGGAAATTTTGTTTGATCTTTTTGGAAATTTTTTTTCAATTTTTATGGGCGTATTTTCTGAAATTTTTTCAGGTCGATTATTAGGGGGTGTTTTTTTTATTTTTATTAAAGATTTTTCCGAAAATCCTGAAAAAGGCGCCAAAAATGGCGAAATCGGATAGGCACTTAGGCATTTCGCAGTTTTGTCGTTCATTTTTCTCTTTTTCTTTTTTAAGAAATATTATTTTTTGTATAAAATTTGCTAAACATTAGTCATCCAATTATTTTTTCCGAAAATTTAACTTAGGTAGTTCAGCTTCATATCAGGGCTCCCGGACTTTTCGACAGAAGGACTTTTCGACAACAAAGGATTTTTCGACAACAAAGGACTTTTCGACAGTAAAACAAAAAATAATGGACTTTTCGACAGTAAATATAAAATCAATTTTCTTATTAAAATTATTTATATTGTTTGTCTATTTTACTAAATTTTTTTAAAATTTACATATTAATGTGTATTGCTAAGTCATTATTACTAGGGAAACGGTTTTTGTATTTTACCTATTTTTTCCTTAGCTCCCAGTGATCTTAAAAAGCACGAAAAACAGTTGTTTTTTTTGATGGTTGTTGATTTCGAGTTATTAGAGCCTATTTTCTAGGTTTTTATTTTTATAGCCTAAAAAGCCTAATAAATTTTCGAAAAAACTATTTGGACCTTTTTGCGTTTTGCCCTATTTGTGAGCAAAAATGTAATAAAGACGAAAAATATACGCTAAGAAACGACCCGAAAATTTTCAGAAAATATACCCATAAGAAATGAAAGATTCAAAAAATTTATTTACTTATTTTCCTGACAAGAATTTTTGAATTTCAAAATTATGTAAAGTATCTAATACTGATTTGGCTTAATTTTGTTGCTTTTTAAATAAATTTTCCTTCTGTCGAAATGTCCTCTGTCGAAAAATCCGCTGTCGAAAAGTCCGGCGCCCCATATCAGCACCAAAAAATCCCGAATCAAAAGTAGAATGAATGTGATATGGTTAAAAGTAGAGTTGAGCGGGACCGGGACCTGAACACGGACAACTGAGTACAACTGAGTACCGAAGTCCCGGTTTTGACCGGGACCGGGACTAGTCCCGGTTTTTTCCCGGTTTTCCCAGCCAAAAATTCCCGGTTTTTCAACCCGAAAAGGTCCCGGTCCCGGGTTTGCCCAAAATTCCCGGTCCCGCTCAACTCTAGTTAAAAGTGAGATGATCAAAATTATGGTGGAAAAAAGTTTTTGAACAAATTTAAAAAACTATTTCAAAAGCATTTAACATCTAAAATATTACTTTCTTGAAAAATTTGTCACCATAAAAATGTTCAAATTTTGACCATTTTCCCTTGAAACTTGGTTAAATTTGGATGATTGAAAAAAATCATTATTTTCTACTATATTTCAAGAGAAAATGGTCAAAAAATTTATTATTTTTAGGTGATAAATTTTTCACCAAGTATAACTTTTTATGTACAAGTCGTAGCCCCACCATTACAAAAGCTGCAGCCGTCGCTTACAAAATGGCAAACCCAAACTAACTTGCAATGAATAATGCTTAGACTGCATTTCATTTTTTTTTTATTTGACTATTTTCCTTTTTTCTTGATATGGCACAATCGGTCCCCTTCGGCGACGGCATTTTCTTATCTTTTTGTGTATTTTACTGTCGACTGTCCACTGTCCGATCATCCACCAAGAGACTTTTTTGATCAGGACCAAAAGAAGTAAACATTGTTATTTCAAACTTATCTTTGTCTCAATTTCGAGCTTTATGTTATGTTCAAAGACTATTTTTGGGTCAAAATTTTAACCATTTCTCACTTGGTTGACCACAGCTCATTCACTTCACATTTAATTCTGGATTTTTGTTGCGAATGTGAAGCTAACCGAAGCGAGTATTTCGTTATAAGAAATACTAATTGATCAAATTCATTAGCAGCCAGCGCCGCTGATCGACCCGAAATGATAATGGCACAAATCATCAAGAGTCCCGGTGATTTTAATATCCTTATGACACTTCATCAAGTGCCAGATTTGAATGGAAATGCAGGAGCGTACTAAGTCAATGCGTTCTTCCGTCAATTAGACTCAATCAGTGAGGATTGACCTAACAAAAAGCGTTTAAGCGGCATTTAAATCGAAATGCTCGGGTAGAGCAGAGCATCCATTTCGGTATGAAAATATCAGAAGGGCCATTAAGCATCAACTCGATTCTATAGATGCGAAGTCGACGTGCGCATTTGATGAGCTGATGACTGGGTTTGCAGAAGGAATGGCGATAGCATTGATGACTTGGCGGACCGACTGTCATCATTGGTGTGAAGGGTTTATCCGGGCTCGGCGAACATATGTATGACGATTACTCGATTGGCACCTTATCTAATCGCTCAAAACAGTCGTTAGGGTTCAAATGTAACTGGGCGTTGGCATCGCCCAGTTGTCACGCCTAGTTATCCCTCTCTGCTGTCAAGTATCCACCGCCCCCCCCCCATTCGATAAATCCTCATTTTCTACTTGTCCACCGATCCCACCGTCATCGCCGTGTTGTCCATGTCCATCCATTCCGCGTGCGTCGCCCACACTTTGATATGGTAGCGGTCGCACTGTATCTGCTCGCTGTTGAACACAACTTTGGTCGGCCTCGTCCCTTTGGTGAACGTTTTGAATTTGTAGTCACTGTAATCTTCAGAGACTGTCCATTTCTCCACCGTTTTGCCCTCCTCGTCAATTTCCAGTATCGTATTTTTCATTTTATCTTCATCACAAAACACGCGGAAGTGGTAAAAAAGGTCACTCGTTTCCAACGCGGGCCCAATGGTCAGATTGAAAAAGTTGCCAAACATAATCCGCTTGTTCAGCCCGTCGTTTGGAATCGCATTTTCCAGATAAGGAGCAGGCTTAACAAATGTTTAATAAAAATTTTATTTTCTGCTGAACAAATTTCCCTGAAAGGTTAAATATTGAACATGTTTTACCCATGTATTCATGCCATTTCGTAATCGTGCATCCATTGCAATTGGTATTTCCGCTTTCCTTGCCTTTGCCTTGTTTGGCATTTCCACTTTCATTACATTTGCCTTGTTTGGCATTTCCGTCCAGAGCAGCCAAATGTACACGCGAAAATAAGCGCACACTCTTCCAGAACGGAAGTTCAGTGTGACAATGGCCTCGTCATTCGCTTGCTCCTCCGCAAAAGCCGCTTCTCCCCCCGCATAAATCCCCGCACTGTCCTCACAATGTCCAACCACATAATACACGTGGTGTGTGTCGGGCATGGCCAAGCCGGGGATCAGCTTCAGATGCAGCGAATTGTTATTGTTGTGCGGCTGTTGCGCATTTTGGCCCATCCAATGGGAGGACAGCAAAAGGCCAACAATTGGCATTAGCATGGCAAAGTTTGCCAAAAGAACCATTGCCTTGGTGATACTGCAGTTTTGAATGCGAGGGATTTTATTTTAAAGAATTATGTTAAGAAATTGGTGCCTAAAAAAGTGAGCAGTAAAAAATGTAGCGCCGCTTAGAATAATTGGTTTTGCAATAAGAAAATGGAAAATATTAATTACGAAATAAAACTCATAAAATAAAAAATTGCTTATTTATTGATTCACTAAAATAAACCCACGTAAATCTGCATGTAATTTTTCATTATGAGTGATTTCTGGAAATAAAAAAGCCAAAGCGAGGGGGGGGGGGCTTTTTTATGAATCCATTCTCGCTCTCGTTTCCCACGTCGCAAATTTTTTTTTTATCTCGAACAACCTAAACTAATGATTTCAATAGAAATAAGGATTTTTGGGGTTCTTTTTTCCAAATATTTTTTGTTAAGGAGGTAAAAACTCATCCTATCACTTTCTGATCAAAGAGCGATTAGATTAGGCACATAAAAATTATAAAAAAAAAAGAAATTAGAAATGCACAAGACCGTAAATTTTGGGAAAATCCGGGACCGTGACTCGCCGAGACCAGAAAAGCCGGGACCGGTATTATATTTTAACGGAACCAACCGGCTTATTTTCTCGGTGCAAAAAAATTGAGTAATTTAATCTATTGTTAATTTTAATCTTTTCCTTAAAAATATTTTTCATTTTTGTAAAATCAAGAATTTTTTGCCGCACTACATATGTTTCCAAAAATCTTTGGTCAACGCGGGGCATCGGCGGTGCCTATAAGCGCTGTTTGATAAATGCGAAATTTTGGCTCGAGACTCTTGAGCATCACCAATTCTTACCAGTGCTTCTTTTTTGTCCAACAGTTATACGAATTCAACATTGATGCGCCCATTTATTATTGTTAGCGAAACAGCAACAAATTTTTATATTTACATAAAAAATAATTAAATGTCCATTAGCAGAGAAGGAAAAGCTTCCCGGGCAGGAAGTGGTCAGTTCCGTCAGAACAGAGCCTTTAGCCTCATTTTGTGGGTTGTTTTTATTTTTCGCAACAACACCAACAAAGCCACACGGTGAATGATTTTCCTAAAATAAATCTTTCTAAAAAATGCACTCAATTTTCTGATCCAAAAAGGTTGGGTCATTCAGCAGTTTTATGGCGTGGCCAAATTTTGAGATTGGACGCCAAGCATTTGGCGGTGATCAAAATCTTTACCATAAAATTAAAAAAAAAAGAAATCGGATCGGAATTCGGAAAAAGTTAGTGTGAAATTCTAAAATTTTCTTTTAAATTCTCTTCTCCAGTTGCGAAGGCTTGTCTCTGAGATGTTCAATTGTTCTGCTATGTCAATGTTTCGCAGTTTCGGCTTTTGCTCTTTAATTTTATGGTATTGCTTAACAATTTCATATTTTTCAGCATCAGTGCGACCCTTTTTAACTGAAAAAATCGAAATTATTTTAAAATACTAATTAATTAATTAATTAATAAAAATGATAAATGCGTAATTGTTTTTCCAAATTCCTTCTTCCAGCGTCCAATTGTTCCGCGACAAATGCCCAATTTATTGCAAATTTTTGCATCAATTTTTCGGTGACAAGCAATCTTTGATTTTAAAGGAAATTTGCTTTTCATTTTATCAAAATGTTTTATCAATTCAACTTTTTCGCAATTAGAATATATGTGTCCTTTAAAATGAATTTTAATTATTTTGAATTAAAAATAAATGAATTTTTTTGTGAGGGTTTTTATTTTATTTTTTGTTGTTGCAAAAATGAAATAATCAGAATAATAGAAATTTACAGAAATTTGTTTATTATGTTTCGGACCAGCTTATGCTTAAAGGTTATTTCCTGCTCGAAAATTCCTTAAAAAATTAATTTTTTTTTTTTAGTTTCTTTTTATTACTTGATATGCCTAATTTGCATTTCCACCGATTGATTGTTGAACTATGCAAGTCAAATTTTTTGGCTAATTTATCTTCCAAAATGCGATTTGAAAAAAACACATCAAAAGTGTCACGAAATTCCTTTTTAATTTGGTCAAATATGTGAATGATTTGGTATTTCTGTGCTTCAGTGTAAACTCTTTTTGGCTCTAAAAAATGATTAAATTTTATATTTAATTTTTAAGTTTTAAATATTTTTCTATTTTTAGAGGTATTTAAAAAATGCTTTCAACCGATTCTCAGAGAGTGCTTTTTTGTTTTCACTCATTAAAACTCAATATTGGCATTTAGGCACAAAAACTCCGAAATAGGCAAAAATATGCATTGTAAAATGCCATCTTAGCAGCTTTTAACCAAATTATGTTATTATTATTATTTTGTCAACAATTGTTATTATCAAAATATTTATTTGTATTTACTGATATTTTTTTGTTTTTGGGCTTTTTGTTCAACAAATTCGGTATTTGGTGGTGACAGATCAGCAGAAACAGAAGCAGTGTGTTCGTCGGATTTGTTCTGCTGCTGTTCGTCGGTTTGATCAACTCCAATGGATTCTCCAATTGTTGCAATCTCATCAAAGTTAATCGCATTTATTGCCAATAAAAGCAATAAAAATTTAAACATTTATAAAAAAATAAGAAGAAATCTTATTAAGATTAATATACACAATAAAAAGAAATATAATAAATGGAATAAATGAAAAATGAAAAAGAAATTCTTTCCATTGATTGAAATAAAAAGAATTCCATTGGCAAAAAATTGGACTATATCTTGTAATTTTATTTTAGCATATGCAAATCTCGCGTAAAAATAAGTAAATGTATAAAGAAATAAATGTTTTAAAGTTGATTTATTGTTATTCGAGAATTTTTGAATGAAATGCGCTTCTAGGCTTGAAATCTTACACTCAAAACTTACACTCAAAACTTACACTCAAACATCACAATTTTCTTTTCAATTTTTATTAAATTTTCGTTTTCGGAATATTCGCAGCCTTTTCAAGATTTTGAATGCGATGGAAAATAAATTGTCGTGATTTTGGACATTCGCTCATAGATCCCGTATCTTGGTAAAGTGATGTTGAAGTTGCAAAATTTCCCACTCGAGTCTGATCCTTCCCGAACTACAAATTCCAATTCCTACCAAAAATCCCCAAATAGCCTCCATAATTTTATTATTCTCTTTACTAATGGAACAAATACAATTTGACGATTTCATACATTAGTGAAATTGTTTTTCGACTGAATGTTAGGGCTAAAGAAAAAACTATAATTAATGCATTTGTTAATATATTACGTCATTGTTATAATATGCTTAACCAATGGATAAAAAAATAGAAAAAAAAATTCAAAACCATTTTCCAAATAGCGCCTGATTATTGATTTTCAAGCCACATAAAAATTTGCTATCATTCACTTACGAAAAAAAGAAATTATTATTTATTATACAAAAAAATATTACAAAATGCGCTCTTTAACTCTAATTACAACATTAATTACTGTGTTACAATTTGCCAAAGTTTTTTGTGGTGGCAATTATCTGACCTTTCAATTTTCACCGGCCAATGAATACGAAGTGTCGGCCACTGTTCTCACGGATGTTGACAAAGCTTTGAAAGAAACTGACTCAAAAAAAGAAATCATCCAAAACGGAAAAACAAATTGGGAGGGAGAAAAAAGTGTAATTATAATTAACCGAAATATTCTAAAAGGTTGGCATAACATTCGCATTGAATTCGGACCAGCAAAAATGGCCAAAGTTTGTCAATTTAATTTAAATTATTTTAAATTTTTTAAATTTTAGAAATCCATAACACTGAACATAGAAACAATGAAGGAACAAAACTTAGTGAAACTGAACTATGAAAGTCCAATTCTTCGAGCCAAAATGAAGGAAAAAGTGACGAGCGATGAGGAAAAGGGAGAAGAAAAAGTGAGAAAATAAATTTAAATAAAAATCAAATTACCATTTTTGAGTCCCTCTCAAATGGCAAGGACAATCCTTAAAAAATTGTTTGTGTGATTGAAATTTAAATCTGGAGTTCCCAATATAGAATAAGAAAAAAATTTTCGTAATTGATTTTCAAGGACAATGTAAAAATATTAAGTATTTAAACAGGTTTGGACGCAACTACGGGTTATGGATATTACGGCGTTTTTAGACCCCCCATAATTACGGATTATGGATTTCCATTTACGGCGTTTTATACCCCCCCCCCCCCCCCATAATCTAATTGAAAATCCAATTACGTCCAGCCTGATTCAAGTGAAATGAAAGTAAAGGATATTTTCATTTATTTTTTATCATTTTGAAAATACGTGTTTTGTGTTTTTTTGGATTCGAACTCGTTTCCTATCCATAGTTTTTTAAATGGAGATTTTGAAAATTACTGTGAATATAAAAGTCAATGAGTACAATTTTTAGAAAATGGCGAAACGTCACAGAACCGAAAAGGAAGAGGGAGAAGAAACAGAAGAAAAGGAAGAGAAAGGGGATGAGAAAGAGAACAAAGAAAAGGGGAAAGAGACAGAAAATGAACAAGAAATGAGGGAACTTGGTCAAATGGAGGTCATAAATAAATTAATTAATAAAGAAAAGTCAGGAATTTGAAAATTCAGGATCAGATTTCGGCGGGTGGGAACCAGACCCGGGTCGGATTTTACTATTAAAACCTTGTTTTTCAAGATCCTGATTCAGGTCCCAAACTTTGACCCTTACCACGATCCGTATCAGGCTTTTTCTAAAAATGCCAAAAAAATAATTTGGAAAAACAAAATTATCGAGGCATTAATATTAGTGCTCACTTTTTGAAAAAAGACTGGGCCTGGATTTGTTGGGCCTGGGCCTGGCTTGCGTGGACAAAATTTCGGGAAAACCAAGGTCCAGGAGAAACCCAGGATGCCGAAAAATGGCCTGGCTTGACCTGGACCTAGGAAATCCAGGCCTGGATCCAGGTCCAGGTCGAGCTCTAATCAACTTTGTTATAGTTAAATTTAAGGATAATTGAGGAAAATTTCTTGAGACTCCCGGCAAAATTAACCCTCGAATAGTCTCAGCATTTATTAGCTTAATTGTTTTCTTTAGCATCCGTTGCCGAATTATTTGTCGCCTGAAGGCAAAATTCCGAAGTATAAGCTGCACAAATGCACACAGTGTTTATGTTCATTTTATTGGGCCAAATCACTTCAAAAACACTCGTGCAAAGGCCAACAGACGGAGAAAGGGACAGAAGAAGAAAAGGAAGCGGTACTTTTTTCTGTTTTTTGACCCCTCCCCCTGAAATTTTAAAATAAAAAGAATTTCTAGTGTAATTTGTGTCTCTGATCACGAATATGACGACCTTTATTTGCAAAATTCCGAACCCCGAACCAGAATTCGAACAAAAAGTCGAAAGTTTACATTTTCGATTCCCCATTTTTCGTCTAAAAAGGACTTAAATAATCTATCACTCACGCAATAAAAGTTCATATAAACCATTTCAGACTAAAAAATGCTAGATACAAAATCCTCAAGTTTTGACTTTTTGTTCGAGTTTATGTTCGGGGTTCGAAATTGATCAAAATGGATGTACATTTTCGTAAACAGCGACCCCGGAAAGTCCTTAAAATGTTTTTATGAATTTAAAATTAAAAATTTTCAAAAAATGGGTATGGGAGACAAACTGAACTATTACCAAAATGTGTTTTCATTGTAATTTATGAATTCGTAATTTTGTTAGATTTCGGATTCTATTTGTAATTTAGCAAAACAAAGGTCATATTCGTGATCAGAGCCATAAATTACCCTGGAAATGACTTTTTATTTGAAAATTTCAGGGGGGGTTTCAAAATAGAAAATACCAATGAAGCGGTGATCACTCACTGATCACTGATCGAAAATGAAATGATAATAATTTAATGGATTAATTAAATTCGAAATTCAGAAACAAACTGTTACTGATGCTAATAACCCGGGAGAGCAGAAGGAGGCAAGTCAATCCGATGCAAAAGCATTGGGTGAAAAGCAGCAAAACTTTGATGAGGTAAATGGGTTTTCCAGATCAGGGATTTTGTCCTCGTTTTGTCCTTGTCTGCTAAAGGTCGGTAAGAATTTTTGACAATTTTGTCAAAGTCTTAAAAATCACACCTTTCTGAATTCCTTAAACTTTGAAACTCGACCCCGACTTGTTCCGTTCGACCCGACCCGGTTTTTTCTCCATCCGCTGCAACCCGGGAAGACAATTTTTTTTAAATAAAACGTTAATTAATTGTTACTTTTTGTTTCAAATTTAACAGAAAACAAAAATCGCTGATGAGAAGCCGTATGAGGTGGGTATTAATTGAATGAGAAATAATTAAGCTAAATGTTGGAATTGACTGATTGGAAATTTACAAAAATAATAATTCAAAAATAAATTAAACTGTATTAAAAAAACACACTAAGAAATTTGAATATTGTAATATTTACATAATTTAAATTCTTTTAAATATTTAATAATTTCTAAGTTATTTTACGTGGAAAATTATTGTTTTTATAATTATTTATTTAGTGTGAATTTTGCCAAAAACGCTATTCACGACTCTGTTATTTCAAGAAGCATATGTCAAAGCATTGAACAAGAAAAAGAATTGCATGACAGACTTCCAAGAAACCGAAAATAAACATGAATATTTTTTGAAATTTGGCCTTAGTTAATCCCGAACTAAGGATTTATTCACATTTTATGCTCTTTAAAAGGCCGAAGATGTTTTTTTTGAAATGGTTTATTGAGAATTTGAGGATTTTTCGTTTTTGGCCAAAAACCTTCAAAAAAGGAATTCTTGGAAATACATGTTTGTAAATGTTTGAAAATTCCAAAATTTCTCTTTCCGGCGGCGCTTAGGCACCGTCGGACCCTTCATTTTTCAAAATTTGAAAAACAGCATTGAAAAAATTTCTGAACTAAATAACAAAAAAATATCTTTTGCATTCACAATCAAAAAATTTTTGATCGCTACCACCGATGCAACTTCACAATCTCTCGCGCTTCAGACTTCCATAAAATGCTAAATTTATTGTACAAGAATTGTGGTGGATTTATTGTTTCAGAAAAATTGACTGATAAAATGTAAGCAATTTATATAATGTTTGAAAATACGATTTTATTACATATGTGGATTTATTTTTTTCGATTTTATAATTTCATTTGGAAAAACTTAATCAGCTATCGATATTTAAGCATCATTTATAATTATTTAATTTTTTAAATTTTGTCATTTTAAGAAAAATTCCCATGTCAGACCTTAATAATTTTATTACATATTTGGTGTCTGTTTTCGAATTGATTAAACCTAAGAATATTTAAAATAACAATCACTTTATCCGTTGACGTATTATTTTATTTAGGACAGCATATTTTTTTGAAATCTCTCATCTAATTACTTTGTTCACACTCATTAGTCAGCCTAATAAATCACATCTTTCGCGCACCCATTCTCACCTCCCACCGACCGATCGACCATCATAATTAGTTGTTGATTACTTACGAAAGCAATTAAATTATTCCTTTTCCCGTCCCACAAATTGTGAAATTAAAAAATCAAAAATAAATGACGACTCAACAACGATTATTTGGGAATCAGCTGCTTTTTCTTTGCATTTTTCTTATTGGAGTTGTTTTCTTCCTCTTTTCTGCTGCTGTTGCAAATGGTGCTCATTTAGTTGACTCAAGTGAGTTGCTCTCTTTTTAAAGTCATTTAATCGAAATTTCAATTTAAATCCGCTTTATTGAAATGAGTCGAAACAAATTGGCATATTTTTGGCCAAAGAAAATGCTAAAAATAGTTAATAAAGGCGGATGTTTCCGAGTAAAAAATCATGATTAGGCGTTGATCAAATTGGTCGTGTACAGCGCCGCAATCATAACGGCGACATAAACATACGCAGAGGGATTGAACGCTTCAACGACAATCGCATGGCACAAAATGGTAAAGGCGCAAAAACGATTTAAAGAAAAGCAAAACCGGCGAATTTTAAAAATAGGGCCCACTTTATGAGTGAATAATTAGGAATTAAATAATAAAATTATTAATTAAATAATTAAAATGAAAGATATGAATTCAATTTATTTCATTTGCTCAACAGAACTGGACTTCTTGCACATCTGACCAGCGAAACATCAGCAGCACAAAAACGTTAAGACGCATTAAACAACAATAATTTTAAAAAAATTGATTTTTTTTACTTCCGTTATTTATTTTTCTTCGTTTTATTTTCACATGGCCGGAAAAGCGTAATAAACAAACAAGCAGATAAATAAACAAACAAACAACACGTACAAATGAAAACAACGCGTATAAAAAATGTAATGCAATTTAAAAATTTATTTTACATAATTATTATTTTTTTTTATTAAAATGGTTATTTCTTACACAATTATTGCTTTTATATTTCTATGGGGAAGTGGGATGTGCAACACAAATCCAACAGGTTAAATTAATAATTGCTGAGACTTCTAATGACTTAATTACCGGCACATTTTTAAGACTTTTTAATTGGCAAACAAAAAAAACAACAAAAGAAATAGGAAAAAATGCTAATGAATAGCCTTCTTACATTTTTGCGCTCCTTTCTGAAAAAAATTCCAATTAAATATTTCAGAAAGTGATTTATTCGCCAAATTGAACTCACAATTGACCCAATTTAATCAAATTATCAATGGAGAAAATTCAGCAGAGGGAAACAATAGAAAATGGGCATTAAAATGGCTTCAAAATGATGGCATTGCAATTTTATGCAACGAAAATTTCCAAAAAATTCACGAAAATCTCAGAAGCAAAAAAACAAAAGGAGATGAAGCATTCATTGAGAAAGCAGAAAACAATTGGAACAATTTTTGCGCAATGTTTAAAAATGGGAAAAGCATCAGAGAAATTGAGGCAAATTTGTTGGACAGAGCAAAAGAATCCGTGCAAAATTTGGAGACAATGCCCCTTGAATTAGTGAAAAATTTACGAAAAATTGCGCAAAATGGAATTTTTAACGCGGAAAATAAACAAAAAATGGCCGAATTATTGGTGCAATTCATCGTTGGGCTGAACATCTTCCGAAAATTGGTTGGAGGTCAAAAGCATTCATCAATTTGTAAATAAAAAATAAATTCAAATTTTAGACACATTTTGGACAGATAAAATCGTGAAGCACCAGCAGCAGCTGCAGTTGGCACGACGAAAGCGAAGAGCGAACTTAATAAAGTCGGCGGAGTGCCTCTTCAGCATTGGGCTTGGGGCCCTTGCCGCCACTTTGGGCATTGTCCTCGGCGCTGACTTGGGCCAAAAGAGGCACAACGACGTCGAATCCTATTTCGAACTGAATGAACGGCTCGAAGTGGCCGGAATATTTCTTTGTTTCTTCCTTTTCGTGTTCTGTATCGTATACATTTACAAAACGTGCCGTTCATGAGAGAAGCGGCTTTTTGGGATGATGAAAGGAATGAAACAAATTTGTTGGTCTAAAAAGTTTTTATATAAATTGTTTTCTTTATCTAAGTAAATAAAATTTGTATTAATTGTGAAGAATGTATCCGATGCTCGAAACAGGCCTCCCGACCCCCCCAAGGTCACGATAATCTCCAAAAAATCGACTAAAAAAGTCATAAAAAACCGCCAAAAGAAAAAAAAACAAACAAAAAAGCAAAATATAAATGCAAAAAAAGTAAAAAAAATCCTCTTTTAAATAATTTATAGAAAGCATTTTATAAACAGAGATCGAATTTTTAGGCACGATAATATAAATAGAGCCGAGACTTTTATTTACGAAAAATCTCGAAATAGTTAACCAAAAAAGTGAGGAAAAATGGCAAAATAATGACTAAAAGTCTGAAACAGTGACGAATAGTGATATAATTTTCAGCCAAATATTGAGCAAAAATAATTTTTATTCAGTTCGAATTATTTTTGCATTTACTTTGCTGAAAATCAAATTTTGCCTTAAAAAGTGAAAAAAATCAAGAAAAATGGGTGTTAGAATTAGAGCCCGGAAATTTCAAATTTGCGGATCCGGTTGCAGGATTGGAATTCAAAAATTTTTGCAGGACCGGATCCGGCCGGATTAATCCTGCAAATCCTGCAATCCTGCAAATCCTGCATTTAAAATTTGCAGGATCCCGCGCAGGATTGCGGATTTTTGGAAATTTTGAAAAAATTTCAATTAAATTTCAAAAAACTTCCAAAAAAGATAAAATACCTGACATTTTGAATAAATTTTTAGGGGCTGGCGGGATGCATTAAAAGGTGTGACTAAGATTTTTCGAATGGGTCAGACGGTTAAAAAAGATCGGGAATAAAATCTGTTAATGGTCGATAAATTTGACTATTTTTTGCTTTTCAAAAATGCTTTTTTTCGGCGCAATTTTTTCAAAAACTAGGAACAAAGGGGTCCGGCTGTGCCGATAGGCGCCGTCTGAAAATTTTTTGGAAAATTTTGTCAATTTCTTAACTGATTTTGTCCAAAAATGACCAAATGTCGCACTTTTTGACTCATTTCCACATGATTAATAAGTAAAAGCCGGTCCGGCGGTGCCGATAGGCGCCGCCGGGAAATTTTTTTTTGCAAATTCTAGGTAAAATTGAGATGAAAATTGGGTCTAATTTGATTGAATTTATTATAAATTTATTCAAAAATTTTGGCATTCTGTTCTTCAAAATTTAAAAAAAATCAATGAAATTCTGCCGGATCCTGCACAAAAATCAAATTTGCGGATCCTGTTGCAGGATTGGAATTCAAAATCTTTTGCCGGACCGGATCCGGCCGGATTAATCCTGCAAACCCTGCAATCCTGCAAATCCTGCATTTTCCAAAAAATGCAGGATTGCGGATTGGGATCCTGCAAAATCCTGCGCAGGATCCGGTCCTGCTCCGGGCTCTAGTTAGAATCTTCAAACAAAGTGCAGAACACTTTCGGTAAACAGTTTATTATTTCTTCAACCTTTATAAGCAGCTTTGCTTCATTCGCCAGTGGATTCTTTTGACCAAATTTTTTAAAGTTAATAAAATATTAAATATTAAATTTTTTATTTATTTTCTTGTCGGTGTCAATGGAACGCAAAACGAATTCAGAAAAAGAGAAACAACTTGCACTATTACTTCTGTGCTATTATTTACACAGCTTTGTAATTTGGATTTTTCATGTGTATTAGCGAATAAATGTTTCGATATTTTCATAAAAACTCCAAAAGCTCAACTAAAAATGCAAAAAAGTCATGAAAAATTAGCCAAAAGGACAAAATCTTATTTTTAAACGAATTTGTTGGGTAGCAAGCAATTTAGACAAGTTTATTATTATTATTATTATTATTATTTTCAGTCAAAACTTTTTCATCAAATTTTGGGGTTTCAAAAAAGGCACTTAAGGCACGAAAATCCCGAAAAAGGCATAATAATTCAACGTAGAAGCCTCAAACCAAGTGGAAAATGTGTTTTTTATGCTTAATATGTCGAAACTAATGCGCAGAAAAAAAGAGGTATATGCACCAAAATCCGTTCTCAATTATTTACTTATTGATTTCTCAGCAACATTTATTTCGTAGAAATTAAAATTTTAAAGTTACTTTCTAAGAAAGTTGGAACAAAAGTAAGAAAGAAAGAACCTTTTTCTTAAATTTATCCTCAAAAATTCTGCTCACAAGCAGCACTTCGCAAAATCAGCAACAAATAATTGATGAATGATAAACACTGAACTTTGGTTTTTGCTCTTTCTAAAAAACGCCAGCTAAATGAATACCGTGCTGGGTCGTTTCTTAAAAACTCTCAAATACAACCAAATTAATAATTCTTGGTATCATTCAATAGCTATAGGTGTTCTCTATCAGAATATAATTTTATTAAATTTTTACTTAAGTATATAAAAAGATATGGTTATTCAACTCCACAAAACATTAAAGTCAGAATTTTTTGTCCAGAACTTTTTTGAAGCTCAATGAAATTTTTTGAAATTTTAAAAAATAATAGATTAAATAAAGTACTTGAAATTCTAAAAAGAAAATTTAATCTAATTGCTTCTGAAAAAAAATTATAAAGCATTAAACTTAGTCATGCAAATATAATTTGAAAAAATTAAAATTTTCAAGGCATTAAAATGCAATTAAGAGAAAATAAATTTGTATATTCGATAGTCCTAAGAATTCTCTATTTATGATTAAAATTTCAAAAAATTCCATCGAGTTTTAAAAAAATTCTGGTAAAATAATTTGACTCAAAGGTTATTGAAAATTTAGGTGCTAGGACGAAGTGTCAAAAGTATTGATGTGGGCGAAGTGTCAAAAGTATCGATGTGGGCGAAGTGTCAAAAGTATCGATGTGGGCGAAGTGTCAAAAGTATCGATGAGGGGTGATCGGAAGAGGCGGGTCATTTCAGTACGGAATAAATTATTTAATTAATTAAATTAATTACTTAATTAACAAATGAATAATAATCTAATAAGTAATAAATATATCTGGCTCTATTTCAGTTTACACAACCATAAAAAAAGACACGACCATATAATAATTTGATAAATTTAATTCGCCATTACTTCTTCAAAAAGCATCCAAATTAAACAATCTTGGTATTTTTTATAGCCCTAAGTGTCCTCAATTTGCCTGTAAAATTTCAAAAAATTTCGTTTGGTATAACTTTCTATATACAAATCATAGATCCACCATTCCAAAAACAATTCGGTAGCAAATGTTGTGCTTTTTCTAGTGGCTTGCATATTTTTTCTAGAAAAAATTTCCCAAGCCACTATGGATTTTTTTTTCGAAAGTTTCACCGACTTTCAGTATGTTTTGGGGTGTCCCGGTCACTAGGAAGGAGTGATCTGATCAAGTTGGTGTAAGAGACTTTTTTGATCAGCACCAGAGTTATGCAAGCATGAATTATTTCAAATTTTTAAATGAACTATAAGATATTTTTTAGGTTTGAGTCAAGACTTTTTTGGGTCACTGTATTTCTCTCACAAAAATGTAACTTGTTTGGGAAATACTAAACAATAAATCAAAATTATAATTAGGCTCAAAATCCGCAAATCTAATTAATAGATCAAAATAATTACATTATTAATTAATTAAAATAATTTATTCCGTACTGAAATGACCCGCCTCTTCCGATCACCCCTCATCCATACTTTTGACACTTCGCCCACATCGATACTTTTGACACTTCGCCCACATCGATACTTTTGACACTTCGCCCACATCGATACTTTTGACACTTCGCCACATCGATACTTTTGACACTTCGACCCACCACGAAAATTTATGACCATAACTTTTTTAAAATTTTTTTAAAAAAATTTTCAAAATTTCTATTTTGATAGACAAGACTTAATGCTATTGAATAATACCAATAATTATTATTTTGGATGAAATTGGGCCAAGATACGAATTTATATGTCTTACATTTTTTATTTTCCTACAACTTGGCAGTATTTAAGAAACGACCTAGCACCAATGAATACAAAGAATTTGAGCGCGTAACAACAATCTGAAAATCTATCCAATCACAGGCCCAACCAGAACAAAATTTCGGAGGGTGAAATTCGAAGACACTTACTTTTTTTGATCTTCGGGCCAAAAATTAATTCCCCAGTGCTGTAGTTTTTTTTTTAATTTTTGCTCCGGTGTGAAAAAGCAAATATTTCTAGTCTTTTGCGCTTAAAAATGATAAACTAAAATTTATAAAAAATGTTAAATTGGGGGTCAGGCAGTGCCCTAAGGCGTCGTCGGACAAAATTCCTGTAAATTTTAATGAAAATTGTGAAGAAAAACTGTGCCAAATTATCAAAATGCCCACCCGCCCCTTCCCCCGGTGGTTAAGAGCCTGTCCATAAATCAAATCATAAAATAAATAAAATGATCAACACTCATCCCTTGTTCTTCCTAGCATCGCTTTGTTCTTCCAAAAGCCGTAAACGCCCTAAAGCAACAGATTTGTCATCATTTCCCAATTTGAGTTTGGGTGTTTCATCATCCGCAAATCTAACTTTTCCTAAATTTGTAATTGCATAATTTTCATTAATTAGTTCTATCTTTTGCGTGCCATTTTAGCACCGAACACATTAAAGAACCGTGAAAAATAAAGTTTTTTTCTTTTTGCATTATTACTTTATGACCAATACGAGCTATTTATTATAACATAAAATTTAATAAAAAGAACAAATCAGGGTTCGGATCGGACAAACTCCCTTTCCAAGGACGCGTATACTGGTTTCCAAGGAGATACGGAAAATTCCATTAAATTCAAGGACATTAAAAAAAAATTTGTTATCATAACGAATGATAAATTTTATCCAATTTGTTTATATTTTTCGCCGGAATGAATTTTGACCTTGGTCATTTTCCTCATGTCACCGCATATGCACTCGCGCTATTTCCAGAAAATTTACGTGGAACAGGGGGGTGCGGCGGTACCGATAGGCGCCGCCGGGGTGAAAATTAGCGAGTGTAATTTCTTAACAGATTTTCACCAAAAAGGGGCAGATTTTGCGGTTTTAGATAATGGCGACGATCTTTTTTTACTTTTCACATCACTTTTTGCGGCGCGCCTTTTCCGAAAAACTTTTTGGGAATATATTGGATGTTCCGGCGGTCCCGTTAGGCGCCGCCGGGACAAATTATAAAATTCTAAGAATTTGTTAACATATTTTGTCCAAAAATGATCTATTTTTAATGCATTTTTGGTGTGTTTTTGAACCATATTTTAAAAAATAGAAAGAGAGGTTCCGGCGGTAATGATAGACGACGCCAGGAAAAATTTGATATAAAACTTAAAAAATTGTAATATGGAATTTTCGAATGCTCATTTTTAAGGGGTTCTTGAATTCTTGGGTATTTTCAAATTTGCAAGTGAGAGGGCCTGATTTCCAGGACGACCTTGCCATTCAAGGACAACCCGAACCAAATTAAAAGTTTAGTGATAAAGTCGTAGGCAAAAACATTGATGCAAAATTGCAGGCAAAAAAGAAATTCAAATTCAAATAAGTTTAGTAATTATGTCTCATAAAAAGCATAGATTTTCTTAAATTTGCAGTTTAATTAATAAGAATAGCTAGGATTTTCAATATTGTTCATATTAGTGACCCAACCCAAGGCTCCAAAAACATAGAGAATTTCGATTTATAATTTAAATTTTTTAAATTTAATTTACGTTTTTCTTTTTGTGCTGATGAGATGTTAGCAGCAAAAACTGAGCTTGAAGATGGACCGCCGTCTTAAATGACAATTTTTTCTTTCTATTGGTTTTTGAAATTCTAAATTTAAAGAAAACGAACGAAATGAATTTGAAGAGGCGATTTGACCCGAAAATGTTGACTCATTTAATCTGTTAGCGCGGGAAGAATTTCTGAAATGATAAATCAAATGAAACATTGGAGAACAAACATTTACAGAAAAAAAGAGAAAAAATAATCAAAACAGTGAAGCAAATTGAACCAAAAAAAAGAAAAGATTCTAAAAAGCAAGACTTAAATTAATTGTTTGACCATAATTCTTTTGAAGTTTTAAAGGAAAATAGACAATATTTGGACTATCGAATGGTAATACGAATGTTTTATTATTTTTGCTTTTATTTAATAGCCCAAAATTTCTCTATTGATATACAAATAAGTTTTGTTAAAAAAATTTGGAAATCTCGATTTTAAAATTTAAATATTTTCTTAATTTTTCTATCATTTTATATTTTTTTAATTCGACTTATTGAAACTTTTTTTAAGTTCGCTAATTTTAAAGGAACTCCTTTTTCATAATTTGTGTTTGATTATTTCCCATGGAACGGTCGATAATTATTAGAGACCGACTTTTGAGGCATATGCCTTTTTTCTGCGCATTAGTTACGATATATTAAACATAAAAAACACACTTTCCACTTGGTTTGAAGCTTCTACGTTGACTTTATTATGCCTAGTTTTTGCCTTTTTCGAATTTTCGTTCCTTAAATGCCTTTTTTGGCATTTTGGTGCCTTTTTGTGCGGTTTTTTCCGAAAATTCCATTAAAAATGCAATAAAAGCGGGAAAATATCCAAGAATGACCCGAAAAAATTCAGAAAATAAAACCCCTAAGAATTGAAAATTTTCTCAAAAATTAATCGCCCAAATTTTAAAAAATTTTATATTTAAAAATTTTCCTTATTCGAAAAAATTATAAAATATTTAATTTCATTTAAATGACCAAATAAAGTTTTTTGGATATTTTTACGTATTTTGCTCCTTAAAATCCTTAATAAAAATTTTTAATGCCTTTTTTCATGCCTATTTGAGGATTATCAAAATGCTTCTCCCCCCCCCCCCATCGCTTACGTATTCGAAAAATTCGTTGAGAAGGCGCCACTCATTGTGCTGAAATGCCAATTTACAAATGAAAAGAATCTGACCCATTAAATCAAAAATAAATTATGCTTTACCTGCTTCTGAAAGCATTTGAACCGTCAGCAGAAGTGCCGCGTATTTGGGAGTTTGAATTGCCATTGTTTTCCGATGAATTTGTTTTTGGTTTAGAAAAACAGCCATTAGAAAAACAGCCAAAACACAAGGTCAAATGGATGTTCAAAATGAGTAAAGTGAGTAATGACGAAAAATAAACCATCCTTAAAGAAAAATTTGTTAAAAAACAAATGTTTTTTCTCTGATGAGAAAATCCCATTAGCTTTCCTTTAATGGAGAAAAATATTTTCATTTATAATTATAAGAATCTCCAAAATAAATCTTCAGTGCTATTTTTCAAAATTTTGTAAAAAGGAAAAGAAATATTTGAGGAGGGCAATGAGAGGACATTGTGAAATGTTCCAGGGATTTTGATTGTTTCGTGTTTCGAATTTTCGTGTTTTCAGGCGTTTCGTGTTCGTATTGTGCACTGGTAAGAATAGGGGGGGGGGGGGAGTTTAATCACGAAAATTTCCCAACCAATAAAATAAAACAATTAATATTTTTTCTTTTCTAAAATATAGCCGAAAAATCAAAAAAAAAAAAAGTTTCTTTAGGTGCAAATTAGTTTATAAGTTGTATCAAAATTTCCGAAATTTTTTGAAGAGAAGATAATGAATGATACATATTAAGGATGCAAATATTGTATTTATTCATAATTTCATTAGTGGATTTTTTCCTTATTGATTGGTTTTTCTGCGTATATATTTTATATGATTATATAATAGTGGAAAATTATAAATTATAAGTGCTTAAAATTTACAAATGCACTAATATAGTTAAGTTTTTGCCATATGATTTGATTTTCTTAATTCTAAAGGGAAGAGAATGCCAAAGTTATCACATTAGACGATCAATGGTGGAATTTTCGGTAAATTGATTTAATATTTTTCATATGCTTTAAAATGTTTAAAATAATGATTAATACAAATTGGATATAACTTTTTTTTTTATAATATTAGTTAGAAAAAGTGGTCAAAATATGTACATAAATATGTAAGAAAAATGTCGTTGAAATGTTTATTCATTTTTTCCTAAAAATTCTTAATGTAATTTGTTAAGAATAAGCTGAATTTCACATTTTTTGGCTTTTTTCTCCAACGGCGCTTATCAGATAGCCTACACCTAAATGACCCTAAAATTTTTCTAATTTAACCCAAAAATCCACAGATGGGAATTTGTATTTATGATCCAAAATCTGTTAAAAAACAGGCCAACATTTCCTAACTTTTCCCAACTGAGCATCCCCTTGCGTCGGTGCCGGGTCTTTACTCAAAAAACAATCAAAATATAAAATTTTTGACAGACACCGCTTACGTAGGTTTACACAATTTACACAGATAAAAGCAAGAAAGTGCAGGTAAATGTTAAACGCACTTCAAGAAAGTTATGCTCTATGCTCTATCAATGGGCTTACTCATTTTTCTAGAAAAAATTTCCCAACCTCCTAGGGATTTTTTTCGAAAATTTTCCTATTTTCAGTGTACTTTCGTCACCATGGAGCGGTCTGATCAAGTTGGTGTAAAAGATTTTTTTACATGATCAAAAGTTTGATATAAGATTAAGTTATTTCTGTGCTCTTAGATTTTAGAGCCAAATTTTTTTTCTTTAGGCGAATAAACTTTTTTCCGTTACTGTAAGTGCTCGATCGATTAGTTTTTGAATAAATATTAAATTGGGATATTTTATGCGGATTTACTAGCCTCGTCCGTTAATTTTATTTTATTTGCTCTTCCACAGCTAATTAATTGCATAATTGGTTTTACCCCTGTGGCCGTCAAATGGCACTTTACCAATGTTAATGCCAAACTCGACACATTTCGAGTCAATTTTACTGACTTGCTGACATTATTCCCATTAATCAGTTAAATGCTTAAAAATTTCTCTGTTCATGTCTTTGCTCGCTATCATTACAGTGCAAATGTTGCGTTTCGGCACCGCGTAATTAATCTTTCTTAATTAACTCTAATTAATTAATTGGTTTCTGCAAATCCGTGCTGTCCCGGCAGTCAAAAAGTCGTTTCGCTGATGGTTAATTACGTTGGCACTTTCGCCCATTCCCTTTCCAAGTCATCGCTTTGCTCGGATGCCTAAACTGTTGCGGCGCATTGAAAAGCCAACTGATCGGTTGTCCGAAAGGCGGCGACGCAACTCTTTTGGCCGACATTGAAGCATTTCTTGCCAATCATTCTGCTGGTATTGATGGATAAATGGATAAAATTTAAAATGCACTCTTAAGAAATGAAAATTTTCTCAAAAATTCATCTCCAAAATTTATGTGTTTATAAGAATTTGTAATTTTAAAAATTATTTATGTCAATACTGATTTTGATTAATTTCGTTGCTTTTTAAAAAATTTTTGTCATTTTACAACCAAAAACTGAAAAATTTTTGGCATCTATTTTACCATTTTTAGCATATATTTTGGGGCTTTTTTAGAACCTAAAAACTAACTATTTTGGCAGTTTTTAGCACCTAAAAATTGCACCCCTAATTATGATTTTGAATTTTCTGTTTGAGTCCTTAAATTGTTTTGTAAAGAGCTGCTTTTTGTCATTTTTATTTAATATTGACTCAAAAAATTATGATTAGTGATTAGGAATTGAATAAAATATTTTAAAAATTGCATCTTTCACCCTTAACATTCCGACATTTTCACCTTTTTGGGCTTTCACCAAATTTCCTCAATCTCGGAAATGCGCGACCCTCAATTAGCTTTATTGTTACTGAAAGCCTAAATTGGCCTTTTAGGTTTAAATTATTAATGAATTGCATCTTTCAAGTAGTTAATTAATTGTTAATATATTTTGCAAAAAGTTGACAAATTTATTATATCAAGAATTGTAAGACAAACGAAACCTTCTTGCGTCACCGAGAATTTTTGAAACTTTTTCCTTAAATCTAAAAATTTAAAGACAATTATGTCATATTTTGACGTTTGTTCAGAATTCCTTAACACAGTTGAGATACGATCATTTACTCATTTAACACATTTAATTGTTCCCCCTAATCTATCATTAACAAATGTCCCTGGGGCGAAACGGGGCGGTCCCTTCAATTGTTATCCTCCTCCCGTCGTTCTTCTCTGATCACTTTTCGGATTTGGCCAATCCAACTTTGCGAGAGGGACCCCCTCAGGCGCCCCTCTGTTCCCGAGGACGTTCTGGGCTGGGGCCCCCAGTTGTACCCCTTTATTATTACCCAATAAAGGACTATTGTTGACGGTATACCATTTGAATTGGGGACTTCAACTGGGAAAAGGGCCCCCCGCTACACTACGAATGTTACAGTCAAAGAAATAACCTAAAAGTTTAAAAAAATATTTTTTTTAAATCAAAAAAATTAAAACCAAAGCAATTTTAGGTCTAAAATTAAAGACCCTAGTAATAAATACAAATTATTAGGCTCTCTGAGTTGAATTTTAGATGGTTGGAAGCATTGATAGCTTTGCTAACATTGATTAGCATTTGAATTTTTCCAGACATTTTGGAGAGGGGAGGGAGGGAGGGACCCCCCCCCCCCCCCCCCCTCCCCTTCGCGTCCAATCCCAATCCCATGATCGGCATTGGCATCAGCGGCACTCGTCGGCATAATTGCGTCGCTCGTCAGCCGATTTGTCGAAGGAAATCGGATCATCAGGCAGTCAGTCATTAGAAAATTTTCATGTGATTTGGCCCAGAAGTGTGCGCAACTCCCTGACGGAAGTAAACAAAAATATTTTGGAAAGAAACCAAATAAATGAAAAATGAACAGCGAAATAGCAGTAAAATGAGGAGGAGCGAGAGAGAGGAGAGAGAAATAGTGTGTGAGAGAGAGAAAAAAGAGAGAGACAGCGAGTTAAAAAGAGAGAAAAAAAGAGAGAGACAGCGAGTTAAAAAGAAAGAGAAAAATGAGAGAAATAGAGAGAGAGAGAGAGTGAAAGAAAAAAGAGAGAAAAAGAGGGTAAGCATAAAAATTATTCATCCATTTCAAAAACCATCCATTTAATATATTATTATAAAAATTATTTGTTTTCCTGTAAAATAAAAGTGCAAAAATTTATCAGCAACGAAAGCCCAGCGGAAATCGGTGGAAATTTAATAAAAATTTGGGAGGGAAGTTGCGAAAATGAAAATGTTCACATGAATTGCCCAAGCTCAGCTGATTTTTTGCAGAGCCAAGACAATATAAAAGTAGGAAAATCAGAAAGAAAAATCACTTATTAAATTTAATTTAATAAAACAAAATAAAAATCGAAAATGGCACCACTTTTTATTTTTCTGTTCGTTTTGTGGGCAGTTGAAAAAAGCGTCGGTCCATTGTCACCAAATTGCAGTAATTAATTTGCTAATTAATACCTATTAAATTTAATTAATTATTTTTGATTAGTGCATTTGCCGCCCATTTATTCCGTTGGAAGTGCCAATGTTCCAAAACAAAATGTTTCTGTCCCACAAAGTCCGAAGCAGAAAATATCAACAGGACACCAATTATTAGCAAATGGCCAATTTTGTAAAATCCATTAAATTTTTTTATTTCAATTTTTACTTTTTTAGCATTGTCAAAAAAATCGGAAAGCCAACAGAAAGTTTCTGTTAATTCTGCGCAGCAAATTGTTTCTGACGAGCAAAAGCTTTCTTCTTCTGAGTTCGATAAAGTGCCGGGGACTTTTCTCGAATTTTCTTTGCCCGTTGAAAAGCACCAAAATTCGCTTGGCCAATATTTGGCGGAACTTTCAAATTATTATCATTCTGCGCGACTCCACGTTCCGCCGAGTACAATTGCGAGGGTTTTGCTAGGGGTGAAAAATGAAATGGATTTTCATCGTATCAAAACGAAGGCAACCGAACTACCGTACCCCCTGACCCTGGAAAACTTTCGTGTCGAAAAACAATCGTCCGATTCCAACGGAATGGGCGGAAACATCCGGGTCACTTTCATTGACGAGTGCCGAATTTGCAGCCAAAACGAATTGACAATGAGCAAATTGATCACAATGAGTCCACAGCAAATTTCGGTGCCAAAAATTTTAATTTTTTAAAAACCTTTTTTTTTAAAAATTATTTAAAGGAAATGAGACTAAACTCTGACAAATCGGACATCGCTTGGTTTTTGGGAAGTGTCATTCATTTGTTGGCTTTTCAAACGTATCCGCTTGAGGAATGGCACATTCGGAACAAAACATTGTCCAACCAATGCCAATTGGACGGCACTTTCAAAATGCCGCAGGTTTTATTTAATATTTTATTTTAATGTTTATTTTATTCAATTTTGAATCTTTATTCAGAATTCTGAATCGTTTTGTATGTTTCTGCTCCAAAATAGCGTCAACAAAATGCTATTTTCTACTGAAAAGCTCCAAATTCGTACTGATTTTCCTCGTGGTTTCGAGAAACAGTACGCCATTCTTGGCCAAATAATGAGGGTATTAATTAATTAATTAATTCAAAAACTAAAATTCTTTCGTTTTTAATTCATTTTTAGAATGCTCTCCACGCCGATTCAGAAAAGAGAACTTTTGACAGAAATGGACAATTGCTGAAATTGGCTGCCGGTTTAACCCTTTGATCAAAATGAAAATATTTCTTTTTATTCATTATTTTAAGAATTTTAAACTTAGTCAAATAATTTTTTGTCATTTTTACATGAAAATGTACCTATAAATAAATAAATTTTCATTAGTTTGCTTGTAGTTGGAAATTGAGTTTGGCCAAGTCGAGTTAATTCAGAAAAATTTTGATGTTTTGATACTTTCAAAAAGTGCAAAGCGAATATTTCTGACAAAATTTTCAATTTTATGCATAAAATTAATTTTTTTTATGTTTTATATGCAAAATATTGAACTATAACTTTTTCATTGTCAACCAAATCCAACTTTCTAGGTATTATTCGAATGCCCTAGAGTGTCCTCTATTAGCTTGAAAAATTAAGACTGGTTTGGAAAAATTTCTTTTGGGGCGGGTCTTATATGGGGCGGGTCTTATATTCGCGGGATGTCTTCGAACCGAGGGGGGTTTAGTAATCGAGGAAATACGTTATTTGACCATGATGTTGGTGGTTCGTGAACGCACTGACAAAAGAATAAGACTGATGGTTACCTAAACATGTAACCATGGTAAAATGCCATCCCTGCCCCGACCCATTAGCAGACTTAACCACCAACTTTTAAAAATCTGCCAAAAATAAAAAAACAAAATAAAATCCCAAATAAGGTTTAGAAATAGAGAAAAGGCTCCGCTATCGATCTACAATAAATAAAATTTTTAAAATAAATAATTACATATATTAAAACAATCTTTTAATTCAAATCCTAAATAAGCTAAATATATAAATTTTTAATTGAATAGCTTTCAAATGCCGAAATATATTAAATTGTTTTAAAAAATTTTACTAATAAGATAATAAAAAAAAATTGTTTTTGTTTTCTACCAATTTTCTAAGACCTTTAAACTTTATTTTCTTATTTATTTAATATAGTAAAGTGCAAATATGAGGTTTGGGGCGAACGGAATTTGGGTGGAAAGTGATAATGAATGGCAATAATAAAGTCAAGAGACGGACAAAAGCTAAGTTTATTAAAGAGTTGCGTTTGTGTTTTAGTTCTATGATTTGTGTTTATTTTGTGCTTATTTCTTTGATTTTGGTACAAAAATTGCAATGTAAAATCTGTTCACAAATAAGCCGAAAATCCACCACATTTTCCAATGTCTGTAAGCCCTGCTCACTGATTAAAGATTGAACCAGGGATAAGGAAAAGCGGAAAAACAAAACCAAAAAACGAAAGCGAAATTGAAAATGAAAAATGAGACAATTGCGAAACGCTTTTGGTGTGGGGATATAACTGTTAAAAACAATCTTTAAATTATTTATATTTAGGTAACTTTAAAAATATAATAATCAAACTAAAATATTACAAATAAATTAATTTAAAATATTAATTTATTGGAAGGTGGAAAAGCAAAATTCAACTAAAATAAATTTATTTTCAATTAAAATAATAAATTTATTTGAACTTTTGTCACCTGTCACTGCAACTGAATGTACATGTTAATTATTTCTTTTATTATTCAATGAAATTGGCATTTTAACTTCTCTTTTTTTGTACGTATTATTTATTTTTCTTTTTGGGACAAAAGAATGAGACAATGAATTTTTAGTTGGAAAAAATGTAATTGCCATTTATTTTTACCCTTTTCTAATTCCTAATACATGGAAGAGATTAGGACATTTTTTTTAAAAATTGTCGAGAATTTCACTAAAAAATCAAAAGGGACTTCAAATTAAACAAATGCACACTTTGGCAACACACAGCTTAATCATAAATTCTCAATTAAAAAAAACCGACAGCGCTTCATGTATTTAATTTTTTTATTAATCTATCAATTAGTCTCCGTTTGAAAAGTCGGCTAAATTTGAACTCATACCTTACATGAAAACAACCTTTTGTTCAAAAAATGCTGTTCTTTTCAGAATTCATGATAGAAAACATTTAAAATTAATATAATTTAAGGAAAAGTCACGAAAAGAAATTAAATTTCCTATTTTTTCAAATGGACAAATTGTTTTGGAATGCGGCCGACTTTGACCATTTTTACAACTGTTCCTCGTACAAAATTGAGACGGTGCCAATTGAAAGCCGACAAAAGACTTTTTTCGGCATTTTGATGCTTCTGTCCTTCTTTGCAGCAGAGGTGAGAAAGATTAATAATCAATTTTTGTTTTACCATTTTAATTTTGATAATTTTTGAGATTTTGCTCCGTTTTTCAAAGTGACCACGTCAGCTTGATAGGTTCTCGGGAAGTGATCAAACTCTGAGAAAAATTATACGAATTTTTGTCGAAAAATGCCAAAGGAATTTATAAACTCACTAAAACCATTTCATTCGGTCTTTCCCTAAAATAGTTCAAAATTGAAATAAACATTAAAAAGTTCATTTTAGGCATTGTACGTGCCGTGTTTGGTGGTGATGTGGCGCCACCTGAAGGAGAATTGCTACAAAATAATGTTTTCCATCGGATTGGCCGACTTTGTCGCGCTTTGGGTGTGCGCATTCGAGACGGGCCTTTTCTCGATTATGGGCTCAGTGTTCTGTTCATATCCAATTTTGATGTACATTCGCGGAATGTTTGGCAACGGTAAGCGGCCGCGGAAGAGAACAAAAACGTAAAATATTGAAAAATCAAATAATTTCTGTAAAAATTTTTTTTTCTTAGATATTTCTGCAAGTTCTTCTCATTTCCACGGTCAACATTGTCACCAGTCTTTGCTACGTTCTGCTGCTGATGGGCTTTGTTCAGTTGCCCCAATGGGCTTATTTTGTGGCCACTTTCATGTGGATGTTTTGCCATGGTATTGACAAGGGACAGCCTTAAACACCGTCTTTTTATTCTAATTTAACCAATTTACCTTTTGTTTATGATTTTAGGGTCAAAATTTCCCCTTTTCGCTTCTGTTTTGGGGCTCTTAGGTCTCAATTCTTCCTGATACTGACATTTTGTGCCTTTTATTTGCCAAATTATTGTAAAAAAAATTTCCGTCTCTCCTCCTTTAAAGAATACTTAATTTTTAAATTAATTGAAAGGGGAATTTAATTTTATTAATTAAATTTTTAGCTGTTCCACCAATCATTTACCTAACGATGAACAAAACCATTCGAAAAGAATGTGCTAAAATGCTTTCTTCACGAATTTGGACCAAAAAGAGGTCGAATTTGGTCAATGTGCAGGCAAAAGTTGTTATTTTGGCAACCAAAAGATAGAGAATACTGCGAAAATTTGCTGATGGTTTTTATTCTTTGAAATTATATGCATATGATTTATTGTTTTTAATTTCGGTCTTTTCATTAATAAGGGCCATAATTTTCAATTCTTTTTCTCATTTTCTCTCTCTTTTACATTTTGTTTTCTTTTATTTTCTTTTTTCTCCTTTTCTCTCTCTCTCTCTCTCCCCCCCCCCCAGTCTCTCTCTCTCTCTCTCTCTCTTTCTCTCCCCCAGTCTCTCTCTCTCTCTCTTTCTTTCTCTCTCTCTCTCTCTTTCTCTCCCCCAGTCTCTCTCTCTCTCTCTCTCTTTCTTTCTCTCTCTCTCTCTCTCTCTCTCCCCCAGTCTCTCTCTCTCTCTTTCTTTCTCTCTCTCTCTCTCTCCCCCAGTCTCTCTCTCTCTCTTTCTTTCTCTCTCTCTCTCTCTCTCTCTTTCTTTCTCTCTCTCTCTCTCTCTCTCTCCCCCAGTCTCTCTCTCTCTCTTTCTTTCTCTCTCTCTCTCTCTCTCTCTCCCCCAGTCTCTCTCTCTCTCTTTCTTTCTCTCTCTCTCTCTCTCCCCCAGTCTCTCTCTCTCTCTTTCTTTCTCTCTCTCTCTCTCTCTCAGTCTCAATCCTTTATAATGAAAATTTAAGATGCTCTAAAATGCATAAATAACAACAACAAAAACAAAATAAACGGAAATAAAAAAATGTAAATTAAAGGGAAGAAATTTTGAAAAATAAAAATAACATAAACCTGAAAATTATTGTAAGCAAATACGTGTATTATGGAGGCAATAAAATAATAAATTAACAACTGCTGAAGAGAATTCAGTGGCTGCAAAAGGAAATGCCAAATCAATTAATTGGATGGCATTAGGCGACACCAACAAAAATTATTAAAATAATTATAAACAAAATGAATAAATTTTCGCTATTTCATTTTTATAATCATTCATAATTTTGTTAAAATAAAACATAAAAATTAAGCATTAATATTAATAAAATCGGTAATAGTAAAGCTGGTGCCCCCCTTTTTTGAAAAAAATATTTTTTGTTTTCAAAAGTCATGAAAACAGGTTTCCTGGGGTTTTCGAGGTCGCTGATCACGAATCCGGTATCAATTTCACCCAATTCCGAACCCCGGACCCGAATTCGAACAAAAGGTCGAAAATTCAAATTTTCGAATTGCACTATTTTGTCAAATTTTGTTTAAAAACACGGAAATGAACTAAAAGTCATCAGTGTTTCAGTAAAATGGTAATTTGAACCATTTTCAGACTAAAAAGTGCAATTCGAAAAATTTGAATTTTCGACTTTTTGTTCGAATTCGGGTCCGGGGTTCGGAATTGGGCGAAATGGATACCGGATTCGTGATCAGCGACCTCGAAAACCCCAGGAAACCTGTTTTCATGACTTTTGAAAACAAAAAATATTTTTTTCAAAAAGGGGGGCACCAGCTTTACTATTACCATAAAATCATAAGGTAACAACAAATAATAATGATGATATATTCGGTTTTGGTGATTATTTTCACTTCTTTCATCGGTTCGGCAAAGTCTGTGAATTTAGGTGACTTAAAAAATAAAATAAATAAAAATATACATTTATTTTTAGAACAAATTTTTAAAAACATTGACGAGAATTACTCAAAATTGTTCAATCTTCCACTCGGTGAAAATGAAATTTCTGACCGAAATTTGGAAGCTTTTCAAATGGACCAAAATTTGAAGTTACAGTTGGAAGCAGCAATATTTTACAGTAATGCAAAGGAAATGGTAAATTTGCGACAGGATGGGAAGCCAAAGAAAATTCGTGAACAAAATGCCAACACTTTAAAAGTTTTGGTTGAAAATTTTGCTGAATCCAGCACAGTGTCACTTGTAAATCTGTGCCATTTGTGGAAATTTTGGCGCACTTTGGGCGACACATTGGGTAAGTTTTATTAACAATTTTTGAAAATACTATTTGGATAGGCCAGAAAAAGTCTTTTTAATCGCAAAATTTAAGTGGAAAATCCCAAAATTCAAAAGAATGTAAAAAATCATTTGAAAAATCGCGACAAAATTGATTTAAACGGCGTGCAATGTGATGAAAGCATTGGCCGAAATCGAGCTTTTGTCAGAGACACGGCACTTGCGAATTTCAGTGCAATTGTCGCACTGTTGCAATTTCAAAATGGCAAACGGACAATTAAATTTGGAATTGACGAAGAATTTCGAATGATGTAATTTGCAAAATAAATTGCATTTTTTTTTGAAATTTTTGTGCCTTTTTCAGCTTTTTGTACTTATTTATGCCTATTTTTGGGGTTTTTAATACTTATTTAGACCTAAAATTGGGAAGAATGATTTATTATCATATTATTAGGAATTTTATATTTAAAAATATTAATTCAACGCAAAAAAAAAGTTCGCATTTTTCAGTTTATTTAAACCAATTTAAAATTGATTTTTTTTTTGCCATTTTCTGGCTTTACATATACCATTAAAAGTATTTGAAAAAGAAATTGTTTTTGTAAAAAAATAAATCAGGGCTCCCAGTTCAAAATTTTCAAAAGCCTCATTTTGGGTCAAAAAGCCTCATTTTTACAAAATTTATTCAAAACACGTTTAAAATGTTCAAATGTTATATTTTTGATTTTCCATGATAATTTGAGCAATTTTTTGTTAGAAATAAGCATTTTGTGAAATTCTGAGCACGAAAAATCGAAGTTGATTTTTTGCGGCGCTTTTTTCAAAAACTTTCGGGGAAAAAGGGGGGGGGGGACAGCGGTGCCGATGATTTCTAATATGATTTGTAACAGATTTGTTCACAAAAATGGCCAAATTTTGCGATTTTGAGCAAATTTTTAGGAAAATAAAGGCTTTTAGGGGCTGGCGGTGCCGATGGGTCCACTGCGTTTGGGCGCTGGCGTTTGGGCGCGGCCGTTTGGGCGCTGGCGTTTGGGCGCTGGCGTTTGGGCGCTGGCGTTTGGGCGCGGCCGTTTGGGCGCGGCCGTTTGGGCGCGGCCGTTTGGGCGCGGCCGTTTGGGCGCTGGCGTTTGGGCGCCAGCATGTTTTTCCACTATAACTTTCTATAACTTTTTTCTATCTGATCCAAATCCAACATTTTTGATATCATTCGAAAGCTTAATGTGTTTAGAAGCTTTTTCTAAGCTATTGCTTAGCGATTAGATCAATTACCAAAAAAGTTATAACATGAAATTGCAAAAAAGTCAAATTCTTGAAGTTTTTTCTTAATAAAATTTCTTCTAGGCTTGGAAATCTTTTCGCTTTATGTAAGGCTAATAGAGCATGTTAAGAGCTTTCGAATGATACCAAGATTGTTGGATTGGATGCCAAAGAAAAAAGCTTAAGTGGAAAAACGAGCTGGCGCCCAAACGCCAGCGCCCAAACGGCCGCCCAAACGACAGCGCCCAAACGGCCGCGCCCAAACGCTTTTTGGAAAATTTGGGTGTCGTTTTGATGCTCTATTAAAAACCCAAATTAATAGGGATTCTTTTTTTATGTAAATACATGTTTTTTTCCTGGATTCTCCATAGCCTAATTAGTAGGAAAAACACTTTCTTTTTTGTGTTTGCGAACAAAAATCGGGACTTTTATTTACATATTTTTACATATTTTGGGATTTTTCTACATATTACATATGTACATATTTTCTTACATATTTTGGACTTTTTCGAATTTTTTCGTACATATTTTGCAATTTTTGAGGATTTCTTAGCGAAATTTTTATTAAATGCCCCCAAAAATCCAAAATTTCGAAATTTTTCATACATATTTTGAGAATTTATAGAAATTTTTTGTGGAAAGTTAAAATTTTTCTTTGAAAATGTGCCCCAAAAAATAGTCTTTTTTTTCAAAAATGGAATCAAAAATTAATTTTTAAAATACGAAAAGGTGATTATTCTAAGCCTATTTTGGTCATTTTTATGGAGATTTGTGCCAATTTCACCCTTTAGAAAGAATTTTTTTCCAAAAAAGACACCTTTTAAAACATTTTTATTTACATATTTTAGTACATATTTGGAGGTTTTTGTACATATTTCATACATATTTTAGCATTTTTTATACATATTTTATTTACATATTTCGCGATTTTTCTTACATAAAAAAAGAATCCCTGCAAATTAATAAATAATTGTAAAACATTATGCCAATTTATCAAAATTTAAAAGATTCTGAGGATTTTCCCTAAAAGCCTCATCCACAAGAATTCCTCAAATCCTCATTTTCCAAAAAATCCTCATTGACCTATCAAAAAGCCACAAAATGAGGATAAATCCTCAGATCTGGGAGCCCTGAAATAAATCCTTTTTTGCATAAATTTTTTTATTCAAGTTCGCTGACATAAGGCTCAATGCATCAAATTTACGCTTAATATTCAATAAATTCTTTATTTTCAGGGATTTGCCAAATTTTTTCAATGATAAAAAGGCGGAAAGTGAATCAAATTTTGCTTTTCAACTACGACGTTTACGTTCAATGGACAAAAACAAATTAATAATTCGAATGAAGGACAAATTAAGGGAATTAATTGGCCCATTTTTTATGACAAAATTGGAATTAATGCGACCGATTGAAATGAATTTCGGTGATTTTTATTGAAATAAAATAATTTATCGAATTATTTTTAAATTAACAGATATTGTTGGTGACAATGAATTGGCAATTGATTATGCTAAATTTTTGTCAAAAGAACATTTGGATGAGGAAAAAGCCGTAACCAAAATATCGGTGAGAATTATTTTTGGCAGAATTATGCAAATTTTCGCCCGAATTTACGCCATTTGGGAGACACCGAAAATCAAAATGTTGAAAAAGTCAATTTTAAATTTCTGGCATGGAAAAGAATTGCAAAAGATGAATACTGATTTGAAAATGCCGGGCCTGAAAGCAGTGACCAAATATTTCGAGTTTTACCTCAAATTGTTGCTGATTTTAAATTCCAGCCAAGACATTGGAGAGCAGAAAGAGCAAATTGGGATTGTGACCGACCTAAACATTTGCCAAATTTACATGGAATTTGCGGCAAAAAACAAAATGTTTGAGATGGCATGGGTCGCACTGATTGAAGATCATGCCAAAAACATTCTGCGGTTGACCGAGTCGACCACCCCAAACACATTCACCGCACTTTTGAAAGATTCGCTAATGAAGGAAAAGGGCACAAAGGCCAAATTGAACACCTTTTTTACGACCAACACGGAAAGGGGGGACGAAATTTACGAAGCATTGGCCAAAAAGTACCCCAAGTTGGAGCAGTTAATCAGCAGAGAGGGTTTGTGTGTGCAGGGCTCCGGATTGGATTTGAAAAGGGATTTAAAATACATAATTCAGTGCTATCTGATGATCAGATTCGCGATCTACAAATTATGAATTACATCCGATTTTTAAACGTCACAAGCAGCCGCACGGAATCGATAAAATCGAGATTCAAGCTCAATCTGTTACTTTATTACCAATGGTAACACTTTGGCTGCTTTAATTGGGGAAAGGGAAAAGATCACTGGCAAATTGAAAATTTTAGGGATGCCAATTTCATGAAAAAAAACATATTTCTCCCCTGTTTTCTCTCCATCATATTGATAGTAGGAAAAACACTTTCTTTTTTTGTATTTGCGTTCTAAAACCGCGACTTTTATTTACATAATTTTTTTACGCATTTTCGAATTTTCTACATATTACATAATATGCACATATTTTTATATACATCTTTTGGATTTTTTCGCATTTTTTCGTACATATTTTGCAATTTTTGAGGGTTTTAAGGAACCCCTAAAAATGGATTTTTTTTTAAAATAGATATTAAAACTCTTAAACTATTATTCTAATCCTGTTTAGGTGATTTTTGTGGCATTTTGTGCCTATTTCACTTTTTCTTGTGGCATTTTGTGCCTATTTCACTCTTTTCTATGCTTTTTTAAAAACCTTTAAATTTTTTTTACAAGTTTAGGTACTTATTTAGAGGCTTTTATACATATTTAAATTAAAATTTCATAGTATTATTTAATAGCTTTAATTGTTCTCTTTCAGAATATAATTTTATATAATTTTTCTAAGTATAAAAAATATATATTCGATAGCCTAAGAATAACCTATTTACTTTAAAATTTCAGAAAATTTCATTGAGTTTCGAAAATGTTCTGGACAAAAAATTCTGACTTAGGGTTTTTTGAAATTTTATGACAATAACTTTTTATACCTAAGTAAAAAATTTTAGAAAATTATATTCTGAAAGAGAACAATAATGCTATTGAATGATACTACGAAATATTAATGTGGTTGAATTTGAGCCAAGCTATGAATTTATATATATTACCCATTTTTTGTTTTCGAACCCATTGGCGGATTTAAGAAACGCGCCAGCACGTTTTATGTACATATTTTGCTATTTTCTTAGATATAATTGGCATCACAATAAAAAACTTATCGGGCGTAATTAAATGAGAATGAAAATTGTCCAAATTATCTCGACTATCCCAAATAATTTAAACAAACATTTTTTCTTTGACAGGGTGAAGCAACTGAGAGATGGTCAATGTTCAGCAGAAGGGAAGAAAGAATTTGATGCAAAAATGGGCCAAATTGAAATTTCGATGGATTTGGTGGCGGATGAAAACATGTCAATTGAAGCATATTTAGTGACAGTGGAAGCGAACATACTGCAGGAAATTGAGCAGTTCAAGCAGAAACAACAATTTCTTGACAACAATGGCACGCCAATGAAACGGCACAAAGAAAAAGTGGACGAACTAACGGAAGGGTCGCCCAGATTCAGAGAGGCATTGAAAGGTGCAAATTGAAACAATGGGAATTATTAAAAAAATGAAAATACTAGGGTTCTTCCCGGTCCCCGAGCCGGGACTCTTTGGCCTGTTCCCTGACCTCTGTCCTCCTCGATGATCCCCGACTCAAATGTACAGGGCCCGCCGGCCCTGCTCTATCACTAGTAATTAATGAAGAAGAAAAAAACGATTTTTGGCCATTCTCCGACCGGGGTTTCCGACCCACTACAATTTGTACTTCCCGACCCCGATCCCCGAGAATTTCCTCCCCTCGGGGTCGGGGAGGAACCCGAGAGAAAAACAATTAGCAAAAGGGCATAATCAATTCTGACATATTACGTCCAGAGATATATATAAAATTGTTTCTGCGCTTTTCTTAAAATTATTTTCGAATTTTTATGGCTTTTTGATTAGCTTTTCATTTTTAGTCCGTCCTCTAAATACATATCTATTTAGTTTTATTCATACTCTTAATAAAAATGTTGAAAATGTGCTTATTTTTCAATTCAAAATTCTTAAAACCTTTTCTGATAGGATTTTGTTTAAATAAATTAATAAGTAAATATTCGTTTTTTTCTATAGAAAATTTAATTACTTAGAAAATTTCTTTCATTTTAGAAATTTTTGTACACGAAAAGCGAATGCTTAAATTTGGAATTGACAACCCAAAAGTTTTGGAACGAATAAACAACAAAACTGAAGACACAAATACAATTACTGGCAAAAGTGACGAACAAAATTGTACGACAAAACAGCGGGAAGAAGCTGAAATTGTAACGACTACCGAAGAAGGTAAAATTTAAATTTTTTGAAACTTTATGGATTTCACAGCCAAATTACTAATAAAAATTATAAAATTTTAAAAGATAATATTAAGTTACTCAAAAACGATCAAAAAATAATAATTTTGCTTATAGCTTTGTTCATAGGCAATTATATTTTTGTTTATTTATCATCGATGGTAATAAGTATTTATTCTAAATTAGCTAGTAAAATTTCCAAAATATTTCGTTAAATGTCGACTAAAAATGTTAAAAAACCATTTTTTGAGTTCTTCTGGCCATATCTTTTCAGAAAGTTAACAAAATTTTGAGAATTTTGCAGGCTTATAGAGAAAGAATACTTAGGGCTATCGAATGATATGAAGATTTAAAAATTTAGTTACTTTTGAGAAATATTATGTTTTTACCGCTGGAACCATCAAACTTTGGAATTGTCCCATTCTGACCCAGATTTGCTTCAACTTTTTAATCGATTTGTAAAAAATAAACGAAATGAAAATTTTTCTTGGTCTAAATTCATATGCATAAATTATTTAAATTTAATTGAAAAATTAGCGATAGTTTAAAAGTCTATAATTTTGACTTTTATTAAAAAACCAAAAGGGGGCGGAGCCATTTTGGTACTTAAATTTTTTTTTATGATAATGCCTTGTCATAAAAATACTGTTCTGTTCCCGGGTTTTTTGAGTGCCTGATAGTGATCACGAATACAATATTTTAACGAATTCCGATTTCTTAACCTAAATTTAAAAAAAATCATAAATCAAAAATTTGAATTTTGAATTTTCAACTTATTCGAGTTCGGGTTCGAGATTAGAAATTTGTCAAAATAGATGTCAGAATCATGGTCAGCGACCCTTAAAACCTCTGGGGAGTTTTCAAAGTTATTTTTAAACGAACGCTAAACTTTTTTTTAAAATAAAATTTCATTTTTATGGTCGTATAGAGGAGAAATGCCAGATGGAGACGTTAAGAGACCAATATGTGCAAATGATGACCGAGAAAGACCCAATTATTATGATGCATTTGAAAGACAGTGTCATCAAAAATGCGGCATATTTTCAATGCAAGCAATGGCTTAAACTGATTTTGCAAACGGCACAGGAAAAAGCCAACAAAACGAATGCCAAATTCAAATGGGTCGGTCAGCGGACCGAATTTGTTTTGGCAGACGTTCAGCAGAAAGAGAAACAAATGGCGCATGGACAGTTTAAAGCCGAGAAAATCTGCGAAATGGCCCATTTGATCACACACATTCATTCCCAATTGAATAGTGCCGCAAAATGGAAGGAAATTGCCGACAAAAATGGCATCACCGCATTTGTGGACCAACTCAATTTAATTGTAATTTAAATTGAATTTAAATAAATTTTAATTTAATTGCAGGCCATCACTGCTGAGACAGAATTGGATAAGCCAAATTGCGGTGATCAATGGGTGATAAAGCAAATGTTAAACAATCTCGGCACATCGCCAACCCAAGAGGAAATTCACATGCGCATAATGGCACATTTGATTGAAACGAATGTCCCTTTTTTCGACTTTATGCATCAAAGTGCAACAAATTTACCACATTCGCTTTTGTCTGAATATGGTAATTTGTTTATAGGGCACGGGTTTTTTGACCATTTTCTGCCCAATGTAAATAAAAATTCCTCCCTCCCCCCTAAACATTCATCTTTTGAAAATTAAAAGAAATAAACATACTAATGAAAAGTTAATTTTTTTATTTTATTTAATATTACATTAAAAATAACTTCAAAGTTTTGAATTAGGTCAATTTACAATTATAAAAATTGTTTTTTTTTGTTTATTATTTAATTTTTTAAATAGACGAAATTTTTATATTATTCTTTTAAAGTGCCACTGTTTTTTTGCCGCTATTGTCATTTTGATTCGCTAATAAATTAATTATTATTTTTTTCGATCTAAACTTAATTTATCACTTTTCTTTTATGCTTTTCCATTTAAGCATTTGCTGAATTTTAGGTTCAATTAATGCAAAGGAATTAAATCTTTTTTATAAAAATTATTTACTGAATAAATCGAAAATTGACGGGCGATGGGAATTAAAAATGATAATGAAGCTTTTGTTCAAGCAAATTGCAGAAGTTGAACAGAAAATGCATCAGACGAAAAAGAACGAAGTGCAAGGGCAATTGAAAAACGAATTTTCCAAAGGGCAAATTAATGAATTTTATGGGCCACAAATGGTGAAAAAAGCGCAAAAAATGAGCGCACCCGAATTAATAGGGCAAATTGTGGAACATGCGCAAATATTTAGCAAATATACCGCGGCGGTGTGCCAAAAGGCTGCGGAGCCGTACGCGAAAATGGCCAACGCAAAAGCCGAATTGTTTGCAATGCTAAAGGCAAGTGCAGGCGAAATGCCAAAAGACATAGAGACTAATGAGCAATTAATTAAAAAAAACTAAGAGCAATCAATTAAAAAAGGCTAATGAGCAATCAATTTAAAAAAGGCTAATGAGCAATCAATTAAAAAAGGCTAATGAGCAATCAATTAATAAAAATAACAACTTTACTGGATTTTATATTGTAAATTGAGATTCAATATTAAATCTATAATTTTTAGAACTTTCATTTACACGCTTTTTAATGCAGATTAAAAAAACTTTATTACATCACAATGACCAGATCACTCCTTCACAGAGACCGAAAGCCACGAAAAACTTACAAAGGGAAAATTTTCGCAAAATAAAAATGAAAATAATTCTTAATTCTTTATTGAATTGCTTTAATTTATGACCATGACAATTTGCTTAAAAATTTCTTCATTTTTTGATTACTATATGAAATTGATACTCGCTATGCTGAATTAGCGCCGAGTAAAAATTGAAAATTTGAATGGCATTTGTCCACAAATAGCTAATTGTCAAAATTAAATAAAATCTGCCTAATTTGCAAATGAGTTAAACCCCAACGCTTTCAGCCTTACATTCATTCATTCTTCATGCATTTTTTGCCTAATTAATTTGAATAGCTAAAAAGCATTTCAGTTGTTACAAATTTTTGAAGTCAATCCGGCGGAAATCTTTCGTTTCATTTGTCCGCTTTTGCGTTACGTCCAATTTCTAAACAACCAAAAAACAGCGCAAATTTGGCAAACGCCGTACGAATGTTTCAGCGCAAAGTTTGGCCCAATTTTTGAGGAGCAACTTTCGCTGTTGGCCGACGGCCATTTCACCTTTTTGGCCGAATATTTATTCAAATGTGACGAAAGTGACGAAATCGTGCACATTCTCAGGGAAAAGGACGGCGCGTTGTTGGCCATGAACGATTTGGTGGGAGGGCACTTCAAAATGATACAAATTTGGGCAATGCCATCGGTGCGCCAAAAACTGATCAACAAAAATTGTTTGTTTGTGGATAATTTTATTTTAATTAGAATTAATGGAAAGACAATTGAAAATAGAATTTGATGGGTATTTTATTCAGCCGATAAATTGGTGGAACATTTTTGTAATTTATCCGCGATTTTTTCTGGAAAATTTTGTACCATATTTTAAATTTCAGGTTTTTATATTCTGCATCCATATTCGGCATTTTCACAAAAATCTCGAAAATACGCTCCTAAAGATAGAAAATTTTTAATTTTTCATGACAAAATTCGCGTAAATATGAATTTTTTGCAAAAGTTTACTAATTTTGCAATTTTTTTTATGGATTTAGATTTTTTTTTTTTTTAAAAATTCGAACTAATTTTCAGAAATTTTTTGTTTATATTTTTGTATTTTTTGCCCATATTTCAGCGTTTTCGTCCATATAAATCCTGGCCCTATTTATGAGCTGTTAACTATTTTGTACACCACAATTCAATTTCTTAAATATTTGCTCAATATTTCTGACTTTTTCAAATTTTGTCAATATTTCGGCATTTTTTCGTAAATATTTATTTAAATATTTCGGGTTAATAAATACTAAAAATTAATTATGCAATTTTCCAATTTACAAATTATTATTATTTTTCATATTTCAATGAAACTCGTCTGTTTGACCATTATGCCCAATTTTTTGCCTTGGACTCTCCGCCCATTGACCCGTCAAAAACGCTCCAACGATTGGCGGCAGATATTTTTGTGTGCTACCATCGGATGGAGTCAAAACTGAAAAGCATCGGAGGAGCAAATGGGCAACAATTTGCGGATTTTTTGTACTTTTATTGCCGGATTTTTAACGATTCTCTGCCCACCGAAATTGCAAGAGAAGCGAGTTTTATGTTCAGCAGTTTTGTTGACGGTGATTTAAATTATTCGTAATTAAAACATTTTAACAATTAGAAACATTTAAATTCGTTGAAAAAATGGAGAAAAAGAAATTGGACGACTCAAACTTCGAAATTGCATTGGCAGAAATGATTCATTCCGTCCGAGAACAGGGCAAATTGGGATGGATTGAAAGCGGGGATAAATTCAGTGAACCGGTCGAAGCGATCAAAGCGATGCATTTTGCTGAATTGAACAAGTTTTTGACAAATAAAAAAAAGCAAAGAAATTTGGATGGAAAATTTGCTGTGATTTTAGCAGGTCAAATCAAAATGATTAATTAGCCATATTAGTATTATAAAAACTAATTTGAATGTTAAAAGTGCTGCTTTGTTTAGGCGTGGCCAAAAACAAAGGCCATCAACAAAATTTATTGCAAATTTTGACAATGAATGACGCAAAAACATTCTTAGAAATGGCGAATATTTATTCTGCTAAGGACCCAAATTTTGAAAAGGGTTTAATTGAAGTGAAAAAGGAAGAAAAAGCGGCAAAAAATCGGCGTAAAAAAGAGAAAAATAAATTAAAAAAGCAAATGCTCATGAATAATAATAATAACGATAATACTAATAACAATGAGAGGAACGATGAGAATGATACAGCAGAAGGTAATAATAATTAGGGTCGCGACTTTTAGTGACGAAAAATCTCGAAATAGTTAACTAAAATAGTGAGGAAAAATGCCAAATAGTGACAAATAGTGGCAAAAGTCCAAAATAGTGACGAATAGTGACATATTTTTTAACCAAAAATTGAGCAAAAAAAAAAGAAGAAAGTTTTCACTAGAAATCGCGACCCTAGTAATAATCATCGTTGGTTAACCAAAAACAAAAATATTTATCCTGACTACCGACCCTTGAAATTGTGCCTTTTATACAACTAATAACCAAGCTGTGCACCCGGGGGCCTGCGTTTTTTTAATTTCATCCATAAAATTTAAATTAAAAAAATCAAATTTCCCTGGGATAAAAACGAACATTATTCATAGAAGATGCTATAGAGTATTTGTTAGTTAATGCCATGATGGGTAAACAAACATACACACGTAGGCGCTGACTGAAAATTTAAAAATTTTAAATAAATTATTAACATTTGTACAAACAAAATAATTTTAAATTCAAATTCAGAGAATGAAGACATCGATCAAAACCCATCAGCAGAAAATGAGACAATTTTGTCGACAATTGTTGAGGTATTCAACGATTATAATGGCACAAAATATGAAGAAAGCAATGGAAATGATGAAGAAATAGAAAATGATGAACTGAGTGTTGAGCATAATTCAGCAGAAAAAATTTCAATAAATATTAGCGCATTAAACGGTAAATTTTATTAAATATTTTTGTATTTTTTGCAAAATTAAATTATTGATAATTAAGAATTCCGTAATGAAACATTTCTGCATGAGAAATACGAAGAATATTTCGAAAATGAAAATGCAAATGAAACGAAATTTGTGCTTGATGCTGGCATTTTTGTGTTTGAAATTCAAAAGCGTTTAAAAATGGTGGACGAACTTCGAAAACTTTCATATTTTAACAATTTTAATTTAATAAAAAATATCGAAAAAGAAAATGCCCAATTTTTATTGTATTGTATGCAAATAGACGAATTTGATCAAAATGAATTCTTTCAGAAGACTTACAAAATGCTAAAAATATATTCCAAAAATTTGGAAATCGATGAAAATGAGGAAATTCCATCGGAAATGCAATTAAAGCAAATAAAAAGGCAAATGCATCAAAACAATTTGTCAAATTTAATTGTAACGGACAAACAATTTGGTGTAAAATGGAAAAAATATGATAAAGAATTGAAAAATAAAAAATTTATCATTTTATTTGGTGTAAAAACTTTTGAGTTAAAACGATTTGAAAAGATAAAAATGCGATGGAAGAAACTAAAACAACAAACGAAGCTTGGTAACAAAAATATATTAATTAATTAATGATAAAAAATGAAGACATATTTTAGCAGAAAAGGTTAATTAAGCATTTTAATAACGGAAAGTTAAAACTGTATAATTAAAAATATAATTAATTTAGACGCCGATTTATATGAACAATTTTTGAACAAAAATGAACAAAACAATTATTTAAGTGCAAATTTTCCTGAAATTTCTCAACAAATTCATTTCCACCACTCAGATTCAGCTTACGATTTAAATGAGGTAATTATTTTTAAAACAAATATTTTTTTTTATTTAAATTGTCTAATTAAGATTGAAAAATTATTAAATCAAAAAAGAAGCGACGGCTTAAATCTAAGCCAATTTGATAAGCGAATCACAACAGCTTTAAGCAAAATCAATGCACTCATTGATAAATGGGTGAGCTTTATTAAATCACTTTTTAATAAGCATTGAAAACAATTTTAGAGAAATATTTTATATTTTTAAATTAAATATTAGCATTAATTGCATGCATTTAATAATTCAGTCGAATGGCCATGCTCGAGTTGGCATTTCCGGCTCACTTTTGCTTGGCACCCATACAGCTGACTCTGATGTTGATTTGATTTGCATTGTCCCTGGCCAAACGATGGGAGTGGAAAACTTTTTTGGCAACAAAAATGCAATTTGTGAAAAGAACAAATGTTCAGATGGAACCAATGATTCGTTGTATTGCAAACTTTGCGAGGTCAAAATTTATGAAAATTTATTTTTAATTTAATTGCCAATTTAAAAAAAAATATTATAATTTTTTTCAGAATAAAAGCGTCACAAAACTCTTGAAATTAATGCACAGTTCAATATTTCTGATCAAATTTCACATGGACAATGTCGAAATTGACATCACTTTTGTGGCAATTCCTGCCAAAAGTGTGCTGCAAGCAGAGCTTAATGAGCAAATCCTCACTGATTATATGAACTGTTTGACAAATGAAAAAGAAGAGCACAGAAAAATGCTACGCACAATTTCAAGTCAGTCAAATAGTGGGAAATTAATTTAAATATGAAAGTTTTCAAAGTGTAAATTAATTTTAACCATTCGCACAAAAAATCGAAAATTCTAATGATTTAATATAAAAACAAATTTAAAATTTAAAAATGTTTTTGTGTAAAAATTAAATTAAATTTAGGCTATCGGTCAACGCTTTATATTGCAACCCTATTTCTCGAAAAAAGAATATTTAATAGCAAATTAATAGATTTTCTAAAGCCTGGGAAAGTTAATTGCCAAAATGATAACAAAAGTTTAGAAAATCTGCGATTTTTAATTTTGTCAATAAAATTATGGGCAAAAAGTGAGTTAGAAATAAATTAATTTAAATAAACCTTTTATCAACCAGTTTTATTAAGATAATTTTATTTATGCAAACCGTTACGGTTATTTAAATGGAATAATGACAAGCATAATGGCAACCAAAATCGTCCTGCTTTATCAAAATGCTTCATTTAACTTTCTTCTTGAAAAATTCTTTCTTTTCTATTCATTAAGGTATTTTAATAAACATTCAATAATAAAATAATAAATATTTTTAATTTTATTTTATATTTCAAGGCCTCAAAAAGTGCCACTCCAATTAGAAAAGATGCTCGCCGATTCAAAATTTGATCAATTTATTGCCACAAAAGGAAGTGAATCGCCATTGTCAATTTTAACACCCATTTTTCCTGCACAAAATGCCGCACAATTAGTCACTACCGCAAGCGCAAGAATAATCCACGAGCAAATGCTGAACGGTAATTAAAAGCAATTAATTGTTTGGTAAATTTTAAATTATTTTGAAGAACTCAACAAAATCAAACGGATGGGAACAGAAGCATTCAATTTGGAAGAATTGCTAAAAGATTCATTGCCTTTCATCGAAAAGGTTACCATTAATTTTAATAAATATATTAGCTTTTTAACAGTTTGATGACTTCATCCTGATCAATTGCTTTTCGGCATCAGAATCCGTCGGTGAAAAGTTTTGTCGGTTTGTGGAAGGACGACTTCGCCTTCAAATTGCTTATGACATTGAAATTTACGGGACAAAAACGCAATTGCTCAACAAAATCTATACGGAGACATGCTCAACCATTGGCAAATTTATCACTTCTTCATTTCGGCAAGTGAAAATTCAAAAGAAATTGCCAAAAATTAATAATATCCATCACTCACATTGTTCCTGGATTCGTGATAATTGTTAAAATATTTATCATTAAAATCTCGAACACTCCATCGAATCTTGTGCTAGAGATTAAGCCAAATTTTGAATAAAAAATGGGAGACCGAAAAATTTCATGGCCAATGACCATTAATTTTGGGAATGGCCAAAATAAGAAATATATTTCAAATGAGAAAAATGCCTTAACATCCAACACAAAACATTAGGAAAAGCACTGGGTTTTCTTATTATAGTTCACTTTTTTTGCAAATTATTTTCCAGCGCAACTTATTGCAACGCGTGGTTAATTGGCATAAATTTGAGGAACGAAAATGCAAACGATTTGAACCATGCTCTTAACCTTTTCGACTACAGAATAAAGCGTGACTATTTGAGGTATAATTACGCAAAAGTGTCAGCCGATGGAAGCGCAGAAAAACCGTACAAAGCGATGGAAGCGGAAGAAATTGAGGAGAAATTGGAGCAGCTAAAGGTTGGACTCAATTCAATGGTGACAAATAGAGAAGGACTGACTGGGTGAAGAAAATGGCATTGTCCAATTAATTAATTTGTTTAATTATTTTCCTTTTAATTGATTAAAATACGCCACATTTCTCATGTTGTATGGGAGTATAAATGAAAAATATTGTAATTTGCTTAATAAAGTTTCGAATGCCAACAACATTTACAATAACATTGTAAGAGATGGGCTAAAACTCGCTATTTATCTTGCCGAAGCCCTGGGAATTTCAATTTCACATTTGACAATCCGTAGTGCGACATTTGCGGACCGACTTTTGCGGCTGTCTAAAAAAGAAAAAAGACGAACATATCACTGAAAATGCGTTTTTCCTATAATAAAACTCAAATATCACCTGAAAATAGGGGTAATATCCTGATTGAATGGTTTGTTGTATTTGGAAATCGTGTTTTCCAGTAATTAAATTACAATTGTAAAATATCACTGAAAATGCGTGTTTTCCGATAATTAAATTACAATTGTAAAATATCACTGAAAATGCATGTTTTCCGGTAATTAAATTACAATTGTAAAATATCACTGAAAATGCGTGTTTTCCGATAATTAAATTACAATTGTAAAATATCACTGAAAATGCGTGTTTTCCAGTAATTAAATTACAATTGTAAAATATCACTGAAAATGCGTGTTTTCCGATAATTAAATTACAATTGTAAAATATCACTGAAAATGCGTGTTTTCCAGTAATTAAATTACAATTGTAAAATATCACTGAAAATGCGTGTTTTCCGGTAATTAAATTACAATTGTAAAATATCACTGAAAATGCGTGTTTTCCAGTAATTAAATTACAATTGTAAAATATCACTGAAAATGCGTGTTTTCCGATAATTAAATTACAATTGTAAAATATCACTGAAAATGCGTGTTTTCCAGTAATTATCACTGAAAATGCGTGTTTTCCGGTAATTAAATTACAATTGTAAAATATCACTGAAAATGCGTGTTTTCCGAATTCTTTTCGCTTTTTGAAAAATTTTCTTGAAAAACTTCAACTATTATTATGCCCTTGCATTTTTGATTTTTTTTACAGATTAATTTTTAGTTATTTAATCCTTAAAAAAATTAAAAATGCTTTTTAGTTCAAAAAATTTCTATCGAATTATTTTGACTTGTGAATTTTGGGTTCATAGGACACCAGCAGACAAAAGAGAAATTAATTTTAATTTTATTTATTTTTTGTGAGTGGCGGAACTCAGCAGAACACAAAACGGAAGAATCGGCAGGAAAGCGGACGGACAGTCAAATTGGAGAAGGAAGCGAAGCAAAGGGCAACAGAGAGGGAGGAAAAGCATTGCCGTCGGAAAAGGAAGAGGAGGCATTTTGCCAAAGGCAATTTCAAAGGAGGACAATGCAGTGGACGAATGGTGCGGAGAATCAGGCCGGGAATTTTCGACCGATACGGTTCCGATTTGAGAATGATTCCCGGTCCCGACACTTGGGTCTCGACCAACTCTTGGTCCCATTCAAAGACCAAAATTGAATCTAAGCTGTAAATTTTGCAATTGTGTCCAATTTCCTTATGTGGGTTGCCACCGACCCCGGCTTTTCTCACCCTGATCGGGACCCGACCATAATTTGATGTTGGTCAACAAAGGCAAATTATACCCAGACAAGGTGGACAGGACAAAGTTCGGAAAGTGCATTTGTTTGAATAATAATTAATTCAATAGTTAGAAAATAATTATTATTGACAAGCATAAATAAATTGAATTAAAGTAAAATTAAAATAATAATTTTAAAAATAAAGAATTAGAATGTTGAAAAAATCATTTCCATTGCAATTCAAGCATTTTAAAGTGCTCATTAAAACCGTGAATGATGTCAGCATTTGTACTTTTTGTTGTCGTGTTTGTGACGAATGAATCTGACACTTGGCCATGACCATGGCAGCTGAAAAATTTGTCGAACAAATAGATGAAGCGTCTTTTGAGCGCAGGATGATGGCTTAATTTTGATAAAATTGTTTTTTAAATTTTTGAATTATGTCGTTGAAGTAAAAAATATAATTATTTTACTTGATTATCACTGCTTCAGCGATTGCATTTATAACAGAACAAAGACCAATGTCTACTGCAATTAGCATGCTTATAAAATTCGCATCTGTCGTCCATTTACAAATAAAATTTAACACAGGAAACATTCCGATGAAAATATTTAAAGAATTGCAGAAAAACACGGGAAGCAGTTGTTTGCTGGTCTTTTTGTTTTCGGCCATCTGATATTAATTAGGCAATTAATTTGCAATTTAATATTATTGTTTTAAAAGCAAATATTACTTGCAATTTAAGCATTTATAGAATTTTCCAATTTTTTTTTTTGCTTTATTGAGTTCGCATATTAACAATAAATTCGCCAAATATTTAGGCATAAAATTGTTAATATGTTTTAAAGCATGCCATTGTTTGAAAATTTTGCGTCGGACATAAAAGTTCACCACTAGTGGTGTCGACAAATTCCATCAGAAAAATTTTCAGATAAAATTCAATCTACAAAAACGCAAATTCTCAGTTTCCGAAAGCCTCGTTATACCTCCACAAATTCTCAAAATTTAGGTCAATGATAAGACCAGCGCATTGGCAAAAAATTAAATTAACATTTTGGCTACTAAAAATTATTTATCAAACATTGAAATATTAATACCTGGTATCTTGCTCCAAGAAAATTGTTTAATTGCTGTACATTTTCCATTTGCTTTTCATATTTTTCTCTGCAATAAATGCCAAAAATTGCGATAAACTAAACAAAAAAACAACCAATTAATTTCAAAATTAAATATTTTTTAGTTTTACTTACAATACATTCCACGAGACTCAGGGAAAATGTAAAAAATATTGTGATCAAATTTAAAGTTGTTGATGTCCATGATTGTCCATTTGTGCTTACATTCAAAAAGCATAAAACAGTCTAATAAAAGTGAATAAAAGATTTTATTTATTTATTTATTTTGTATTTACCGCAAATGTAAACCAACAAATGCTGAATGTAATTTTCTTGTAAGATTCATATTTGTCCAACAAAATGATGGCCATCAGTCGCTCAATAAACAAAACGTGAATCGTTAATGTTCGAAACATGCCAAAGAAAAAAAGGGACATCTAAATGGCATAATGAACCAATAATGATTAATAGAGTTCGCGAACGGACCAGGATCCAGGCCTAACTTTTTCTTAAATCAGGTCCAGGCCATTTTTCGGCAACTGAATTTTTCCTGAACATGGATTCTCTAGTATTTTTGTTCAGAAAATCAGGTCCAGATTATCCAAGCCCATGTTATGCACGAAAACTGGATTTCCCTAGGTAAATTTTTTAGCTTGTTTCTAAAACAATCACTTGATTTTCAATATTTTTAACTTTTATAATTTCAAAAAATCCAGGTCCCGGCCTGGATCCAGGCCTTGTCCGGTTGGTATGATAAAATAATAAAATGGAAACATCACATTACTCAAAACTTTCTAAAATAGATTTTTGGCATTCTATGCTAGTGCTAGGGGTCCTTTTTTATTTTCCTTATTTCCGGATTGAAGCCCATTTCCCAGTCAATTTGGTAATTTCCGCTCAGTCCCTAATTGAATTAAAAAACATTTTTAAAACTTTTTGACCTGAAAAAACACGAAGCATCGATTGAAAATGTCGTTTGATAAAAATTTTTGCAATATCTCCATTAAGCGAAAGAATTCAAACAAAAACACGGCCCCACTTTGGCACATCAAAACAAATTTCAAATTCGGATGAAGCAGCTTGATTGAGCCCAAAACGATCAGATTAAAGGATGAAATTGTTAATGTGGCGAAGTGAATAAGCGACACACTGCTGATCAGAAAATAGGCTACTGTAATTACAGTAGAATTCGTTTCTGCCGTTGACCAATTGGAAGAAAAAGAGGTCGTATTTTGGGAATCATTGCCAAAAGAATCCATTTTTTTAGCAATCTTTAAAATTGAACCGTAATCAGAAAAATTAAATACATATTAAATTGTTTAGCGAAGACCCAGTTGAAAACTAAATGAATATCTCTTTTAAAAAGTCATAATATGTTTGCCATGATTTTTATGTGCACCTTAAAGGTAATTTCCGATTTTTAATTAAATGGCCATTCGAGCAATTAAGACATGCAAGGTGCTTTTCATTTTTCATTTACGCCCTGTACTTTATGTTTATCTACCATCAAATATCGCGTGAAAATCTTGTAAATTGGACATAAATTTTTTTACGATTAATACGAAGAATAAAAGAAAAGCTATTTTATAAAAAAAAATGCCGTGTTTAGCAATATGAATAATAGCATTGTGTCCAGTTGTTCTGGGAACCACTTAAAGCGGAATTATTCTTATGTGCGACAATGTTTTATATCATTTTTTTGTAATAAAATAATAAAAAAATAATAATAATTTTAGTTTATAAAACTATTTTAGTGCTCTCTTTGTGAAATCGTACAAATTTCAAAATTTTCCCTGTGATGCGTTTCAAACGAAAACTGCAACAAGTGTTAATTTCCAACTTCAAATTCGTGCTGCGGAAAATGTTATAAAAGTATATTTGTCCTTGGATGTAATGGGCGTCCTTTGTCTGGGCTTCACCAAAGTGGACAATTAAAAATGCCATCCGGGAATTTGGATTTTTCCGTAAAATTGAAAATTCATGTGTAAAACTTTAAAATAGTTAACCAAAAGAGTAAGCAACTGGGAAGTTGTTTGTCTCGCATTTCGTTCTAGCATTTTAACGTGAAAAGTGAGCATTTTATATACTGTTAAGAATTGGGACTAGAGTGAAAAATTATTTTTTGAGATACGGAAAAAGTAAAATTTTATTTAATTTTTGTTTTTAGTTCGGTTTTTCAAAAAACGCAAAAAATTCAATATAAAAATTACCGGCATCACCCGTCCATTTTCCTCTAGTATTTTTTGAAAACAAAGCATCTTAAAGCTTTAACAGAAAATGGAAAAATAGCCGCAAATTCATAAATAAAAATGTGTAACAAAGAAATTTTTATTTTCATTAGCAAAATGCGAAATTTTTTATCGGCAAACAGTTCGGGAGTGAGTGGGCAAACACAAATTTCAATCAAATTTCAAGGAAGTAATTTAATATTAAAGACATGATGGAATGAAACGATTATTGATTAAATAATTTGTAAAATGTTGTAGATGCGAAGAAGTGCGCAAGAAAGGAAATGAATACAACCATAAAAGAAGGGCGGATGAGACCGCAATGAAAAGGTCTTAAAAAGGCATCATTATGTTAAAAGCAATATTTCCCGTAACCCATTACGAAATGTAAATATAATTTGGATATTTACAATTTTGGAACTTTAATCTAAGAAAAAGTTTAGCTCCTGCCTAAAATTGTTGACGTAAAGAAAATAGAATTTGTTGGTTATAAAAGAAAAATATTTATTAGAATTTTATCAAATTCCTCACACCTCTCGTATTGCCATTATATCTTTTTGTCTGTTCATTTGTCAGATGCTTTAATGATGGCCCAAAAAACAATGCTTGTAAGAATAGGGTTTGCTTCTAATTAAGAAATGCCGTGTTGATTTCGAATTTTCGCAGTTATTAAAAGTTTCTCTCCGTGTGAGATTAAAATTTGCCGTGTGCAGTTAACTTCAAGTGAACCCTGAACCCGCAACAGCTTCGACAAATGCTAAATGCTCTCCAACAAGTGGTCATCAAGGCCGAACCGCAAAACGCCGCGCCAGCAAATTTGAGCAATGCAAATTTGGTAAGCTTTGTCAATGCTCGCCTTCGGCATTATTTTATTACAACCCTGACGTTGGCAACCCATTTGAGACCTGGCTTAAACGGTATGGAAAATTGATCGAAGAGGACGGAAGCATTTTGACTGAGGCTTCGAATACGACTTCTTCTGGACAAATTCGGAGAGGAGGAGTACAACAAACATCGGGATACGATCAGCCCAACACAGCCGGACCAAGTGAATTGGAATGAAACTGTTTCACATCTCAAAAAGCTTTTTGCTGAAACCCGCTCACTGTTCGCCCATCGCTAAGAATGCTTCAAAATTCGACTGTAACAAGCGCTAGATATTGCATCACTTATTGCGCAGCTTAATGCGTCATGTGAAAATGCAGAACTGAGTACAAGGCCACGGCAATGGACCGACCCAAAGGAAAGAAAAAGTGGCTCCAATCAAGGCAACATCAAAATGCCAATTCAGGCGCCGATTGAAGTAAATGGAAAAGATGTGGAGTTCGTGATGGACATGTGAACTGAAGTCACAGTTTTGTGACAAGAATCCCACCGACAAATTGGAAGTCCGAAATTGGCCCATTGCAAGGAAAAGGCCATCCTTCACGACGGATCCACGCGCCGTTTTTTGGGAAAAGGATGTGCAACATTCTCATTCGGAAGGCAAATCAAGAAAGGACAACTTTTTGTTTCTGAGAAGGGATCCAAAAATTTGTTTGGGACCGAAATGATGGAAAAATTTGGACTTTGGATTCTTTAAGAAAAATTTGAAGGGTATGTTGCAGGAAGAGAATGTTCAGAAGGAACTTCTACCAACTCCAAATCAAAGAAAGCCCAAAAGAAAGAAGCGCGAAGTCCATCGAAAAATTTCACTTTGGGAGCGATCGTGGTCGCAAGTGGAAGACCACAACGATGCGAATTGGTTAAGTCATTAGCCGCAAGGGAATGGCGTACAACATCCACTTCCAAGGTCGATATTCGTGATGATACCAAGCGAACAATTTGGAGGACTATTTACCGGCCAAGTATGAAGGCCCGGATTTGTTGACTTCGTATCGCAAAATGGAAGCGATGGCCACTCCAACTCAAATGGCAAACGTTGAATGCCGAAGAAGAATGGACGTGTCAGACGGGACGTGTCGAGGAAAGATTTTTTAAGGGGGGAGATGTTAGGAAGGATGGGACTCAAGTAGGCGCCCCAATTATTTATTTGTATTTGTCCCTCGCCTCTGTTCTCTCTCTCCACTGTCTTTCCACATAAATAGTCCGCCCTTTGACCCATTCGGTCACTAATAATTTCACTTCATTTATTTGTGGTTTCCTCCACATCGATATTCCCCTTTCTGCTCCATTACAGAAATTTCTGAAAGAAATTTGAGAATTTCAGGTGAGACTTGTTCACATTTTTTTCAAGCATGTCATTTTTTGAAAATTTTGTGGGTCGGACTTGAAACTTCACAAGTGGCTGTCGATCAGGGATGGCACGGAATTCCGACTTCCGATTTCCGACATTTTTGGGGTCGGAATTCCGATTTCCGAAAAATTTTTGGGTCTCGGAATTCCGACTTCCGAAATTTTGATAAAAAGTCGGAAATTTTCGGAGATTTTTTTTATTCCAAAAATTAGTAATTTTTGTATAATTTCTGTTCATAAATTGCATTGAAATTTTCAAAAAAATTTTCCGGCGGCGCCTATCGGCACCGCCGTACTCTAAACACCTTAATTTTCTTGAAAAAATTTGCTCAAAATCGCTAAATTTGGTCATTTTTTTGACAAAATCTCTTAACAAATCGTATTAAAAATTATAAAATTTTTCCCGGCGGCGCCTATCGGCACTTCCGGACGCGCTGCCCCCCCCCCCCCTTGTTCCCCAAAATTCTTTGAAAAAACGCGCCGCAAAAAAAAGCAGAGTGCCACGGGACCGGGGATTTTTGCCAAAACCGGGACCGGGACTTGCCGGGACCTGAGAAGCCGGGACCGGGACCTCGATTTTTTTTCCGGACCGGGACCAACCGGGAATTTTTAAAAATTCAAAAAAATTCAAAAATTTTTTTAAAAACTCAAATTTTAATTTTTTTTTTCAACTGAAAACAATACAAAATTAAAATCTTATTTTGTTTTTTATTTAATAAAATCCAAAAGTTAAAGCTAAATTAAATTAATGAAAATTTTCAAACAAATTTCTTTAATTATTTCAAACAATTAATCATTTTTTGGACTAAATGATCGAATATTATTATAAATTAATATTCGTTTTCACGACTCTAATTTTCATCACTAATTTTTCACTCAGACCCTCATTCTTACCAGTGCTTGTTTTTCCCGGTTCCCGGTTGCCCTACCGGGACCGGGACCTCCAATTTTTGCTTTTTATAATATGTTGGTATGGTGCTTTATCGCTTCTTAAATTCCACCAAAATAACAAAATGAAATCCTATTACTCAACACTTTCTAAATTAAATTTTTTGGCATTGATTAGTGCTAGAGGTTCTTTTTAAATTTCCTAATTTCCGGATTGAAGCCCATTTCCCAGTCGTTTGGATCCATTCCACGCCCTTAATTGAATTAAAAAAACATTTGAATCTTTTTGACCTGTAAAAACACGAAGCATGGATTGAAAATGTCCTTTGACAAAAATTTTTGCAAGATCGTAATTAGGCGAAAGAATTCAAACAAAAAAACGGCCCCACTTTGGCACACCAAAACAAATTTCAAATTCGGGTGAAACAGCTTGATCGAGCCCAACACAATCAGATTAAAAGATGAAATTGTTAATGTGGCGAAGTGAATAAGCGACATACCGCTGATCAGAAAATAGGCTACTGTAATTACAGTAGAATTAGTGTCTGCCGTTGACCAATTGGAAGGAAAAGAGGTCGTATTTTGGGAATCATTGCCAAAAGAACTCATTTTTTATCAATCTTTAAAATTGAGCCACAATAATTAAAAAAATATTTTAATTTTTTTACTAAATGAATATCTGTTAAAAAGCGATACGTTTGGCCATAAAAGAATGGGGGCTACAATTTTTTGTTTACAACTAAAATGTAATTACCGATTTTTACTCACCATTAACGGAAAGGCGCATTTGCCGCTCATTAGTTCTGTGGCCAAGAACAATTATGCAACACAGGTGCTTTTCATTTTCGCCTTGTACTTTATGTTTGTCTTTAATCGAATAGCGCGTGAAAATTAAGTGGAATAAAATTGTTTTACAATGAAAATTAAGAATTAAACAATCATTTTTATAACAATTATCAAAAAAATGGCGTGTTAGCCAGGGCTCGGGTCGTACAAAGTCACTTTCTAAGTACATAACGGGGCTAATTTATGAAATCCAAGTACACATAAAAAAAATTGGAAGAATATGCTCAATAATCTGTACTTTTCCCCCGAATGAATTTTATCAAAAAATTTTTTATTTCCGCTGAACAATTTAGGTACGCTTTTTCAAAAAAACCCTCAGTTGTTGTACCTTGCAAATCAATAGAATTGAGAACTGATTTATCGTATTTTCTCTAATTATCCCCCGGGGGGTATTTTTCAACCTCCTCTGAAAGGAGGGGGAGGCGGGGGGACAATTAGAGACGGGGGATAAATGGAGAAGGGGCGTAGCGCCGCTATTCATCATTAGGAACCAATATTTGGAGCTTTGCCACTAAAAAAACTACTTAGGAAGTTGGCCACTAAAACAGTTTTTTGCCATTATTTTGGCATTTTGTCACCTATTTTTGCACTATTCCGACATTTTTGGAAAGTTTCTCAATAAAAATGCAAGAAAATCAAAAAATACATCCCCTACGAATCGACCTAAAAAAATTTCAAAAAATACAGCCCTAAGGTCGAGCTAAAATTTTTTTAAAAAATACGCCCCTCAATTTTTGGCTGAAAATTATGCATGACGATGGCACTCATTCCGCCAGTTTACGTTGCCCAAAAAGTTCAGAAGATCAAATAGATTCAAGGCAAAAGAAGAATTGTTCCTGTCAAAGTTGCATGGTCCAATTGGTCAAATTTACATGACGGATGTTCACTTTCGCGGCTCACGTCAGTTTTACCAAAAAGAAGGAAATGAAGAGAGTGATTACGAAACTGATGATGCTGATGGAAATTGAATTTTAATATTTTACTTTCGATTGTTTCTTTGGAATTTTATAAATTTATGCTTTTGAAATCAATTTAGAATAATATTCTGATGAAATTCGCTGTCAAAATATCTATTTTGGGTTGGTAGGAGAATGAATGTTTGTTTTTGGTTAGGTAGGCGAAATGTCAGTAGGCGAAATGTCCGGTTTTGGGTAAGTAGGCGAAATGAATGTTTTTGGGTAAGTAGGCGAACTGAATGTTTTTGGGTTAGTATGCGAAATGAATGTTTTTGGGTTAGTAGGCGAAATGTCAGTAGGCGAAATGTCCGGTTTTGGGTAAGTAGGCGAAATGAATGTTTTTGGGTAAGTAGGCGAACTCTGAATGTTTTTGGGTTAGTATGCGAAATGAATGTTTTTGGGTAGTAGGCGAAATGTCAGTAGGCGAAATGTCCGGTTTTGGGTAAGTAGGCGAAATGAATGTTTTGGGTAAGTAGGCGAACTGAATGTTTTTGGGTTAGTATGCGAAATGAATGTTTTTGGGTTAGTAGGCGAAATGTCAGTAGGCGAAATGTCCGGTTTTGGGTAAGTAGGCGAAATGAATGTTTTTGGGTAAGTAGGCGAACTGAATGTTTTTGGGTTAGTATGCGAAATGAATGTTTTTGGGTTTGGTAGGCGAAGTGTCAGTAGGCGAAATGTCCGGTTTTGGGTAAGTAGGCGAAATGAATGTTTTTGGGTAAGTAGGTCCGGTTTTGGGTAAGTAGGCGAAATGAATGTTTTTGGGTAAGTAGGCGAACTGAATGTTTTTGGGTTAGTATGCGAAATGAATGTTTTTGGGTTAGTAGGCGAAATGTCAGTAGGCGAAATGTCCGGTTTTGGGTAAGTAGGCGAAATGAATGTTTTTGGGTAAGTAGGCGAACTGAATGTTTTTGGGTTAGTATGCGAAATGTTTGTTTTTGGTTAGGTAGGCGAAATGTCAGTAGGCGAAATGTCCGGTTTTGGGTAAGTAGGCGAAATGAATGTTTTTGGGTAAGTAGGCGAACTGAATGTTTTGGGTTAGTATGCGAAATGAATGTTTTTGGGTTAGTAGGCGAAATGTCAGTAGGCGAAATGTCCGGTTTTGGGTAAGTAGGCGAAATGAATGTTTTTGGGTAAGTAGGCGAACTGAATGTTTTTGGGTTAGTATGCGAAATGAATGTTTTTGGGTTAGTAGGCGAAATGTCAGTAGGCGAAATGTCCGGTTTTGGGTAAGTAGGCGAAATGAATGTTTTTGGGTTAGTAGGCGAACTGAATGTCAGTAGGCGAGATGTCGGTAGGCGAGGTGTCGAGTAGGCGAAATGTTCGTACACCGCAAATTGCACTCAAATTTTCAAAAATTTTCCCGGCGGCGCCTAACGGCACCCGTAGGAAACATTTTTTTATTGATTTTTCTTCATTTGGAAAAAATTTTCAAAAATGCTGATTTTTGACGCCAAATGATGATTTTCTTGGATCAAAAATATGAAACTCGAAAAATGTGAAAAAAAAGAAGTTTTTTTTCAAAAAGGGGGGGGGGTACCATCGACAGTACTTTTGTTCGAGTTCAAGTCCGGGGTTCGAAATTGGTAGAAATAGATGCCGGAACCATGATCAGCGACCCCGAAAACTCTAGGAAACATGCTTTCATGTCTTTTGAAAAAAAAAAAAAAAAATTTTCCTAACTTAAATTTCACATTATCCGTAATTTCAGCACATAATTTTTTCGAAATGATCGCAAACAACAGATGGAGCATCCGCAGCAGCAGATCGCGAGCGTTGGTGCCTCTGCTGATTGGCGTTTTGCTGGGATTTGTCGTGGCATTGGCCATTTTGCCATCCGACGATTTTCCACGCGCCGCCGCGCACCAAACGACGGCATTTACCGAACAGGCGGTAGAATTTTCATTTTTTTGTGAATATATTATGTTTTGGAGTGGAACAGCGAGAAATTCGACAGTTCATATACATATGTATCAGGGATGTGTCGGCATGCCGTTTTGTGATTGCCGATTTCCGACATTTTTAGACTGAATTCCGATTGCCGAATTTCTCTAGCCTTATCGAAATTTTTTGAGGGCGTCTTCACACATCCCTGATATATATAACACCATGAAAACACGCATCGAGACTCGTGATTAAAAAATTTAAAAAAAAAATTTTTTTTTTTTGCGAAATTTGACGAAATACCTTTGCAAGTTCGTGCGAATTTTCGAAAAATGAAAAATTTTCTTTAATTTTTGTGCCTTTCTTTCCGTCTCTGTTGAATTTGCCCATTTTCTAATGAATCGGAATTTGAATATTGTTGCAGGAATCGGCTGAATCATTTGCCACGGCACCGATGTTTTTCCACACAAACGGCTCACATGTGCAGCAGAAAGGTGGAAAAATGGATGGACAATTTTCAACTTTAAATATTTTATTATTTTGGCAAATCCTCCAGCAATTCTAACTGTGCGGAATGGGGCCCTGAAAATGAGTGTACAGATTTTCTAAGATTTTTTTGAATTTAAAAAAAAAAAAATTTTTTTTGGAGGTTGAAGGAGCTGGCCCCCGGAAAACACATGAAAAAGGGGGGCAACCGAAATTTGCGAAAAGGACAAAACCATGAAAACTTTTTTTTTTATTAACGAAGGACCCGGCGATGCCGACGCGCCGCCGAGGAAAAAACGAAAATTTTGGCCTTAAATTTTCAGTTTTTCTCTCTCCCCCCCCCCTTTACCTGTGCAATTTATCTCACAAAATCGCCGACTAAAAGTTGCCGGAACAGAACGCCGCCTCCGCAAAAAAAACAAACAAACAAAATTTTTTCAAAAAATAAAAAAAATATCTTTTGAGTTTTTTGTAAAATCTATTATGTTACTGAAAATAGAATTGTTAAATTCCATAAATACGTAAATTCCATTAAAAACATTTGTTTTTGTTTTTCATATTTTTCTATATTTTTTCGCGACGATGAATTTTTGTTCTGCTCCATCTCCGGCCGACACCTTCCCCTCTTTTTTTAATCTATGGCCCGGAAGTTGTTGAAAGTTTAAAATATTTCGCTATTTTAGGCGTTTTTCAATTTTTTTTTGTCCGATTTTTCGATTTTTATTTCTCTCTCATGAGCTTACATCCATTCTCTCGGAATGTTTTTTAATCCATCACAACTTTCAATTGAATTTTCCATTTTAATTATTATTTTTGGCTTTTCCCAGGCAAAAGTGTTGTCACTTTGGCCACCGAAATTGCTCGACGCGTTCGCATTTTCTGTTGGATTTTGACCGGCAAACAGAACCACCAAAAGCGGGCCATTCACGTGAAGGCGACTTGGGCAAAACGGTGCAATAAATTCGTGTTCATGTCATCGGAGGACGACCCCAAATTGCCCGCTGTGAATTTGAACATTTCCGAGGGCAGGTGGCGTATTTTTCGAAAAAATATATTTTATAAAGTATATTTATATGTGTACCCCCAAATTGGATTTGTAAGCTTAAGAAAGCATCTTTTTATTACATAATTGTTTAGGAATAATTGGTGTTTAGACATTTGCGCCTTCGGATTCAAACTAAAAGTTATTTTCAAGCCCTGATAGTCTAAACAGCATTAGAACTAATTGTAAGAAGACACAGTCTTTTAGTGTACTTTTCCGTTTGGGGCCCACATTTATTTAAATTAAAAAACGTCAACAAAAAGCGCGATGAATATTCAAAAACAACACTTCAGCTATTTGGGAGTCATAAAAGCGACAATTTGGGCAAAATGTACTCGAATCGGGTGCACTTCATTTCCCCCCCGTCGTTTCCCCCCCGCCGGTTCCCCCCCCGCCGGTTCCCCCCCCGCCGGTTCCCCCCCGGTCGTTTCCCCCCCGGGTCGTTTCCCCCCACGTCATTTCCCCCCCGAAAAATTTTTAAAAAAAAAATTTTTCAAACCTAGAAATTTTTCATAAAAAAATTCTTAGGAATTTTCTTAGTACGAAAATTTCAAGAAAAAAATTTTTTGAGAAATTTTTCAGTGGTTTTTTAAAAATTTCGTGATAAATTTCTAAGTTTTTCAAAATTTTCTAAAAAAAATTTTTTTTTCTTGAAATTTCGTACTAAGAAAATTCCTAAGAATTTTTTTTATGAAAAATTTTTCGGGGGGGAAACGCCGTGGGGGGGAACCGGCGGGGGGAAACGACCTGCTCCGACTCGAATGGATCCCCATGGCGGGCGCTCTTTGTTGAAATTTTTTAAATTAATTAAAAGTGGGGCCCCCAAACGGAAAAGTACCGTCTTTTAGTTTATTAGGCTGCATTAATTCTGCTGTTTGAATAATTGATGGTTTTCTCAAAAATTTACTAACTTTAAAATCGGACACAATCACTTATATAATGCTGTTTCAAGAAACATAATTTATTTAAATTTTAATTGAAATATTAAATATATAATTTTTAAATTTAATTGCAAGAAATGAATTGTCAATTTTTTTCATAAATTAATTTACAATTCCCACAATTTTTAAGGGATCACTTGTGGGGCAAAACAAAGGCAGCCTTCAAATACGCATACGACCATTATTTGGTAATTTAATTACCAATTAACATTTTATTAAATATAAAATCATTATTTAATTTATTTACCATTTTTTTGTTAATTAAAATATAATAAATTGGGTATTATTTTTAGAATGACTTTGATTGGTTTCTCAAGGCCGACGACGACACTTTTGTGATTGTTGAGAATTTGCGCTTCCTTCTGATGGCACATTCGCCGGAAGAGCCCATTTATTACGGGTGCAAATTCAAACCCTTTGTTGAACAGGCAATTAAAATGAAATTAATTATAATTAATTACCAATTTGAAATCAATTAGGGCTACATGAGCGGCGGGGCTGGCTACGTTTTGAGCAGAATGGCGTTGAAAAAATTTGTGGAAGAAGGACTTCCTGACACAGAGAAATGCCTGGTAATTTTGCCGCTGGAAACACAAAATGCCAAACTTTTTTATTTTAATAATTTAAATCATTTTAAATGTTTGAACTGATTAATAAATTTTCTTTGTTTTTTCAGTCCGGTGAATGGGGCTGTGAGGACGTAGAAATGGGCAAATGTTTGGACAAAATTGGCGTCAATGCTGGCGACTCGCGTGATGCCGAAGGCCAACATCGCTTTTTCCCATTTGTGCCGGAAAGTCATTTGTCCCCGGGCCATATGGACAAATCATTCTGGTTCTGGCAATACATTTACTACCCGATGGAACAAGTAGGACGGAAAAAAAAAAGCAAATTTAATTAATAATTAGATTTTTGTCATTTCAGTGTGAGGGGGCGGGGGAGGGTCAGGGAAGGGGTCGTGCGTTCAGCGATGACCCTCCCCCCCCCCCTTTTTTTTTTTACAAATTTTTGCCCGGTAAATACTTTTTTTATACCTTTTTTTTGCGGCTCGCGTCTTCAAAAAAAACATAAACAAAATATCGAAATTAAAATAAAAATGAATTATTATTTTATTAGTTTGCAAATTGAATATTTAGGGTCCAACCTGTTGCAGTGATTATGCCATTTCTTTTCACTATGTTCAGCCGAATTCGATGTAAAAAAAATAAATACGATTTAAAAATTAATTGTTTATTTAATTAATTAATTATAGGTACGCACTTGAATATTTGGTTTATCATTTACAACCATTCGGCAATGAAATTGAATTTAAGGACAAATCCGGAAAAAACAGGCTGGTTTATGGAAATAAAATTATTTAATTTATTACTTTTGGATGTAATTTCTTATAATAAACTTAATGACAAAAAAATAAATAAAGGAAAACCATTTAAAATTTGATGGAATTTGGAAAACGATCAATTTATTTATCATCACAATTAAATGCATTTATCCATCATTTGTAATAAATTTAGTGGCGGCATAATTTTACGCAACGCTTACAAATTGGCAATACAAAACATTGGAGCTGATGATGTGTTCAAGAACAACGAAAAACCCATTGATGAACAAGTGGACAAATTGATGGGAATTAACGGCCAATAACCACCGAAATCAAAGAGACCGTAACCCCAATTGATGAGTTACAGTAATTGGGTTGTGTTAATTGGTGCCAAAAGGCCATTTTCCATGTTTTTGTTTGTCTCCCACAACCGACAGAACCGAATTTGGGGACGTACCATCAATAAATTTAAAATTCGAACCAATTTAAACCGTACTGTAACTCTTATTGTGCAAAACGTCTCCAAGTTTATTTGCTTGGTCTAACATTTAAAGATTTGTTTTCTTTTTCTTCATTTTGTGTTATTTGCTTGTCGCAAAAAGTTGTCAAATTTAAATTATTGTTAAAAAGGCTGAATTTCGTGTTTTCTCATTTCATTTTTCTTGGTGTCATTTTTTCGCTTTTATTTAATAAGTTCTCGGGACTAGACTTTCGTTTGTTACCAAGAATGTAGACATTGACCAGGAAAAAAAATATCGCTTAATAAACTGAGAATGGCCATTGATTGGACTCGTAAAAATCGATTGGACTATAAACCAGGGCTCTCATTCGTCCTTGGATGCCAAGGACGTCCTTGGAATTTGACTCTCTTCCTTGGAAATAAAAAATGTCCTTGGATGCCAAGGACGTCCTTGGAAATGAGCATTTGAAAAAAGGAAAAAATAATCAAAGGAATTAAATAAATTTTTGAATTTATAACATATTTTGTGCAAAATCTGGTACTAAATTGCAAAAAAAATTCCCATTTTTTCCCAGCGGCGTTATCGGCACCGCCGGGACCTCTCTTTCTATTTTTTTAAAATTTGATGCTTAAAATGAACAATTAATGCTCATCTCAATTATCTCAAAATCCGCATTTTTTGCTGAAAATCTGTTAACAAATTACCCTCTAATTTTCAAATTTTCCCCGGCGGCGCCTGTTGGTGCCGCCGCCCCCCCCCCCCGCCCCCTTTCCCACAAAGTTTTTGGAAAAGTGCGCCGCAAAAAAAAAAGCGCTTTAAAAGCAGAAAAAAAGTCATCACAAATGAGGAAATGATCAGCTAAAGCAAAAAAATGCTGAAAAAAAATCCATTCCGGTGAAAAATACAGCCATTTGAATAAATATTACCCATTTTTTATTGCATATAATAAAAAATTTTAAATGCCCTTGGATTTCATGAATTTTCCCCACTATGTCCTTGTAAATCGACATACCCGTCCTTGGAAACGGAGCATGGACGATGAGAGCCCTGCTATAAACTATTGTAAAAAAAATCAAGGATGGCGTAATGCACATTTTACTTACAAATATTAAAGATTATTGTAGAAATTTAAAGAAAAAAATATGAAAAAAAGACAAATTACAGTATATTAAATTCGGGAAAATTGAAGAATATGTGTACCAGGGATGGCACGGAATTCCGATTTCCGACTTCCGATTTCCGATTTCCGACATTTTTGGGGTCGGAATTCCGATTTCCGAAAAAATTTGGGACGTCGGAATTCCGACTTCCGATTTCCGAAATTTTGGATAAAAAGTCGGAAATTTTCGGAAATTTTTTTTGAATTTTTTCAAAAAATTTACATTTTTTTTACAATTTTTATCAATAAATTGCATTAAAATTTTCAAAAATTTTCCGGCGGCGCCTATCGGCACCGCCGGATCCTAAAAATCTTATTTTCTACAGAAATTTTTGCCTCAACATCGCTAAATTTGGTCATTTTTTGGACAAAATTTGTTAACAATTTGCATTAAAAATTATAAAATTTTCCCCGGCGGCGCCTATCGGCACCGCCGGACCTCCCCCACCATGTTCTCAAAAATTTTGAAAAAACGCGCCGCAAAAAAAGGCAAAATTTTTGATGAAAATCATTGAATAATTTTTTTAAGCAAATATGTATTTAAATAGATCAAAAAATTTTGGAATCGCCTTTTACTTGGTTAAGAATTTAAAATTTAGCCTATTAAAATATTTAGAAAATTTTTTATTATATTTTATATTTTTGAAAAATTTCCGATTTCCGACTTCCGATTTCCGATTTCCGACGTTTTTGGGGTCGGAATTCCGATTTCCGACTTCCGAAAAATTTTTGGGTCTCGGAAATCCGATTTCCGATTTCCGAAAAATTTTGGACCCCCGGAATTCCGATTTCCGATTTCCGAAAATTTTTGGGGCCTCGGAATGCCATCCCTGATGTGTACCTCACCGAATTTGACGAATACTACTTGCTCGTATTTGCGTGCGTGCTCCCTTTTGCGAAATTTAGAAATTGCGTTCGATTATTACTTAGCTACAGAAATGTTCATTTTCATTGGGACTTAGTTATCCCAATGCTCAGATGACGTCAGTTCGAGTTCATCCCTGATTTTTTAGCTCACAAATTAACTCATCAAGAGCTTTCGAATGATACCAAATTGTGGCATTTAAAGCATTCGCTTTTCAGATACATCGACCATTCCGTCATCGCATTTCTTCGTTCAAATCGGCAAATTTTTGACAATGGCACCGATTTGCAGTTGTGGATTCCTTCTTCGCACACCGCGGATGATCAGCCGATTTGGGATATTTTTGTCCGTGAAATATTGCCTATTTTCTCGACAAACATTCGCCGCTCGGCGATGATCAGTTGGACAATTTGCTTCATCTCACTTCGCAGACAATTCTCTCCGACCACAATCAGTTGGATTCCATCAATTCCAGTTGGGTGTTGCCCGATTTGATCGGCGATTTTGATCGGCCAAATTTGACTGCTGGCGAAATTCTGTCCAAATGGCTGCACATTCCGACAAAAGACGGACAACCAAAGCGATTGCGTTGTTGTGATGGTTTTGCGTCAGCGTCAAGAACCATTGAATTGGTGAACATTCAAAAAGGTGTGACAACATTTTCGTTTTGCGACTGATTTTGATTGGCATTTTTTTCCGTTTTGCATTGTTTAGAAATTTCTCTGTGCCACCATTTTTTGTCCATGCGACGCCAACGTCAATAGTGCCATTTGAATTAGCGAACGATCAAACGAAAGAAAAGCTGACACTGACCAAAGCAACCGAAAATGAGGAGGGGATTAGCCTATGGATAATGAAGCGATGTCCAATTGGGGAGACGGCGGCGGTTCACTGGGAAGACGAATATTTGGCCGATTGTAACAATGTCGACTTTTGGCTTTTCGATTGCTGCATTGGGTGAGCAACAAAAAGCATTTGATTTTGTTTAAATAATTAAAATTGCGCTTAATTTAGCCCATTGTCTTTGCCACCAGCAGAAGAAGAAGCGGAACAAAGCAGCGAAAAAGGGGCGTCTTCTGACAATGATGAGTGACGCGTGACTGGGCAATCCGACAGTGGACAATCCGACAGTGAGGACACTTCGACAGAAGTGGACAATCCGACAGTGGACAATCCGACAGTAAATTTGAATTTTTTAAATATTTTCTAGTCATCTCAACAGATTATTTCCTATAAATATCTCAATTCAAATCAATTTAGCTTAAACTTGTTAACAAATTAAAATTAGTTTGGAATGCTAGTAACTAAAATACAATAAAATAAATAAATATGCAAAAACAAATTTGGAGTGACCCATAAAACCAAAGTGATGAGCATGAAAGTGATTTTTGCTGATCAAAATGTTTGCCAAAAGTATTGACCATTCCGTTTACCTATTCAAGTGGATTCATCGTCCTCAGAAGAAGGAGAAACTCATGAAACCATTCAACAAATCCAAGCAATCCAACTCAATCCACAAATCTCATCACCCCCTGCTAATCTGCTACCAAATGAAAATTCCTGATCAGTGGCTTGAAAATCATGATTTGAATTCAGATATTTATAGGAAATAATCTGTTGAAATGACTTGAAAATATTTTAAAAATTTAAATTTACTGTCGGATTGTCCACTGACGGATTGTCCACTTCTGTCGAACTGTCCTCACTGTCGGATTGTCCAACTGTCGGATTGTCCACTGTCGAATTGTCCACTGTCGGATTGTCCGGGAGCCGAGTGACGGACATAACGACAACAACAACAACAGTGCAAAAAATATGCGAAACAAAAGTTTTGAGAATTTGGACAAATTAATCCACAAAAATATCGTACAGGTCGGGATAAGACCCATCTTTCCAAAAAAGCCTGGACCTTGATCCCGACCCCCTCCGGGCTCAAAAAATATTCTCAATACCTGGTATAGTTTACACAAAAACCTAACCCCTCCCTCATTCATAACTAGGGTGTAAAATTATATTGATATAAAATCGCAAAATATGGCCACAAGATATGGACCAAAAATCGCGAAATATGGAGATAAAATGGCAAAAATATCAACATAAATTTTTCCAAATTAAGGTATACTTTAAACCGAATAGCGCATTGACAAAAGTTATGGTAATTTTTTTTTGAAAATTTCATTTGATATTTTTTTATATAACGACATAGCACCATAAAACCGACGCATTTTATCGCGAAAAAATCTACGAACTCAGCGAAGCACCCTCCCGGAAAATTTTTTGATTAAGAATCATTTAAATAAACACACATGCTTATTAATTTTTTGGAATTAGAATAATTATTTTATAATCACATTTTAGCGAGTGCAAATTCTTTTTGACAGAGAGTCCGTCCGAACCACGAAAATATTTATAAAATTAAAAAATATTTTTTTATAAAATACTTTAAATTTAACCAGTTGAAATTCTTTTTTCTCCTGTTATCCTTTGTTTCCTTGCGGTTTTTGTTCGCCAAAACCTAAGAACAAGGCAGACCAATTAAACATTTTCCAAAGTTTGCTTAAAAAATTTTTTGGTTTAAATTCAATTTATCGAATAATAATTTATAAATAAAAAACAATGCAAATTTTGACGAACCACTGTAAATTGTTAAACTAAATAATAGTCATTGAATATAGCATTCATTCTTTTTGGAACTTTTTGTCATAAGGCAGCGTTCCTAACTAAATTTCCAACCCTATTTATTTATTTATTTATGGCTTTTTAGTTTTCAATTAAATAAGTTTGCTTTCAAATTTCCAACGTGAAAATGGTTGGGATGCCTCCACCTGTCACAATGACCTCCAAATTGGTGATGACAACAGTCTGACGGTCCCTAATGAAGCAAAAAGAATTTCAAGTACTTTATTTAATCTATTATTTTTTAAAATTTCAAAAAATTTCATTGAGTTTCAAAAAAGTTCTGGACAAAAAATTCTGACTTAAGGTTTTGTGGAGTTGAATAACCTTAAAATTTAATAAAATTATATTCTGATAGAGAACACCTATAGCTATTGAATGATACCAAGAATTATTAATTTGGTTGTATTTGAGCTAAGTTATGAATTTATATGTCTTACATTTTTTATTTTCCTACAACTTGGCAGTTTTAAGAAACGACCCAGCACGCAGGCTAATTATGTATCAGGGTTGATGTCACATTTTTATTTTTGAGACTCTGCTCGATTTTCCTGAGTATCCCTATTTTAATGAAACACCACGCTGCATGCTCTTGTTTATAGTTTTTTTTAGTATTTTTTCGAAATTTGTCCTTTAAAATTGCGCTTTTAAATATGGATAGAATTTATCAAAAAAAAAGCTTAATGTTGAAAGGATGTGGAAGAGAATCAAAGTCGAGAAAATTAACTACAATAAAACGTGCTGGGGCGTTTCATAAATCCGCCATTTAGCGAATTTTTCGACAAAACATGGCATAACTTTGCTTAAAGGCAATCAAATTTTACATTCTTTTGTATCTTCCGATAGATCAGGCTTTTTCTCTATTAGCCTGAAAATTAAAAAAGCAATTGGCCAAAAAAGTTGTATGTATGAAAACAAGTAGTATTTCTGCCATAACTTATGTTAAATTTGGTAATTTTATTTGAAGTTTTCCCGGCTAATAGAGAAAAATCGGGACTATCGAACAAATACCAATAATGTAAATTTGGTTGCCTTTAAGCAAAGTAATGTCATAATCTGTTGAAAAATTCGCTAAAATGGCGGATTTTATGAAATGACTTAGCACCCAATAAAACAGACAACAGAGTCATTAAAATGGACAGATCGGTACCAAATCGAAAATGGAAAAAGATAATGAAGTGAAATCACAAAAACAGCTTTTCATATGCAATTTGGGCAAGGATGCCAAATTTGTCGCCATAGACTGAGAACTTTTCGTCAAAAATGCGTTTTTCGAGTGGTTCGAGGGCACTTTTTTCCTCCTTTTTCAATGCCTTCAATTCCTTCTTCTGCTCTTCCTTGGCCATTTTCATCAAATTGTACAGTTTTTTGTCAAATTCTTTGCCTGGGTTTTCTTCTGTACTGAATAAATGTAATTTGAACTTTTCGTGCTTTTTGTCTTCAATCGCTTTCTTCAAATCGTCCAATTCCTTCTCATTCTGCAGTTTCGGCTCACATGGATCAATTTTGAAAAAATTTGCTAAATTTTTCCCAAATTTAGCATTGAATTCGTCGTCAAAATAAAATGTTGAAATTTGGTTTAATGCCTTCAGTACGCCAATTAAACTTTCGGCCTTTTCATTCACATAAAACTCCGGCTTCACTACGCTTTTCTTCTGTGCCGTTTGGAATAAGTATTCATACAAAATGTCCACATATTGTCGAAATCTGTGGCATTCTTTTTGCTCATTCTCGCCAAATTCTTTTCCAATTTTTTCACATTTCCAATGATTTCGCAGCGCAAATAGAAAGCCAAGATGAGCTTGGTACTTTTGGATCAAATGCTTTTTCAAATCAAAATTGTGGAAATTTGTCAACGGTTTCGGATAAAAATTGACCAATTCTTTTTCTTTCTTATAAGTTTCATATATTTCATCAAAAAATGTCTCGCCTTTCACAAATTCGATGAATGCTTTGTCTTCATTTTGCTATAAAATATATAAAAAAGTTTATATTGGCTTTTAATTAAAAACATCAAATATTTATATGATGTTTAAAAATCCCGAAAAAAACTAATTTTATTAAACAGAATTAAATTTTAATAATATTTGGCACATAAATACAAAACTCACAGGCAATGGATTTCCATTTGAAATGGGTATTAATAAAGAATAAGAAATGATTATAAAAGAAATTGTAGCAGCAAAATAACTCATTGGAATACGCTAAATGCTTTTTGTTAATTGGAACTAATAAATCATTTTCGCATCCCTAAAGATTGATTGTTCTGAAAAATTTTCGTTTTTCACTTAGTAAATATTTTTGACATTTTTCATTTTTTTAAATGAAAGTTTACAATTCAAAAAATTGGAATTTTTGGCACAAAATCTGTTAACTGATCTGAGCAAAACAACAAAGAAAATTCCCACCGGAACCTCTGAACCCAGAAAATGTCAAAAATTATGTTTTCAGCCCTTTTAAAAGACAGCCATTGTCATATGTTTAGGAACATTCGGGAATTTATTGTATTTGTTTTAATATCCGATACAAATGCAAAATAGTTAATGGTGGTTTTGTAGCTTTTTTATGAGCGTTTCTTAAATCCACCACCATTTTCAGTGTATTTAAAATGCCATGCACAAAATTGTTATTTTTTTTAATGTTTAATACGCATTTTCAAACTTAATTTATTAATTTAATACATGGGAATAATAATAAGATTAATAAAATAATTTTATTTGTTCAATTAAAAATATTATTTAAGAAATATAAAAAATTTAATATCAATGAATTGATTAATTTGTATTTGATGAAGCTTTTATTTTATTTATTACTAAAAAAATTACATGTTGGCAAACAAAACATTGACAATTTTGCTGAAAAAAGAGCGGAAGAAAAAATTAGATAAATTGAAAATAAATAATAATAAAAATTTAAAAAAAAAATAATTTTTTTTAAAATTTTTTCAATGAAATGAATGACTAATTTCGACCTTTTTGACCAAACCCCCAATTTTGACCAGGGTAAATCATTGATGCAATTTAGTGACATATAAACTCCAGAAGCAATATAATTTCGCTAATGTTAAAAGGATGAGAAAGATTTCTTTTTTTATTGCAAAATTTTCAAATGATTGAATAAGTTGAAAATTACCATGCAACAATTCAGATTGTGTTATCAAATTAGCATTTTTATTGCATAATATATCAAATCAATTAATTAATTGGACATTTTTGTTTCAAATTCACTCAATGGCAAAGGTATTTTTCACTTCCAAACTGAGTATCAATTAAATGACCAAACAAACATTTCCTTTGGCCGTTCTTAAATTAATTAATGTCTCAGCGGCGCCTGGAAAATGTGTCAGTGAAAATTTTATTCTCATAAAAACAAGTTCCTTGCGTGTTCGAGGCACTAACCACGAATCTGGTATCCATTTTGGCCAATTCCAAACCCCGGACCCGAACTCGAACAAAAAGTCGAAAGTCCAAATTTTCTTTGGCATTTTTGGTTCAAAAACGGCATAAATGATCACTTAGTGAAGGATTCATGGCTTTCAGTTTGTTTCCGTGCATTTAAACCGTTTTTTAAGAAAAACCCTAATCTCGAAAATTTGACTTTTCGACTTTTTGTTCGAGTTCGGGTCCGGGGTTCGGAATTCAGAACGATATTCTTATAGAAGTTTTAAAGCCATAGAACTTTATAATAAAATATTAAGCGGTTCGCCATTATAAATACCCACTGATTACCCTCATTCAATATTAAAAAATAATCTTTACTAAATATTAATTTTAAAAAATTTTCGAGAATGTTGTTTAAATTTTAGATAATCAAAGGTTGGTAAATTTTGTCGAAAACAAGTCAAAACGGAAAACATGACTTTTTATATCGCTTTTTGTTAACAATTGATAGATTTAGCTTTTTTGGCGTTTTCTTTTAATTTATTTTTAATATCGTTTCTATTTAACTATTGAGAGATTTTTAAATGGTTAAAGAATTATAATTTTAAGGAATTTTTTACTCAATTGGACAATATATGTTTATTTGTATTTTACAATTTTAATTCCATATTACACGATTTTTTGGTTCATATTTTAATTTTCGTTTTTATCGGTATATTACAAAACATAAAATTTGAAATTGATAAATAAGGGAAAATTAGAAAAAAACCAAAAGAAAAGAATATCCAAACCCACAAACGAACAGAACAGAAAAAGTGACTGTTAAGAAATCACAAAACATTTTGTACGGATTGTCAATTGATTGCTGTTATAAGTCGATTTAAGGGATGTGCGAGTGTCTCGATTCTCGACTCGGGAAATTTTTCGGGTTTTTCCGCTTCTCGGTCTCGGGTTTTTAGTCTCGGAAACCGAGAAATTTTTACACTCTTAAGGATGACCATTTCGGGGGGGGGGGGGGGGGAGGGGGGTCGCAGGCGAAGGGAGAAAAGAGAAAAAATTATTGAAATTTTGAACAAATTTTCTTAATAAAATTCATTAAAAATCCCAAAAAATTTTCCGGGCGCCGCCTATCGGCGCCGCCGGGCCACAAAATTGCCCTAAGATTTCAAAATTTAAATTTATATTGACTCAAATTTGTTCTTTTTAGTCCATTTTTATGTCCATATTTGTAACCATAATTCCGAATACCGTTGTTTATAATTTAAAAAAATATATACCAAATTGTCAGCCGAGCTGTGTGGGGAGGAGGGAAATTAGTTAGTTCACACTACGAAACTATAAATTGGGTCTACACATTTAATTGATCTCAGAACTCAATTTAGTTAAGATTTCTTCTAATGGATCTTTCACCACAATTTTAACATCTTTGCACCTTAGGAATTCACACAAAAACGAGTCAAGCAGCTCTTTATTGAATTTTCAATTAAAAAAAAACAAATCTAAGCAAAATTTGAATTATATAAATTCACTTAATTAAAAAATATAATGCATGTAAAATACCTTATGGCTTTTGCTTTTCAAAAATTACCCAAATTTATCAGATTATTATAAGAAAACCCAACTTTTCAATCTAAACTCACACTCTTCATTTCGCGTACTGTAATTTAGACTGACCACTGCCGAAAGAATCAAAAAAGTTTGGAAGAGATTGGAGGGACCAAGGTGATCAAACAGAAATTTCGACATTGTGGAGCAGTTCTTGACAAGGTTTTTCCAAATCAAACTTTATCTTCAAATTTTCAATTTTCACAAAAGTCTCACTGTAGAACATAAAAGGTAACTCGCCCGGTGGGACTCGAACCCACGACCCCAGCAATCCGTGCCGTGCTCTAACCAACTGAGCTACGGGCGCTCCTTTTGAAGGTTCTTCAGGTCCTTTCCAGAATGATTCTGTCTCGAAAATTGACTCATTGAAATGATTAATTAATTGGATTTTTATTGTCACATATTTTTACTATACTTTTTCTTTCTCATTTTGTTATTTCTATTTCACTGTGTCGCAACGCTTATTCACATAGTAATTAGCTAATGCCATGCCATGCTTTTCACGGCTTTTCGACACTTTCGGCACTCACTTTACTAAATCCCCCCGCTCACGCGGCGCCCGCCCATCCCAATTTTACTCACTCACATGGATTTAGAAACATTTATTACATCTCCAATTTGCCGTCCCATTCACTTCGTTATTTTTGTGTGCTTCTTCTCAAATGCTATTTGTGAGAATGGCACTCGCCGATGGAACGTTTGAGTGGCACTTTTCGGCTGCTTTCGATATGCAAAAAAGGACCTCACTTTTGTTGAACCCATTAAGGCCCCGCACAAAGTGTGTGAAGCGGAAAGAATTCTTTTGAATAGGTGAGAAACGAAAGTCAACACTCTTTAGGGGAAAATAGGCACGAGAATTTTTGAAAAAAAAGATAAAGCTGAGAAGCGTGAAAAATCGGTCATGAATTTGCAGAACCTTTGGGAATTTTGACCGGAAAATTCAAATTTGAAATTAAAAAAATATATATTAGCAAAGCAGGCCCAAACTCAACCCATTCACAATTAATCTATGCCATTAGTCAAAACACTCATTAATATTCGAATTTATAACCCCTCCAGCACCAAATATTTTTGATCAGAATTTAATTGAAACTTCTACATATCCAATCCAGCAACATTTCTCAATTGTTTCCGTCCTCCCATTGGATGGATGTTCTGCTGCTCAGTTTGTCCATGCTTTTCACTGCTTTTGCTTCTTCCGCTTTTTGCTAAGCTCTCTGCCAATTTAAAAAACGACGACGAAAATGCGCAATTGAAAATGATCAGACGAAGGAATTTATTGCACAGTAACCATAATCACCATAACCATCGTCATCATCAGCAGCATCATTTTAGCACCGCCGACGGTAACAAAGGAAAATATTTGTAATTAGGGAATTCTTAACCTAAACCCTCTGGAAGCGCTTAGTGACTAAGAAATATCTGCGCCTCCGATTCTCAATTTATGATCTTGTATACAGTAATGAACAACCATAGAGTAAATAAGTTGAGATAGTTCAGAAGAAGCTTCCCCGACATGAAGAAGATCTATGGGATAATGAAAGCTTCAATTGATCAAATAGGAGCGATCAAATTTATGAGCTGGGTGAGGGCAGGATCGGTAATTTGCCCGTAAAGCCTGAAGAAACGACGGTTCAAAGCCGGCCTGCTCCATAGTTTTTCCCTTGACTTCCCATTCATTCAAATTTTTACGTCAGAAGAGAAAAAGCGGCCGAGAGGGCTTTCTTCCCCGTCTTCTGTTGATTATTTGGGCTCCTCCGATGACAAAATGACTCCTCTTCCGTTTGTCCTCAAATGTCCTCAGACCACCAAGGTTTTGATGAGTTTTAATCAAATTTTACCACAAAAAATGGGTGGAATCCGATTTTAATTTTTTTTTTTTTTAAATTTTAAATTGGGGCCTTCCCATTTCATTTTGCCATTTTTTCTGACCAATTGCTAATCCAATTTTCCATTTTGCCACAGAATGTGTGTGCCGTCCTTTGGTCTCACAACGGCACCGCACAGTTCAGCGTCTTTATACGTGACGATGGCCAACAGCAAACAGTTGTGGATGTGATCGACGGAGCAAATGGTGACGGAATGATGGTGGAGGAAAAGCAGAAAAAATGGCACACAAAAGACGGAGCGATGGCACTGATATTCACGGCAAAGGGGGGAAGGCACGCAATTATTTGGCAAAAAAAGGAATATTAACAAAAAGATGAAGCGGACACTACACAATGTTTTAAAAGACACAAAAAAACAAAAATAGACTATTAAAAATAATTAGATTCAAAAATAAGAATTAATAACTTTCTCTTCATAGTTAGTTAAATTATTATTCTTAGATGGAAAGATAGGGGGCATTAAATTAATTTTGTAACCATATGTTTAATTTACAAATTTTATCTACCATACTTAAAAATTTAAGAAGTTGAGATTCTACATCTTCTTCTGACAAGGGAACATTTTGAACCCACTTTTAGCTTCTGTCGAGCATTGTCGATTTGATATTGTAAAATTTTCGTCTTTTTTGGCTATGGCGCCCAAAATGATCAAAAATAAAAAATGGATCAAATGAAAATGCCAGCAAAATATGTTAATTATGAATTTTTCTCTCTTTCATTTTAATGCCCTTTCGTCATGGGTTCGAATCCGCTTGACAGATGGTCAATTATTTTGATTTTTTAAAGTAAAGTATCATTCCACCTTGCATCTTTTTTCAACTATACTATTTAATAGAGGAATGAATTATTGCTGATCATGAAAAAAAAAATTGATTTTGGAAATTTTTTTATGAATTTTAAAATTTAAGCATTTTAACGATTTTTGATACTTTGATCACTTTTTTTCTGATCATTTTTAAAACGCCGAAAATTTACAATAGCAAATCGACAGTGCTCTACACCATAAAATTGATTTTAAAGTGATCTGAGCAGTTACAGTTATGAATGTTTAGGGGAGGGTATTTTTTAAAAATTTAAAATTTCATTTAAATTTTCTTCAGGTATAAATTTGAGGTAGAGACTGGTGGCAAACAGCGGAAGGCGTGGTTTATGTTGCGCATCAACGAGGTGAATGTGAAGGAGGACAGCGGAGAATGGCACTGCCAACTGCTGGTGGTGGACGGCACAGGGCGAGTGAAGGCGGAAGGCGAAAGTCGGAAAAGCATCGGAGACCGATGGGAAACGGCGAGGGATGAGCCGGCACGACAGCAGCCACAGCTGAACCTGATGGTAGGTGGTTGGGCAGTTCGAGAATCTCAGCTTTCGAGTCGAGAAATTTCTCGAGGTTTTCGGGTTTCTGGTTTAAGGGGCAATTCCCGGTTTAGGTCAGTTTTCAGTCTCAAATCCCGACTCAATTTTGGAGTCGGAAAATTTATTCTCGAACAGTTGAGTAAATGGTAGCCAGAAGCAGCGGGGGGAGAGCTAATGGGAGGCCTAATTAGCTAAGTAAATAAAAAGCGATCAAATTAGATTTTAAATATCTGTTTTTTGCTGGCATTTTCATAGTCTGTGTTTTCAGAATTTGTGTGATTTTTAAGATGAAAAACAATGGCAGACAAATGCGAAAGAGAGAGGAGCATCATCACCATCCACCACTGTTTAGCTTCAGTTTTTCCAAAACTGACACTGAATTTGTTGTGTTTGAAAGAATGGGGACGGAAAACGGTGGCCACGGCACGGCGCCCCAACAAATGGGCAAAAAAGTGCGGGGCACGGGCAGAAAAACTGGTTATTTTGTCTCAATAATAAACCAAACTAACAGCAAATGTATATTAATTTTTATTTTTATTAATTTTTTAATTATTATTTATTACAATTCAATGTTTAAAATTCAATTTAAAATAACTTATCAATTTTTAAAAATATGACCGAAATTTACATTTCAAGGCGATAAAATTATGTACACTCGGACGGACTCAGTCAAAAATGAAAAGACACATTCGGGCAAAAGTGGCCATTTGAATGACGACATTTGGCTGATGCGATGGCACAGTGTTCTCGGCACGAGAAACGGCCATGGGACATCACCAAACAAAAACAGTGGCCAAATTGGACTCATAAGCACCTTTTTATGGATAATTTTTTTGTTTTTCTTTAATTTTTTATCGCACCAATTTTTTAAATGTAAAATTCTCTTAAATAAAACTGATAATTAGCGTATTGGTTTAAATGATTTAAATCGGCTAAAGTTGTATGAAAAATCGCAAAATAGGCATTAAATAGGCACAAAAATAGGCAAATAATTTTTTAAACCTATCGATTAATTAAAATCATTAATTTTGTTATTTAAATATTTTTTTTAATTAAATTTAATTATTTGCCCAATTCTGACTTCGCCCTAGCACCGAAAAAAATGGCAGATTTTCCTGATCTTTTGCATTTTTTTTTTTAAATATTTGTTATAATAATATATTTATTTATTAAGTCGTCTCGTTTTTACACATATTGAAGCAATGATTAATCTTATTATCAGTGGAGATCAGGGATGGCATTCCGAGACCCAAAAATTTTTGGAAATCGGAATTCTGAGGCCCAAAATTTTTCGAAAATCGGAATTCTGACCCCAAAAACGCCGGAAATCGGAAATTTTGGAAAAAACATAAAATTTAATTATTTTTTTTTTAAATATTTATAGGGCTAAATTTTAAATTCTTAACCAAATAAAAGGTGCTTTCAAAAAAGTTTTTGGTATATTTGCTTGAAAAAAAAATTCAATGGTTTCGTCAAAATCTTTTTTCATCTCATTTTGCTCGTTTTCGAACATTTTTGGGAAAAGGACTATTTACTTCACCTTTTTGGGGCTGCTTTTTTCAAAAACTTTGGGAACATTGGGGGGGGGGGGGGGGGGGGGGACCGGCGGTGCCGATTTGTAATTTTAATGCGATTTGTTAACAGATCCGATATTGCTTGGTTTTCAATGTCTGGTTCGGTTTCTTTAATGGAAGTTAAAAAATAATCTTTATAGAAAAAATTAGAAGTTACCAAAAAATAAAAATTTATTCTATCATTAATTTATTTTATTTAAAGTCATTTTTAATTATTTATTTTAAGCAAAATTTGCTAACATTTTTTCTTCAAATTGTTATTTTAAAGAATGAAACCGTAAAATGTCTAAAGAATTTTAAAATGTTGAATTTATTTAAATGAGAATCATATCAAAATTAGAGATTTCCGATATCTAATCATTTTAAAAGTTATATAAAATGTATTTAGTCAGCATCAAATTGGTTTTTTTTTAATTTCTCAAAAATTTACAGCTTTCTCCCTATTTTTTTCGTAAAAAATTAAAATTTTTGTAGAGCCAACGTTTTGCTTTACAACTTTGTGGGTTTTCAATTTTTTTTTATTACTTTCTGCTGGGTTTTAAATTTTTAGAGAGCTATGTAAATTATAGTAATAAAAAACCAACATTATTTTATTCACTTCATCGATTTTTACTTCAATACTCCGAAATTTTAACATTAATAAAAATATAATATAATAAATCTATTGCATATTCCAATTTTTTTTCAATTTATTATAAAAATATTTATTTACTATTCGTATACCAATGCCTTTAACAATGCTAAAATCCATCTGTCCGCTTCTGTTTATTGCTCTAATTCATTTTGCGATTGGGCAAAAAGTTTCAAACGACGAGTGCCAAAAAAGTTTTAATTATTTTGAAATATTAGTTAATACAAAAAACAAATTTAGACATTTTTGCAAGTGCCCACCAATTGCAAAATATGGCATCGGCTCTTTTTGTTCAGATCGACTCACAAAAAGAAAATGCATTTTTGGGAAAAGCCTTTGCCACGCTGTGCTGTCTTATGAATATGAAAAATGAAGCCGATATTTTGAAAAAGGACGACGAATTGGCAATTGGCGGAGAAGTTAAAGCAAAGCTAAGCAATTTCTGCCAAAAAATGAAAAACGGCGAAAGCATTGGAAAAGCAGCTAAAAGTGAGGCAGGAAAAGCAATTGGAGAAGCAGCAGCGAGCAATTTGGAGATGAATCCGCAAATATACGAACAAGGACTTCGAAAAATGGAGAAATTTAAAATTCTGAGCCCCGAAAATCGACTCGAAATTGGCACATTTGTCATGCATTGCATTCACTTGCTGCAAATATATCGAACTTCATCCAAAGTATATAAAATTGTCTAATTAGGTGATAATTAGCCCATTAATCCTCTTAATTGAGGTGGGCGTCTTCTGCGTTGGGCCGCATCTTCGCCCGATCACCCGAAGACGAAAGAAAAGGGCTAATGACATTGAAAAGGCCATTTCTTACTCTTTTCTTGCCGGCCTTGCTTTATCCGTTGGCTATGCGTTCTTCATTGCCCACAACAAAGTGGACCACGCCAAACATGGCCTTTCGTCTTTCATTGATGAACTTCCGGACTTTACACATAAGCTTGCGCACAAGTTGACGGAGGGCATTTCGGACGAATTGGCAAAAATGAAAAAGGACGCAATGATCGCTGCGATCGTTTGCTTTGTGATTGGTGCCTTCAGCATTATGCGGATCATCATTCTGTGCTGCTGCTGTCGTCGCAATTAGAGAAGGAAGTGTGCGATCATTAGGGCCTGGGTTTGGTTGGGGCTGGGCAATTACACTTTTCTGTTTTTTTGGATGGCATATGCCAATGCCAAGGGTGGGACAGGAGGCCCAAAAAAGAATTTCGGCGCCCAACAAATATCCTCAGATTTTCAGAATTATGCCTGGGATTTAAAAAAATTTCTCTAAAAAATCTTTCTTCTGGGTCTTTTTGGTCCGGAATTTCAGATTGGAGATTTTTTCATAAAAAATAAAGGAAAATTGGGATTTTTAAAGATTTTGAAAATGTATTAAAAATGACCATTTATGGCAAAATTTTGGAATCGGGATTTATTTGGGTATTCTGATCCATTCCTGGCCTGTATACCTATAAACGACTTTTTATTGCAAAAAAAAACAAAATTTGAGAATATTTCCTTAATGTTATTTGAAACAAAATTTCACAAGATTTTGATTAAAAGACTCAAAATTACGGATTTAGCCACCTTTAATTTTCAATTCAATTTCTAAATTCGATTTTTCTTTAATTTTCGTGTTTTTTTAGCTTTTCATTTCCTTTGGACATTATTTATTTCCCTTTTTCCTCGTTTATTGTAATTTTTTCTCTTCTTAAAGTCATTGTTTTTGCAAGTTTTTTTAATGTTTGGATAAAGCATTATTTGGGATTTACATATTCTTTGATAACACAAATACGAAAATTTCGGCCATTTTTGGCAAATTTTCACTAGAAAAATGAAAAGAAAGCAAAATTCATCGATTTTTGGAAATTTTAAAAAAATACACCCCCAAAAAAAAGAATTGATCTTATTAATCAAATAATTTTGAGATGTATTTAGTTTACAATTGTGAAGCTAGAATTTAATACAATTAGCATTTTTTCATTTTTTTGTAAAACTACCCAAATTTACATTTGAAGGAAAAGTAATAAATTAAAGTGCGAAATTAAAAATGCAGTGATTATGGTTTTGTTTTATTTTTAATTTCAGGTTATTCCGTAAACAGGGCCTGGTTAAAAAATTAAATCCTATTCAATTTGTAATGCAAAAATAAATTTTGTTCTCGACTAACAAATAAGCATGTCATAATTAGGGCTGCTAATTTTATGTAAATACATATTTTTTTTCCTGGCTTCTCCATGCTTTGAATAGTAGGAAAAACACTTTCTTTTTAGTGTTTGCTAACAAAAGTTGGGACTTTTATTTACATATTTTTACATATTTCGGGGTTTTTCTACATATTACATATGTACATATTTTTATACATATTTTGGACTTTTTAGTACATATTTCGCAATTTTTTGTACATATTTTCATTTTTTTACAAATTTTGAGGATTTTTGAGAATTTACAAAAAATTTTATGGAAAATTAAAAAAATTTTTGAAAATGTATCCTTGAAAAATCGAATTTTTTTTCCAAAAAATGATATATCAAAAATTAATTTTTAATACTAAAATGTGATTCTAAGCCTTTTTGGTCATTTTTATGGCATTTTATGCCTCTGTTTCAATTTTTACGAAGAATTTTTACCCAAAAAATAACCATTTAAAATTTTTTATTTATATATTTTAGTAAATATTTGGGGTTTTTTGTACATATTTTAGTAATTTTTATACATATTTTATTTACATATTTCGCGATTTTTCTTACATAAAAATGGAAGCCATGGCACAGACTGACCCCACCGCAGACATCTCACAGCCCCCGAGGGGGAAATTGAGAGGGCTTATATACTGGCACATTGGGGATGGACTTTGGATGGGATGAGGAGTAATGAGGGTAAAACACAAAGGGAATGAGAGAGAGATGGCATATGCGACAGAGGTGAATGGGAAGAAACGGCACGATAAATGAGAGGGGTAGGATTGGCTTGGGATGGGATGAACAGAGGGACAAGTTTTTATGACGGGATTGGGATCGGGGAAAGTAGGGCAATTTACATTATGCACAAAATATGAAATTTTCAATGCTGCGGATACAGCAGTTATCATTGATACTTTTGTCACTTCGGCTCACCACGGCAAAATAAATTTATTTATTGATTTCAATTGCAAAAGAATAATAATTATTATTTTGAAATAAACTTCTTCTCATGCACCGAAGAGTCGAGCGTAATTATTTTAATAGCAAAAAGAGCAAAACACAGAAATTCCAGCGAAAATTTTCCAACATAAGTAAATAGCCTGGGGCTCCCGTACTTTTCGACAGCAAAACAAAAAAACCAATATTATTAAATAAATTATATTGTTGTCAGTTTTACTAAATTACTTTTAAATTAACATAATTATGTGTATTGCTAAATCATTATTAATAGGGATATGATTTTTACTTTTTTTCCTAGAAAAATTTCAGAAAAATACACCCCTAGGAATCGGTTCCTAAAATTTTCAAAAATATACCCTTAAAATTTTCTCAAAAATTCATCTCCAAAATTTATTTATTTATTTTCTTGGTAAGAATTTTTGATTTTAAAAATTATTTATCTCAATACTGGTTTGGCCTAATTTTGTTGTTTAGGAGAAAATTTTACGATTTTACACCCCCTTAAATTGAAACTTAATGACTTTTTTGTCGAAAAGTCCGGCGCCCCATAGCTGGTCGGGCGCCGGACTTTTCGACAGAAATATTAAAATTTTAGAAGGGGACTTTTCGACAGTAAAAAGTAATTGAATTTCAAATTTAGGGGGGTTAAAATCGTAAGATTTTCTCCTAAACAACAAAATTAGGCCAAACCAGTATTGAGATAAATAATTTTTAAAATCAAAAATTCTTACCAAGAAAATAAATAAATAAATTTTGGAGATGCATTTTTTGGGAAAATTTTTCATTCTTCTTTTTTTTGTCGAAATGTCCAGTGCCGAAAAGTCCGGCGCCCCATAGCTGGTCACACATTTTAAAACTCGATTAAATAGTTAAAAAACTGAAAATCGCTACAATAGTAATTAGATAATTCATTACCTTTGAAGTAATTTAAAGATTTTGAAAATTTGAAAAATTCTATAAGAACTTGTTTTTGCCTTGCTTAGAAACGGAAAAAATGAAAAACAAAAACAAAATTTGATGAAAACATAAATCCATGTGAAATGGAAAAATTTTAAATAAATTCGATTTCCGTCGATTAATTCCAAATTTTTGATGAAAAACAAACAAAATGTGAATTATAAATATCGTGTATTTTTGTTTTCAGACACTTTTTTCTGTTGTAAATTTACATTGAAAATAAATTTATTTAATATTTTTTATGAATTATTTTTTTATAAACAGCTAATTTTGTATATACCTAAGCATATTATACATTTCTTCATTTTAATTCTCATTCAGATTATATGTTTTGAAATGATTTTTTTTCGAACATTAATTTTATGGTCCACAATTTTTCATGCGTCATTAATAGAGCTCGCATTTTGAGGCATATGCCTTTTTTTTGTTGCCTTTTTGGGATTTTCGTGCCTTAAATGCCTTTTTTGGCATTTTGCCGTTTTGGTGTCTTTTTTGGCGTTTTTTACCGAAAAATTCCATTAAAATGCAATAAAATTGGGAAAATAGACCCCCTAAGAAATGACCAGAAAAAAAATTTCAGAAAATACACCCCTAAGATTTAAAAATTTTCTTTAATTTTTTTCTTGGTAAAAATTTTAGTTTTAAAAATTTTCCTTTTTCGAAAACATTATAAAATATTTAATAATCATTTAAATGACCAAAATTAAGTTTTTTGGTTAAGTTTTACGTGTTTTGCTCCCTAAAAATCCTTAATAAAAAATTTTTAAATGCCTTTTTTCATGCCTTTTTCGGGATTTTCGTGCCTTTTCATGCCTTTTTCAATTTTTTGGTGCCTATTATAGTGCGTGCCTTTTTCGCGATTTTTGGTGCCTTTTTTTGCGAGCTCTAGTCATTAAAAAGCTAATAAAAAAAAGAGGAATTTGCATTTTGTTTTTTCTTTGTTTCACTGAAAATTTTTCTGGAATGCGCGTGTCAAGCGCATCACAATGCCCTCCCCCCCCCTTTTTTTCATCATTTATTTCCCATTTCATTTTAATAAAATTATTTCCAAAATAATTATAATAAAATTAACAATCGCTTTTTTACAAATTCTCTTTAAGAATTGCAATGCCTTCATTTAAATTTTTATGTGTCCAATTTTTGCTAATTTTTGTGCTCACGGAATTGGCACATTCAGAGAAAGGGTGCCCAAAAGCAGAAGGTACGTACCGTAACCCATTTTTGTGATTTGAAAATTGTAAACACCGATGTTGACTGTATTTCTATACTAATTGAGCTAAAAACGTTTTCACAGATTTAATTGAAATGACCAAACATTTGCTGACAACTGGGAAGAATGTAATTTCTGGTGAAGCAGCTTCATCATCTACCGAAGGAAAGTGCAGTGATACTGTAATGGAAAGTGTTGTAACAAATGTTTTTGAATTTGGGTGTTATGACGAAATGGAAAAGAGTGACGGCGAAAGAGGGAAAAGCAAAACGAAAAGCCCATTTATTGAAAACATTGAAACACAACGAAAAGGTTTTTGCCAACTTTGGCAAAACGGCAAAAGCATTGGGGAGAAGGAGCAAAAAGATGGCATTTTGAAAATAGTGAAAGGATTGAGAGGAATTGAGCTGAAGAAAATTGAACGAATTCTTGAAAATGTTCAAAACATTGGATTATCGCTCAGTAATGAAAACATAGCAAAAATGCCAACACTGATCGGTCATTTCGTTAATGGTTTCGGCATGTTCCAGTTGCTCATTAATGGTCTGTTAAGCAGCACCAAGCTAAAATTTTAAATTTTATGGCATTTTAAATTAGGTTAACGGTTTCTCGAACAGTGTTTTATTATCCTAATTAATATAGATCGGTGCAGGGCGGGTTTCCCGCGCGGGATTGCGGGATCATAGAGCGCAATCACGCATTTTTTGGAAACTGCGGAATAAGCCCGCGAGATCCTGTCCCGCAAAAATTTCTGTGTTCAAATCCCGCAGCGGTACACGCAAATTTGAAATTTCCGGTCTCAATTAATTGAAATAATTGGTAATTAAAACAATTAAAGAGGAAAGGGTATTTTTACGTAAAAAAAACCCATAACATCTCAAATAAATTGAATATATTTAAACATCATGCCAACTTGTAAAATTGATCACAAAATGCGCAGCCCCCTTCCAAATTTTAGAAAGGCAAATGGTTATTCCGCCGTTAGCATCATCAGCAGCAGAAAATGCGTTGGTGCCACAGCAAAAGCGACGCACAAAACGGGCTTTTGAACTGTTCCGTCGGCACGACGGCTGCGCCGGCAGTTGGAGCAAGGGCCAAGAATGCGTGTTTGGAGCTTCTATCGTTACTGTGTCCATTTTGGTGATCATTCTGTGCGCATTTCGACTGTCGGACGAGAGCAAATTGCACCCGTTGTCCCATCCGGGGACCATTCAATTAATCGCATTGCTCTCACTGATCGCCTTCTGTGTGGCTTTCATCATCGGCTTTTACATGATGCTCCGTGGCTGTTTTGGCGCAAAATTAGACGGCGGTTCGGCTATGGGCCGAATTTGTTAGAATGCCGTGGAGGGAATTCGGGAGAAGAAGAAGAAAGGGCTGGGGATCAACTGTTGGCGACATTTTTTTATCAAGGGGGCGAGTTTTCTGTTTTTCCTTTTTCATTTGGTCTGTAGCAATTTGTACAGAACTTTTAGGCCCAAACATTTTCGCCTATTCTTTTTTTAATCATTGGTAGCATAAAAAACATTAACTCATTGTATGTTAGTTAATTAACCATAATTAAGCGGCAGTTAATTTGTGCTACATTTTTATTTTCATAATTTTTTGTTTCAAACTGACCACAACCCAGGCAAAATTGGCCTGCTGATATGCATGTTACTGAATGGTGTTGGTGACTGTCTCGTAATCATCCGACCCGCGAAATGGAGGCACTTTCATTTGTCAGCGAATGGTTGGGGTCGACCTCATTGCATTTGCCGTTCGACATTATGGAAGGGTGCTAGGTCGATCCACAAAAAACTCTAAGTGGGCGATCCACAAAAAACTCTAAGTGGGCGATCCACAAAAAACTCAGTAATGGATAAAATAATTAAATTTAATAATGCGATAACTAAACCCAAATAAAGATTTATTCATTAATTATATTGAAGTATTTCAAATTTTTACCCTTACAATGAACAAAAGTGTTAGTAAATTATTTTTATATTTAAAATTAGTACTATTTTATTAAGTTATTAAATTGGGTACAACAAGAAGGTCGACCAAGTGTTTTTATTCAAAATTCTATAAATCATTATGTAAGTAATCGTTGAGCCGATTAAATCAACAGTTGTGTAATTAACCTTGAATTATTGGATAAAATATTATGCTATTTAACACGCTTATTTATTCAATATTGTTATTTCGACTGCAATTTATTTAAATGTTAATCGTATAATTAAATTCATTGACACCTTTTTATAAAATATATTTAATTATTTTATCAATCACTGAGTTTTTTGTGGATCGACTCAGCACGGAATGGAAGAATGTGATTTTGGGGTTATCAACTCGACTAACAAATAAGAATCTCCCTTCCCACCCAATTGTTCTACAAAACATTTTTAATTTTTTGTCGCTTTTTGATGGCAATTCAGCAATTTAAAGATGCATTTTTCTTCCTCAATTTGCGTGTTATTCTTGCGCAGGAGCCATGCTAATAATCTTCTCTGTATTCTTCCAATGTTAGTTAAATTTAATACCGTAAATCCGCTATTTGAATGCCCGGGCATTCTATTGTTCAACCCCTCCAAAAAAGGGCATTTAATTGGAGGGGGCATTCTACCAGAGAGGGGCATTCAAATAGCGGATTTACGGTAATTCTATTAAGTGTGTCATTGAATTTAATTATACGACTAATATTTAAATATAAATTTTAAAAAATGGTTTTAAAAAAATATTTCCATATAATTGATGAGTAAGTATAATAATTATATGAATTAAGTGAATAGATAATTAAATTTAATTATTTTATCAATCACTGAGTTTTTTTTTTTTTGGATCGACCTAGCACCTTATTTCCATTTAGAATGGACATTTTGACAAAAATTAGACAAAAAGAGCAGCGCGTGCAGTGACGGGTTCGAATTCGTTCAACGAGAATGGACCCGAAGCCAAATACCCTCCCTAATAAAAATGCTTCTTCAAATTCGCTACTCCGTTTCCTTTAAAAGTCATTTCACCTCCTCCCATTTCATTCATTCGTTTATTTCTTTTGCAAATTCTTGGCTTCGTCCCATTGCTTTTTTCCCCGTTTTACCAACTCATATTTTTTATTCTGTGCTTTTTCAGTCTTCCTGAATATTTATCTCAAAAAGTGTCACCTAAGAAATGTCGGAAAATTCGAATGAAACAGAAAAAGAAATGGAAAAGAAAATGTAAATTTTAAAAATCAAATTTGAATTTTCAAAATTTATCGTTTCTGTTTTGTTTTCAGTTTCATTTCCGGCGACGGTTTCCTCGCGGTGTTCGAATTGCTCCCCCCGCATCAACTTGGCCTTGGCATTGCGCTGATTAGCCATCGTTTCGATTATTACGTTGACGAACACTTCAAAACCCGTCGATGGTCCCTGAAATATATGGAAATTCGACGCAAAATTGGAGAAAACGGTGCGACGGATATGGAAATTGTTAATGCCCGTGAGGAATCTTTGCCAATTCCGAAAGAACCGATGCCAAAGAAAGTCATTGGATTCAAACGAATTTTTATAAGGTAAAAATTAAAAAGAGAACAAAAATATTTTTGATAATTTTTTTTAAGTTACATCGGTTTCAATGTGTTCAAATTTCTCAGCCGTTTTTCTTCGCTTTTCGCTAATTGCGGAATTAATTTGTGCCTTTTCATACAAAATGCTCGCCTTTTTGAGTTATTTATGCGCAACATTTGGCCTCTGCTCAAAGACGGCATTCGTGAGCTTCAATTTGACTACTCGTTCGACCTCCGTAATTTGCAACTTTTCGGCAATTCGTCCATTTTGTCCGATTGTCCGTCTCTTCGCTTTGTCCTTTCCTCTGACAACGTTTTTCCCGAATTTCCGTCCGATGACTGTGCCAATGCATTGGATGGACAAGCAGTGGACACAATTCTACTTTCATGCGAAGAAATGGCCATCGCAATTAGAAGGACTGCAGGCGGTGACCAAAAGCTTTTCATTAAAATGCACAACGTTTTTCAGTTTTTTAGGCATTTTACAATGCTTCTTCCCGTGCCAATTTCATCATTGTCATTTGGATTTCTTTTGATCCCGTTGTGCCGTTCGATTTGTTCAATGAATTGACAGGGGAGCAATTGACGTTGAAAAGTGCCAATAACGATGGGTGTTTTTTGGTGGTCCGTCGTCCAATTTTGCGAGATGAGAACCAATGGACCAAATGGGAGAAGGAGGCGATTGAATGGGACTTCTACAACCAGCGGAACCAAATTAGCATTTACCTTAAGCTCAGCGATAAGTGAGAGATATAACTTTTCCCTGCCCGAATGCTCAGCAGTGAAAGTGAATTAATGAAAAGATGCTAACAAATAAATGATTTGAGATTAGTGAACCATCTAATTTATTCGATTGTTTTTATCTGATTCCCCTTGAAATTCGTCCATTTTCATTTTTGTTGCACACAATAAATTTGTTATGCAATCTTACAGTTCATCAAATAGTACACAAAAAGTATGTGCAAAAGTTAAAAAATAAAATCGGTAAATTTAAATCCCCCCCTTTTTCGAATTTTAAAGTCATTTCGGGGTCGCTGATCACTAATTTGGCTTCCATTTCGGCCAATTCCATTCCGAACCCGGGACACGAATTCGAAACAAAAGTCGAAAGTTAAAATTTTCGTTTTTAAATACACGAAAAAATGAAAGCAATCAATCCCGCAATGAAAGAACAATTAAGCTGTTTTATACAAAAAAAAATGCGAAATTTGAACCTTCGACCTTTTATTCGAATTAGGGTTCGGAAGGAGTTCGAAATGGGTGTCATATTTGTGACCAGAGACCCCGAAAAGCGCTTACAATATGTTTTTATAACCTTATAATTATAATGTTTTTTTTCGAAAAATGGGGGACAAACTTAAGTATTACCCTAAAACCGAGGCTATTTTTCCCGATGGGTTTCCCGATAATTTCCAGTGGATTTTCTCCTAAAAAAATAAATAAAATGAGGAAGCTAGTAAAAATTCAAAAAATTTTTGAATAAAAATTCAAAAATAATATATCTTTTACCTATTTACTTTTAAAATGATTTGTTTTAAATGAAAATTTATTTATTTTTATTTGATATTTTGGTGCGTTATTAAGCGGCTTAAAGAAATATTGAATACCTTATCAATTAAACAACAGTTTCATCACAAATAAAATTTTATTTTTCCAATTCATTCATGTATTACCGTTTAAATAATTTTTTTTTAATTAATATTTTAGGTTTCTTTTATTTATATGTTATTTTTAATTTTGATTATTTTGTATGGCGTTGGAATTATAATAAACGGCGTTGTCATTTTGGTCATATTAACTTTTAACAAAATGAGAAAATCCTCGATGAATTTGCTTCTGTTAAATTTGGTAAGAGCTCTAAAAATAAATCAGCTTTTCTAGTTTTAAATGATGTCCGCATTTATTAAGTGGGTTTTTCATATTTTTTTTTTCTTCCACAAAATGCCAATGTTGCCAAAATCGGGGGACTTTGACTTGGAGGTGGTTGCACCATTCCTCGCCGTCCAATGGTGCCGCATTAGGCGTGCCGAAGAAAATTTTGAAATTAAAATAGATCTGTTAATGTTTATTACACTAAAATTACCTTTGGACCATCAGAGAGTGCCAAACCCCAACCAAAATGCTTAAAAATTCATTTCGTAATAATTAATAATAATTAATTCATACATATATTTTTAATTTCAAGGCTTTGTCCGACCTGCTTCTCCTGTCAATAAACTCGCTTTATCTTATGCCAAAATTGTTTGAACGACCAATTCTGAAGTTTTCACTCATTTATTGCTATTTCCATATTTTTATGACCGGCGTTTGTGGCCTGGTCTCTATTCTGACTTATATGGCCATCTGTGTGGAAAGGTAAGTTCAATTCCATGTCAAACGTGGGGAAAATTGGCCGTGAGGGGGGGGGGGGGGGGGGGGGGGGGAATCCCGCATTTTTGAGATGAAATGCAAATGCCTAGAAATTAGAATTTTAATGTGGCATTTTTGGTTTTGGTGGCGACGATGGGGGGTTTTTTATGTGCTATGTTCCAATCTTCAAAAAATTTCCCGCCATTTTTTCGTCTCGAATCCCTCTTTTTTTTTCTGCCCGTGGTAACTCTGTTCGACAATGCCATTACGTCACGAAAATGCCATCACCAAAGTTCTTGAAATTATAAGAAAATTTAAATGACCTCCGCATAATGACCAAAAAAGCACATTTTAAAGTGCATTTCGAATTCAATTAAGATACATTGTAATTATTTGTCCTCTTCACGCATCCAATTGGTGCACAAGGAGCCGAATTTTGCTTGTGATAAATTCAATTTGGGCATTTGCCATAATGTACAGACTACCGTATTTTGATCTTATTGGCACAGAAAAGCGTAAGACCAATTTCCAATTACAACAAAAAAAGTGACCGGGGGAAATCACTGCGGGGGATTTACAGTGGTCGTGGCCTCTAATCTGAGACCCATTTGACCAATTCAGAATTCCCAACTCGCACTTATGTATTTCAGATCACTCCTTTGATGTTTAATAGGATTCCGAACCAGACATTTTTAAATAATGCCGGATATTAAAAATGCTTCACGTGGATAATTTGAGTGATTTCTCCAAGTGCCTGAAGATAGTCTTGAAAATTATTAGTTCGTCGTGAAAAGTTAAGGTCTTTTGCCTAAAAAATGATTAACGTAGATGATGGCGATTGCTAGCTGTCCCATTCTTAGAATTTTAAGAACCCATGGAGACACTAACGAATAGTGGGGATACGGTAAAAGTAAATACTGTGTTTTTTATTCCCAGATGAGTACGGTTGTTTTTTGGAGTTTCTTCCATTTCATTGGGTCTCCGAATTTGTGTTTATCCATCTGTCAGTGTTCATCATATCAGCAACTCTTTACTACAAAACGTGCAAAGTGTTGTGGTCAATGGAAGTGTTGGATTACGCACGGCTAAATGGTCACAGTTTAATTATCTAATTTGTATCTCAATTAATTAATTATTAATTAAGCAATGATTGCATTAATTTTATCCGATTAATTTTCAGAGCGTAAAATAAGGCAACGCCGAAAAGTGATGAAAGTGCTCATTTTCTGCTTTGTTTTATATTTTCTGTGCTCCTTTGGATCAATTTCACTCTTCATAATATGGTTCTTTTTATATTTTAAATTTAAATCTTACATTTTATCGCAAAAGCCAAAAAAAGGCAAAGGAAATTTCAAGGAAAGCAAAAATAAACCGCTCAAGAAGCTTAATCGGAGGGCCAATTTAAAATTGTTTATTTTCTGGCCCAAAATGTTTCTTTATTTTTTTGGCTGCCGCGCGATTCTTTTTTTTCGTATAAAAAAATGCAAAAAATTTAGTGAATTATACGGAATTGACATTCTTCGGTACGCAATTCGACTGTTCGCAATGCAAAGTGCGATCAACCCGTTCATATACACACTGATCGGGAAACAATTCCGTCAAAATTGCACCAAATTTTTTTTCTCGAATTTTGAACCATAAATAATTTCAAATTGTTGTAGTATTAAAACAAAAGAATTGTATAATTTTTTGGATATATTTTTTTAGATTTTTCATTTACCGCTGCTATTCAATTTTTTTCATTGAAAATGATTTCATTAACCCTTAAATTGTGTGATTGATGAAATTCATGAAATGTAATAATTATTTTATTTAAATTTTTTTTGGGACATTACTATACATTAGGCATCATTAATTGAAACAATATGGTTCAAATTGAAATAAATTATCTATGTATATGAAAGGTATAAAATGAAAAATGCTCTGCACATATGGGAAGATCAATTATGACCTTAATTATTTTCAATTTGATTTTTAAAGTCCTTTGATGTCAACACACTCTCCACATTTTGATCACTCCCTCACGGCCGGCGGACACGAGCAAATGGGGCCATAATGTGGCCAAATCGGTGATGCTGTCCCAATGGGCTTCTGGGGCCTTAAAAATGGATTTATGGAATGAATATAAATTGTAATTTCGGTATATGCACAACATTTTGGAGCATTCGTTGTGCGTGCGGCTGATCGCCCAGCATTGGGCTAATCTCAGCCTCAGGGCTGATCAGCTGAGACCGGTCTTCCACTTGAACACGCAACACACTGTCCGTGATTTGAACTTGCCGATAAACGATCCGATTGGGTGATTTCAATTGCTGAAACAATGCAAAATAATTGTTCAATAATTTGCACCTAGAGACCTCCCCCCATATAATAATTGTAGGTAAAAAGAAAAGTGTACTTGGAAGATCAAATTCGAATTTACTATTTGTATCAATTTGCAAAAACTGACCGTTTTTGTTTGTGTTTAAAAAGTTTGAGCTTTTAAGCTTTCGATTAATAGCACCAGACAGGGAAAATTAATGGCCTAACAATGAGGGCGGTAAGTTGATTGATGCGTAAATATGGGAATGAGTGATAAATAATGTTTAAGGGCAATTAGGGGCACAAATTTCTTTGTTTCAACTAGTCTCTTAGGTGGGACAAGAATTTAAATCTTGCGATCCCGGCATATTTCAAATTGGCACGCACTTGCAGATCGCCAATGTGCAAGTCGCTGGAGGGCAAATGCCTCCGGTACGGACCGCACAAATAGGCCGACGAATTTGGATGCCGCAAATTCCAACAGCGCAAACTCCCTTCCGAGTCGCCAGTGAAAATGATGTTGCTTCCGTCGATCATTGAGGGAACCACGGCGGTTGAGACAAATTCAGACTGCAAAAAATGGGGGAGAAATGAATAAAACGAACGGTAGATAAGAGGAATGGACGACTTAATTAACTATAATTGCACATTCATTAATTACTTTACAAACAAAGGGATGGATGACTAATTACATTCACTAATTACTTTATAAGTGAGAGGTGCTTCAGTGCTTGGCCAAAGCACATCCGTCCGACTGTGTGTTGACAGGTCCCAAATGCTTCTGTAGACAAAAACATTGGCATTTTTTAAATTATTTTGAATAAATTTAACGGTAAATTGGGGCAACAATATGGGTTCGGTAAAACTTACAATTCGGCCTCCCTTGAACAGTTGGTTATTGCTCGATCACATCGTGACCCATTCGGGAGTGCCCTGTAATTAGAAAACTAATTAAATGAATGATTGATTGCGCATAAACAAAGAGTTAGTCCTTACCAACTTCTCAGGGGAATTATTCTGTCTGATGGGTGCGACCAACTGGACACTTCCAGGCCAGCAAAACTGTAAAATGCGGGGGGATTGGTACAGAAATAAAGTTAAAAAAAATAGGGGAGGGGTTTCAAAATTTTCCCGGCGCGGACCATAAACGCCTCAAATTTTTAATGTTTGACCCAAAAATTGCCGTTTTTTGGGAAAATTTGTTAAATTCCCAGCAGCACATCGCCCGATTGGCCCAAAAACTCCCGAATTTCCATAAAACAGGCTCAAAATTTTTGGATAAAAATTGTTAATAATAAATTACATTCAAAAATTTCACGGCAACGCCTCAAGTTTTTTTTTGAAAAAAGTGCAAAAAATGAATGGTTAATGAATGCCTCACCGTAAATCCCACAAAAGCATGTTTTTGGTGGTGGCCGAACTGGCGGTCAACAGCATCCAATGCTGCTTCACTGAGTCAATGCAAAAGGATGTGATCAGGCCATAACTGGAATTGGAGTTAAATGAATGGAATAGTCATTGGTTAATACATCCATCCATCACTTGTTTTTGATTCTCCGTTGCCAAACCGAAGAAAATTCAATGGCATTCCGTCCCTTTTTGGGCGCAACTCTGGAAAATAATTCCTCAAATATTTGAAAAAAAAAAAATTTTGGTTAACGTAGTTTAGATAGCCAATAACAGATTAGTAGAATTTAGGTGCCGGCTCGTTACTCAAAACCCATCAAAACATTTTTGGTCATAACTTTCTTGAAACTTATTTTTTATTTTGATGGTTTTTTGATTAACGCCCATTTTGATGGTTTTTGAATAACGTCATAACACCTTATTTTAAATTACAATAATTAATAGTTGATGAAGCCAGAAAAAGGAAAGAGAGAGCGAGAGAGAAAAGTGGAGAAGGCTAATGAGAGAAAGGAGAGAGAGGAAGAAGAGAAAAGGAAAAAGAGAAAGAATTGAGAAAGAGTGGAGGGGAGAGAAATTGCGCGTATGAGAGAGAGAGAGAGAGACAGAGAGAGAGAAACAGAAAGAGAGAGAGAGAGATAGAGAGATGAGAGAAAGGAAGAAAAAAAGATAGAGGGAGAGAGGTAAAAATGAAAAGAGACAGAGAGGAGAGAGAGAAACCATTTCGTGTTGCTTTGTTTCTGATTCACTTTTTCACTCTGACCACCTCAAATCGTAGCAGAACACTGACGAGTGATGGGTCAGTGCGTAGATCAGATGGTCAACGCAGAACAAATCGCTGACCGCGCCCTCCGCGTCGCGGTCCAACTGCACCGATTTGAGCAGCGTTTTGCGCTCAATGTCGAACATTTGCAGGGACGCGTCCGCACACGCCATCACCAAGTGCCCGCCCTGGTCGCCCATGAAGCCGCAGGCGTTGATCGCGTGCGAGTAGCGCAGCGTGTCCAGCGACATGGCGGCCGGCTGCGAGTTGTTGAGCAGCGAGGAGGACGACCAAATCTTCACCGACTTGTCCGTGCTGGAGCTGGCGAAATGGTCCTGGTCAGGGTGGACAGCCAATCTGATGAGTGATAAGGAATCATAAGCGACCGATGTGGCAAAAATCATCAAGGTCGTAACCAGGAAAATTTCCTCGACAGATGTTTCAAGGGCAAAAAATACTCTTTTTTGATCAAAATTTTCGATTTCCCTATTGGTGCTCCGTTCAAGGCCTCAGCCCCCCAAATTTCTCAAATTTTTGATTAAATTTTCTAAAAATCCACAAAATGAGCATTTTTGGTGCAAATTTATTAAAAAATATGGCAAAATTTTTCAGTTTTCCCCTGCCGTGGCGACAAGCACCATCGGGTCCCTCCTTCGACGGTTTTTTGAAAAAATGCCGCAAAAAAATTGATGTGTAACCAAAAAAAAGTCGTCCACTAGCGATAACTCCTCCAGGCCAAAATCCCGGGACCGTCCCAATACCGACCTGGTGATTTTGGAGGCATGTTCGTGGAGATGAATCTAAAATAAATATTCATATAAACTCCGAAAAACTAGAGTATTCTTTTTTAATGGCAGCAATCATTGTTCAAAATGGTCCCTAAATTGAATTGTTGGGCCAATAAATGGCACTGTTCCATTAGGGGTGGTTGGGTCCGGAAGGTCCATCCAAACTCAATGAAGCATTGGCAAATCCCTCCTCGCTAAACCAGCAGCGATAAGAATAAATAACGGGAACAGTTCGTTTATCCGCGTATCAGTTCCACCGTATTGTCACGCACCGAAAAATTTTAAAAAATATTCAAACACATAAATTTCAAAAAAAAAAAATTTACGGAGGGGGGGGGAGGGGAAACGTAGTGCATCACATGCTAATGCACCTGCATGCGTATGTTGGGCCTCCGTGCCCGGTTGGCCGTTGCCCGACGTTCCCTTTGATCAATGCCGCCGCCGATGCCATTGTCCGCCTGCTGGTTTCTGGTGCCCAGCTCCATCATCGACTCGGTCGCGGCCGCAATGCGTTCGGCCACCAGCTCGCAGTTCGCCTCGCCACTGCTGGTGGTGATCCGGCGTTGGTCCGCGTACCGCTTCTGTTTGTGCCGAAGTGTGTCTTCCAGCAAAATGCGGGCCGAGGATGAGTCATCCACAAGGGGAAAAGGGGGAAACACGTTGAGATATTGGCACACCAATTCATGGGCCCATGAATGATTGAGAAAGAAGAATGGGAGGTCGTTTTGACTCCGAAATTTTAGTGTCAGTCCGAGTTTTTGGATTCTAACTTTTTTTCTGTCAACCAAATCCAAAAATCTTGGTATAATTCGAAAGTTTGTTGTAGGGCTAATGGAGCTTGTGAAGTCCTTTCGAATGGTATAAAATTTGTTGGATTTGGTAAAAAGTAACAGCGACAAAAAACCACAAAAAAATAATTAAAAAATTCGGGAAATATATTTTTTTAAATTTAGCCAAATGCCACGCCTTTGAGGGGAAAAATACAGTAAAAATGCTATGTACCGGCCCGGGATGCTGGATGAAAATTGTCGTTCAAGTCAACAACTTGGGCAGGTTCAATCATTTCCGATGCGCTGAACAACAACCGTTGTGCCCCAAAGCGATCCACGTAGAATTGGGTGTCTGACTACAAAAAATTTAAAAAAAAATTAAAAATTTAAGGAATTAATTATAAATAAAAGTGAATGCTTTACTAGTAATTAGGTTTAACAAGGACCAGTTCGTTTGTCCATCGACCCCGCCCGTAAAATTAAAAAAAAACTGAAATTTTTTTGATTTTTAAAGGTTTTAAATAAAATTCTTTCAACATTTATTTTTCGTTTTTTACAATTTCCAAGAGTTTACACTTTTTTATTAGAAAAAACTAAGAAATATTAAAAATTCAATTGGGTTTAAATTAAAATTTCCGGATTTTGATCAAAAAATTGGCCCAATAGACTCCGAAATCTTCCGGTCCCCACCACTGTTGAACATTTACGTTTTTCTCACATTGATAATGGCCGGTCCGTCCAGGTGGACGCCCTTCTCCAGGTCGAACACCCGTCGCCTGACGCCCGCCAATTCGTGCAAACGAATGCGCGACTTTTCTGCCGAACGGTAACTGCGCCTGCTCGCGTGCTCTCGCCGAAAACGGTCCATCCGATTGAGCAGTCCACTGAAGTGGAAAATGATGATTTTTTACAATTTGATGGGGGTCGCGGCGAAAAAAGAGAAATTCGTTGGTACGGATTCGAACCCGAACAGCCGGACTCTTAACCTGAAACCTCGGGCTGATTTCGAATCGGTAAATTCCGAGTTTTTCAAAAATCTGATTTATTGTTAGCGGAAGCGATTTCTTTCGACTGTGCTTTGCGTGTATTGAAATTTTGTTTTGGTTTTAAAGTAAACCGACATTTATAAATTAATTAGTTTAATTTTACTTTCTTTGAAAATTTTTTTCGACTTTTTGAGGAACTTTTTTTATTGTTGCTAGAACCCTCGAAGGATTTTAAAACAAAAAAATTTTCTAAAAAGTTTGACAAATGGAGAAATTATGTGAAAATGAACAATAGCAGCATTAATGTGCACCCAATTTGTGCATGTTTTGCTCCCTCCTCTTGCCTGAACGCGAGCAGTTTGTGCTCGTCCTGCTCGCTCAGTCCCATGGCGTGCAGTTTGCGCAACAGTCCGTCCGCTTTCGTCGTTTTGTCCGTCCCTTTCGCCACTTTGTCCGGCTGTTCAGCTGTCAGCGTCAAAGGACGCGTTGATGGAAATGACGTTGAAAATGGACAAATTGACGATGCCTTTTTTGTTTTCGCTGCTTTTCATGGCACCGCCGCCGCCGCTCAGTTTTTCCAAAGTTTTGCGCTCCTCAATCAGCGTGATCAGCTCGGCGGAGTTGTTCTGTTCTGCAGATGGAACAAACATTTGGAATGGGAGTGAGTGCCGAGAAACAATTCTCGACTTGATCCCAAAATGCCGAAATTCGTTATATGGCCCTTTTGAGGATCTGGAAGACCCAACCCGAATGCACTCACTAATTGCAAGTCCCACTCACTGGCAAGTTTATTTTAACTAAAATTTTAAATTCCTTAGAATTCAAGGATTTTCAAAAAACACCAAAATTTTGAAATAATAACAATCTTTTTAAATTAAAAATTTTTTGTCGGTTAGAGAATTAAAAAATTTTTTTTGAAAGAATGCCTTAGAGGTTTCTTAATTAAGCAATTAATGTACCATTCGATATCCCAAATTTTTTTTCTCTAAATCGGTTACATCACATGGGGTCAAAGTCTTTTGCATCGCCCACACAAAAATTAATTACCACAAATGAAGTCCCAAATTTGGCGTCCAATCGGTGGCACGAGCGACTCGTAGAGGACGGCACGGTTGTTGAGCCGGATCAACGGTTGGCGGAGGAACGGCGTGACCAGCGGCGTCAACTTGCAGTAAATGTCCGCGACGGTGAAGGCACAGCCAATGCCGGCGCCCGTCTCCAAAATGGTCAGAATGTTGACGACGGCAATGCGCAGCCATTTGTTGGGGTGGACCAGGAACGGCACGAGGTCGGCCAACAGTTCGCAGATGGCCGCCTTGGGCAACAGTTGGCGTTGGCACAACGCGTGCACACAGCGCAGGCACTCCGACGCCACGAACTCCTCGCTGTCTTGCAGACCCTGGGGGGAGGGCAGGGGTTGAAAAATGGAATGTGGCGAATTTTATGTGTGGGCCCTGGCGGTGCATTTCATTTCCCCCATCCCCGTCGTTTCCCCTTGCCCGAAGTTTTTAAAAATCCTTAGAAAATTTTTTAAAAAAATTAGAAATTTTTTTTATAGATTTCAAGAAAAAAAATTTGTAAAATTATTCTAGAGATATTCTGGAAAAATTAGTAACCATAAAATTTTGAAAACTTAAGAAAAAAATTTTAAAAAATTTTTTGTGATATTTTGTTAGAAAAAAATTTCTAAGATTTTTTAAAAAAAATATGTAATGCATTTTTTTTAATTTTCGGGGCGGGAAACGAACTGCTCCGGGGCCTGGGACTATGATTTCGGGCGATAAAAAACCGTTTTACCGGGACTTTCGGTCCCAATCTGTTCCTCCAAAAAGGGGGCCCGGAAATCAGGGGAAAAGCCCACCAAAAGCACACGGTCTCGACTGTGTGGTTTCGTCCTGCCCCCGCCCCGCGGCGCCCTCAACGCACTTGCTGAAGGAATGGCATCAGTTTGCTGTTCCTGTTCTGGCCCATGTGCTGGGCCAGCACCGGGCACGCCTCGAAGAACGCGGCACGGACTCGCCAGTCGTTTTTGTCATTGAGCAGGGTGATCATGTGCATCAGCACATCAGTGACTGTGCCAAAAAATTGATAGATATAAGAAAAGACAATTGGTAAAATTGGGATTATCCGATAATTAAAGAACCCAAAGAAAAGGGCATGGGATGAGCCAAAGGCCAAATTGGTTTAAAATTTGTATTTTTTTCAATTTTAACTAAATGCCATCATTAGCATTAAATGGATTACAGGAAGTGATTACACCAGCAGACCCCGACCCTTTCATCTTTAAGGCATTTTTTGAAAATGACAATTAATCAAAAAACTAATTTCCTAAAAGGTCGAAAGATTTTGTTTCATTAATTTCTGAAATAGAAAAAAGATTAGAACTGGTGGAAGAGAATGCGATTTGAAAAAATGAATTTCGAAAGGAGACACACACACATTTACTATAATTCCTCGGGAACAGGACAAAATCCCGTCGCCGAAATCACGCCGAGACAAAATCACGCCGCTAGAAATTTTTTAAAAAATTTTCAAATCTAGATTTTTTCAAGAAAAAATTCTTAGAAAATTTTTTTATAAGAAAATTTAAAGGAAAAAAAATTTTGAAAAATTTTCAGCGATTTTTTTTGAAACTTTATGATAAATTACTTTGAAATTTTCGTATAAAAAATTTTCTAAGAATTTTTTCTTGAAAAATTCTGTTTGAAAAAAATTTTTTAAATTTCAAGCGGCGTGATTTTGTCCCGGCGTGATTTCGGCGGCGTGAATTGGGGTGCACCCTAATTCCTCTCCCACCAAGAAATCCAGAAAAGATTTTTGTAAAATAAAATTTTCAAAAACTTTTTGCGGAGACGAAGACCTGCTTCGGGGAATATTGCAGCATTAAAAAAACTTTCCAAATAATTTTTTTGAGTGTTTTACCTCTCGAGGCACCGAAGAATTGGCAGAGAAGGTCCAAATTGGCCGGCCGGAACAGACAACGGCGCACTTCGTTGTCCGTACAGCCGCAAAATGTGACGAAGAAATCGGTGACCGCGTCGAGCGAACTTTGCCTTAAACAGTGAAAATGAATTAAATACGGAAGCATCAAAAAAAGGGAGTTAGTAAATTTCCCGGATTTTCCCCTGCATTAATTTTCTTTTTTTGCTAAAACTTTGCAATCATTCCGGAAAATTTTCATACAAAAAAAATTTAAAAAAATTTTCTCAAGAAAATTTCATGACAAAATAGTTAATTTTTTTTATGCAGAGTTGACTTTTTTTTTAAAGATTTCCAAGGTTTTTTCACGTAAAAAAATCTTAATTTCTTAAGAAAAAAATTTTCTAGAAATTTTTTTTTTGAAAAATGCGAATTTTCACAACTTTTCATTTCCACGAGGGACAAATGGGGGATTGAAAGTGCGAGATTATTTTTTGTTGGCCATTCTCTTCCCCGTACCCCTCCCTTTTCTTGGTGTTAATTAAATTTTTTGAAAATATCCCAAAAAAAATTTTGTTTTTTTAAATGTTCGCACCTTTCCGTCTCCAACAACAGTCGCTTCTCCTCGGACAAAAATTTCTCCAATCGGCTGGACATTTGTTGCTCAACGGTTGCCGACGACGGATTCCGACCGCCGCTGCCGCCGTTTCCGTCGACCGATTGGACGGGCGGCGATTCGCTGCGCATTCGGGCGACGCTTGCCTCGAAAAATCTGGACAAAAGACATTGTATATGACATTTGAGCCCCGGACATTTGTGTCCGGGTTCAAACTTAAATTTTTTTCAACCCGGATAACTTAAACCGTTTTAAATAAGCGATAGAAAGTGATTGTATCCGATAATTTGACGGTCAGCAAATTTTAAAAAAATAATAAAATTTCAAATAACAGATTACGGTTCATAATAAACCAAAAAATCATGTTTTCTCAACTTTAATGCTTTTTATGACCTCCAGAATTGAAAAAACTCAAATTTAAATATGATTTTGGCATTGGCGCAAATGTCTACAGGCGACAAAAAATCTCGCAATGTTTAAAAAAAAATTAGTTTTAAAATTGTGGTGAAATGCCTCGCTGAAATTTGCGCAAGACGGCCCAAATTGGTGGCCAACGCAATGCGCGGCAGACACGCGGAACTGATCAGAATGGGGCACAGTTTGGGGAACACAAAGTCGATCAGCAGACGGCACTCGTCCGGCGGAATGGCGCCGGCACAGGCGGACAGAATGTCGCACAGCAGCAGAATGGCCTCGGCACGGACAAGCGCGAAATGGTCACCGATGGCATGGGCCTAAAATGCTATATAAAATATTTTCTGCTTAACAAATAAAGCCTTTAAAAATTCAGTAAAAAAATAACTTGCCATTAAAAGGGCTTATAAATATGTGGCACTAAAACAAATCTTTCATATTATAAAAAATACATTGTTGTCGAAAAAACGGTCCAAAAAACCCACAGAATTATGGGTACAAAGAAGCCGAAATTTTCCGAAATTTTGCAAAATTAAGCCGAATTCTGGCAATTATTTTTGTGGGAATTTTAATTTTGCCTTTCCCAAGTCCGTATCTATTATATATTCCATTAATATTGCTGAAAATCATCCTCACCAGATAGGGCACAATGCGCTCGAAAATGATGGTCGTAGTGGAAATTTTGCTGATCTGATGAAGCAGCGAGAGGGCATCCTTTAAAAGCGAATTTTTTCTTTTTTGAATATATTAGCATTTTTGCCGTTTCGGCAATCAAATTGTCCAGCATTTGGTTGAAATTATAGTGAAATTTGTGATTTTGTCAAGGTTATATCACCAGGGCCTGAAAAATGTTGCGCATTTTGGGGTTTATTCCATAAAAACCAATTAATTTTCGTTTTTTTTTTTGCCAAACAACACCTTCAGAGTATTGTTAAAAATTTTGATTGGCCCAACATTTACAAAAATACCATTTTGGCGGTCAGTGAACGACACGAGCGCAATGCGGCACAGACGATGTTGATGAACAGCACGGAGGCGCTGGCGGCGTCGTCGTCCCGCAGCAGCGCCATGTAATTGTCACGCTCCACAAAAAGCCTGGCAAAAGAGGCGTAAGAATGGCGGAAAAACATACAATTAAATTTGAAAATTGAATTTAGTTAGGTAATTTATGTGTTTGCTTTGTGATTAGGGCGTCGGCCGAGCGCAGACTTTGCAACTCCTTGAAATAGTTGTACAAATAGCGCTCAAAAATTTGCGGGAACAGCACGGTGGACGAACAGGGGGACAACTGAAAAATGAATGGGGGGAAAATAAATTCAAAATAATTGGAAATTTTTGAAAACTAAAAAACAAACTCGAAAATTTACAGGTTTCATGTCGCAATTTTTTTACAAATTTTATAATCTCAAAATGTAGAAATACCAAACTTGAAATGATGGCTTCTTAAACTTGCACCGTAAAATAGCGCGAATTGCATTTTTGAAAGAAAAAATTTGCCACTTTTTGTCACTAAAAATAATGGGCAATTTTCGTAGGTTTTTTATGGCAAATTTTGAAAACCCAAAATTTACTCACTGTACAACTGCTGCCCCGCCCGGTTTATTGACCTTGAGAAATTCGTCCCTGCGGCGCTTCGGGTCTCTGTCCAACATGACGGCAATCAGTGGCCGAAATTCGGTGTCCGGCACTGCGTTGAGCAAACGCTTCAGAAAGAATTTGGCCGAGTGTTCGTCCGCGTTTTTGTAGTCGATGGCCTAGGGGAAGGAATGTATTTTTTTGGAAACGTACATATTCCGAGACCATCCCTGCCCGGGATTAGAATTTTTTAACAGAGTTTATTATGCAGTGAAGGTTTTGTTTTTAGGGGGTGGAAAACAAGGAAAATTTTTAAACCCAGAAAGCAATTTGTCAAGAAAAACAACAAAAAAATTTCCATGTCAAGTCTGACAATGAGGCATTTTTTATATTAAAAAAATGTTCAATTTTTGTAGCAGTTTAAAATTCTTTAAATTGGCCTTTAAATTCATGTATAAATTGCTAATTAATTGGCCAACGTCTGTTAGTTAACACATTTAAAAAATGACTCTAAAAATTGAAAGAATTCCAAATTTCGTTTCTGGAAATTGTTTTAAATATTTTTTTTTTGGTAAATTCTCCGTTTTTCCGACAGAAAAACCTGGGGCAAATTGAATGCAATTTGGCGTCCGTCGCTGAGCAACTCCACCAACAGACAGCCCATCGCGAAAATGTCCATCGCCTCGGTTAGGCCTAAAAATTGCGAAAATGAAATTATAATTAATACCTAACTAAACTATTGTAATTGGTTCCTCGATTTTTATGCGATTGATATAACAATAAAAAAACACTATCCAAAAATGCGGAAAGTCAAGCCATATAAAGCAATTCGGACCAAAAATACGCATAATTGACCAAATGGAAAAAGTAATTGTAACCATAAAGAAATAAATGTAAAAAAACGTATGCAAAATGATTTTTGAAATAGAAAAAACAACGCGGAATGTGTACAAAAATGGACCGACCCTCATAGAAATTGGGGAATTCCATGCCGGCCACGACCGCCGCCCGCGCCTCCAACTCCTCACTGTCGCGGAAGCGTTCCGGCGCCAAATAACAGTGCCGTCGTCGGTTGGTGTCGAAGAAAAAGGTAAAGCCCGACGGATTGTCCTAAAATTTATTTTGCTAATTTAAAAAATGTTTTTTTTTTTGCCCCACAAATGGAAGCAGGGCGGGCTTGAAGGGCGCAAAATCGGTGAGCTGAATCCACAGGGAAGAGGAAACGAGCACATTTTGAGGCCTTAAATGAGAGGGGGGGGGATAAATGGTAAAAAATAGTTGAGTGGGGAAAACGATGCGGAAAGCTAATTTATCAGCAAAAAACATCATTGAAAACTTAATTTAAAATTCCATTTTTTATTAAAAAATTTAATAAAAAGCAAATAAAACCAAAAATCGTCGGCTTTTTAATTTCAATTTTGAAATTAAAAATCGGGAAGGGAAAAAGGAAGATTTAAAATTTAAACAAATTTCTTAATGATATCATTAAAAATTCTAAAATCTTCTCCGGCGGTGCCTAAAATCCTTATTTCTCATTAAAAACGCTGAAAAATCGCAATAAAAAAAATTATTATTTTTTTCTTGTTGCTCTTAAGTTTAGGTTTTTTAATTTCAAATTTTGAAATTGAAAAAGTCAGGAAAGAGGAAAATTAAATGATCCGATATGAGGCAACCAATATTTATTAATTAACCAATTTATGTCGTAAAATAAATAAAATCTAAAATATGCAAAAAAAATCTTTGAGTCACCGACTTTATGTCGCCATGGCGCACCATTGCAATGCGTAATTGAGCTTAAAAAAAATTAAAAATAAAGGGGATAAAAACTCAAAAATACGTAAGCAAAGTTTTGCTACCCAATGCCTTGAGCAGTTGAAATGCGATCCATCGCTTCTCAATGCCCGTCAAATAGGGCCGTGTGCTGAGCCGGTCGTACAGCGTCGACTTGTAGAAGGGTCGGCACAGAATGGCGGCACGAGAAGTGAGCTGATAATTTTGATTATTTTTTAAAGCAGGTGCCGTAGGCAGACCCACCAAAAATTGGGTTCCCCAATTTTAAAATTTCAAAAAATTTTAAGCCCTCATTTTTCGCACCACTGCCGACCCAATCTTTCTACCAAGAAATTGGCAATTTTTTTGAAAATGTTAAGGAATTTTCTTAACAAATTGCATTTAAATTGCCAAAAATTTTCCCGGCGGCGCGCGGCACTGCCGGACTACCCATTTTACCATATTCGGGATTTTCTAAAAAAGAACAGAAAAATACAGCCCTAAAAACAGATTTCTTGAAAGTCCCCCCCCCAACCGCGAAGCCAAGGTTTTGGTTCTACGCCCTTTGTTTTTTTTTTGAAATTTCCTACATTCTCTGAACAAAGTGTTCCTTTAAAAAACGAATCAAAATTTCTGACTCTAATTTTCAAAAAAGGTCCAGAAAGCAAAACAAAACTCACAAACACTCGGTTGACCGGTGCAAAATTTGGGTGTTTGATGAGCCGTCGGCTGATCTGCAACAGTTGGTCGCGGTACGGCTCCACCGCCACTTGTTGGTCAATGATGACGAACACTTTGACCACCAGTGGGCCCTTGCTAAAGTGCTCAACTCGGGCCACTTTCATGAACCGCGTGGCGCCCAAACTGAAAAAAAAATTGGAAAATTGGCATTTTTCGTTTCATTATTCGACACATCTCTTCCCGTTCTTGAATTTTTGTTAAAAATTTCGCACATCATAGCTATTATTTCGACCAATAATTTGTCCTTGGCTTGAATCCGAAAATTTTTTATTTGATTTTATCTTTATCTTAAAAAGTAAGTCACTGAAGTGGCTAAATTAAATAAATGTTTTTTCGTTTTACTCGACCTTGCCACATATTTGAGCTCGGGAATCTCGACAATATACGACTCAAATGGCAACAATTGGTTGGCAATTGAGGAAGTCTGAACATTTCCCATCTTATTGAAAAATCTGAAAATTTGAAGATGATAGGTGGGGATTTATTTACAAAATCGCGAAATTTTTAAATAATATTTAATAAAGAAAAATGTAAAACATTCAATAAAATTTGACCAAACATGAAAAATTAGAACATATCTGACTGGTTTTGTGAGGCCGAACCGGAAAACAATCGTTTTGAAAATGCCAAACCTGTCCGGCGAACTTTTGACCGGTTTTTTTACCGGTATATGATGCAGTCAAAAATTCTTTTTTGTCACTTTAAATTTGAAAAAAATATATTGGCATGATGTTAATGAAATTGGCATAATGTTATTAAATTTTTTTGTCAATCTCACGTTGAATTTTTTAATTCCTAAAGTTTGCTATTTTATTGAAATTTCGGGTTTTCTACCCCTCGTAAAATTTTCATGATTTTCCCAACAAAGGATACACTTTCTATCAAGAATCTGACGTCGTAACTGACAAATCTATGTCTTGTATCAATAATTTCATCCGGTGATTTGTCAATGATTATTTAATTGGTCCATTTCAATGGGATAGCTGTGCTTTAACTTTTTTAGATAATCAGATCGACGTAAAAAAAATTGTCCATGCGAAAATTAATTGCTCTAATTTTGACATATTCTTGATCATATTTATTTGGTAGTTTTTTGAGAATTTTTGACTTTTCAACCAAATGTTCGAATTTGAATCCGGGACTCTGAATTGGTCGAATGGAGGTCTGATTCATAATCAGCGCCCCTCGGAAACCCTGGAAACATTTTTTGGTAAAATTGAAGAATATACCAATTTTGATTTTGCATACAGACTCGGGACTGGTGTCCAAAACCAAAATCGGTAGTATTCTTCAATTTTTCCTGCCATTTTTTATTATTAGCCATTTTATCAACAATTAATTACCTCACAACAATTTCACATATATGCATAAAACACAATGGAATGGACACATTTGGGAGCAAGCAAAGGTCAAATACAAACAAACAATTAGGCAAGGCAATATTTAAATGGCAAAGTGCCACAAACATCATTTCGCTTCACATAATCGCATCAATTAATTGATTAATTCATTTCTTCTGCTGTTGCTGATCACTCGGCCCGGGAGAAGCGGCGTAGAGAAGACTGAAAACCGAATTCCGTTGCAGATTATAAGTCATTGGCATTTTATGAGTTTAATGGCATTTTATGAGTCCAATCAACTAACCATCCTTAATTTTTTTGCACCATAATTCTGTCCATTTCAAAACAAATCGTATATTTTTGGATACGAATTGAAAACACAAAGTAAAACCAATTGTCGACGATTAGACTCATAAAATCATTAAGCATTTTAAATTGTTCACCGGTCGTCGTATCCGCCATCGCTGATCACAATGTCAATTGGGTTCGTTCGAGCACTCATTTCTTCCCACACATTTTTACACTTTCTCTTGTCACATGCAATTGGACAACGGAAGAGGCAACAATCATTTGCTAATTGTCCAATTATCAATTTCTCTCCAGTCAGTTCATTGATCCGATAAAATGGCACAGCGAAGTCAATTGGAGAAGACAGCCGAAAGTGAATGCAAAAAGTAACCGGAGAAGAAGCATTAGAAAATGCCTAAAAATGGGACAAAAAAGCGCAGAAAAAGAATTAAATGCCACGTGATAATCACCGCTTTCATCTGTTCCATCGTTGACGACGACCATTGATCCACCGGTGAATTGCATATGAGAAATTTCGTCACACCATTCGGACAGGGCGTAAACAGCCATTTGGTCATCACTTGGCCATTCGACGCATTTGCACTGTCATCGGGTGGAAAAGCGGGCAGAATGGCGTCATCGAAAGAGACATAGCGAAGTGATGGACAATGGTTGAGAAGTGACGGGGCCAATTGGCGCAGACGACGAAATGCGATGGAGTTCAAAAACATCACATGCACAGAAAGGCGAAGCATTGGCAAAATGTTGAGCAAAGCAAATTCCAAAATGCGATCATTGTCCGTGGTAATGCCAAAATTTGTTGAACAAAAGGCGAAAAAACGGTGAAAACGGCGGAGAAATGCGATGACATTTTGATCGATATAACTGGAAAGCAGAAAATGTAGACGAAAAATCCAAATTAATCAATTTTTACATGATCTGAATGCGTCTGAATCCGATGATGTTGTTTGTCAACGGATTTTGCGGGATTGGCAATGGATTTAGGTCGGAATTGACAATTTGCATGGTGCCATCTTTTCCACTTTCCCATTGAATTAGCAATCTGTTGTTCAATTTCCATTTGCGTGTTTTGAAGTGTTCATTCACGTATAAGTCAAAGCGGCGGCTAATCAGTGCAATTCCAAGGCCGAGTTGAGAAGGCGCAAGAAAATCGAACACCAAAAGCCAACAATCGCTGCAGATAAAGCTGAAAAAAAATGGAGAATTTTTACGAAATATTTAAATTTTTGTTTATTTTTTTTACATTTCTTTTTTGTGAGGGCGTCGTCGTTTTCTGGCATGGCCAAAAAAGAACCAAAGAATGGTGGCACAACCGACCAACAGCAGAAGCACGGCAGACCAACTGAAAATGAATTTGTGAAATGAATGTTTAATGGAAGGAAAAGAAAAGCATCAAAGCGAGGGAATCCAAATGTTAACTTTGAGCTTCCAAAAAGGTAATCTTTCAAAATTAATTTTGAAATTCTAATCTCACAATTCTGCCCAAAATTTGCGTTTAAAAAATGCGAAATGTCAGAAAAAAGAAATAGAATAAAGGTACAGAATTCCTGAAGACATTTGCATCAATAAAATGACCGGAAAATGTAGGGAGAATGAATTAATGGAATGAGTAAGAAAAAAAGAAAAAGGCATTTTATACGAAAATATTAGCGCAGAATTTTTTCCCTTTTTCAGCTACCACTCTCAAGCAATGGTCAATATCACCAATTTGGATACGGATTTAGATGTTCTTTTTCTCATTTTATACGAGTTTAAAACAATTTTTCATTGAGTCCACACAAATACATCACTAATGAAAAAGCTATTTATATAAAATAATTTAAATACTCAAAAATATTTGCTATAATACATTTAGTTGGACAAACCACAATACATTTATTTTTTTGTGTTTTCATTTTATTTTCTTATAATTTCTTTGTTTTTGTATTATTTTCTTAACGATTGAGCTCGTGAGATGTAAAGTTTACGATTATTGAATTAAAAAAGAGCGAGTGTGACTCCAACAACAAATATTAAGCCTCTGATCACTATGAAGAATTGCTTCAAGACTTCTTCCCGCTAACATTTATTTTGGAGGATTATGAATTCATAGTCTCTGCCAAATGCTATACACCGGATTTTTTTTTGGAAAAACCTCAAAGCATTATGGTCGAAAACCCGATGAAATTTGCATTAATAGTAAGTTTATTTTAAAATAAAAAGATCATATTTAATCAAAAAGCAAAAACGATGGCGACACGAAAAGTGAAAAATTCGAAGGCGGATCTTGGCCTTCTGCTGATGCTTTATGCCGTCAAAGGAGACGGAAAACAAGAGTTATTTGGATGTGCATGATGATTTTTTGATAAAATCACCCCCGTTAGCCCTTGGTTAAGGCAATTCCTACACATTTACACGCACTGTCATTTCGACTTACCACAAAAGGAATTGATCATTGGCTCGATTGAGCATCTTTTTAAAAAAACAAGAAATAATAAAAAACAAGAAAATAAAAAAAAAAACAAGAAAATAATACAAAAACAAAGAAAATATAAAAAAACAAAATGAAAACACAAAAAAATAAATGTTTTGTGGTTTGTCCAACTAAATGTATTATAGCAAATATTTTTGAGTATTTAAATTATTTTATATAAATAGCTTTTTCATTAGAATTTGTGATGTATTTGTGTGGATTCAATATCTGCTACCTTCTCGTGGTTGAGTCTGGAAGCAGGCGCGTGTGGAGGCGCAAATGTGGCACAACTCAGAAAATAGTTTTTTTTTATCCAAAAAGCATTGACGCAAAAAGATCATCAAAAGAGAATAGCTCAAAGAGCAAACAAATAGCCAGCACATAAAACTCAAAAATAATCGCTCATTTCTCAAATGATCACTTCTTCTTCCGGTCATTACTGGGCCCGGCGGGACTCGAGAACACTTTTGCACTGCGCCTAAATTAAGAGCAATTTGAATTGTATGGACAAACACTAATTAATAGGTATGGAATTACAAATATGGGACATAAATTTTTTTGAGTGTATAATTTCTCAAAATTATTCTAATTCGCTAATGTAACGATAAATTTCAAAAATGATTAAATATGGTGTTAAAATCATTAGAAGGAAAAATAGTAACAACGCTAAAACTTATTAATTAAGTAATAAAAAAAAACTGAAATTTTATTGCCTCGAACCTCCGTATGATTTACGTAATTGACCCCCTACCCAATTGTTTCCATTTTCTGTGACTGTTGCTCACCCAATGCAATTCTTGTCATAACGCAAGCAAAAGATGACAATGTTCAAATTGGGGGCCAAATTTTCGTCATTGTTTTGCTGCTGCTGAACCGCCGCCGAAATTGGGCATCGCTTCAACAGCCAACAACTAATGGAGCCGCAAATGCCTGTGTTCGTCAGTGTCAGCTTCTCGTTGGTCCGCTTGTTGACCAATTCAAATGGCACAATTGGAATTGGCTGCGTGCAAATTCCAAAATGAATTTTGTAACTGACCGAAGTGGTGGCATCAATAAATGTCTAAATAATGGGAATAATGAAACATCAAATTGCAACCAATCCAATTATTAATAATATACAACCATTGAAATTCTTGGAATTTTAATAACTTTAGTAAGAATTAGCCAAAATTTTAAAATTTCAAAAAATCATAGACATTTTGTTAAATATATGATTAGATGTCAAAATAAACACTGTTTTCGTGATATGATCTTGCAAACCCAAAACATGAATTTTTAAAATTTTTCGAGGGGGGGGGGGGGTAGTAAAACAAGGAAGTACCCCTTCGGTAGTATTTTATTGCGCAAAATTGTATGAGAATGTGAGCACACCTTCTTGAAACTGTTGATCCAATCCAAGTTTTTTGCTTGTTCGTCATAATCTTCGCAATACAATCGCTTCGTTTGCCCATTTACTTTCGGCGTGTGCAACCATTTGGACAGCGCTTGGCCAGCAGAAGGAGTTGCAGTTGGTCCACCATTATCATCAGCGATCACATCGGGGAACAGATGACCGGAAGTGATTGAATTCAGCCGAGTGAGATCGGAGAGAATTGTCGACGAAATGAAACGGTGCAAATAGTTCAACTGATCGCCATTGGGAATGCCCAAATGGTGAATGTTTGGCTCAAAAACGGGCCAAATCATATAGACAAAGACATCCCAAATCCGCTGAACATCCGCAATGGCATGAGAAAAGGGAATCCACGGACGCAAATTGGTGCCTTTGTCAAAAATGTGCTGATTGGAGCGAAGAAATGAGATGACGGAGTGGTCAATGTACCTGAAAAAGTAATGCCAATGTTTTGGTGGCAATGGTGCAAAAAATCGTGGTCACTTATTTAACTTTTTTTATTTTGGATTCAAAAACAATGGCCACCGGGGTTTCGAGGGTGCTGATAAACGAACCCGTCCATAGATTTGCCCATTTCCGAACTCCCGAACCGAATTTGAGATAAAATTTGGTTTTTTTCCTCAGAATATGCATGAATATCGAAAATTCTAATTTATGCAATAAAAATCCAAATTTTTGTTCGAGTTCTGCTGGTCCGCTGGTCGAAACGGGCAAATCTTTTGTCGGATTCGTGATCACTGATCAGCACACTCGAAAAACACGGTGGACAATGTTTTAGAATCGAAAATAGAAATGTTAAATAGAGGGACCACAATTCTGCACCATTTCCTTCGTTTCCAACAATCAATGTGCTTGAATTAGAATGGTATACAATATCACAAGTCGTCTGAAGCGAATTTTGTCGGGCAACGGACAGTCCGGCAATGGAAATCCCTCAGCAGATTTGCCCTCGACAAAAAGCTTCGGCATTTCCGCATCAGTGTCCTTGCGAATTTCGATTTGTCTCCAAAGGGCCAATTCCGTTTTGCCATCAAAATGTTTTTGCACTAGCGCATCAAAACGGGGCGAAATCAGCGCCATTTTGAGGCCAAGTTGAGGACGGTCAAAATGTGGGAAAATGTCCATCCAAACATCGTTGCACACCCAACTGAAACATGAAAAATAATTGGTAATGAAAATTTAATTTTTAAAATTCCTTACCGTCTGTTCATTTTTGTTGCAATTTTAGCACAATTTGCACTTTTTATAATTGATTGACCTGTCAAAAAGGACAAACTAACTGAAATAGAGACAAAGGGAAAATGAGAGAGCAAAAACACAAATAAGAAAACTATGAAATAAATTAGATAAATAACAAAAAAACAAAAAAATTTTTTTTGACAGCTCCGTCTGTTTTTGCACAAAAATTTGTCTTTTAACAATTGATTTACTGAATATTATACTTTTTCGGTAAAATTGCCGAATATAGTACCAACTCAAAAGCACACAAAACACATGGATTTTCTTAGGCGCTGAGAACGATGGAACAGCTTAAAATTCGGGGCGGAAAAGCATTAAAACCGGTTTTTGAACCGCTTTAAAATTCGAAAAATTGAGGAAAAATGGGGGTTCCTGACCTTTTAAAACGGTCAAACCCAGACAAATTTGGCATTATTCAAAGTTCTTGATGAGTTAAGTCTAAAAATCAAGGTATGAATTCGAACTGACGTCATCTGAGCATTGGGACAACTGAGTCCCAGTGAAAGTGGGCACTTCAGTACCAAAAAAACAAAAAAAAAACAATTAAAAGCAAAAAAAAAATGCAAAAAGGAGCATGCGAAGAAAGACATTATAATTTATAAAAAGGGTACTTTTATGTTATGCGACTACAGGCCAAACAAAAAATCAACAAAGGAAGCGCTATACACTCTTGATTGATGAATATTCCTTTTTCAAAGTACCATAAAATGTACAAACTTAGGTACCGTACTTCTTCGATTATAGCCCCCGGGGGCTCTATTGTTCAACCCCCCTCAAAAGGGGGGCTTTGTTCGAGGGGGGGGATCTAATCGAGGGGGGGGCTTTATAGTTCAACCCTTTTTTTACAAAAATCTCACAAAAAATTGTCTTTTTTTTTGGTAAAATGTTTGCCAAAATACCGAAATTTTTTAATGGTATTAATTAAAAATGTTATTTTTTTCATTTTCTGCGAAGAAATTTGAGCAATTTTTTTAGAAATATCTACCAAATTTTCATTTAAAATTCTATCAATACCTAATTGTTTACTTTCAAATTTTATAGGCACTAAAAACAACAATCAGGTGTCTGAACTCCGACTAAAGAAAGTGCGCGTGACACGAAATATGATTGCTGCGCAAGCAATCAAATTGAGCGCCGACTACGAAGAAATGCAAAATTTTGCGGTAAAATTTCGAAAAATTTTTGGACCTTTTTTTCAATTAGGCTAGTCATGGATGGTTGGATAACTTCATGCACCGTCACAAATTTTCCTTGCGGCGACCGACAACAGTCGCACAAAAAGAACCGAGCGCGTACAAAAACATCATCATCAACTTCATATTATATATTCAACAACTCATACACAAAAATAAGTAAATGAGAAATTTTTTTTCAAACTTGAGTAATTTTCAGCTACACACATGTCTACGCGGCGGACGAAACGGCGGTTTGGCTTGACCCTGGTGGGAGTACTTGGAAAAGGTGCAGAAGAATAACAAAAAGTCATTAATAACTTTTAAAATTAAGATTTTCGGAAATTTCCATTTCGGCGCCCGTCTCTTGATTTGGGACAGTTTCCGTTGCCACATCAGCGAGGACACAAAGAAAACGCTTCGTCGCTTGGCCCTTCACTCTGCGGTCATTCCGGGTGGCACCACCAAATACATTCAGGTCAACCCCAAAATTTTGTTTATTGATACAGATATTTTTAGGCGCCAGATGTCTGTTGGAACGCGCCCTTCAAAGAAGCGATTCGGAAGCTGTACAACGATTGGATGGCCCATGGCGAAAAGGCTACGACATCAGGCGGAAATCTGAAGGCCCCGCAAATGGAGGTCTACCTGGAATGGATTGCCAACGCATGGGACTCGCTTCCAAAGCAAATGATTGCCGACTCTTTTTTGACGTGTGGGATTACCAAGGAAGAAAAAGGCCGACACGATGACAAAATTCACGTTTTTAAGGTGCTTATGAATGTTAAAATTATTGAAATTTTCTTATTTTTAGCCGGACGGAGCAATTCCTAATGGGCTCGCTCTTTTGAAGCAACGCCGACAGGACGAAGAAGTACTGAAAATGGTGGAAGAAATCGATTTAGGCGAAGATGAAAGCGACGAAGAAATTGATGTTGAAGTTTCCTAATATTTTTTTGTTAATGTTTTATTGAAATAAATTGTTTTCAATAGTTTTTTGCACTTTTCTGACTTTAAAAGATTATAGAAAAAAAAAAATTTGGGGGGGGGGGGCTATAATCGAGGGGGGGGGATCTAATCGAGGGGGGGGCTTTATAGTTCAACCCCCCTCAAAAGGGGGGCTTTATTCGAGGGGGGGGATCTAATCGAGGGGGGGGATATAATCGAAGAAATACGGTATTTCAGAATTTGTGCGAGATGCTTTGGTATAAAAGGGCGTGCGTTTTTCCTTTTGCTGCCATTTCTCCTTTCCATTGTCTTCCTTTCCTCTATTATTGCGCTGCACATTCGTTGTCCAAAATTGTGCTGCCAACAGTTTCATTGCCCCCCATGGTGCATTTTTTGTTCATTTTGTTTGTACATTACCTTTCTAATTCGCTTTCCCCGTTTAATTAAGGCTGATGATGTTGCTGCTCCCGCTCCTTCCGGTGCCATCGATGACTTTGCGCAGCGCACCAGCCAATTCTTCGACTTCATCCGCCAGGGAAACACCGACCGATTGCGTACGCTGATCGACTTGCTGAGCGCCGATGAGCTGAACAACTTGCTGCAGATGAACGACCCGCAATACAACGAACAATATTTTGCCCTGCTGATCGCAATTATGCAAGGACACACAGAAATTGCTGCACTTTTGGTGGACACAATTTTTAGGGGCAAAAAACCAACAATAATAAATGTTGCCCATTTTTCAGTTGGAGAAAGGCGCGGACGTGCATCAGGCCGCCGTTCGCCAAGTGAACCGTGTGAACATTGGTGAGCAATTCGTTTTGCGGATTGATTGTGCTGTTGGCTAATTCACCTTTTTTGCCCCATTTTCAGCCGTTACGCCCCTGTGGATTGCTGTCAATAACCGCAATTTGGAGATGTGCCGTGTGCTGATCGCTCATGGTGCCAACGTGGACTTGGGAAGCGACTCCTCTTTTACACCGCTGCTGCTCGCATGTGGCAAAGGCAGCACAGAAATCGGTGAAGCAATCGTCCGGAATAATTTCTCATCAGCACTTTTTCATCATTTTCAGTCACCCTTCTCGTGGAGAATGGCGCCAACGTCAATCTGGGGGACAGCGAAGGAGCAACGCCGATAATGAACACTTCTCGTTTCGGAATGGTGAAAAAAGCAAAACTTGGAAAAATTGGCATTTTTCATTTGTTCAGATCGAACTTGTGCGCTTTTTACTTTCTCACGGTGCAAACGTTGAACAGATGGATTACAGCGGTGGGTTTTCGCCAGTTTATCAATAATTATTGCCCTAATTAATGTGTTTTTTTCAATTTCAGGGATGCGATTTGCTCTTTTGGATGCCGCCGTCAATGGACATTTGGAGGTGTGCCGTTTACTGGTGGACGAGTGGGCAGCTGACGTCAACCAGCAAGCGATCGACGGCACCACTCCTCTGATGGGCGCGTGCAGCTTCGGGCACTTGGGCATTAGTAAGAAGCAATTGGTGCAAAAACGAACTCAACTTCTGCCCCAATTTTCAGCCGTTTTTCTCATCGAACATGGCGCCGACATTGACCACGCTGACATGGACGGGTACAACGCGTTGATGTGGGCAGTGAAGTACGAGAAGGCTGGAGTGGCGCGACATTTGCTGGCGATCGGCGCGAACGCAGACCAAGTGGGAATTGACGGTGGGTGGGCCCAATGGGCTTAATTGTGTCGCTCCAACTGATTGACTGATCTCTCCCTCCCATTTAAGGCAAAAGGGCGAAGGATTTGGCCAGAGAAGGCAGACGTGCCGAAATGATTGATCTTTTTCGAACCACAGCTAACAATGAGCAGCGGGAGGATGGCAATGCGTAAGAAAAAAGGAAATTTCCGATCAAAAAAAGATTTTTTGTTTTTCAGGCAGCAGGACGAGCAACCACCGCAGCAGCAGTAAATGTGATGTCATTGAGAGGGAATCGAATTGCAAAAACAATCGGACGGAATTATTCGGAAGACATTCGATCACTTATGTATTATATAATGCTAACCATGTACAGTTTGCATTTGCCATGTGAATTTTGACTATCTGTTCTCTAATTGTACTAATAAATATGTTTTTTCAATTCCCTTACTGTTCTTTCCTGCTCAAAGTTACAAAATGCTTTTACGATTTTACACCCCCTAAATTTGAGGTTTTTAGTGCCTAAAGCCTACCCGTATTTTGTCAAATGTAGCTTGTTAATTGCTTTTAATTGGTTTGAAACACGAATGTGAAACACTTCTAATCTTTTAAAACGGTCAAAATACACAAAAGTTGGTTTTTAGCCTTGAAATATTCCCTTACTTTTTAGATGATATTGGATATTTTGCGCGTAAAGCTTTTTGGTGAACAATACCAACACCAACTGTACAAATGAGGCTCAACGACAATACCGTGTGGAGATCACTAATTATGTGTTCTTTTTGGTGTGCGATTTGAAAATTCTCGTCCAATTGCCGGAAGGGGTAAATTTTATTTAGTGGGAAAACCCGCAAAATTTTAAAGGAATTAAAACCGCCCAATTTTGTTTTGGAATATTTTTTTCGGTACTTTTCTGATTTGAGGTCCCCGCTGAAATTTTCAAATAAAAAATCATTTCTAGGGTAATTTTGGCGCTGATCAAGAATATGAGCTTTGTTTTGCAAAATCAGAAACCCGTACCCTAATTCGAACAAAAAATCGAAAGTTTAAATTTTCGGTGTTAAATTCAAAAACTTGAACTTTTGCCTTTTTTAAACTGAAACATAAACCACGGATAAGAAATTAAACCGCGATTCTCGTCTTCCCTTTTTTAACCATGGTTAACGCTTAACCACGGTTTATTTAACCGCGGTTAAGGGGCCGCTTAACCGCGGTTAACGCCTCTAAACCACGTATTTTCATTTTTTGCTATTCTCGTCTTTCCTTAGTTAACCGTGGTTTAATTTTTCCCTTGTAATTTTAACCACAACTCGTAGCAGGGTTAAGCACTTGGTTAAGAGAAAAATTAAATAATATTCTAATAAAAATGGTCTAAAAATTTTAAAACCGTCAAAACTGTTAAAAGAAGTTAAAAAACATAATTATCTTTTATATAACCGGCATTTAGAATTTTTTTAAATTTTTTGCATCAGCGTCAAATTGAATTCTTTTTGACTTCTTTTCAAGTTAAAAACATTTTTTACGACCGTCAACTTACATACAATCGACCAAAAATTTTTAAAAAATAATGCCCCCTTAAAATGGAAAATTTTTCAAAAAATTTTCCCCGAATATTAATTCTTTCTTTAAAAAAACTTTATTTTATTTTTTATTTTTATTCTTTTCTTGAAAAGATTTTTTGAATACAAATTTTTCGTCTAAAATAGAAAGAAAAAATAGTTTAAAAAAAAATTATTTACAGATTTTTGATACCTATTATTTGCTGCGTAATTATCTTATATATTTTTTTAATTTTAATCAATGAAAATTAATTCTCACGAATTTTAGAATAAAAATGTATTTTTTATTTATTTATTTATTTAATAAATTTAGTGCTTAACCGTGGTTTATTTAACCGTGGTTAGCTTAACCACGGTTAAAGACGAGAGGAAAAAATGTGTATTTACTAGTAAGGCTATAAATTGTATGGACTTATACATATTTTTTCTGCGCATATACTATGAAGAAATGAGCTAAAAATGGCATTTTTATGTTAAACTTTTTTGATTTGGTGAAAGTTGGTCCATATAATCCGTATTTTCGGGGTTTCGGGAATAATTTCATATTTTGCCATTTGCGTTTCAGTCCATATTTCAGCCACATTTGAAAATTTACAGAAGAAAAATGTAAAAAAATAGATAAATAAACTAACTCCCTAAGGATTCACGTTCTGGAAAAACTTTTCTCTTTTTTAATGAAATTTTTTCGAAATTTTGGCAAATCTTGAGGTATTTAGTTCGTTTCCGAAATGCCAAAAGCTTCCAGGGCAAGCCTTAGACAAGATTTTGCCCAAAATTCCCGGTCCCGATCAACTAGTTTAAAAGCACCAGGAAGATGAAAAGAAAAGAATTGAAATTGTAATAGAAGAATAGAGAATGTCTAATATTCCTATGCAAAAAGTCATTAAAATTCGAAAAAACACAAAAAAATAAAAATAATTAAAAAACGGGAAAACATTTTTTATTAACGATTTTAAAAAAGCCAAGTTTTTTCTTATCATAGGAGTGTTTTTTTGGAATTTTTTAATGTCGATTTAAGGGATCTTTTTTTTGTTTTTTTTTTGCATAAAAAAAGAAAATTTTAGTCATTGCCGTCTTCCAAAAACTGTTTAAAATAAAACGGACTTGTTAATGACGAATTTAATGTTTAACTATAGAACCCGAAAAGATTCTTCACGAGAATGCATATAAAACAGAAAGTTAATAGAAAATTTCGGCCGACAAATTTTCGCAAAAAATAATAAATATTTCCGTAGAATTTTTTCCGATTATTTTTATTCCAATTAATATTTTGAAGATTTTAAGCCGAACATTTAAAAATGTGGGGATTTGGAGTCCGATGGTGTGAAAATTAAAAAAAAATAATAATTTTTTGGTCTGAATCATATGTAGAAGTTTTTGTGATGGTTTAAACTTTTTTTTTCTAAATTGAGTGGTGCCAAATATGCTTACAATTAGTTGATATATTTTTTGAAATCTTTTTGGTTCGATTTGTTAATGGGTTTGCAACCTAAAAATGGAAAAGCATAAACTAAAGAGATAGCTAATTTTTTAATAAAAACTTCCAAAAGAAAAACCCTTCAAAAATATTTAAAAAAAAAAATTTATTACAAATTATAAGAAAATAGCAAATTTCCTCCAGAAGAGGAATTGTTTTTTGAATGATTGCGTCATTTTGAACCTTTTCTTCATCATTCCTGTAAAGAATAATGATTTTTGTAGTGGCTTCCGCCATAATATTTTTTGGCACTTTTCTATTTGAAATATTAATTTTTTGCCATTGCATTGGGCCCACGTAATTTTTTTCCGGCGGAAGTGCCGAGGAAATAAGCAAACATGAAAATATTAGAAACTAACCAGCAAAATATGAGGAAGTATATGAAAAGCACATGTGAAATGAAATGTATAAAATGAAGGGAAAAAATGGAAAATATAATAAAATAATATACAACAACATTTGATATAACTTTTCACAATGAAAGTTTTTGTGCTCTTAATTTGTTTGCTGTTCATAACAAAGGCAGAATCCGTTGAAGAAAAGCAGCCAAATGATGATGACCAAGGTTTTGTTTTAAGCAATTTTTAATTAATTTTTTAAATAAATTTTAATTTATTTTTTCAGCAAAATCTTGTGACAATTTGTTCCTTTTTTGATTTTTAGATTTCGACAAAGAAGATATTCAAGCAATTTTTGAAGATGCGGTTGACTATGCCCAAGCTTTGGCATTGGTCACTTTGCCGCACAAACATGAAGGAAGGTGGGAAAAATGTCTGAAAATTATATTTAATTTTAAAATTTTAATTTTAAAGAGGAGACGAAGCATTGATTCACCCTTTTACGCTCTTCCCGACTCCATTTCCACGACAACTTTACGAGCAGGCCATAGAACTCCAATGGGTGGGGAAAATGACCAATTATTTATTATGGGTCAAAATAAAATTAATTAAAAATTTTAATCTAATTACATAATAATTAATAATAATTCGTCTCATTAGGCGTACAATTTGTTGTATTTCCGAATTTCAAATGACTTCGACTTTCTCATTGAACATTATGAAATAGCAGCAAAAACGAATGCGCACGTCAGACACTATTTGAACATTATGAAAGAAGTCAAAAAGGAGGGCATTAAACAGAAAAAAACGCTGCTTTTAGGGCGATCGGTAAATTTTAAAAATTATTCGGTTAATTAAACAACATTTTCATCATAATTAAACATTAGGCTAAATTTGTTTAGAGAGTGTAGCGCACAATGGGCATTTGCCCGTTTGGCACAGTAAATTTTGAAAAATACCGGGCCTAGGTCCGGTCATTTTGACTGGTCTTTTACGGGCTTAAATTTGGCTTACGAATTTGTCCCATATTTAAAATTACTTTGGCAAAAATGTCTTTAATTCGAAGTTTTAAAGATAGAACTTAGGAATTTTTAATAACTTGGGACAAATTCAACACAGATTTTAGTTGTCGGCACCGCCGGTCCAAGATTTCATTATTATTAAAAAAATAAAATTGGGGCTCCTTAAGCAAATTTACTTATTCATTTAATATTAAAAAATCCGGTCTCCTCCTTTCAAGAATTTGAAGAAAAAGCGCGTCGCAAAAAAACATTTCGAAAAGCAAAAAAATCAGCAAATTTTTGAATCTTATGAAAAAGAATTTAAGTTGGATTCTTGAAAATTTTCGGTCTCACCCCTGTTATATTATGATTTTCTTACAAAAATGGAAGCCTTAAAATCACAAAAATGTCCCTAATTAAGCTGACAAATGAGCTTAAAAATTAAACCTTTTAAAATATGTGAATTAAAATTTTTCATTCTTTAAATTAATTAATCTTGTACTAAAACAGAAGGTTAAACGATTTTTTTTTGTTAAGTTCTAACACAGACCCGGCAGTTTCAAAATCCCATGCTCAAAAACTTATAAAAAATAATATTAATAATTTTAAATCCATAAATGTTTTAGGATTATATGTGCCATGTTGTGAAAGACGAGAACACAGAAAAAGGAGAACGTTATGAGCTAAAACAGGCAAAGCATCAAAATACAAATCAAAATAAGCCATTTATTTCCCGCAAATTTAATTCATAATCGAAATTTCAATTTTTAATTATTTCAGATTGAATTTAATACTGGCCAACTCGGCGGTGTCCATCTCGCGCGTCTTCTCACCCAATTGCACCGTCGGACAATGCAAAAAGCGGGCCTTGAAGCATCCAAAGATCAGCTTCTGAACAATGGGTCGGACTTTGTCATCGCCGAAGCGTTATTCACGGCTTGGTAATTTGGGGAATAATATTTTTATTTTTTAGGGTAATAATATCAAAAAAACTAAATTTCACTTTTAAAATGTTTAATTACCTATGTTTGACATTTCTTTCGATCTTTCGAAAAATAAATAAAATTATTTCATGAAAAATGGAAATAAAGAAATTTTCATATGAATAGTTGTGTTTTCGAAATTTATATCAATGCAAAAAAATTATTAAAAGCAAATTAGACGAATAATTTTTTAAGTTTTTAATTAAACTAATTTGTTTAATTTAATTACGGAATATTTTTTTCGTCAGGACTGAGTTTGGCGACCAGAAGGCGGTTTTTCTGTTCGTGGCCAGCAAAACGAGTCGCAATCGATTTGGCCAACGGCACATTGAGTACCTTCTCGAGAAAATATCAAATTACAAAATGAAAATCATCCGTATTTCGCTGCCAGCTTGTGCCAGACAAATGAAGTTGGGACAGTGAGTTTTAAAACTGATGGAATTATCATGCAATTAATAAATGCTCAAATAGTGGGAAATTGTGGCGAACAAAAGCGGAAATTTATTTAAATATTCTGAGGTCCTGATTTTTCTGAGAAATTTTATATAAAAAACCGAGTTTTAATTTTCGGAAGCTCTCCCCTTCCACTCAATTAAAATGGCGCGCCAAAAAATTAAATGGACGGAAAGTAAAAATTTTATCTCAGGTGAAATTTTATTTAAAATATTTTTGGAATTATATTTTTATGTTTCTCCTTTTTAACTTATTTTAGCAAAAAATCTTGACAACTTGGTTTGAAAGTTTAAATTTTTGAAATTCCAAAAACCCCGCGCGAGATTCCGCAACTTTTAATTGCGGGATAATCCATCGGAGTCCCATCACAAAAAAATTGATTCCCAATCCCGCTGCGGGATCCGCAAATTTGAAAACTCCGGTCTCTAATCATTAAGCTTTTTTATGTTTTCATTCAAAAAAATTTGAATTCAATAATAAAAAAGAAAATTGATGTAAAATGACTAATTGTAAGATATAAATTTTTTAATTGACTTTTACAAAACCTAAATCCTCACATATTGTTGATTCTTTTTAAAACATAAATATTTCGTTAAAAATATAAAAATATTAGATAAATATTTTTTAAGATTAACATTGGATCCCCAGGACAACACGTTGCGTTTGTATGGGCAAAAAATTGCCGTCACTTATATCGCAACGGAGGCGCCAAATCCGAGCGACGATGAATGGAAAGTCCGACTTTTGTTCGAACGTTCGACGGCCATTGTAAAAAAATTAAACAAATAAATTTAAAAAAAATAAACAATTTTAGAAAAGTCCAACAATTGGACAGGATTTGGCAAATCAGAAAAAAGTGCAGCAGGTGAAAAGACGTTATTTTGTGTAGAAAATAATTGGGCAAAAAACGGACGACTTTTTAATGTCAACAACCATTTTTCAGCTTCTGACTAAGCCGGGTATGTTGGAACGCTTTTTGCCGGAACCTGAACATGCCGCAAAGGTGGAAGCGGTTCGGCGATCCTTTGCCGGATTGTGGGCTTTGCACGACGAAGACGAGCAAACCGAACGGGCAATTCAGGCAAATTTGAAATGGCAATTAAACAAAATAATTACCTAATTTTTTTGCCAGGATGCCATTAGAAATCCGCAGAATTATGTGATAAAGCCGAATCGCGAGGGCGGTGGCCACAACATTTGGGGCGAAGAGCTGAAGAAAAAGTTGTTGACCTTCACTAAAGACGAACGAAACGCGCACATTTTGATGGAAAAGCTGAACCCGATGGTTATCCATGTGAGTTAATTAAAGGCCATTAAAATATTTTACAATTAAAAATGAGGAAATATTCCAATGGTTTTTCGGTAAAAAATTGTCGAATGTAAAACAATTCTCTTTTAATGTGAAGTTTTATTCATTTTTTTTAAATTAATGATGGTTTTTTATGAAAATTCTTTTAAAATGGAACTTTTGCTGATTGTCATAAAATCCAATGTTTGCATTGATTTTATTATTTTTTAATCTTTTTTTCTATTTAATATTTATTTCTCTTTTATTTGAGAATTTATTGGTAATTTTCAGACTGCTGCTTAATACAATTGCCTTCCATAGATTTATTTATTTAAATACATAATTTATGTAAAAACCATTTATTTTATTTATTTATTTTTTATTTTATACGATTTGACCGTTTGTCCTTTGTCATTTTGGCTTCTGGTCCCGGCATTTTCCACAAAAGCCTGGTCCGGTAGTGCCGGTAAAAATCAGGATTCGAATCTTGGCATTTCTCGCTTCCGATTATGATTGCTGTGCCGGATGGGCGACCTTTTAATTGGCAAATTCTTTTCCATTTTCCCCGTTCTTTTTTCAGAATTACATTGTGCGACCTGTGCCAAACAATTACAAATACGGCGAAATGAGCACTGAGCTGAGTATCATTGGCTACGCTTTTGGCAATGTGGACGAAATGGAAGTGAAAAAGAATGTGCAAAAGGGGCATTTCCTGCGCACAAAATTAGCCCACGTCAACGAGGGCGGCGTGTCCTTTGGCAACGGCGCTTGGGACATTCCCTTTTTGATTTGAGAGCACAGAAAGTGGCGCGCAGAGAAACACAAAAGATTCAAAAAAATGTCATAAAAAATTGCTAGGCAATCACCATGAACGAGAGAAATAATACATATAACAAATTTTGCATTTTACTAAATTTTTGATAAAATTTGGACATAATTATCAATGATGTGCAATTATTTAACCAATTAATTTTAATGTTTAAAAGGCCACCAAAAAGAAAAATTCACATAATAAGAGGGCGAATTATTCTGATTTATCAGACATGTTATGAATTCAAAAAAAATTCACACACAAATCGGACCTGCTTTATCCAATGGTCTATAACATCTATACTTTTTCCGGATTAGTGTCACGCCCTTCCCTAATTAGAAATTCAAAAAAGACTACCGTTAAAAATTTAAAAATAACATTTTAAGACGAAAATTGATGCTTGAGGCACTTAATCTATTCAAATCTCCTCTTCTATATTTTTTCAAAATGATTCAGAGTGCTGAGAAAGTTTGAATCGCTGAGCCCTGTACTATTTGGCATAATTTCTGACTGTTCCCAAATTACTGCTGAATTGTAATGTATTAATTTCGTTGTATTTAACTAAAAGTGCTTTAATTTTGCTCCATTTCGAATAACATATTTTCCACTGATTGTTTTCTTTAACGGCGTCGTGTGCCATCTTCAAAGAAAACGCCGCCGTCGATGGCACAATATTTGGGACAGATGCCCTTCTCGCCCTGTCCGCCGGGTTGTCCAGGCTGACCAGAAGCACCGGGTTGGCCATCGTTGCCGGGCGATCCGGGCGGGCCGGGAGGTCCCTTCGGACCAGGTTGGCCCGGAAGTCCGTCCTGTCCCGCGTTGCCAGGCGGTCCGGGGGGCCCAGGTGGTCCGGCATCACCTTAACAATTTTTTTTAGTGATGGATGGACAATTTTTACAACTTTCATACCAGGTTCTCCGGGTGGACCGGGAACAATTGGCTGCGACTGTGCTGGCTGTCCGGGCTCCCCGGGTGCTCCGGGCTGTCCTGGCTGGCCCGATGGCCCAGGCGGTCCCTTTGGCCCAGGCTCACCGGGCGGTGCGTCTTGCCCCGGTTGCCCAGACTGTCCAGGCCCACCAGCATCTCCTGGCGGTCCTGGAGGCCCAGGCGGTCCCGGTGGGCCTGCAGGGCAAGGCTTACACGGCGGCTAAATGTTGCCCAATTTTAAAGGCGCAAAAGCGCAAATTCCTTCCATAATCGACATGGTTTAACACCAAAATTGTGCACTGGGCTTAAACCTTATAATTTTTTCCTTGCAATTTATTTAAAACATAATTTTTCGCAAATTTTCTTTATACATTTTCTTCCTAAATATAAATAATCATTAGTTTGGAAATTCAAAAAATATTGTTTGTAAAATATTTCTTACTTTCATTATATTTTTTTCGTTAAGAATCGAACAATTTTTAAATTTTTATAAAACAATTTCTTAATTAATCAAAAAAAAAGTTCAAGCAACTCTTAAAACTTATAAAATGTATTTTAAAAAATTAAAAATTTTAATTTTTGTTACGTTTTCTTTTTAGTTCTATTTTTTACAATATTTAATTATATTTGTGCACTTTGGTAAATACAAATCCCATCCTCACCGGTGTGACTGGCTCGCACGGTTGGGTGGGCGGTTTGCCCGGGTTGCCCGGCAGTCCCGGTGCGCCCGGCTTCCCGGGACGGCCCGGTTTGCCAGGCGTGCCGGCCGGTCCCGGCGGGCCAGGCAGGCAACACGCGTCGCAGCCGCCCCCGCTGGCCGCTTGCTGCTGGCCGCCTGCCACCCCGCCGGATGGCGCCGCGGCTTCGCCATAGCCGGCCGCTTGACGGGCCGTACGGTTGTGCGCCGCTCCGCCGGTTGGCACGTGCCGCAACTGATTCACCTCCGACCAAATGTCTTGAGCGGAACCCTGAAAAAATAATATTATGATCAAAACATTAAAAACAAATTTCACTGACATTTGTCAAAATAGAAATTAAAATATATATTTTATAAAACTTACGAGATTGAAATTTTATCAAATTTCATAATGACGAATTTAAATAAATGCCATATTTTATGAGTATTTTTTAATTTTACTCATATTTTTTGTAACAATTTTACCGTATACCTTACAGTAGTTGACTTCGTTGTTCATGCTACGGCGCACGTGGTGCACATAGTTGTACACCAGGGGAAGCGTAACGCAAACGCTGAGCACCGACACGACGGAAAAGCAAACGGCGGAATAAGCCACGAATCGGTAGGCTTTGATCCGATTCTCCAACTCAACAATCATTTCCATGATTTCCTTAAAATGACTCAAAAATGATTTTTTTTTTCTTTCACTGAAAGAGACAAAAATTTATTTTAAAAAGCAAAAAAAAAAAAAGAAGTAAATAATTTGCTTCCGTTGAGTCTCGACTGAGTCTCGGAATATGTCGGGAACTTCTCGTTTTATTAGAAGCTTTTGTCGGGCTTAATTCCCGAAAAATGCTCATTTGATTAGGAAAGGGAAGGGTCAGAAATATTTGAATAATTTAATTTACACACAATTGCATTTAAAAATGGAAGCAAAGCTTATTTTTGAACCCCAATGACAAGTGAATGAATGAACTTTTCCTTGCTGAGCCGATGCTTTTAATAGCTTTTCTTATAACTTGCTGCTTGCCCTCCCCTCCCACCCATTTTTCGTTTTCGTCGTTTGCTGTGCCCCGTCCCGTTTTGGTCAGCTCAGCAACGGGAAGGCGGGCGGGCGGAGTTGGCGCCGCTTCTAAGCGTCGTCGGTGGGTGCGTTTTGTTGTGTTGCCACTGCCCCTTTTTTAGCTTGTGCCCCGAGGCAAACAACAACAATTATCAATCAGCAACAAGCAACAAAAACAAGCAGTACCCCTCCTCCCCGCCCCCGACGAAAAGCAATCGCAGCACAGAGAATTCCGCTAATTCGCCCCCAGGGGCAGCGCCAACAACAAAAAGTTGTCTCCGCCTTCGCCACCGCCGCCGCAACGGGTTCCACAACCACCACAAGCAGTGGGCTGCTGCTTCTGCTGCTGCTTTATGTGCTTATTCATTTATGTGTTTCATTCTTCCAATTTGGGCGCGGCTGACGGATTGATTAGCTTTTGGAGCGGCGAAAAAACCAAAAGCAAAAGCAGTGAGAAGCATTGCCCCACGCTGATGTGTGCTCTCTGATATGAAACAACTTTTGCGAGGCATATTGAAAGACATGAAATTTTCAAAAAAAAAACACCTGGGTTTGGAAATGTCTATGGAACAATTGGTAAATTAAGCATATTTTTTAAACATTTTGGCCCTGAATTTTTTGACATAAACGAAACAAATAGAATTTTCAAAAATATTTAATTTGGTGCCTAAGATTCTGAAAAGTTGGTCAGATTTAATGACAAAAAATGGAAATTTTTGAATTTTCGAGATCTCTGTGATTTCTAATGGAAATATTAAGAAAAGAAAACGATGGGTTGAAACAAATATTTAAAAAAAGCATTCGCATTTTTCGGTTTATTAATTACTGTAATTTGAATGTTTTTTGTTTCTTCAAAATTATTTTTTCAGCACATTTGCAATTTGAAATTGCGAAGAATTCAAACTCTAGTCTAACTAATTTGAAGTGCCAAACTACAGTATACCAAAAATTAGTCTATTTTATAAATTCGCTTTGGGCAGTTAAATTTCTTAATGTTATTTATTATGACCCAAAATCAACTTTAATTAAAGCTTCATAGTTTTTTTTTCTAGAAGAATACAAATTAAGCCTTCATGCTATCATTCGAGAGCTCTAAGAATTCTCAGTCTACGGAAGTTTGGAAAAAACGACCCAAAAATTCAAAAAGAATATAGCAAAATAAGTGAAAAAGCGAATTTTAAAATGTTTTTGCCATAATTTTCTGAACAAATAAAACTTTTTAAATATTTGCATGCTAATGGAGAACACTTATTTGTTAGTGCTATCGCATGATAGCAAGAATGTTTAATTTTAGTGCTTCTAGAAAAAACTATGAAGCGTTAAAGATGCCATGTTATTATATAATTTTTATGGTCCTGTAAACTTTAGTAAAGCCGAGCCATCAAAACCATAAAGACTTTATCTCATCGTATGCCGACATATGCACAAGCCATTCCCGTTCTTTTGTCACGAACACGAGAATGGTAATGCTATGAATCAGAAATGAACAATGATACAATTTCTCATGTCTTTTTTTTGTCGCAATGTTTGCTTATGGTCCCAATTTGCTTTTTTATTAATTTTTTTAAACCGGGTTCCATTAGAAAATAATAAATAATTTGGGGTTCGTTGGCCGCAAATATTTCCATCATCAGACCGTAAATGTCATTTTACCCCGAAATTCGTTCTCTTTCTTCAGAAAGTTATGTGCTTAACTCAAAGCATTGATCAGCAGATAAAACCGCTTTCAGTTTGTAAAACTCACTTTTTATTAAAATTATTTCAAAACTAATGAATGTAAATAATTTAATTGGTCCAATGACAAATAATTCATCATTTTAATGCTAACGCCTTTTTTAGCTTTTCCCAAATTAACTTTTTAAACAATCATTTTCAGCTGTTCAAACTTTTTTTTCACATAAATGAATCACACTTCTCCTCTATAAATATTTAAGGCCAAAATTTGTTCATCCAAAAAAAGTCATTTCCAATTTTTCTGTTCTCTCCTCCCGTCACTAAATTTTCATTATTTTAATTTAAAATCTATAAGGATTAAAAATGAAATTCATAATTCTTATTTTATTAATGCTTATGTATCAGTTTTATAATTCCCTGCAACAGGTATAATAAGTTAAGGAAAAAATTATTATTTTTTAATGGTTCGTATTCAAATATTCTATTTTTTGATAAAATCTCCAACTCAAAGATCCTTTAATGGTTCTTGAAATTAGAAAATATGTTACAAAATGAATGAAATTCGAAAATGTAAGAGAGAAGCTGATTGATTGCTCATTTACAGACGGACAATCAGCAAATGGAAGAGCTTCGGAAGCAGGAGGACCAATTGTGGCACAAAATGGGCGAAGTGAAAGACGAAAAGCAAAGGGAGAAACTGAACACGGAACTGCAAGAAGTACAGGGCAAACTGAACACAATTTATGGACAGATGAAGGACAAAAAGACGGAATAGAGAAGGAGAACAATTTGGAAGTGATTTACGATCGATCGATGAGACACAAAATTATTCAAGACCGAAAAAAAAGAATTTTCTCGAGTAGAAAGAGGAAAATGACTTTCCTAAAGGATGATGAAGAATGCCGAACTTTGCTGGGCTCAAAAAAAATTTGACAAAAACGAAAATACAAGTTTCGCTTCTTAGAAATGTATTTTTTCCGGCAAAATTAATCCACCATTTGTCAAACAAAAATTTTGCGAATTGAGTTTCGGGGGTGTTCTAAATCTCTCACAAATTTTTGATATTAATGAAATTAAATGGAAAATTTATTTAGGAAAAACGCCATAATTTCGGTAATTCGTAAACTAGGGATACGATTTTTAGGTGCTAAAAACTGTCAAAATAGTTAGTTTTTAGGTTCTAAAAAAACCCCAAAAATAGTTGTTAAAATGGGAAAATAGTTGCTAAAAACATCAATTTAGGGGTGTAATATGACTAGGGCTCGGAATTATATGGAAATCCATATTTTTTTCCTGGACTGTGGGAGGCCTGAAACGCACGAAAAACATGTTTTTAACTTGGTTTGAAGCTTCTAGGGTGGATTTCTATATCCATATTTTCCATATTTTTCCATATTTCGCGATTTATGTCCATATTTCCATATTTATCCATATTTTGGCATTTATGTCCATATTTTATTCCCATATTTTGGCATTTTTCCAAAAAACCTCTAATAGAACGGCCCCCAACTGATAAATTGGCCTTTTTGACCTCAAAAAATGGAAAATTTTTCAAAAAAAAAAAATCAGTTTTTCACAAAATTTTTCCAGAGAATATTGTATAAATTTAAACTTTCTTAAAATTTGTTAAATTTGTGTCAAAAATAAGCAAAAAAAGCAAAATTTCACTTTTTGAGTTGATTTTTCGCTAAAATTAGTAAATTTTAGCTTTATCATGTTTTTTTCTTCTAAAATGATTTTTAATACCATATTTTGCCATTTTTGAAGGTTTTACTTTATATTTAACAAATTTAAAGAAATTTTGAGAAATTATACCCTCAATTTGGAAAAATTTATGTCCATATTTTTGCCATTTTATGTCCATATTTAGCGATTTTTGGTCCATATTTTATGGCCATATTTTGCGATTTTATATCCATATTTTTCCGAGCCCTAATTATGACAACATTTATTCAAAAAAGTAAAAAAATAGACCAAATCAGTATTGAGCCAAATAATTTTTAAAATCAAAATTCTTGTCAAGAAAATAAATAAATTATTTTGGAGATGAATTTTTAAGAAATTTTCATTTATTAGGAGTGTATTTTCAGAATTTTTGGTCGATTTTTAGGGGTATATTTTCTGAAAAAATTTTTGGTCGATTCTTAGGGGGTGTATTTTTCGTTTTTATTGCATTTTGTTAATAATTTTCGGCAAAATGCCAAAATAGGGTAAAATAGGTTGTTTCAATAGGTTTTTAAGTTCTAAGAAATAAAAACCTATGTAAATAGATTTCAAAAACTCGAAGTATCTTAACAACCAGCAAAAAAACAACAACATGTTTTTCGTGGTTTTCATGTCACAGGGAGCTCAGGAAAAAATAGGTAAACGCCTAAAAATCGTATCTATTAAAAGACAAAAATCATTCAATTGAATAACCTGTTAAAAGCTTTTTGCATTTTTAGGGTGATGCCAATTTATGGGGAATTTCGGCTTAATAATACCACCAATTAAAAAGATTGCAGAGTCTGGCATTTTTCAAATCGCAAAATCTGTAATCCGTAATTACGGAGTCCAAAAACGCCGCAATAAAAACCAACTTGGCAAACATTTATGGCCATAACTTTTTTGTAACTGAATAAAACTTCTTGAATTTTAGTATGCAGATAGAGGACACCAACAACACATTCCTAAGAATATATCACTACTCGCTATATGGTTTTTAACATGCAAAAGCATTAATAATTAAAGATATACAAGCAAATATAATAATATTAACGTGGATTTATTTCAAGTGAATCAATAAAGAAGCAATTTTTATGTTTTTTTAATTGATTAACTGAATATTTCTTCATTTTCTTATTGAAAAGCCAATTATTCTAAGCGGTGCTGACATTTTTTTTCCTGCTCATTTTTTTTTGCACCAATTTCTTAACATAATTCTTTAAAATAAAAGCACTTTCATTCAAAAAAGCATCACCAAGGCAATGATTATTTTGGCAAACTTTGCCATGCTATTACCAATTATTGGCCTTTTGCTGTCCTCCCATTGGATGGGCCAAAATGCGCAACAGCCGCACAACAATAATAATTTGCTGCGCCTGAAGTTGATCCCCGACTTGCACGACCCGCACCATGTGTATCATGTGGTTGGACATTGTGAGGACAGTGCGGGCGATTATACGAGTGGACTGTTTGCGGAGGAAAAAACGAATGATGAAGCCTTTGTCACATTGGACTTCCGTTATACTGGAAAATTGTGCGCTTATTTTCGCCTGATCATTTATATGCGCTGGTTTGAAATGCCAGCCATAGAAAAACTAAAGGGCAGGCACACATGGGTAAAAAATATTTTCAATGTTTACCCCTTTAGGAAATCTAAAAATAAAATTCTTTTTTTTTTAAAGCTTCAAAAGTTTTCCAAATCCAGTGAATATTTTAAAGATTAATTTTCACAATTAATCATTTGTTTAACATTTGTTAAGCCCGGTCCTTATTACCAATATGCGATCCCAAACGACGGGCTGAACAAGTGGATTATGTTTGGCAACTTTTTCAATCTGACCATTGGGCCCGTGTTGAAGACGCCCAACCTTTTTTACCACTTCCGCGTGTTTTGTGATGATGATAAGCTGACAAGTACGATTCAGGAAATTGACGAGGAGGACAAAATGGTGGAGAAATGGACAGTCTCCGAAGAGTACGAGGACTACAAATTCAAGACGTTCACCAAGGGGAGGAGGCCGACAAAAGTTGTGTTCAACAGCGAGCTAAGACAAAAGTGCGACCGCTACCATATTAAAGTGTGGGCTACGCATAAGGAATGGATGCACATGTACGACATGGCGATGACGGTGGGGAAATTTTTTTTTTTTATCGCAGTGCATTTGTTAACAGCTTTTGACCGAAAAATGGCCGAATTTTGCGATTTTTTGCCATTTTCATGAATTTTATTAACAGATTTTCACCAAAAAAGTATATTTCGTAAAAAATTTACGAAATAGAAAAACGAAATTCAATTACGCAAAAATTTCAACGAAATACAAAACGAAATTCAATTTCCTAAAATTTCAACGAAATCGAAAAACGAAAGTCAATTTAGTAAAATTTTAACGAAATAGAAAAACGAAATTCCATTTAGTAAAATTTTAACGAAATAGAAAAACGAAATTCAATTTAGTAAAATTTTAACGAAATAGAAAAACGAAATTCAATTTCGTAAAATTTTAACGGAATAGAAAAACGAAATTCAATTTAGTAAAATTTTAACGAAATAGAAAAACGAAATTCAATTTAGTAAAATTTTAACGAAATAGAAAAACGAAATTCAATTTAGTAAATTTTAACGAAATAGAAAAACGAAATTCAATTTAGTAAAATTTTAACGAAATAGAAAAACGAAATTCAATTTCGTAAAATTTTAACGAAATAGAAAAACGAAATTCAATTTCGTAAAATTTTAACGGAATAGAAAAACGAAATTCAATTTAGTAAAATTTTAACGAAATAGAAAAACGAAATTCAATTTCGTAAAATTTTAACGGAATAGAAAAACGAAATTCAATTTAGTAAAATTTTAACGAAATAGAAAAACGAAATTCAATTTAGTAAAATTTTAACGAAATAGAAAAACGAAATTCAATTTAGTAAATTTTAACGAAATAGAAAAACGAAATTCAATTTAGTAAAATTTTAACGAAATAGAAAAACGAAATTCAATTTCGTAAAATTTTAACGAAATAGAAAAACGAAATTCAATTTCGTAAAATTTTAACGGAATAGAAAAACGAAATTCAATTTAGTAAAATTTTAACGGAATAGAAAAACGAAATTCAATTTCGTAAAATTTTAACGAAATAGAAAAACGAAATTCAATTTCGTAAAATTTTAACGAAATAGAAAAACGAAATTCAATTTCGTAAAATTTTAACGGAATAGAAAAACGAAATTCAATTTAGTAAAATTTTAACGGAATAGAAAAACGAAATTCAATTTAGTAAAATTTTAACGAAATAGAAAAACGAAATTCAATTTAGTAAAATTTTAACGAAATAGAAAAACGAAATTCAATTTCGTAAAATTTTAACGAAATAGAAAAACGAAATTCAATTTCGTAAAATTTTAACGGAATAGAAAAACGAAATTCAATTTAGTAAAATTTTAACGGAATAGAAAAACGAAATTCAATTTCGTAAAATTTTAACGAAATAGAAAAACGAAATTCAATTTCGTAAAATTTTAACGAAATAGAAAAACGAAATTCAATTTCGTAAAATTTTAACGGAATAGAAAAACGAAATTCAATTTAGTAAAATTTTAACGAAATAGAAAAACGAAATTCAATTTAGTAAAATTTTAACGGAATAGAAAAACGAAATTCAATTTCGTAAAATTTTAACGGAATAGAAAAACGAAATTCAATTTCGTAAAATTTTAACGAAATAGAAAAACGAAATTCAATTTCGTAAAATTTTAACGGAATAGAAAAACGAAATTCAATTTCGTAAAATTTTAACGGAATAGAAAAACGAAATTCAATTTCGTAAAATTTTAACGGAATAGAAAAACGAAATTCAATTTAGTAAAATTTTAACGAAATAGAAAAACGAAATTCAATTTAGTAAATTTTAACGGAATAGAAAAACGAAATTCAATTTAATAAAATTTTAACGAAATAGAAAAACGAAATTCAATTTCGTAAAATTTTAACGGAATAGAAAAACGAAATTCAATTTAGTAAAATTTTAACGGAATAGAAAAACGAAATTCAATTTCGTAAAATTTTAACGAAATAGAAAAACGAAATTCAATTTCGTAAAATTTTAACGAAATAGAAAAACGAAATTCAATTTCGTAAAATTTTAACGGAATAGAAAAACGAAATTCAATTTAGTAAAATTTTAACGAAATAGAAAAACGAAATTCAATTTAGTAAAATTTTAACGGAATAGAAAAACGAAATTCAATTTCGTAAAATTTTAACGGAATAGAAAAACGAAATTCAATTTCGTAAAATTTTAACGAAATAGAAAAACGAAATTCAATTTCGTAAAATTTTAACGGAATAGAAAAACGAAATTCAATTTCGTAAAATTTTAACGGAATAGAAAAACGAAATTCAATTTCGTAAAATTTTAACGAAATAGAAAAACGAAATTCAATTTAGTAAAATTTTAACGAAATAGAAAAACGAAATTCAATTTAGTAAAATTTTAACGAAATAGAAAAACGAAATTCAATTTCGTAAAATTTTAACGAAATAGAAAAACGAAATTCAATTTCGTAAAATTTTAACGAAATAGAAAAACGAAATTCAATTTCGTAAAATTTTAACGGAATAGAAAAACGAAATTCAATTTAGTAAAATTTTAACGAAATAGAAAAACGAAATTCAATTTAGTAAAATTTTAACGGATAGAAAAACGAAATTCAATTTCGTAAAATTTTAACGGAATAGAAAAACGAAATTCAATTTAGTAAAATTTTAACGAAATAGAAAAACGAAATTCAATTTAGTAAAATTTTAACGAAATAGAAAAACGAAATTCAATTTAGTAAATTTTAACGAAATAGAAAAACGAAATTCAATTTAGTAAATTTTAACGAAATAGAAAAACGAAATTCAATTTAGTAAAATTTTAACGGAATAGAAAAACGAAATTCAATTTAGTAAAATTTTAACGAAATAGAAAAACGAAATTCATGCCTCGGACCCCCGTACGATTTACGAAATTGACCCCCCCCCCCCCCCCCCCCCTTGACCCCCCCTTGTCCACCTATGTTGTGTTCTTGGTAATTGTCTTCATTTTAGCATTGGATCAGTACCCCAGTTTTATTTTCATTTGCTAAATAATAAGAAAAAAACTTATTTTAAACTTAGTGTAATTAATCAATCTTTATATTAGAATTTAGCTCTATGTATGTATCCTCTACTATAATATTATTTTTAAAACCTAAAACAAAATTAATTATAAAATAGTAGAGGATACATAGATGTTCATTCTATATTAAGATTGATTAATTACATTAAGTTTTAGCCAAGTTATAATTTATTATTCAGCAATAAAATTGAAATACTAATTAAAATTTAAATATTTATTATCATTAATACTTTTGTAACTTCATCCTAGCACCAATGAGCGATGTGCCCAGTTGGTTTGCATTGAGGGCTTTATGATCTTTTGGAAATAAATTATAATTTTTAAAATAGATGTGGGTGTAAAGCAGAAATGGAAAATCCGGTACTCCTTGACAAGATCCTAAGAAATAAAAAAAAGCAGCATTTTTCGTGAAATGTAATTTTACACAAAGACTCTAAAGCATCATAAATACCAAATTTAATTACCAGATTGACTTCAAACTCCAAAGACATTAATGAATTTCTAAGTTAAATTTTAGGCCGTCTGAGAAAAATTCGCTTCGTATTTTAAATTTTTACTTCTCATTTTTGTGGGAGCTGGATGGACACCGAAAATTTTTGTGCCCGGGTCCACCGGGTAAATCCTGAAAAGCCAAGAATTGCATTTGAAATTTGCACGGGTTTTTGTGGGTATTTTTTAATTTTGAATACATAAAAAAATTATTTTAAACATAAATTTAAAAATTTTGAAAAATCAAATATATTTAAAAGAAGAAATCTTAAGGAGAAAATAATCATTTTTAGCAAACATCTTTTTTTAGGCAACAGTGAAAATTGGACACAAAATTTTTGATTTAAAAAAGGAAATATAAATTAAGTAAAAATAAATTTAAAGTGAGTCGATGTTCAATTCAAATTACTTGATTTTTCACGAAATTGATGCACTTTCATAGTCTCATAGCAAATAGACACCGCCGGAATATTTGGAATTTAAAAATATAATAAATTAAATAATTTTAAATGATTAAATGCTTATAGAGCAGAGATTAGCTGGTGTTTAAGTAAGTTTCTCAGAACTGTGTATTATAAGTCTTCATATTAATCTTCATATCAATTTTAAAATACGGTGTCCAATTTCAGTCCCCTCACCAAAATATGCTCCGTTCCAAAATTATAAACTCAAGAATTTTTTTTGCCACTTAAACTGCTTCCCGTCGGCGAATCAAGCTAAAATTTTTGCTAATCATACCTACCCCATAAATATTAAGCCGCACAAAAAAATTGGAAAGTGTAAAAGAAAATTTCGATAGATTTTTTTCCGAAAATGTCCCCAAATTAGTCGTTCCAAAATTATAAACTCAAAACTTTGAAGATATGTAACTTTTTCTATAGGGTAAGAACAATGTGAAAAAATTCATGAAAGCATAATTTTTATGCTGATCAAAAAGTCCTTTGCTCCACCCATGATCAGATCACTCCTTCGGATGGTCTGAAGGCTCCCGGTAAATTGGACACTGAAAAGTGGACACTGAAAAGTGGACACTGAAAAGTGGACACTGAAAAGTGGACACTGAAAAGTGGACACTGAAAAGTGGACACTGAAAAGTTCCCGTTTTCAAGCCATATTGAGGTTTTCAGCTCATCCGAAGGAGTGATCTGATCATGGTGTGGAGCAAAGGGAATTTTTTCACATTTGTTCTTACCCTATAGAAAGTTTTGAGTTTATAATTTTGGAACGGAGCATATAACAATTGTCACAAAATAATGCGATTTCCTTTTTGCCCGAGTGTTTTTTTTTTGTCCCATTTCAGATCTTGGATCGTCCAATTGCCTATTTCGTTTGTAAATCGAATGGAAACGCGGATAATTTTCAAATTTCACTGCTTAAACATTTCCTCCTTCAAATTGAGCCGCCCCTTCCGAAGGAAAAGGAGGAGAAGCAGCAAAATGTTTACTTTGTTGAGGTGCAATGCCACGGCTTCAAACCGTACACATTCAAAACAATCACCACGGCCAAGACGGACGTGGTGTTGCACCAACTCAGCTGCAAAACCTATGACATTTCGGTGCGCAAAGTACCGTTGGAATGGATCCGGCAACCGAAATACCATGGGGTAAGCAGAAGTAGGCCATAGACAAATTTTTAATCCTTGGTATCATTTAATAGCACTAAGTATTCTAATGGGTTTGAAAAGCAAAAAAAAAGTGATTAGAATCGAACTCACTGATCAGGAGATGATTTTAATGATTATTGAATTATTTGTTAAAAATCCCGACCCCGAACTTGCTGACTATGAGAAGCCCAAACTCTGACTTTTCCAATCCTGACGGTCGGGGTTCGAACCATACTTCTGCTCATAACTTTTGAAACTTAACAAAATTTTGAAGTTTTGCAGACTGATAGAGAACATTTAGGCTGATTTATAACCTCTCCGCCCCGATCAAAGAATTGAATTTTGTAAAAAAAAATATAGGACCAGGTCCCTGGGAAAAACATGCCAAGATCCGGAACTGTTCCGATTATTGGGTAAATAAGGCAAATTTTTACTGGTTTTACCTCAAAACTCTGGGTAATTAAATTTTATTGAAAATCCTTTATATCTTTTGGAATTTTTCTTGGAAAGTATTTTACTTATAAAAATATTTCTTAAACGAATTAAGTATTTTAATTATTTAAAAAAAGTATCTCATGCATTAATTGTACATCCAAATATTAAATGCTTTAAGTATAATGAAAGGATCCATTCAACAAAACCGTTTCGTCAATTGGATATTAATATTACAAATGGCGCGACTCACAAGTTGGAATTTCCGGCAAGACTTCAACGGCCAAAACAAACCAATTATATGGTAAAAATTATTTTCCTTTACGGCGCTTTAGGGCACCCAAAATTACGGATTACGGTTACAAATTTTTAGGGTTTTTCATAATTTTGACTCGTAAATGGACCTTTTGAAACGATTCCTCAAGATTATGGCAAATAAATTCCCAATTTAAGAAAATTTGCCTTTTTATATTGATTTTTTTAAAGATTTGCAAAATTTTGTGCCATTTTCATAAAATATGATTAAATATCATTTTTTCGATCCAAAATAAAGACGTTTTTTCTATGCTACAATAAATGATTTTTGAAAAAACAATAAAGTGAGCAAAAACAATCAAATGCAAAATGGTTAAAATCAGCATTTGGCCGACAAAAATCATCATTTGGTGCCAAAAATCACATTTTGGAAAATTTTTAAATGAAATTTTTTGCGGCGCGCTTTTTCCAAAAACTTTTTTTTTCACTGAAATTTTGAGGCATTTTACACTCACGAAAATGAATTAAAATGTAATTTTTTTTCAAATTAAAATTAATTCAAACATTCGCTTCAATAAAAAATGATATATATAATTCAAAAAAAAAAAAAGTTATTCATTTTTGTACGAGCGGTTGGGCGCCGCTTCGCGGCGCCAACCGCTCTGTTTTAATTTTTCAAAAAATATAGAAAAATTCAAATTCTTTCTATAACTTCTTTTTCACTCTCCCTCTCTCCTTACCTCTTCCCTCGCGCCTTCCATTTTCTCGTCTCCTATCCACAAACAGCCCCCCCCCCTTTCTCGCTTTCTCTCCTCTCTTTCTACTCTCTCTTGTCTCTCTCTCCCTTCTCTATTCCCTCCCTCTCTATTCTCCGCTCTCTCTCTTCCCTCTCCCTCTCCTCCCCCCTTCTCTCTCCCTCTCGTCCCCAATTCTCTCTCTCAACTTTCTCTCCTCTCTTTCTACTCTCTCTTGTCTTTCTCTTCTTTCTCTCTCCCCTGTCTCTCTCTCTTTTATCAATCTTCTCTCTCTCTATGTACCTCTTTCATCTCTCTTTCATCTCTCTCTCTTCTCTCCCTTCTCTCTCTCTTTCTTCTCTCCCTTCTCTCTCTCGCTCTCTCTCTCCATTCTCTCTCTCTTCTCTCCCCCCTTTCTCTTCCTTCTCTCTATCCGTTGTCTCTCTCCCCTCACTCTCTCTCTTCACCTCTCCCCCTTCTCTATCAATTCACTCTCTTCCCTCTTCCCCCTCTCTCTTTCCTCTCCTTCACTTTCTCCCTTATCTTCTTCCTTCTCTATCTTCCTTCTCAATCTTCCTTCTCACCCTTCCTTCTCTCTACCAACTCTCTCCCCACTCTATCTAATCTTCCCCCCTTTCTCTCTATCAATCTTCTCTCTCTCTCTCTCTGCACCTCTTTCCCATCTCTCTTCTCGCCCTTCTCTCTCTCTACACCTCTTTTCCTTCTCTCACGCTTCCTTCTCTATCTCCCTTTTCTCTCTTCTGAATCAAGCGGCTCTGGGCGGGATTCGCTCGGTTCAGTTTTTTGAAGAAATTAAAGAAAATGGCGTTCAAATCCAATTTTATTTGCTTCACCAAAATTTACAGTGAATGAGTGATTTTGGGCGGGGTGGGGTGATTGGTGGCTGGGCTGGTAGACTGACTAGTGGACTGACAAATTAAGGGTGAACGCCTTGGCTTTAAATAGTGAGATTTTTGAGGCGTTCGCCCTTTAATTGAAAACAGATTTAAAAACAGTTGCTAAGTGCTAATTGTTGCCTCTTGATCGGCAATTACGTGGGCGTCAATTAAATGGGGAGGGGGCCATTACATGAATTGGGGCGATCAAAATATTTGGCTAATTGGCGGGAATAACAAAAAGTGCAAAGCAATTAGTGAACATTAATCCCTTCCCGATCGTTCCCCCCTTTGATCCTTTTTCCCTTGTGATCATTTCCTCATTGTTGCTCTCAACACACTCCCCCCGAGTTGAAATTGTCACGCGTCCGTATTCTTCCAACTGCCTTGTTGCTTCCTCCAATGATTGTTCCAGTCCTGATTTTGGTCTCGTTCGTCTTGCTCGTTCATAGCGCACCACTGGGTTGGCTCTTTCCGCTCCCTGAGTTAGGGGGTTGTAGTATGGAAACAGTGCCCATTTTTGCATGAGATTTTTCAGATATTTCTTGAGAAATATCATGACGATTTTTCCCAAAACGTATAGAGCAGTGGCCTTATACAGCAAGTCCCATGTAAAGTATCCCTGTAGGAGGCTTCCTAATGAGAATGACGGGATTGATGGGAGTGGAGACCACGCTGCTGCTTCGGCTCGAGCTTGGTGTGCTTCTTGTTGTAGCTGCTTTCCGAGTCGGTAGGCTTTGAACATCGCGAGTGCCTGGATTGTTGGGTCGCTGTCGTTGAACAGCGCAAGGTTGTGGAAGATGAGAGGGTCGAGTGCCGGAATTCGCTCACTTTTGGTTGTCCCGAATTCGACTTTCGTCACTTCGCTCTCTTCTGTGACAATTGTGTCGCCCTTTATTTGGTCCACGGTTACGATTTGGCCCTCCAACAGAAGTGTTTGTGATTGGTAGTCCGCACAGCTCCCATTTGAAGGTGTATCGGTGATGATGAGTGTGACCGGGTCCAAATATGCCGTAGTTTTTCGGTCGGGCAGGGAGAGGCTGATTGGGATCTCCCTGCTGCAAAAGTCGTGATTTGTCGCCGCGAATTCGTACATCTGTCGCTTCATTGGCAGACATTGCCAAATTTTAATGATTTGGCGAGTGCCCATGCTGACCCATTTTGCTTGTACGAATTGTTGTCTGAGTAGAGTCCTGGCGACCATCGTCGGATTGCCGGTGGTCAGGGAGCTGCTCGGTCCTTGCTTCATCAGCCAACACACGAGGAGTTTGAGTTTGCCCATTGTGTTGACTTGGCTGGCGGTCAGCTGACTCGCGAGTTGTTCCGTGTGGACCGTCGCTCGCTTTTGTCTCGGACTGTCGTAAACTCTTACCTTTTCCGGTTCGCTTTGGTTTCTGCGCACTACATAGCGAGTTCGGAATCTTCCTCGATTCCGACTTTTCGGATGTCCCTCTGGCGGAGAGGTTGGTTGTGCCATTTGCGTGGTCACCGGGCTTGGGACCTTGGGGGCCACGACGATTGGCTTTGGTGGCTCGCCTTTTGGCGAAGTCGTTGGCCTCGGTGGCTGGTACTTCTGCATAGTCTTCACCGTTTTTGGCTTGATCATTTTTTGGATCGGTGCTGCCTGTTTGGGCGTTGGCAATTCAACCGGTTGCAACTGTGCCTTTCGACTCGGCTGCACAGGTTTTGCTGGGCCAACTGTTGGGCGAGGCACTGCCGGTTTTGGTGCTTCCGTTTTTGGAGCCGCTACGTTCGGTTTGGGAATGATGGCCTTTGTTTGATCTGCAAGAAGTCGAGCAGTGGCGTTTCACAGCGCTCCTGTCCGCGGGATGCTGCGAAGTGTTTTGTCATGATTGCCCATGACAGGGAGTTGAGGCCTCCACAACTCGCATCGCCAATTCCGTTGTGCTTGGCGAAGATTTTGACGGCCATGTAGAGCCTCCACAATTTGTTGTCGTTCATCTGCTCGGCTAGCCAATTGCTGTTTCTCAATGCCTCGGAGTTGTCAATTGTGAGGTCGATGTCGACATCCTCCGATGTTCTGATTTTGACCAGTGGTGCCTTCGTCTTGGTGATCGCGACACAGTGCCGGTAGGGGTATTGGCGCTTCATTAAGCGAAATTCCCTCACCAGGAATTTTATCTCCCGGAGCTTTCGCTCATGGCTCAATGGCTCGCCGGACTTGGGCATCAGGACAATGTCCAAGTCTCCACTTCTGAGGTCCGTGTTTGCTCGAGTTGACCCAGCGATGCAAATTTCGAACTCCTCCCAAGTGTCCCTTCGCAGGATGCGTCTGACGGCATCGAAGGTATTCTGCTTCAGTTCCCTCTCTTCCGGTGCGGCACTTGGGACAAGATCAGTGCTTCCAGTGCTTCGTCCAGCTCCCTCATCTTTTCCGCACTGATTTTGACGTCGTTAACAAAAAGGCGTTTCGTTGCCCAAGTCCAGGGCACTTCTTCTGCTTGAGGTGTTGCGACCTGAACTTCTTCCAGGTATTCAAGTGGCTGCTGCACTGCCGATGTGCATGCTGCGACCACTACCATTGGCTCTGACGTGTTGACGTTGAGCTCGTTGGTGTTCACCTCGTTGGCTTGATGGGCTCTTGCTTCGACGAATCTCTGTAGCCGCGTGTCGAGGCTGGGCCTTTCCTCTTTTTTGCCTCGAAGAATGCGTTTCAATTCGTCCGTGAGAAATCCCTGGTCTGAGACATCGGAGTCTGTGAATGGCATGACCAGGACTTCGCCCTTTCCGCATTCTGACATGGCCAGTGAGCAGAATCCATCTTCGTACTCTAGCCAAGTTGTCGTATGTTGTGCCATTCGAGGTGGGCAAATCCATACGAAGCGCTTGTCCAGTTTGATGAGCTTTTCGACGATTGGAGACAGCTTGACGATGTAGTTTGCCCATGGCATCCCTCGTCTTATGGCCTCAGATCCTGTCCAAAGGATAACAGCTTCGTTGACGCCGCTGAGCACGCTGTGGGAGAAGTCCTCGCAGTTGGTGACAAATGCGTTAATGGCATAGCCCAGTGCTTCTGTCGTTTCTTCAGCAATGACGACAAATTTGGACGTGATGATCTTCTTGCCTTCTTGTGCTAACAATTGTAGTGCTGTCTGTATGTCCTCACGCATTTTTATCAGCTTCTCGAATGCAGGATGGTCCTCCGCGCATGCCACTTCCTCGATTTCCACAGCCGCTTCCATTTGTGCTGCTATCTCGGTCTCAGCCTGCGCCACGCGACAGTGATGGTTCCAAATGTTTACCGCTGTTGTAACGTCGGACTGTCGCCACCAGAGGTCCAGCGGCGATCCTCGGGCTCGCAATCGTTGCCATTTATTTGGATTAGGGATTCCTTTCATCCATTTTTTGGTCAATGTGTAGCCGTATCCCAAGAGTGGCTTCTTGGCGATAGCTGCTTGAATGAGCTCCGCAGGACTCAAGCCGGAGGTGGTGGTCAGCGTGTAGATGGCGTCTGAAATCGCGTCCCATCGTTCGCTGTATTCCAGCAGGATTTGGGCCAAAATGAGGTGGAGCAGCGTCGGTATGTATATTTGAGCGAGTCCGTCGCTCAAATACGAGGCCATGACTGGGCTACAATTTGAGTGCTGATTGGTCCCGTCGCATCTTTCGCTCATGCTCCACTTTGACAAGTGGAAGACACCGTCCACTGGTGCCCAGCCCTTTGTTGGCTGTGGCCGTGTCGTCGCCATGATTGGAGGTGGAGCCGCGTGCTGTGGTTTGGGCGAGACCGGAGCCCAATTAAACTTTTGGCGCGGTTGATCCTTTTGCGGCGGTGGCGCTCTGTTGTCGTCTCTCGAGCGGCTTCGCTGCACTCTTCGGGTGGCACGGCGTTGTTCATGACGAGCGGGAGCTCTCTGTTGTTGAGGTGCCCGATTTTGAGAGCTCCTGTTCCGTTGGCGCCGCTCAAACGCGTTATCCCGGTGGCTTTCGCCTCCGTTGGATAGATGGCGTTGTGTCCCATGCCTTTGACCATCGCCGTGCCCCTGGTGGCTTTCGCCTCCATTGGGGTCATGGCGTTGAACCCGAAGTCGGGGACCATCGCCCTCCCCCTGGTGGCTTTCGCCTCCATTGGGTTCTTGGCGTGGTCCCGTTCGGCCCACCTCTTCCTCTGCGTACATGTCGTCGTAATCAAGTTCAATGACGTCTTCCATTTCTGAAATTTGATGTTTGGATGAGTCATCGTTTGGCATTGCTTCCTCATTTGTCCCCAAATTTGCATTTTTGCTTTTGTGATGTTTTGTTCCTTTAATTCCAAAGGATACAATTTGGTGATCGGCCGTTTTAACTCTGTTTTTTGAGTCCAGACTATTGCTGATCTTACCAACCCATCGTCACTTGGTATTAGCTTAACGACTTTTCCAAGTTTCCATTTGTTGCGGGGCGACTCGTCGTGAATGATCACGATTTCCCCAATCTCTGGAACTCTTTGCACGTGACATGCACTTTTTTGCTTTTCTCTGAGTGCCGTTAGGTACTCTTTTCGCCATATTTCCCAGAATTTGTCGGCATTTTGGCGCGCGACTTTGAATTTGGCGATGAGTGACTGCTTGCTGGTCGGATTGGCGATGAAATCCGGATCCTTCGGATCCAGGTCCTCCCCGACCAAATTTCTTGGATTTCGTTGTCCAAGTATGGGCTTATAAAGTCGATGGGTCGCAAAATGGTGGTTTGCTCAGCTTCGGAGATGTATGTCAACGGCCTGTCGTTGATGATTTTTTCCACTTCGATGAGTGTTGTCATCAATTGTTCGTAGTCGACCAATTTTTTGCCCAACGTTTTGCGTAAGGGCTCCTTGACCAAATGTACCATTTTTTCGAAGAATCCTCCGGTCCATGGCGCTCTTTCAATGTTGAATCTCCATTTGATTCCTTTGTCTGCCACTGATTTTTGTACTGTTGGCTGATTGAAGAGCTGCACGGCATTCGGTGTCTGCCAAATTTGCTGTGCCGCTTTTGAGCCGAGTTTGAAAGTCTTAGCGTTGTCGGAGACAATCAATTTGGGGACCTTCCTCCTGGCACAGAATCGTGACAGTGCGTTAAGGAAGGCTTCTGCTGTCAGGTCATTCACCAGTTCAATGTGAATGCCACGAGTGACAGCGCAAGTGAAGATGCATCCCCAGACTTTCATCTCTTTTCCGTTGCTTTTTGTAAGCATTGGACCGAAGTAGTCAAGGCCAATGTTGAGAAATGGTCGACTTGTGTGTCCATCAACGCGAAATTGGGGAAGAGGAGGCATTGTTACCTGGCCAAATGGTTTCGTTTTGAATTTGTGGCAGGTGTGACAGAAATGTCGGCTCCTTCCGTTTTGGAGGACATGTCTGATGGTCCGTCGGGCCTGAGGGACCCAAAAGTTTTGCCTTATTTCGGCCAAAACATTGTTGGCGCCGGCATGGAGCTTGTTGTGAACGTGCCGAATGATGAGGGCCGTTAATTCCGCTTTATGTGGCAGGAAGATTGGGTCCTTGGCGCTTTCTGCGATGTCCCCTTTTTGAATTCTTCCTTTGCTTCTCAGAATCCCGCTTTCGTCCTCGTACAATTGCAAATTTTGTACCAGTTGTGGGTCGGCTGTGTGTCGCTGTTGAGCATTTTTGATTAAAATTTGCTCTGCTTTTAGCAATTCATCAGCAGTTGCTGGCGGAATTGCTTCCATTTTTCCTTCAAATTGCCTTTTTTGGGCTCCGCTTTTTTCGGCTGAAGGAGGCGAAGGACTAATGCCATAGTCCTTTTAAGTTTGATGAACGACGAGAAGCGTGTTTCGTCGATGAGTGCCTTTTGCGGTGGATGCTCCATCGTTGGCAGTGTCATTTCCATTATTGGCAGTTCGTCGGTGCCTGTGTGTCGTTCGACTTTTGGATCAAATATTATTTGATCCATTGGCCATTCCTCTTCTTTCAGAATTAGCCAATTTGGCCCAAATTGCCAAAGATTGTTGTCCAACAATTCCGTTGCCTTTGCTCCTCGAGAGGCAATGTCTGCTGGATTGGAAGTGCCGGTGACGAATCGGACCATGTACCTTCTGATTTTGTTCAGTCGGTTTTCCACGTAGCGGTCCTGCTTTTTGCCCGATTTTGCCCATTCAAGGGCATCCCTGGAGTCTGTCCAGAGAATAATTTTTGTAACTTCAGGCAGTTCCTTTTGGAGCTTCTCTGCCACGCTTGTGGCTATTTTGAGTGCCTGGAGTTCCAGCCGAGGGATGGTGTTTTGTCGTTCTGGCGTTTTGAGTGGAACAACAAGACTTTTGGCGAAGAGCAACATTGTTTTGGTAGCTTCTTCGTTGACGCTTCGTAGGTAGGCGCAGACGCCCATTGCTTTACCTGAAGCATCAGCAAAAATGTGAATTGCTTTTTCCCTCGGCGATGGCACTGTTGCCATCCTTGGCATTTTGAAGCAGACCGTGGGCCAATCTTGAATTGTGTTGGCCCATTCGGATGAGAGTTGTTCGGACAACTCGTCGCCCCATCCGTATTTTTCGTGCCACGATTTTGAAAGCAAAATTTTGCCGGGCAGGATGATTGGAGACAGCAGGCCGAGTGGGTCAAAAACGCTTGCCAAATGTGACAGAATTGTTCGTTTTGTGGCCCGTGCTGCTTGAAAATGCGGCAGATGGAATTCCAATTGGTCCTTAAATGGATTCCATTTAATCCCCAGAATTTTCATTCTGTGTGGATTGGTCAGCCAGTCGTCCGGAAGGTCCATGATGCCTCTGTGGTTTGCGCCAAATTCTCGCAAATTCATGTGGCACGCGACGGAAGCGGTAGGTCCTGACTTGCCCGTCAGTGTTGACCCACAAAAAGCGTAGTGCATCACGGTCCTCTTCTTTTATTAGGATTTGCAAAAACGCTTTTTCGATGTCCGCACCTTGAAGAAGCGCAACATGGCTGTCATAGTCGTTCATGACCGCGTCTTGGTCTTTTTGTGGTATTTTGCTGATGATTTGAGTCCATTCTGCACTTATGCCCTTTATTTCGCCGACCACTTTGCTGATTTTGTCCAGGTCGTCATCGATGAGATGAATGCGCAGGGAGAGCTCGCCGATATTCATTTGTTGAGTTGCGGCGGGATGGTCGTGAGACAGCAGCTCCTCTAACTGATCGGTCGCAGTTTGAAGTCGGGTCTTCAAAAGGCGAGCCATTTGGAGTGAAATAGGAGTTTGCTGTCGAAACTATCCGATTTTGCGCAAAAAGCCCTTTTTTGGTGCGAAATTTGAGTCAACGGTACTCAGTTGACCGGTACTCAAATTTGCTTGGCGCTGAAATGGCGGCGCTCAGTTGGCTTGCGCTGAAATGTCGGCGCTCAGTTGGCTGGCGCTGTGTTGGTTGGCGGTGAGGTGGCGGCGGTGAGGTGGCTGCGGTGAATTGGCGCTCAGATATCCTATCCCCTTACCCCACTAGCTTTTCAGCTTATTTGGACTCAAAATACCAGAATTTAACGACCGTTCACCAATTTTGGTACTTTCGTACCTTTTTTGGTGTTTTGAAAATGACCAATTTTTACCAATTTTGATACTTTTGTATCGTTTTGTTTTGCCAATTTTATCTGAGTCTTTTCAGACTGTTCAGATTTTTATTTTTACCAAATTTGTTCTGCTGGTCTTTTCAGACCTTTACAGAATTACCAATTTTGATTTGTGGGTCTTTTCAGACCGTTCACAGAATTACACTTTTGTGCTGACGCTTTCGCGCTTTTTACACAATTCACAATTTCACTTTTTCTGAATTTGACCTTTTTATTTTTGCCTGATTCTTTCGAACCGTTGGCAATTTACCAAATTTTTTGGAATTTTTTCAAATTTCCAATTTTCGACTTTTGAATGAAAAAGGCACAAATTCTACCTGGTTCAGCTGCAGATTGCCCCCCAAATGAATCAAGCGGCTCTGGGCGTGATTCGCTCGGTTCAGTTTTTTGAAGAAATTAAAGAAAATGCCGTTCAAAATTTTATTTGCTTCACCAAAATTTACAGTGAATGAGTGATTTTGGGCGGGGTGGGGTGATTGGTGGCTGGGCTGGTAGACTGACTAGTGGACTGACAAATTAAGGGTGAACGCCTTGGCTTTAAATAGTGAGATTTTTGAGGCGTTCGCCCTTTAATTGAAAACAGATTTAAAAACAGTTGCTAAGTGCTAATTGTTGCCTCTTGATCGGCAATTACGTGGGCGTCAATTAAATGGGGAGGGGGCCATTACATGAATTGGGGCGATCAAAATATTTGGCTAATTGGCGGGAATAACAAAAAGTGCAAAGCAATTAGTGAACATTAATCCCTTCCCGATCGTTCCCCCCTTTGATCCTTTTTCCCTTGTGATCATTTCCTCATTGTTGCTCTCAACACTTCCTTCTCTCTCTCTCTCACTCTCTTCCCCCTCCCCCGCTCTCTCGCTCCCTCTTTCTCTCTCCCTCTCTCTCTTATCTCTCTTCCCCTTCTCTCTATCAACCTTCTCTCTTCCCCTCTCCCCCTCTCTCTCTCTCTCGCTCTCTCTCTCTGTCTCCTTCTCTCTCATTCTTTCTCTATCTCTCCTTCTTTCTCATTTTCTTTCTTTCTTATCTCTCTCCTTCTCTCTGCTTTTCTCTCTTTCTTATCACTCTCTCCCTTCTCTCACTTTCTCTTTTCTCTCTCCCCTCTCGCCCTTCCTTCACTTTTCTTTCACACCTTCTCTCTTCTCTCTCTCTCCTTTTTTCTATTGTTTCAACTCTTTCTTTTTTTTCTCCGATTATCTCGCCTTTTCTCTTCCCTCTCACCCACTCCATTTCTCTCTCTCATACTCTCTTTCTCCCTTCTCCGTACTCTTTCCCCATTCTCTCTCCCCCCCCGCTCTCCCTTCCTCTCTTTTCCTCTCCCCCCCCCCGCTCTCCCTTCTCTTTTCTTCCCTTTGTCTCTCTCTCTCTCTCTCTCTCATTTCTCGCACTCTCTCTTATTTTTCCTATCTCTCTCTTCTCATTCCCTCCCGCTCCTACGCTTTCATCATCACACATAAGTAAACAACTGTCTGCTCTTCCCTTTTTTACATAACTTTTCCTTTTTTTTTTCTCTTTTTAACGTTCTTCTTTAATTTTATCTTCTTTTTATTGAAAAACAAAACGCCACGCCAATTTAACTCGATCAAAAAGGGGCGGAGCTTCCTCTCACTTAATATATAGTAAGGGATTTTTATTAGAGACCGGTAAAAAATAATTTACGGGAGCGGTGGAGCGGGAGTTCAAAATTTTCCGGGAGCGGGAATCCCGTAAAACTCCCGCTCCCATAAAAAATCCCGTTCATCAAAAAAAGCGGGAGTCGGGAGCGGGACTCCCGTAAACTCCCGCGGGACTCCCGCCCCGCCGGTCTCTAATTTTTATTTTCAGAATAAGCACAAAACAAGGAGATCGTGCCAAAATCAGAAACAAATCTTACAAATAAGGACACTTGGCCACTTTGTTTTTAACTAATCTATGCTACAATAAATGATTTTTGAAAAAACAATAAAGTGAGCACATTTTCACTATTTTTCGCGGCGGCGCGAGGGGAACGGGTCGTTGGCGCCGACGTTTTGGCGCCGACGATTTGGCGCCGACGTTTTGGCGCCGACGTTTTGGCGCCAGGGTCGTTTTGGCGCCGACGTTTTGGCGCCAAGCCAGAATTAAAAAAACGAAAATTTTAAAAATTTCGAAAAATTTTCGCGAAAGTACATAATCTGCCAATGGTTGCCCCCCTTTTGATGAAAACTTTTTTTGTTTTCAAAAGTCATGAAAACATGCTTCCAATGGTTTTCAGGGTCGCTGATCATGAATCCGGCACCCATTTTGACCTTTTTCGAACCCGGAGTCGAACTTGAACAAAAAGTCGAAAACTCAAATTTTTTGATTTTCCAGTATAAAATAGTTATAAATGGTCTTTTATTATAGCAATGATGATTTTGAGTTCGTTTCCGTGTATTTAAACAAAATATGAACCAAAATTTGAAAATCGAAAAAATGAGTTTTCGACTTTTTGTTCGAATTCGGGTCAAGGGTTCGGAAATGGTCGAAACGGATGCCGGATTCGTGATCATCGACATCGAAAACCCTTGTAAATATGTTTTTATCACTTATAAAATTCAAAAAAATTTTTTCAAAAAGGTGTGATACCATCGGCAACATTACCTTCGTGAAAAATTTGTTTTCTTTTACAAAATTTTTCGAAAAATTTAAAATTTGTGTGTATTTTTCATTTTTTTAATTCTGGCTTGGCGCCAAAACGTCGTCGCCAAAACGTCGGCGCCAAAACGACCCTGGCGCCAAAACGTCGTCGCCAAAACGTCGGCGCCAAAACGATACGGACTCGGCGCGAGATACAATTTATTAAGTTTTTAAAATTTAACCCAAAAGGCATTCAAAAATCTGCTTTTTTAAAAAAGGCGTAAATAAATGAAAAAATTCAACAAAAATTTTCAATTGTCGGAAAATTTTTTATCAAAGGAAAAACAATCAAATGCAAAGTGGGAACCAATCAATCTCTTATCGCTTCGCTGATAGTTGACTGCCCTCTACTTTTCTCACACTCACTCTCCTCTCTTTAATCCCGCTAATTCTCGTTTGGCACCAATTATTGGATTTAAAATAATAATAATTTAATTTAATTTTTAGAAACTAAATAAAGGAACAAAAGTTACGCAGCAACACACTGCCAATGAGAAACAAATGACACAAATCATTGATATTTCGGATGATGACGAGGAAATGGGGGAAGAGGAAGCGGAGAAGGAAGAAAATGAAAATGAGGAGAAATCGGAGGACAAACGGAGAAAGAAGAGCGAGAAGAAGGACGACTGCTATTTTTACTACAATTTTTAAGTTTGGTGGTCAAAAACCGAAACAAAGTGCGCGGATCGGAATATATGCTTTTATATTTTTGACAAAAAACCCACGATCGGTCACATTATTCGTCTCACAGCCAAAAAGTTTTTAACACGGATTCGAAATCGACAAACTCTTAAAGCCATTTTCTGGGGTTTTCAGGGTGGCTGAATACGAATCAAGCACATTCACACAGAGCTCGTAGTCCAAGACCTAAATTCGAACGTTCAACAGACCCAATTTGATTTTTGTTTTTCTCTACTTAGTCAAAAGTAACGAGTGTCTCTTAGCCAGACCATAACTAAATTCATTCGTAATGCATTACCAAGATAGACTAGTAACAATACAACGCAAATCAAGGCGTGAAACCAAAGTGAGCCGCCAGTTGACAAATCGGCCACACGAAAGACTGCGACTCGGCTGTAGTGCAACAGTATGCTTTCGCCATCCTTCATAAGCAGGGATTCGGGCAGCACAACATTCAGAGAGTTGTTTGACATGGTGTATGTTGCCGTAAATCTTCCCAATATTGGAGAATGTCCAAAAAACTTTTTTGAGAGTTATATTTAGTAGAGTCCGGCGGGAACGGGAATCCCGCGGGAAAAACGGGAATCCCGTTCCCGTTTCCCGTCTTTTTTGCCTGACGGGATAAAAGAGATTTTTTTGAGAAAAAATTAAATAAATAAATAATTTTAAATCAACAAGTGAACATAGGGGACCCACGCGTTTCGGCGCTGGCGTTTCGGCGCAAGCTCGTTTTTCCATGACAGCTTTTTTCTTTGGCATCTAAATCCAACAATCTTATTATCACTCGAAAGCTCTTAACATGCTCTATGAGGTTTTACAAAAGCGAAAAGATTTTCATGCCTGGAAAAAATTTTATTAACAAGGGAAGGGCGTGAACTGTAAGTCGGAAAATGCATATGTGTTATATACCATTGGATAGAGAATATTCTATTTCTATTATGAATTTTTAATATTACGGGCCCATAGGAAGAAATAAAAAAGTTATGAGGCCTCAAAAATCGAAATTTAGGGCTAAGGGACGATTTCATTCTTTTTTCACTTTCTATTAATTCTCAATCCTTACATTTATGATTATTTTTGCTTACTTTTACTAAATAAAAAGTATTATACCTTTTTTAGTCTAAAAAATGATTTTTAAATTATTAAAATTTGTTTATTTTTATGTTGGATTTGAACCCGAGCTCCAAAAATGCGAATTTAACCAACTGAGCCACCAATTTAAAGTGAAAACACAGCCAAAAGTTCGATTTTTGATGCCTCATAACTTTTTTATTTCTTTCTATGGGCCCGTAATATTAAAAATTCATAATAGAAGTCGACCATTCTCTATCCAATGGTATATAACACATATGCATTTTCCGACTTACAGTTCACGCCCTTCCCTTGTAAGAAAAAACTTCAAAAATTTCAACTTTTCGAAATTTTAATGTATAACTTTTTTGGTAATTGTCTAATCGCAAAGCAATAGCTTAGAAAAAGCTTCTAAATAGATTAAGCTTTCGAACGACACCAACAATGTTGGATTTGGATCAGATGCCATGTTATTATATAATTTTTATGGTCCTGTAAATTTTAGTAAAGCCGAGCCATCAAAACCATAAAGACTTTATCTCATCGTATGCCGACATATGCACAAGCCATTCCCGTTCTTTTGTCACGAACACGAGAATGGTAATGCTATGAATCAGAAATGAACAATGATACAATTTCTTACCCTTCACTTTCGTTTGTCCTAAAATTGTCTTTTTTTGTCGCAATGTTTGCTTATGGTCCCAATTTGCTTTTTTATAATTTTTTAAACCGGTTTCCATTAGAAAATAACAAATAATTTGGGGTTCGTTGGCCATAAATATTTCCATCATCAGACCGTAAATGTCATTTTACCCCGAAATTCGTTCTTCAGAAAGTTATGTGCTTAACTCAAAGCATTGATCAGCAGATAAAACCGCTTTCAGTTTGTCAAACTCACTTTTTATTAAAATTATTTTGTTTGTTTTAAAGCTGAATTCTTAAAAGAGTTCAGCGTCGAACGATGATTCATAGTCTACATTTGGCAAAATAATTTGAAAACATAAAGCATATTGACTTCCAAGTGTGTATTAAGCAATAAATGAAGCTATAATTGGGGACGCCTAGCTAAGTGAAACCAAAAAAACAAACAAAGACAAACTCGATGGAAATATGGACATAAATGGCGAAATATGGAAAAATATGGATATAGAAACCCATCCTAGAAGCTTCAAACCAAGTTAAAAACATGTTTTTCGTGCGTTTCAGGCCTCCCTCAGTCCAGGAAAAAAATATGGATTTCCATATAATTCCGAACCCTAGTCATCAATTTAAGGGTGTAATATGACAACATTTATTCAAAAAAGTAAAAAAAATAGACCAAATCAATATTGAGCCAAATAATTTTTAAAATAAAAATTCTTGTCAAGAAAATAAATAAATTATTTGGAGATGAATTTTTAAGAAATTTTCATTTATTAGGAGTGTATTTTCAGAATTTTTAGTCGATTTTTAGGGGTATATTTTCTGAAAAAATTTTTGGTCGATTCTTAGGGGGTGTATTTTTCGTTTTTATTGCATTTTGTTAATAATTTTCGGCAAAATGCCAAAATAGGGTAAAATAGGTTGTTTCAATAGGTTTTTAAGTTCTAAGAAATAAAAACCTATGTAAATAGATTTTAAAAACTCGAAGTATCTTAACAACCAGCAAAAAAAAACAACATGTTTTTCGTGCTTTTCAGGTCACAGAGAGCTCAGGAAAAAATAGGTAAACGCCTAAAAATCGTATCCCTATTCGTAACACTAATTCATAATTAAAAAAAATTTATTTATTAAAAGACAAAAATCATTCAATTGAATAACCTGTTAAAAGCTTTTTGCATTTTTAGGGTGATGCCAATTTATGGGGAATTTCGGCTTAATAATACCACCAATTAAAAAGATTGCAGAGTCTGGCATTTTTAAAATCGCAAAATCTGTAATCCGTAATTACGGAGTCAACACATTCCTAAGAATATACCGTATATGCTCTAATTATCCCCCCGGGGGATTATTGTTCAACCTCCTCAGAAAGGGGGGGATTATTAGATACGGGGGGATAAATGGAGACAGTGGGATTAATGGAGACAGGGGGATAATTCGAGCATAACGGCATCACTACTCGCTATATGGTTTTTAACATGCAAAAGCATTAATAATTAAAGATATACAAGCAAATATAATAATATTAACGTGGATTTATTTCAAGTGAATCAATAAAGAAGCAATTTTTATGTTTTTTTAATTGATTAACTGAATATTTCTTCATTTTCTTATTGAAAAGCCAATTATTCTAAGCGGTGCTGACATTTTTTTTCCTGCTCATTATTTTTTGCACCAATTTCTTAACATAATTCTTTAAAATAAAAGCACTTTCATTCAAAAAAGCATCACCAAGGCAATGATTATTTTGGCAAACTTTGCCATGCTATTACCAATTATTGGCCTTTTGCTGTCCTCCCATTGGATGGGCCAAAATGCGCAACAGCCGCACAACAATAACAATTCGTTGCACCTGAAGCTGTTCCCCGGCTTGGCGGTGCCCGACACACACCACGTGTATTATGTGGTTGGACATTGTGAGGGTCAAAAAAGTCACTTTTTGCATCAATTCCTGGCCCAGCGAATGGAGGGGGTTTTGTTGGGGGATGAGATGGCACTTGCAGAGGAACAAGCGAATGGAGAAGCCATTGTCACACTGAACTTCCATTCTGGAAGAGTGTGCCCTTATTTTCACGTGTGCATTTATATGCTCTGGACGGAAATGCCAATCAACGAAAATGCAATGAATGCGGAAATGCCAATCGAAATGAATCCATTGATACGGAATGGGAAGATCACTTGGGTAAAAAATGTTTCAATGTTTAACCCTTTAGGAAATTTGTCAAGCAGAAATAAAAATTTTTCTTTAAAGATTCATAAGTTTTTCAAAATCCGGGGAATATTTTTAGGATTAATTTTCATAATTAATTATTATTTTTTGGTTTTTGTTAAGCCCGTTCCTTATCTGCAAGATGCGATTCCAAACGACGGGCTGAACAAGCGGATTATGTTTGGCAACTTTTTCAATCTGACCATTGGGCCCGCGTTGGAGACGCCAGACCTTTTTTACCACTTTCGCGTGTTTTGTGATGATGATAAGCTGAAAAGTACGATGCAGGAAATTGACGAGGAGGACAAAATGGTGGAGAAATGGACAGTCTCCGAAGAGTACGAGGACTACAAATTCAAGACGTTCACTAAGGGGCTGACGCCGACCAAAGTTGTGTTCAACAGCGAGCTAAGGCAAAAGTGCGACCGCTACCATATTAAAGTGTGGGCTACGCATAAGGAATGGATGCGCATGGACGAAACGGCGATGACGGTGGGGCAAGTGGAAAATGAGGATTTGTCCAATTGGGAAATGAGGATTTGTCCAATTGGGAAATGAGGATTTGTCCAATTGGGGGGAGGATAATTGGCATCGGAGAGGGACAAATGGGCGGGCTGCCAGCTGATTTACGCACGGGTTGCGCACCGACATTTGCGGACGCCTTAATGAGAAATAATCATTTTTAGCAAATATCTTTTTTTGGCCAACAAATAAAAATTGGACACTAATAATTAAGGAAAAAAAATTTATAGTGAGTCGGTCTTCAAAAAGTTTTGGAAATTACTTGATTTTTAACGAAAATATCATCCCAAAATGACTCCATCAAAAACCGAACACCGCCGGAAAATTTGTAATAATATAAAAAATTTAAAGAAGTTTGAATGATTAAATGAATGGAGCAGAGATTAGCTGGTGTTAAAGTAAGTTTATCAGAATACCGTGTATAATTTCCTTCATATTAATTTTAAAACTCGATGTCCATTTTTCCGTCCCCTTCCCAAAGTGCCATAATTGTCACAGAATAATGCGATTTCCTTTTTGCCCAAATGTTTTTTAATGCGATTTCCTTTTTGCCCAAATGTTTTTTTTTGTCCCATTTCAGCTCTTGGGTCGTCCCATTGCCTATTTTGTGTGCGAATCGAATGGAAACGCGGAGAATTTTCAAATTTCACTGCTTAAACATTTCCTCCTTCAAATTGAGCCGCCCCTTCCGAAGGAAAAGGAGGAGAAGCAGCAAAATGTTTACTTTGTTGAGGTGCAATGCCACGGCTTCAAACCGCACACATTCAAAACAATCACCAGGGCCATGACGGACGTGGTGCTGCACCAACTCAGCTGCAAAACCTACGACATTTCGGTGCGCAAAGTGCCGTTGGAATGGATCCGGCGACTGAAATACCATGGGGTAAGCAGAAGGCCATTAGGGAAGCGAACGTGGGACGATCAGAGAACGGTATTTCTAAAAATTCCTGGACCAGGATCCTGCAAAGTTTAGCATTTTTCCGATTAAAGGGCAAATATGGGAAATTTTTCGATTTGTTCCAAAGTTTGGGTAATGAAATTACGGGATTTTTTTGAAAAAAGTTTTGATTAAAATGTTTCTTGAACGGATTACATTACTTCTTTTAAGTGTATTTAAAAAATAATCTTTTGTGTATTAATTGTACATACTATAGTAGAGCGGGACCGGGACGGGAATTCCCGGTCCTCCGAGGTCCCGGTTCCCGGTCCCGGATTTTGAAAATGTATTTCCCGGTCCCGGTAGGGCTCCCGGGAACCGGGAAAAACAAGCACTGGTAAGAATGGGGGTCTGAACGAAAAATTAATGAGCGAAATTGGGGGAATGAAAATTTTTTAATAAAAATCAATTTTAAATGTGTACAACTGGTCTAGTGGTTAAGCTTCCTGTTAGTTTTCTACTTCTTTCCTTGGTTCGATCCCTCTTCAGTAATTAAATACATTTTGTTTTTTTCTTTTTGTAATCATTTTTAATGTAAAGAATTTAAGTAAAAATGCAAAAAATGGTCATTGTTTTTTTTTCTCAGGGGTTGGCCTATTAACAAAATATAATTCATGTATTTATTTAAATGTACACATATGTATTATATAATTTTTTAAAGAAAATCGTTAACAAATTTTACTCAAATTTTCAAAAATTTCCCCGGCGGCGCCTATCGACACCGCCGTACTCCCCCCCCCCCCCCCTTTTTTAAAAAAATTTATGTTTGAAATAACTGAAGTAAATTCGAGTTGAAAATTTTCATTAATTTAATTTAACTAACTTTTGGATTTTATAAAATAAATAGCAAAATAAAAAATTAATTCCGTATTATTTTCACTTGAAATAAATTAAAATTTGAACTTTTTTAAATTTTTTTAATTTTTTTGAATTTTTAAAAATTCCCGGTTGGTCACGGTTCCCGCCGGTCCCGGACAAAAATCGAGGTCCCGCCCGGTTCCGGCTTCTCAGGTCCCGGCAACCCCCGGTCCCGGTTTTGCCCAAAATTCCCGGTCCCGCTCTACTCTAGTACATACTAACATTAATATGCTTTAAGTATAACGGAATGATCCATTCAACAAAACCGTTTCGTCAATTGGATATTAATATTACAAATGGCGCGACTTATGTGTTGGAATTTCCGGCAAGATTTCAACGACCGAAACAAACCAATTATATGGTAAAAATTATTTTACTTTTGGCACGCACTTTCTCATTGGTGACGACGCGAGGGATCGGCACGGAGTTATGGCCGCCACCCCCGCCTCCCCCCCGCTTTTAAACCCGGAAACTTTTAACATTTCCTTTAGGGCGTTCTTGGGCCCCCGAAATTACTGATTACGGTTACAAAGCCTTTTTATATTGAATTGTTTAAAATTTTTACAAAATTTTGGACCATTTTCATAATAATTATGATTATATATCATTTTTTCGACCCAAAATCAACCGTACCTTTTGAAATAAGATTTTTTAAAAACGAGAAAAGAATTTTTGCTTTTGGCCAAAGTACCGCACATTTGGCAGTTTTAAACATTAATTTTCTAAATTTGGTAGATGAATTTTAAATTCTTACTAGTTTTCACTAAAAATATTTTCAAAAAACATTTTCAATCCCTTTTTAAATTTTGTTGTTTTTTTCGGGGCATTTTGTCCGTGGGTCTTTTGTCTGTGACCCTTTGTCACTGCATTTTGCCTAGCATTCCGCGGTGAGTGAACCGTTCATTCTCTATCGCTCGCTGATTGACTGCCCTCTGCTTTCCCACACTCACTCTCTTTTCTCTTTTTCTCTCTTTAATCACCGCTAATTTATTGGCCCAATTTTGGATTCAAAATAATAATTTAATTTTTAGAAACTAAATGAAGGAACTCAAGTTACGCAGCAACACACTGCCAATGAGAAGCAAATGGCACAAATCATTGATATTTCAGATGATGACGAGAAAATGGAGGAAGAGGAAGAGAAAGCGGAGAAGGAAGAAAATGAAAATGAGGAGAAATCGGAGGACAAACGGAGAAAAAAGAGCGAGAAGAAGGACGACTGCTATTTTTACTACAATTTTTAAGTTTGGTGGTCAAAATTGAACAAAGTGCTCGGATCGGAACATATGCTTTTATATTTTTGACAAAATTTTGCGTATAAATATGCAACAAAACGGCAAAATAAAAAAGTGCCTTTAAATTATAATGGTTCAAAATGTGGTCAAAATATGTACATAAAAATTCCATTTTTTTCTAACGCGGCGCCTATTGCGGTAAGGGGTGAACTCGCCTAGCCAATTCCATCTCAGCATAGTTCAAAAATCTATCTTTAACCTTACTCAAATTTTCTAAAAAATTTGCTAAATTTCAAAAAATCCACTATTACTTGAAGAAAATCTGCTAAAAATGACCCAAAATCGCAAAATTGGTCATTTTTTGGAGAGAATTCGTTAACAAATCGCATTAAAAAATGCAAAAATTTTCCCGGCGGCGCAAGGGCGTAGCTAGGGGGGGGGCCAGGGGCCCGGGCCCCCCCCCCCCCCCCCGAAACCCAAAAAAGGAAAAATTTTCAGTAAATTTTCTTGAGCAATTTTCTTAACAAAATGCATTAAAATACCCAAAAATTTTCCCGGCGGCGCCTACCGGCACCGCCGGACCCCCATTTTACCATATTTTTGAAAAATGGGGACCAAAATGGCAAAAAATAGTAATTTTTGGCGAAAAACGGCGAAAAAATATGTAAGAAATAGTCAAATATGTGTAAAAACCCACAATATATTAAATATGTAAACAAAATTTTAAATGATTATTTTTTTCGACAAAAATCTTCATAAAGGCTAAAATAGGCACAGAATGCCATAAAAATGACCTAAATAGGCTTAGAATCACCTTTTAATATTAAAAAAAAAAAAAAAAATTAATTTTGATATCTCTTTTTTTTGAAAAAATAACCGATTTAAGGGTACATTATCAAAATGAATTTAATTTTCACAAGAGGTAAATAAAAGTCCCAACTTTTGTTCGCAAACACAAAGAAGAAAGTGTTTTTCCTACTTTTTAGACCATGGAGAATCCAGGAAAAAAACTCAGTTATATTTGTATGTTTTTCAAGCTTTCATATTGTTTTCTTAAATGCCTCCAATAAAACATTATTCAAAAGATCTGATGAGTGTTTACAGTCGGCTGGACGGATGTTGGATTGAGCAAATCGTTAAATTTAATCGATTTTTTAATCTCTTTTTTTCATGCCAATTCGTTCATTAAATTCAAATTTAGAATTTATTTTTATTTTCAACCTAATTCATTTTTCTAATTGAATTTCTAATGACTTCACTAAGAGAACCAAAAGAAAAACATATTTTCAGCAAACCGTTACCAACAATGTCTAAATTTTGCGATTCTGAGAGGATTTCAAGAAAATAAAGGATTTTTAGATTCCGGCGCTGCCGATAGGCGCCGCCGGGAAAAAAAGACAATATTTGAAAAAAAAGCTTTTGTACTGCCCCTGAGTGCCGGTTTTTTGAGTTTAGTCATCGCACCCTTTAAAGAAGATTTAGGTTGTTGATTAGACTATAGGATAAACGAGATTGGATAATCGAATGAATAAGCATAAATCGATAAATTATAGTGATTTTCAAATTCCTTTTAATAGGGCAACAATTGGTGCAATTCGACGGGTCCTTTGGTGCACATTTGGCCAGCACGGGGGCATCACCAAATCGAACTGCGGGTCCAACACATTGGACACGTAAGTGAGCAGTTCGCGATGCCTGGCGCCCGAGTTGAAGACGAATTCGATCAGTGCCATTAGGTCCACGTACCGTCGGGCGCCCGCCTCGGCACCGCAATTAATCTGACAAATGAGGGGGCGGACCATTTTGGACATTTTATTAACACTCTCAAAAACCAGAGCTATCATAATTATTTTTCGGTAAAAAAATATATGTATGACTGACACAAAAAAGGGATTTTGTGCCCAATTTTAAAATAAATTAGACGAGTTATGTACACCTAGAAATACTATTTAGCGCCTATTTTGGCTGTTTTACGGCATTTAACACTTATTTTGAACCTTTTCACTACTTTTAGGTACATATTTTGCAATTTTACGCACCTAAAAACCCGATCCCTAGTGATCGCCTTCTGTGCAATTATAAATGCTTTTAAATTTTTTGTTTGTCTTTAACTTTTAATTTTTCAAACATTCGGCCCACCATAAGTTCAAATGAGAGCTCTTTATGTTAAAACATAACTTAGAAAAGTTCAAAAGAACTTCACCTGCAAAATGTTGATTAAAATTGTAGAAAATTTCTCCGCTTCGGCCAACAATATTTTTTGTGCTTGATCACTTAATCCGGGAGAAACTAAAAAAAGAAAAAAATATTTAATTTAATAATTTAAATTATCCAATAGTCATTGCCCATATGAGCATAAATAATTGCTCGCAAAAGAACATATTCTTCAGTGTTCAATTTGGTGCGAATGAATGGTCCGGTGGCTTTGCGCAAAACTTTTTCGGCCAAATTCAAAAGACTTAATTTCGCAATAAAAAAATAAATTTAAAAATTACATTTGATCGTTTTTGTAATAAGTCTCCTGGAACAGTTTAAGTGGCATTAGCCCAATTGGCGTGGAAAAAACGTGGCAATTTTGTTGGACTGAGTAAAAACCGTTGCTCAACACGAGCAAAGGGGCCGCAATGTTGCAGCAGAGGGCAATCTGTGAAAATAAAATTTCGCATTAAAAAAATTCGGCACATCTATTTTTAAATTTCGATTTGGCATTTTTTTTCGTTTTCTTCCGAGTGAACTTCCGTTTAATCGATTCAAAATGCCGAAATTCCCCCGAACTCGGAAATTAATAATTTATTCATTCAATAATTCTGAACGAATTGCCTTGTCGCTGTTGCTAAGCCGCTGAAAGAAGGGAAACGTTCTGCCAATTTCGAACACAAACAACAAATCCATGGCCAAATACGGTGGCATCATACAAAAGGGCCCATTCTGTTGGACAATTTGATAAAACAATTCGCTGGGTGGGCTTGGCATTTCGGTCTTAAATTTGTAAAATTTTCATCATTTTTATGGTTTGGAAACAGAAAAGTTGTCGGCACATTCAATCAAACTCAATTTTCGTTCAAAAATCGACTCAAATGCGTCGCATTGGGCGAAAATGATGTCCGGGATCTTAGTTTTTGAGTCGCGAATCCTGCGCACTTTCCGCTCAACCTCCATCATATGTTTCATGAAAATGAAACGCGCGAAGTTTTTTTGTACCATTGGCTGAAAGTTTTTTTTTTTTTTTGCTTTCGAAATAACTAATGTGGAGGAGCCATAATTTGGTGACATTGGAATATTTGGCACCGGCACTAACACTGTTTTTAATTGTTTTTTGTGCCTAATTTTTAGGAAAATGTCCTTAATTGGGCTCTGTTTGATAACCGAGTCCGGCAAGGCCCATTTTGGTGGTTCGCTGCTTTGTTCGGTCGTCAGTGCCGACAGTTCCGTGCCAATGTCCGTTGCTTCTGATGATGCTGCTTTCTCCGCTTGGTTGGCATTGGCATTTTGCTGCTGCTGCATTTGGTGTTTCATCCGTTGTGCAAATGCCAATATTTCCTGGACATTTGATTTGTGGCAGTTAACACCGCGAGGATTCATTCCGACCGTAAGGCATTTGTTCAGTCGGCACCGCTTACATTTTGCAAATTCTGAATAAAATAATAAAGGCAAACTTTATTTGTTAGCATTTTTTGTTTGCCCTTATGATTTTAAGCATGGAAAGACGTCTAAAATATTTCTGATTTATTATTTTTTTTTACAATTTTCTATTTATGTATTTCTCACATTTTTAAAGTTTCATTTTTAATGTCTTTCGTATTTCCTCCCCAAAAAATGTTTTTTTTTAAATTATAATTAGAGGTCATTTTGAGAATGATAAATTTTTAGCATGAATTTATACATTAATATTTCACTAAATTGTTTAATATGTTTTGCCTTTTTCAACGTCACATTGTCCGATTATTTAAGCGATCATTTATAAATCTTTGTTTTTTTGGCTGATTACCGTTTAATAATTAAAGATAAAATTTACGACCGATGAAAAATTTTCTGATATAAAACTATTTTGCTTTTGTGGTGACTCATTTTGTATAACATTTTAAATTAATTGCATTTAATTTCGGTCCGTTAAAGAAGAATCAGTATTTTGTTTAGACATTTTCCATAAAACTATTATTTTAAATTAATTTAAAATAGAAATAATAAAATTTAAAATGAATATATTAATTGAATTTTATGATTATTACATTATATGATTCTCAAATATTTTATATTAAAGACAAATTATTATTTATCTTAGAAATAAAAGAATTTGTGAGAGAATGGGCAATTTATTTATTGGCTAAATATGCATGCCCGTATGAACTGCAAATTGATTTTTGTGGGGAAAATGGAAATAATACTATTTTACGAATTTCGATTTGAAAAAAATTGTAATTTGATATTCCAGGAATGTTCCAGAATTTTTCGTTTGAAAATAAATTAAAAATAATGAAATAAAAAGCATTAACATTTTACAGAGAGAAGTCACCGAGAAATGAGCAAATGCGAATTGTCGATGATTCTTTTAATTGGCACGAACGAAGCTAATGCTAATTTGTAAGGTTTTTCATTTTAAAAATTCAATGAAAACGATTTTCACATTGCATTTTGCCCATATTATTAGGGCTAATGAGGGAAACGCGCAAAAATTAATAGTGGGTGCTATGTGAAGGGACAAAAAGTGCAAATCATGGAGATGGATAAAAAGTGCAAAAGTTGCTAAATTTTTGACTAAATCAACTCATAACTTTTCCCAGACGCAACCAAATTGCACAATCTTCGTATCATACGAAAGCCCTTGAATTGCGTTATTAGCTCCGCTTTTGTCCTTGCCGTGTCGACCGTTTGTTGTAAGTCGAGAGGAAATGGCTAAAACGGAGAAAGCAAAAGAGGAAGAGGTATTTTTGCACGATGGAATAATTATTTATTTATTTCAAAAAATAAATGAAAAAAATAAATGATTAAAATAGGAATTGTTCAATTTGCAAGCATTTCTTGAAAAGATATCATCATATCGAAATCATCTAAATCTTCTCAACATGATGGACAACCCTTCTCTTATTAATGCTTTTTCAATTGCTCACTGTTCCCCATTCCCAAGTGGTCACTGTGCCACCAATGGAACCGTTCGATGGTGGCACATCTCTGATGGTAGGACCTAATTTTATATGGGGATAGAGTTTTTTTGAATTAACAAAATTAATTTAAAAAATGAAACATTCAAAAGCCGAAAATTTAATTTCGTTTAATTGTTTTTATAAAAATTAGTTCATGATTTAAAAAAATTTAGTGTTTCATGGCTAAAAATAAATTCATTAAACAAACAAATATTTTTATTTTTACCTCGAAAATAATCCGCGGCCTTTCCCGAATATGAATAAGGAGCAGGACGACTTTCGGATGAAGAAAATTTTTCAAAATTATAGGAACTTCCCTGTTAAAAAACACGAATTTAATTAATGTTTAATGCTTCGAGTTTTAATATTTTTGCCTTTTTATTGCCCTCATCAAAATGCGATGTGCTGCTCCGTTCGTTTTTGTCCTCCTTCAACAGTTCGTGCATCTTTTTGTTCTGCTCCGACAATCTGTCCCCCAACTGTTTGCTGGCACTGTTGATGAAGCCAACTTTGTCATTATAGCTCATATTCATTGGTGCTTGACGTCACGCAAAAAATATCAAAATAAATAGTAAGCAAATTTGTAATTTTAATACAATAGCACCGATAGCACAAAATATTTTAAATTAACTTGAAAAGGTTCTAAATTTATGGCAAAAATTCAAAAAAACAATGCTTTTGTGAGTACTTTTGGCAATAACTTTTTTCTGAAATTAAAGAAATTTTTGAAAATTTTCAGGCTTGTAGAGAATACTTAGCATCATTGAATGATATCAAGAATTAAAAATTTGTTTGCTTTTAAGCAAACTTATAATATTTTGTCAAATTTTCAATTTATGATTTAAGCATAATTTTGGTCGTTTTTAAAGAAGACCTAGCACCTATTTAGTTTTCTTATGATTTTTAGGATTTTTTTTTTGAACAAATCACTGAAAATCGTGAAAATCCAAAGGGAAAATAATGAAAAAAAAAATTTAAAACAAAAATTTCAGTTTGTTTAAGAGTTTATGTATGTAATTTTTAAGCCTAAAAATTACAATTTCTCTATTTTATTAAGAATTCTCTGTGCAGCGTAATTTATTTTGATTTTTAAATTGGTTAGGTAAATTACTCATCAAATAACTGAAAATTGTGTACTGTCCTTCGCAAAATGAATTTGCCGATGTGGGTGCGGTTTTCTGATAACTGAGGTTAATAAATTCTAAATTATTTTGTACCAAACTAATTAGGGCGTGATTACGAAAATTCTCGATTGATACATCATTTGATCAGTTGATCAGCCAAAAGTTCTTTGGATAAACTGGTTTTTGAGTGGACTTCATTTGACAATAAGTTAATTGCCCAATTTTGATTGGATTTATTCTCGTTCAATTTTCCTTAATCGACGCTGCCACAATTAATTAAATTCATGATAACAAACTATTTTTTGTCTCAATTAACGTAAACATTTTCATTAGTGGAATATGTTAAATCTGAACAAATATTATATTTAAAATTTACAAAATTTATAATAAAAAATTGTTTTTTTTTGTTCTGTGCAAGGGTGGACGTAATTGGACTTTCAATTACAAAAAACAGACAAAATTTTTTTTTAAATTTCATAAAAAGCTACTATTAAAGTTTTATTTTTTCTTGTTTTTTTAATCTTTTTTCATTTAAAATTTTCCATATATTTAGTAGATTTTTGAAAAATCTACTATAAATTGTGTCCGCGTTCCGGCTGGCCCCGCCGGGAAAAAGTGAAAATGTTGCCAATTTTGGTTCGCATCTGATCAGCATGACGATTTGTGATACTTCCGGCTTGTTTTAATTAATTTCAGAACAAAAGTGCAAATTTTAAAATTAGAATTTTCGCCTTTTTGTTCGAATTCGGGCCCGGGATTCGGAATAGAATCAAAAAAATAAAATCGATATTCGTGATCAGTCCAGCGGCCCCTCAAAAAACCCAACTTTCGATAAAGCAATCGTGGACGGAACGACAAAATTTTGGGGATATGAGTTCAATGACACTTGCCAAAAGTGAATATTTTTGTCTTATTGTCTTTTTTTTATTTATTATTATTTTACATATTAAATTAAAAAATTGTTACTTTTTGATTATATAATTTAATTCGTGATTTTTTTTTTATGTTTAGTTTATTTTGAAATTTTTGACTTAGCGCCGAACAATCCATTCATTACAGTAGAGCTGTTTAAAAAATTGGAAATTATTATTAAATATGTTGGAGTGAATTTGAAATCTAAAGGCATAGAAAATTATTGGCGTATGTCTGTCTGTACGTTTGTTATCTGTGTGTCGATTTTTGTCAGTTTTATTCAGTTGAACATTTGCATATGCCCGGCCCAAATATTCCTGGAAAACTCACAAAATTCAACGTACCTAATTCGAACGCAGAAATGTGAAAATATTTGTTTTTTTTTTCTTTCAGCGTATTAACCCCTGATAGAGATTTCGTTCCTCTAATTGCTCCTGTCTCAACTCGACACAAATTGCAAATTCATCGGTTAGAATAAAAGAAAAAAGACGAAACTTTTTTCTCTCTTTTTATATCACCAAAAACAGAAAAGATTTTTTGGATATTTCGAAAATGAATGAAGAAAAGAGAAAAGATAAACAAAAAAGATAGGAAATTCAGAATTAATGTCGAAGGATAACAAAATGAATGTCGAAGGATAATAACGCATAACAACCAATGATAATAAAATAATTTAAATTTAATTATTATCTAATTATTGCAAGCAACATTTATGAAAGCATATTAATTGAATTTAACAAATCCATTTAACCCTATGATTCCTATTACTACAGTCGGTTCCAAATAGAAGGTAGATTTTTTGTCTGCTTCTTAATGCTTGGTGAATTTCAGGACGATTTTCCCATGGGAAGTATGAGAAATCTGTATTCGAGAAAAATTTGATTTTTTTTTAAAATTCGAAGAATCGTTATTACCTTTTTGAAACCTAGCAAAATTTTTGAAATTTGTAGAAATAATAAGCATTTAATAGTGTTGCTTAGAAAACGTTTTTGTGGTCAAAAAATCTTTGATGCATTTTTAATGAAATTTTTCGCAAAAAATGCCAAAAAAGACATTTAAGGCACGAAAATCCCGAAAAAGGCATAATAAAAGTCAACGTAGAAGCCTCAAACAAAGTGGAAGTGTGTTATTTATGCTTAATATATCGAAAATAATGCGCAGAAAAAAGGCATATGCCTCAAAAGTCGGTCTCTAGTGATTAAATAATAATTAATTTAAATATTTCTTATCATTACGAATTTTTTAGGTAAAAAAAGAAAAAGAAAAAGGAAGAAAAAAAGATAAATGAAAAGCCCGTGCTTTTCCCAATCTCAAGAAGACCAAAGTTTTCATCAGAATTTGCCTTTTTCTTCTTCTCTTTTGCTATTTTCAAGGCGGCGCCCCCAACGCATCGGCAACCCAAATAATAAATCGCCAAAAACACCAAGCAATAACACAAGCGATGATTAGGATAATGGCTGCCACAACCGCATGATCACGCTTTTTGCGACGGTTATTTGCTACAAAAATGTTCAATTCTATAATTAATTAGCTCATTAATTAATTAGTACCCATCTTTCGTTCATTCGTTCACTTTACCTTTGTCGTTTCCCTTTTTCATATATTCTTTGAATTGTTCGTTTTCCTTTGTCAAATGCCATAATTCGACAATTTCTCCCAAGTTTTGCTTCTCCTCCTCTCCATTTGCATTATTTTTGTTTTTCAATACAATGGCACCCATTTTCTTCACAATTTCTTTTAATTCCATTTTTTGATCGAATTTTGGCATTTTTCCGTACGAAATTTCCTTTCCTTTGTACATTTCTTTGATTGTTTTGTCAATTTTGGCCACCAAATCCGGCCCTATCTTCTGTTTTGTAAATGCAAATTGTTTTAATAGTACAAAAGTTTTGGCTGCCTTTTGCAATGATTTTGCCAATTTCACAAATTTAGGCAAAAATAAATAATTGCCAATTTTCAACGACTGCAATAGCTTCGCCACGGGCGACATTTTCAATTTATGAATTTTCCCCAAAGTGTTCTCTTTTGATTCAGCGATTGTTGGGCTTCCGTATTTTTTTGAAAATGTTTTCTTAATTAATAAAAGAATATATAATTTTAAATTCAATTAAGGATAATTTGACGATTAAATTTTACCTCCCATTTTGTTTAGTTTCTTTTTTGTGTCTTTTTCCTAATTACTTCTGGTGTAAAGCTAAGGTAAAATATTGACCATAGTAATCAAATTCAAAATTGCTTAAAAACAGTCTGAATCGGTGTAAAAAGGTAGAAATGGATAGGAAAAATAAATTGAGGGGCGCGCTTGTCCTTTTTCATGCTGAAAAAGTGCCGGAACTGCTGGAGTGCCTAATCCAGCCGGGGCTCAACTGATTACACTAGCGCTCAAAGGCATTTTTTGAGCGAAATTGCAGGTGAAGTCTTATTAAAAATGCGATTTTTAAATTTTCAATTGGAAAGCCCATAAATTTTTACAAAAAAAGCTAAGATAATTTACAAAAATTTTTATTGAAATTCCCTAGCCATAATATTTAATTGTACATATGTCCTAAGTAGAGCTCAAATTTTATATGATTTATACATTTTTCTGCTCATATGCTATGAAGAAAGCTTCTCAAAAATAGTATTTCTGCGTTAAAGTTTTTTCATTTGGTGAAGCTTTTTAGTCCATATAAATCCATATTTTGGGTTTTCGGGAATAAATCCATATTTCGCCATTTTTGCTTTTTAGTCCATATTTTGGCCATTTTTTGGAAATTTTCACAAGAAAAATTAGGGGGCCGTAGAATCCGTATATGTCCTTAAATCTGCCCTATCTTTGCTACCTGAACTTGTACTGCTCCAATTCCATGCGTGAAGCTGGAGCTGTACAGGCTCAGTGACTCAAAGTTCAAATCTAGGCCATATTTGGGCTCAACGTGGCTGGTTTACCCAAAATTATGTAAATTTAGTGTTTTCAGATCGCATTACAAATTTTTTATGTTATGGTTCCGAAAAATGTCATTTTGGAGACCGCTTTCAAAATCGACTTTCCGATAATTCAATTATTATTAATTTTAATTGTTTCCTAGTTTGAATTCTATGCCGATGGGGATTGGTCTCCTGTCCAAAATGGCAACTTATTATCGAAATAATAATTATGGTAAGGGATTTTGAAAATATGGTTTTGTTTTGTCCAATTCAAAAAATAAAACCTTGAATTTCTGGGACAAAACTTTTGTTACACCCTAAGTAATTGTCATATTCCGCTTAATTGGCCATCCAATTTCGCTAATTACCACCTGAAAAGTTGGGTGCGCAGGCGAAGGCGGCGGTGCCTTATAAAAGGCTTCGTCTGAAAGTTGCTCAATCATTGGTTCGTCCTCGTCCATCTCTTTGGCAATTTGCCCAATTTGACCATTTTCGTCCCCAATGCCATTTTCCTGCACAAAATTGGTCCAAAATCCCGGGCTGAAATTTAAATATAAATTTTTTAAATTTTATATACAAACTAACGGATTTTGGTCATTCAATTCGAGTTGGTTTGGCTTCACCTCGAAAATTTCAAAAAAGAAACAAATCAAAAGGAAAAAAAGCCCGAATTTCATAGCTTCTAAAATTGTCACTTTCAATAAAAAATACAAAATGAAAATTTTATTTTAAAATGAATATATAAAGCTAAAAAAGTCAACGAGTGAAACTCGCATCACATGGGAATCAAAAAAAAATAATAATGAAGAAAAGGAAGGGCAAATGCCAAGAAAATCAAACACATGGCATGGATAATTCGTTGGATTCAGTAAAATAAAGATTTTTCTGAAGAAAGCCTTCAAATTAGCAAGCGTTAAATTAATAAAGTGAAGAAGAAAATATAAAAATAGCAAATATTACAAAAAAAAATAATTTTAGTATTTCTATATTCTCAAAAAAAACTTAGAAGAAACATTTGGAAATTATTTTTTTATTTTTCTCATTGGAAATTTTTTATTTCATTATAATTGAACAAAATTTTATTTCTTCAGTCTTCACACATTCCTCGGCTCGGCTTCGTAAATGATTGAACATATGAAAGTGACCACAACAGCGTACATATTATTAATTAATTTTTATTAATTATAATTTATTTCCATTATTTTTGTCAGCCGAAGTTTGTCCCGGCGTGAGAAAACGGCGTTTTGGAGGGCACCGGCCCGGGGAACAATCAGAACGACTCACCTATAATATCAAATAATTAATAATAAAATATCGAAAATGTTGATTTAAATAAAATGCAGTAATTATCAAAAAAATAACACCAAATAATGAAAAAAGCAATTTATTAAAAGAAAAAAAACTTATGGGCAAAGTCTTGAAAATATATTGAAAAGCGAATAAAAAATGAGCCAAAAAAACATTGTTTTAACCCCTTCGCAAATTCTCGGGAATTACCGTATTTTCTCTAATTATCCCCCATGGGGGATTATTTTTCAACCTCTTCAGAAAGGGGGGGATAATTAGAGATTGGGGGATAAATGGAGAAGGGGGGATTATTTTTCGACAGATTTATTTTGTGTAAAATTTTTGAAATTTTTTGAACATATCGCCAAAAAATGTCATCGAGTCAAAGAAAAATCATTTTTTATTTCATTTTTTAAAAGAAATTCTGCTTTTTCTAGTTTTTTAACTATCTATAATGCACAAAAAACACATTCTTTTTCAAAAAATTTTGTTTTAGCGCCACTTTTCATCACTAGGAATCACTATTTTGGAGCTTGCCACTATAAAAAAATTTTGGAAGTTGATCACTAAAATAGTTTTTTTTGCCACTATTTTAGCATTTTGCCACCTCTTTATTAGCCTGCAAAATTGCCAAAAATTTCATTAGGTTTATAAAAAGTTATGGTCAGACGAATTCAAAAAACCAGATTTTCCAACTTTTTTGGCTATAACTTTTTTCAAACTTAACTAATTTTTTCAAAATTCTTGCAAGCTACTAGAGAACACTTAGAGCTTTCGAATGATACCAACAATGTTAGATTTAAAAATTTTTTAAATACACCATTAAAAATTGGAAAACCTTCTCAAAAATCCATCCCTCATTTTTTTCTTGACCAAAATTTTGGATTTAAAAAATGTCAATTTTTTCTAAAATATTAGAAGGAAACGTAACCTCATTTGCAACAGCACCCAGTAAAAAAAATTTTTTGCTCAATTTTTGGCTGAAATTATGTCACCATCATCATTTTGGACTTTTCGTCCACTATCTTTGCCACTATTTTGGCATTTGTAGCACTTTTACTGTCGATTTTGTTTGTTTTTTTGAAAAAAATGACGGCATAAAATTTTCTGAAAATTCTATTTATCCCCCTGGGGGATAAATGGAGACTGGGGGATTATTTTTCAAACCCTTCCTAGACTGGGGGATAATTGCAGATTGGGGGATTAATGGAGATTGGGGGATAATTAGAGAAAATACGGTATGCGCCAAACACTGCAAATATTCCTTCCATAATTAATGTTGCCGATGCCGTTTTTTTGCACCTTACGAAGAATCCGTTCATCTGCTTCTTGGCATCGGTGCCACTTTGGTGGCCCTTCCTGGCCAATTCGAGAACCCAACCCAAACAATTGTAATTCGGGATCGACTTGAATATATCTATGCATAGTCTGGAGAAATCATAAACCGAAGCGGAAAATTGGATAGAGGATATTACGACAATTGTAAATTTTTTCTATATAAATTGTTTAAGCATTGAAACTAATTATTTATTTATTTACTTATTAGGTTACTCAGGTAAATTGAATGAATATTAGCAATGCCAGATCTATATTTGAGACGTAATTTCTTCGAAATAAGCCAAGAAAAACCCAATTCACTGGAGGAGGTGCAAAATGTTCTAAGAAATTTGCGAAAAAAAATTTAATTGATAAAAATGTCATTCATTATCGTATTGTCTGTCCAAATATATGTGCAAATGTCCGGTTTTGATTATGTCAATTGCTTGCTGAATTTGGGAAAAAATACTAAAGTAAAAGTAATTAGGTAATTGTTTTTTAAAATTTTCTTTTTTCCGTCAATCATAAAAAATAATTCTTTCCTCCAAAATTGGACAAAATTTTGCTCAAATATCCTTTTCATTGATTGAACATTTACTTGTTTTCTCGCGCTAGAAGTTTTGTTCATCATTTCTCCCCCTCAACAGACGGAAATGGTCGCGCGACTGATCACTCCTTTTTTTTCCCTTGTGCAATCGAATGACTGATCAATCGGTATTTATTTGCGCATGATGCTTTTTGTCCATTTAGAAATCACCAAACAACGCAAATGTTGCTCAGAAAAACTTTTCACCAAATGAATGTCCTAACATTCCAAACTTTGGACATTATACACAATACATACATAAAAGGGATCCAAAACAATTGATAATTAAATTATTTTTTAATTATGCTTCGCATTTTTGCTAATTGCTGCGAAATTACGCGTCTTTTCAAGCGAAATTTTTAAATTTTGTTTGTAAATTAGAGCATAAATCGTCCATTTGACTGATAAATGAAAAAGTTAAGGCCTTTAATTAATAATGCTAATCAGGTTAGCTGTTTTATTCCACAAAGCCTTTTCCCTTCAATTAGCATCGTTTTGGGCCAATTAATGTCAATCAATCATTTCTCAGTGATCAGCTGATCAGTGGCCGCGCAAGCGATGAGAACAAACAATTAATAATTAATTACCCATTGTTTTCCCTTATTTTTCCCTTATAATAATATTTTATTTGTTATTGTTTTTTTGGGTCAATTTTCAAAATGCCTAAAGGCAAATTGGCCACACAAAGTGTCGCTGTTTTAGCGCACAATGGTGGCCAATGGAATTCATTGTTTTCAAAAAAAAACATTGGCCAAACAATGCTTGTGAGTTGGACATTATATGTTTTTTTGGCCAAATAAAGGCATATAAATTGACCATAATCATTTTTATTTTATGACTGATTGAAAATTATTTTTTGATAATAAATAAATTCCAGTTAAATGCATTTTAGGCGCTAAATCAACTGTTTCGATCGGTTCTTAGCCAATAAATTTTCTTTGGTAATCAATCAGAAGCTAAAGTCTCGGGGTTTTTTAAATACAAGAATTTAGTTAATAATATTAGTATTTGATGATTGATCATAATTATGATTTACTTCCATAAGTCATTAATTAAAGAGGTAATTACTTAGATACAAATTTGTATATTTCTCCTCACATTTGGAGAACAAATTTGCAGACAGAGACAATTTCCTTTTTTACACATCATTAATTTTTTACTATTAACGAACAAAAACTGATCACTGATCAGTCTTTCTTTGTTTTTGCTCGTATTTGCAGTTTTAATTATTTTTTACAGTTTTTTTTCATGCTTTTACCCTGTAAAAATTAGACGAAATTTAAAGCATTTGTAAAAGCAAAAAGTTAAGAAAATTGTTTATATTTTTTTGAAAATGTCTTCTCAAAAAATTTCGATAATTTTTATTTTCACTTTTGACATTTTATTGGCCACTTTTTGTTAATTATTTTGTGATATTGCCACTAAAAATCTTTTCATCCCTGCTTGTATGCTAATAAAAATTCCATGACCGTAAAAACAAAACCATTTTCAAATGATTTCCCAAAATAAATTAACAAAAAACTATTTTAAAACGTTTTAAACGGGTAAACAAATCTGATATCATAACATTTCCAATTACATATTATTTGGCCGTTTTTTTGCTTATCCACAAATAGTTGCCTGAAGCAAATGCCGGAAAAAACCCCTCAATTTCCTCCAAGGCACAAAATATGGGCAAAAATAATTGGGGCGGAGGTGGGCCAACAAACGGCGCGGGCCAAAAGCTAAAAGCGGCGCGGCTTTCCGCTCGCAAAGCTCACTCACTCTCAGCTCGTTGGCAAATTATTGGAAGCCTAAAATTGGCTCAATTTTGCTTGGCCAGCGGAAAAGCGTCAAAAGCACAGGCAATTTTTGTATGTATGCGTGGGATTTATTTTTTATTTAAATTACTAAAACATTCACTTTCCTAAAGTTTTTCATTTATCCTCCCCCCACTTCTCCCATGGAATCATTTAAAAGTTCCGTGGCACGGACAATTCGGCAACGGATCTTTTAAATTGCCATATTTTAAATTACAAATTTATTCAAACATTTTTCTGATATTTTTCAATTTCTCAAACAGAATGTCAAATTTATAACGAACAGAAAAGTTAGGGCAGAAATAAAATCAAAAATTTGAGAAAAAGCTGATTTTTTTGCCTCTTCAGCCATCATTTTTTTTATTCAAAATTTTGTATAAAAAAATTTATAAGGGGCTTTCAGATAATATTTTAGTATTTATGTGTTTGTCTATAAAGGAAACGGCAATGGTATCTATCATCTCTTACTTTTTACATTGGACAAATTTTGGGTTTATTTAACTTTTATAAGCTTTTCCCAATTCGATTTTTTCGACTGCAAATAAAAAAATTTGATTTTCATTAGGAATTTTTTAAAAGTCGGAAATTCAAAGAACATCAGCCCCCGTCGTAGTGCGGGAAAGCAGCCGATTTCTCTTTTTGTCCTTTGAATTTTGGCGGTGGGCGGAATAATTTAGTGGGTCATTTCCATTAATATTCTTTCTTTTTCCTCCCCCAACGCGCCGTACCCACTTGAGGAGAGGGGGGCGGGGGAGAAGTCATTACGCCTGTGGGAATTTTCATTGTTCGCGCCGGAGGGCAAAACGCACAAATTTTTTGTTAACATTTTTCGTCCGCAGGGAAAAAAGCCTTTGGGGGGGGGGGGAGGAGGGGGAGCTTGAAAGTCTACCGCAACAGAACTGAGATAATAAATATATCATCCCAATTTTTAAAGCATTTTTTACAAAAATATCGTTTAATGTTTCTTTGGGTGTGCCTGCTCCTTTGCTGGGGAAGTAATTAAGATGCCTTAAAATTTTGGGAAATCTCAAATTTCAATGCTTCAACCAAGGCATTTCAAATTTTTTATTCCTCATTCAACCCCGTCGAACAGACATATTAAATGCTCTTCTCAAGAATCTCGCGATTTCCCTCGAGCTGGTGTGTGTTAAAAATGCGCACTTGTTAAAGAGGGTGTTCATTAAACTTTGTTGCTAAAATGCTAATTTAGCCTTTGCTGATTGCGTGTTGTGCTCCTTCCAATTCGAAATTATTTTAAAATGAGCAAAAGCAGCACAAGTTATAGCAGTAGTAGCAGCAGCAGTGGCTTTTTGGAAGCGAACAGTGGAGAAGAAAATGATCAAAAGCTGAAGAAGGGGGAGAAGGAGACATTAGCAGCAAAGCCAATTGATAAGGCAATTAAAAAGACATGAAATTCATTAAAAATATTTAATGGATTGTTTTGTTAGGTTTCAAGGCTTTTGCCCCCTTCGCCGACGGCAGTGCCAACGGCGGGGCGGGGAGAGCACCCGCAATTGGACAACATGGTCAAGGCGTACGAGAGCATCATCAGCCATGTGGGTGAAGACGTGCAGAGGCAGGGTACGTAAAATCAGAGCATTTCAAAAAAAATCGAAATAAATAATAATTTAATTAATTTTAATTGTTAGGTCTGCTCAAAACGCCAATGCGTGCCGCGAAAGCAATGCTTTATTTTACAAAGGGATACGACGAAAACTTTGATGGTAAAATAACAAATAAAAATTAAATTAATTATTAATTAAAAATTAATTAGTATTAATGATTGAATTAATTAAGATGTGCTTAATGAGGCGGTTTTTGATGAAGACACCGATGAAATGGTAAATTCCTTTTTCTAAATAATTTAGATTTATTTAAATAATTGAATATTTATTCATTTTTAAGGTGATTGTCCGTGACATTGAAATGTTTTCTTTGTGTGAGCATCATCTTGTCCCTTTTCTTGGCAAAGGTTAATGGGCAATAATTTTTAGAGATTTTTAATATTTATTTTAATTTTTTGATTTTTTTACGATTTGTAATTTTTGTTTAAATTTTCAGTCCACATTGGATACCTTCCAAACAAAAAAGTGTTGGGGCTCAGCAAATTGGCACGCATTGTCGAAATGTTCAGTCGTCGACTTCAGGGTAAAAAACACTAAATCAAAACATTTAAATTGTTAAATTTTTCAAGTAAATTACTCTTTTCAGTGCAAGAACGATTGACCAAGCAAATTGCTTCAGCAATTCTCCAAGCTGTGCACCCGACGGGCGTCGGAGTTGTGATTGAAGCGAGGTGGTCAAAGAATATATTTTATATAACGGGATTTTGGGGAGGGCACACAAAGCTCATGATGGCATTTTTTCGCTTTTTCTATTCGTAAGCAATGCTCGAACTCAATTGGCTATACAAAATTAAAAACCATATTTTTACTCTTTAAAATTAAGCCAGGAATTTTAAAAAGTCGGGACCAGGATTTGAGGCATTGTACCCGGACCAGTTTTATCATTTTTGTTATTTTGCGAAAAAGTAAGGATCCGGAATGCCTATAAGGAGGCCAAAAAATTTTTACGAAAAAATTTCCAAGTGTAGACCTATGCAAAGCTTTAGTAAATGAAATTTTTGAAAATTGATGCTTTTTAACATAAAAATGCTTCTTTGCACAAATTGTGTCTCTATTCTTCATAGCTTTTTTGGTTACTCAAATTTGCATTATATATTGTGTTGTAAGTATGAATTCCCATTCTTCAGCCACATGTGCATGGTGATGAGGGGCGTGCAGAAGATCAATGCAACCACCACCACCTCGTGTATGATGGGCGTTTTTCGGTAATTTTTTTTCAAAAATTCAGAAAATTTATTGTTTTAGTGCCCCTTTATTTTTCAGCGATGATCCGAAGACGCGCGAGGAGTTTCTCACTCTGATCAAAAAATGAGCGAGCAAAAAAAAACAATTGTGGACAGAGAATGTTACCAATTATAGCTTCTTCGTTTGATTATTTTACTATTATTGTAAGTAGCGAATAAACTTTTCATGCATTAAATCTTAACTTTTGAAATTATTTTTATGTAATTTGATTGAAAAAAACCAAAACTAATGGCATTTTCTATTTACAATTCGTCATCATTCTTTACCATTTCAAATAAACGCAATTCGGCAACGCTGTCTAAATATAATTTGAAATTCATTAAATTGGCAAATTCATTCATTTGTCATTATTCGAATGTTTTTTGTGTAGCAATTAAAGTTTAATTAAAGTTGAAAACCGTTCTTACTTGGTGTTTCATTTAAATATAATAATATTTTTAATTAAAGAAATTCTTTAAAAATTCAACAAGAACTATCGCAACGCATTCCGCACAAAGTTTCCATTCATTATATTTAATGATTTAGATTTTAATTCTTATGTTATTACATACACTCTGACTAAACTTGCTATAAGCTCGATAGCAACATCAGCCAAAAAAAAAAAAAAATCAAAATGGGTATTTTGTGATTCAAAATGGGGCAAAAAGATACATGCATTCAAGTAATGAAATCTTCAGATATTGTATTTTTCAGTTCGTTTAATAAGAAGGAGACAAATCCGAGTCTGGAAGCACGAACTCTCAGCATCTGAATCAGCTAAACTAGAAAATCACCTTTTATAGAAAAAAATACAGCATTTTCAAAACACAACTGCTAATGAGGATTTGGAGGCAGCGCTGACTGAAAATTATATTCCGATTTGTAATAAATTAGTCATTTTCTATTCTTTCAAATAAATTTTCTTTGAATCTAAGAAAAAGCATCGGGAGAAAATATAAATTATTTAAAAAAAAATATCAACTTGGAAATTTAAAAAGGGGGCAAAATCCCCAAAAAGGCGAAAATTGCAATTCTGTCCAAAAAACATATGTTTCTGTGAAGTGATAAAAAGTTAAAACTAAGATTTATTTAGATTCTTTTCCTTTTTGGTTTCCCAGCATAAACCTTACATGCCCATTCTTGAAAATGGTGCTGTTATATTTCGACAGTATGTTTCGAAGCAACAAAAAATTTATCCCCAAAAAAATGACAAGAATTTTATGGATGTTGCCCAGTCTAAATTATTATTTGATATGGTTTTATTTTTTTGATTTTAACTCAATTTATGTTGCTCGAGAAGCTTGGCAAAAAAAAAAGACTTTGTGTATCGGAATCAGGGACGGGCGAAGCTCTGCTTGGCACTCGAAGCCGAAGGCGAAGGCGAAGCCCAATTTTTTTCGAAGCACGAAGTTCGAAGTTCGAAGCCCAAAAACCCGAAGTTTTCGAAGCCGAAGCCGAAGTTTCGCCCGTCCCTGATCGGAATATACATAAACTTTATAAAATATTTTACTGTCGAAATCAATCAGTGCTGAAAACGGTTACCCCAATTTGCGCCCCAGACATTTGCACCTATACTCAAAATCGGGTTCAAACTTAAGTTTTTCAATTTCTGATAGTCTAAAAAGCATTATAAACGTGATAGAAAGTGATTGTGTCTTACAATTTGAAAGTTAAAAATTTTTTGAAAAATCATCAATTATTCAAACAGCAAAATTAATGCAGCCTAAATAAACTAGAAAACGATGTTTTCATAGTTTTAATGCTGTTAAGGCGATCTGGGATTGAAAATAATTTTGAATCCGATTTTGGACATAGGCGCAAAAGCCCTGGGCGCAAATGTCTGGACACGCCGAAAACAGACGGCACGAAATAGCTTCTGACATTAATCCGTTAAAGCCCATCCTACAGTTTTATGAAATTTTGTGAATAAATTAGGTTATTAAATGAACACGGAAAATCAAACGTTTTTGTTGCGCTGCTTACATTTATTTAAGAACCAATTCATTAAAAATGCTTTTTCGTTTTTCCGTTTGGCAAATTCCATGACAACCATTGTTAATGCCTAGAATACCTAATGAGGAAAATGTCTTTTCAGTCAATTTATATTAAAGCCAAATTCTGGCACGGGCACATCCAGGCCCAGGGCCAAGCATAATGTGTTAGCATTACTTATCAAAAATGAATGTTTTCATTTTTTATTTTTCCTTTATATTTCTATTTTTTCTAACAATAATTTTCATATTTTTTTCCAGGGAAAATTTATCATAAAAAGAAAGCGTCGTTTGCGGTGCCAAATGAAGCAAACTAAAAAGCCGGTAAATAAAATTTTGAATTTTTTATGACCGATTATGGGGGGGGGGGGGTTGAAATGTTTGTGTTTTTCGTCATGAAAGAAAATTAAAGTGTTTTTAAAACATTTCTTTTGTTTTAGCTTCTTTTGTCTTTGGCGCTTCTACTTTTATTTGCAACGACTACCCATTCAATTAGTAAGCTCTTTTTTGTAGAGAATTATTTAATGAAAGTGTAAAAAATTCTTTTTAAATTTTAAAAAATGCAAAAATGACAAATTCCGTCTTTTGTAGACACTGAAGACGTGCACAAACTTACTTCCGAATTCTCAACATTTACTCAAGCGACTTGGGACGTAGTGCAAAAGTTGAAGCACATAAGCAAGCACGCAGCAACGTTTGTTCGCTATTCGGGCCCAATCGGAAGTTTGCTAGCTGCCGGTGCCGAAGTTGCTTTTCCGGTGGAGTTCGAACCATTTGATTTTGAGAAAAATATTTAATTAAATTGAGATTAATATATATAAATAATAAATTAATCATTTTGAGATTAAATATAAATAATAAATTAATTATTATATTTATATTTAAATCATTAATTTAATAATAAACAATAATATTTTTTTTTATTAATTTTTAATTAACTGTTGGTTTTAATAAAAAGTTAAAGATTTATCGACAGATAAGTGTCTTTCCTAATTGTCTCGACCTTTTGTAAATTTTATCCCGCCCCAATCATTTTTTTCGCATGATATACCGTATTTCCGTGAAATTCTCGTTGAGTGATTGCTGAATGGTTCTTTCAGCCCGAGTCGGATGAGTTCAAAGCAATTACGGCTTTACACAAATACGTCGCAGCAAAATTCGATTCAATTACGCGACATGTTCAGCACCAAACCAACGAAATGAAAAGTTTCATTTCTATGAATGATTACATTGAAGTTTGTGGTTACTCTTAAAAGTGCTGCTCATAGTCAATTCGTGCTGCGTCGTCATTTAAAAACCACCAAAATAAAAAAAATTAGCTTTTTCTAAAAAAAATTAAATTATAAAAGTATTTTTTGGGTCGCGTTATTATTTCGTGTCCACGTCATTTTTCTGTCCGCGTCCCATCCCTGATAAAAAAAACATCCACTAAATGCTTTTTATCGCTAATTAAGAAAAAGCTTAACTGCATGAGCTGCACTATAATAATTTTATTTGTAAAAACGAACTATTAACAAAATTTTGTTTAGGTCGTTACCGACCCAATAGTTGAAATTGAGCGTTTTTATTTTGATGTCATTGACCCGTACGTAAACCGAACTCATTACAAAGCGGGCTTTGTTAGCCGCTGCAAAGATCGGCAATCCCCTCATGCGGTTCTGCAAGTGCGTAAAAATTTTAATTAAATATTTTTGTCGGCCTCCAAGGCAAAACTTAACATTGCCAACTGTAAGCGCTCAATTTGTTTCTAAAAGCCGAAAAAGCAATTATATCTTTTAAAATAGATTTAATTGAATATTTATTTATTTTTTTCAATTTTATTGTTTTAATGCTTCAAAAATAGAGAAAATCGGCGGTTTTGCGATTTAATCATTCATATTAAAAAATATTCCAGAACGGAGAGAATACTCCTTGGAATGATATAAAATTGTTGCATTTTTGGCTATGACAAGCCCGCAGGTTCGAATATCTTCCACCTGTTTTTTATTTTGTTTTTTAAGCTTTTTAAATATAATTTTTAAATAAACGATATTCATTGGAAAAAATAAATATTTTTAATTTCAATTTAATTTTCATTTCGACAACTTTTTCCTTGGTCTTCCAAAACCTTTAACAGTTATAATGTTAAAGCGATTATCTTAAGTTTAGTTCTTACAATTGGGAATATTCCCTTATAAGTCGATATTGTCTTTTCATCTATTTTCGAATACATTTTTAACAATTATTTTTTAACTCGAATCAATTAACATCTGGCAAATCTCTTGGGCAAACATTTTTACAGAAACTGAAGACCAGACTTTACACTCTTTGTCCAATGCCAACAAATCAAGAGGCTGAATTTTATGTGCAAGCAGTTAAACTTTTTCGTCAAATTGAGCGGGAGCACATGGCCAATTTCAAAATAAGCATATATGATTATGAACGACTAAAACGCAGTAATTTAAAACATTATTTTAATCATTTCTTTCAATGTATTTTGGGTTCACGTTTCCGATAAGTATAAAATGTTGTAAATTATATGAAAATTCCGAGGTTTTTGATGGTTTTGAAATGAGAATCACCGCTATTATTAATATCTCGAGCCCGTAGCGAAACGGGATCCCGCGCGTGATTTTGCCGGGCCCCAATCCGCAATTCCGCATATTTTTTAAATGAAGGATTCATGGCCAGAATTTTTGCTTTTTAAAAACCAATTCTTGGGGGGTGCATTTTTTGAAAAAAATGGGTGTATTTTTGAAAAAAATTAACGTCGTTTCTTAGAGGTGCATTTTATTTATTTTTATTGCATTTTTCATAATAATTTTTTTTGTTGTTGAAAAGCAGAAATAGTTGAAAATAGTTTTTTTTTATTTCACAATCAAAATAGTTGTTTAAAAATTTCATAAGCAAAAATCGTTGGAACATATCCGAGAATTTATGGTCATTTATTCAAAATTGCTAAAAAACCGGGGTAATGTTTTCAAAAAAGTTTTCGGATTGTCTGTCCCACGCCTCTTCAAAATTTAAAAAAAAGCGCGACAAAAAAAAGGATACAAATATTTTAATAACTTTTTTGAATTTTATTGTTAAAATTTAGCGGGATCCCGCAAGTTTAGAAATGCGGGATTGCGGAATTAATCCCGGTGTTCCTATCCTGCAAAATTTTTAGTTCCAATCTCATAGCGGGATCTTTCAAATTGAAATTTCCGGGCTCTAATTATGAGCATTCGAAAAATACATGCGTTAAGCAGTGATGATTCGGAAATTGGAATTCAATGACATCCCTGATGCTGAGTATAGGTGTTAGAGCATTTTATACCATTCTTAATTTATAGCATTATTAACGAGAATGTCAACAAATGAATTTATGCTGCAAAAATTTAAAACAAGTAATTAAAACGGGGGCAGGGCTTGGATTCTTCCTTTCTTTCAATGGGCATCCTTTATTTTAGTTTTAATCCTTTTGAAATTTGGACCGTCCTTTATTTCAAAGATGTCCTTTTATATCGGCATTTTTCCCCATTAAATGTGAAAAATATCCATATTCCCAGACCGCTCCTATCGGCACCGCCGGACACTTCCCGTTGTCAAAACTTTTTTGAAGAATTTTCTCATAAATAAGTGATCGGTCCTTTGGAAAGGGAATTTGGCAGATCCGAGTCCCGAAGCAAAATTTATTTGCATTTGAAAATATATTATGCTTTACCTTTACAGTTGCCGGAGACAATTTAAGCACTACTCGTATTGAAAAAGAGCTTCACAAATTGCGCATTGGGCCTGAACAGGGGTACGGACATAAATTACAAATTTAACAGTTCGATTATGCCAACTGTATAGATTGTATATTGTGTTTGAGTTTTGTGGGCAGAATCCATCCCTGAAGCTCAAAATCAATTTTTTAAAAACAACCCTCATATAATCCGCGGCAGGAAATATGCTTTAACATAATTTAATGCCTTAATAATTTTTCCTGCACATAATTTTTGGGATTCATGAAATTGGAAAAACAAAATAATTGAGGTCATCATAAATATTCCTTTATTGTATCAAATTTTTTGGTCGAAAATTAAGGTGTTGGCTTAAAACCGCAATTGAGGGAAATGAATGGCTCCGTGCTGAACTTTTACGTTTTGCCGATTTTGCACGACAAGACCTTTTGAAAACGGTAAAAAGAAATTCGAAAATATGTGACAGCTCTGTAAAAAACAGCTATCCTATCTACGTTTTAATAATAAAACACTTAAATTCATCTGAGCGTGTTAATTATTTATTGATAAATCTTTAGACACTCATTGCCACACAATGTGCCAATATAACAAACAATGGCAACATGACCGAGATCGAAAAAGAAATGAAAGCAATCGAAACGCTTTTGAAGGAAATCACTAATCATATGGCAGATTGGATTGAAGAAAAACTTGTAAGTACTGAGAAATAACGAAATGTGACTTCGGACCGTTTGGGGTCGAATTCAATTTTAGTATAAGCGAAATACCTATTTTGAAATTTTTTGGGTCTGGGTTTCCAAGTTCCAAAAATTTGAGCGTTGGAATTACTCTGGTACTCATGGTCATGTTTGGGCAAATGCGAAATCGAGACAAATTGTTGTACCTTTTCTTGAATGAAATTGCAATGACCTAATCTTTTGGCGTTTTTAGTAGCATTTTCTGAGCTTTCTAATCATATAAATCAATATCTGAGATAAAAATATTTTGTTGGCCAAAAATTTGAAAAATTGTTCTTAACGCAATTTCGTTTTATGTTCTTTCATATTTTTTCTGCGGCTTGGTTATGACGAGAGAAGCCCAAACAAGCATTTTTCCTAACATTTTTTTATATTATTAGAAAGTCATAAAAGAAATGCTATAAAAAAGGCCAAAACATTTGTTCGTTTCAGATTCACTGAAAAAAGCAATAATTTGTCTCATTTTAATTTATATAGAGTAGAGCGGGATCGGGAATTTTGGGCTTAACCGGGACCGGTACCTGTTCGGGTTGAAAAAGCGGGAATTTTTGGCTGGGAAAACCGGGAAAAAACCCGGGGCTGGTCCCGGTCAAAACCGGGACCTCGGTACTCAGTTGTCCGTGTTTTGGTCCCGGTCCCGCTCTACTCTACATTTATACATACATTATATATGAAAAACGTTAATATAAAACATATTTATGCAGAAAAGTGGGTGGCCTAAAATTATGGAGGATTGCGCAGAGGAAGCACTAGGCAGCGCACCGATTGAAGAGAGTGCGGCCAACTACCAAGCTGCTTCTGTACGGGTTAAAAAGGCTATTGACCAAAGAGGTCCAGCAACGTATGTTCCCAGCATTTTGGAAATTTTGGAATTAATAATAAAATAATTAATGCAATTTTCAATAGTATGTAATTTTAGTATTTAATTTATTATTTTAGTTATTTCAACAATGTGTTGATATTTAATAAGTGGAATAACCCAAGACAAGTTGCGACAAAATGTGATGCATACCATTGCTTTCTCATGACTGATCAGAATGAAGTCAACGTTTTGGCAGTACGGTACTTGGACAATCAGTACGAACGAGCAAAACGTGCTAACAACTGGTACAATGAGAAAGTTGTGGAAATTGCAAACGTCATAGAGTAAATTTATGTAATTAAAATTTAAAATAAATTTTTAAACCGCTCGCATTTTAAAAAGAGAAATAGAAGTTTTGGTTAGCTTAAAGAGCCTTAAAATAAAAGCTTATTGAAAAATTAGGAAAATTAAATCATATATAAATTAGGGTCGCCAACTTTAAAATTCTGCGCCTTAACACGCACAATAGCACGTAAAATGTGAATCCCTAAATAAAAAACTAAAATAATCCCTAAGTTTTTGTTTGAAATTGTTCTTATTCGAAAAACTTTAAATATAATAATTTCCTTTAACATTTAAAAAATAAAAATTAACTTTTTTGATTCTTTATGGGTTTTGCTGTAAAACCTTTAATAATTTCATTTACAACTGAAATATAAGTTTTTTGCAAATTTTATGAGTTTGCTAATAAGATGCGGTAATAAAACATTTATTTGCCTATTTTAACCTTTTTAATGCCTATTCTACGATTTTTGTCCTTAAACTAGCACCTAAAAAATTAATTAGTGAAGAATAAATTTGTTGAACCCAATTTTGGAAAATAAGCACATAGTTCCGGTGCGGAACTGTCTGCATCTGCATACACAAAATGTACGCATGGCTGTCTTAACTGTTACTGGCAAATTTTTAATTTTGATAAATTTGAGCAAAATCTAACCAATCTTTAAAAACTCTTGATGGTACCTTTTGTACCGGATGAGAGCCCTGATTGCCTCTATTAATTTGGAGCTTAAACCCCAAATTAAGTCATTTTTCTTTATCTCTTAAAGTGATGTCTTATACCGCAAGCGCATATCGGCATCGCAAAATCTTCCTTATTTTTTTAAGAGTCAAAAATGTTTTTGAATTTAATAATATTTTATTTTTTTAAATTACTTACGAATCTGTTCAACTTTTTTTAATAAATTAAATTATAGTAATAAGAATTTTAAAAGAATAATATTTGGTATTCAAATCAGTATAAATTTTTTAGAGAGTGGCATAATGAAAACAGCAGCCAAATCTTGGAAAATTTAATGGAGATACTGCAAGAAAGGATTGAAGGTTTTTGTGACCCCGATCTATTCAAGAATGCCGCCATACTTAAAAATTGGGCCTTTTTCAAGAGTGACTCCGTAATCACAGTTGGTAAGGTTGCTTGAAAGATAATTAATTTTACTAGGCTTTTAGTTTTAATTTATTTTCAAGCAAGAATTATTTTTCCTCATAGGTCGCCCAGCAACATTTGCGAATGGCTTTCCGACGTTCCAATCATTCTTTTTGATTTTTGATCCATTTTTCACCGATTCGGTGCGTTATTATCTGCACGTTATGTTGTGAAGGATCACATACATGCAAAAGGGTTGAGCCAGGGCGTTTCACATACCAGGAACAAAGCATCCCGAGGCCATAAAAACTTTGAAAATCAGAATTCCCTCGAAACTGTTTTTGGAATCGGAACTCAGACCCGAAAAAGTCGGGAATCGGAATTACGTGCCATCCCTGGCCCGCCTATACGATGGGCGATTGGCGCAGTAGTGGGAGGGGGGGGGGGGTCATCAGGACCAAATTTCCACACGACGGTCCAAATTTTCTCAGGCTGCGACCTTTTTTTGCTTTTCAGACACCTTTTTTCGGCTCGCTTCCATTAACTTTTGTGAAACAGTGGGGCTAACGGTTCCGATAAGTTCCGCCGAAAAAATGTTTGGGTTTTTTAGTAAATTTGTTGCAAAGAAAATAACAAACATTTTAAATTTTTCTCTTTTCTTTTCGACGACTGTCCCTACCTCATTTATAGCCACCCACTTACGACTAAGTAGTTGGTGCGTCGGCGAACCCCTTGTGCATGTATTAAGGATCAGTAGATTTCGGGAATCCAATAACTAAAAGCTTAATTTTATATTCAATAAATTTTTAAATTCATGGATTATCGAAAATTTATTTTATTTAAAATTTTAATGAAGAGAAGAAAAATTATCTTTTCTTTTTCAAAACCATTTCGTCAGAAGTTTTTGTTCACTTAAATGAGTTAGCATCAAACCCTCCAATGCTTTGGATACATACTTGCTTCTTCAGAAGTTGCGGTAATTACTTGGATGGGTTTCGAGCCACATTTTGTTATATGCACGTAACTGGATTTTCGTTCAGTTACGGAAACCTTAATCCGTAATTATAGGAGGTAAAAACGCCATAATTTCCGTAATATTCAAATTTTCAATAACAAGAAGATTTTGAAAAATTTTATACGATTTATTACAATATTTTGTGCAAAAATAGCATTTACAAAAAAATAGTAAAAAAAAAAATCAAAAAATCGGCTTCAGTCATACAATTTTTTCACTTTTTCGAAGGAATTTTTTTTGTGACTGATTCATTCTTTTTGATATTAGGGAAATATTTCAAAAGTTGATCATTCAGCTTCGATTTAAATATTGAATCGACAAAACAGGGACGCTATTATTTTCTAGACGAAACCCCAAATTTGGGAATAGCCTTTAAATACCACAAATTACCAAGAATATGTCTGATTCTTAATTTCTAATCTTAATACGAGTAGCCCTTTAAAAAATATAAAAAATAATTTTTAAAAAAATTTCGAAAGAAATCGTCTAATCAAAAAACCAATTTCGTACCAAAATTACTGAAAATCCCAAAAAATCCGTAATGAGCTGAAATAATTCATTTTTTAAATATTAAATTTTTCATTGACTTAAAAAAAGACTCTTTATTAGATGTTTCTAAAAGAATTTTTTTTTTTGAAAACCACTCAGACGGGAACCGAACCCACATTTCAACCCATGGTTTCCATTTGAGACCGGACGGGATCGGGATCCCGCGGGATTTCTTCGGGATCCCGCGGGATTAAATTCGGGATCCCGACCTCGGGATCCGTCCCGAACGATTTTTTAAATTCATCGGGATTGATCGGGATCGGGATTTCATCGGGATCCCGAATCGGGATCCCTCCCGACCATTTACCAATCCCGCGGGATCCCGCGGGATTGAAGTCACGATAATTTTTCGAAAAATCTCCATTTTTAATTAATATCTTGAATTTTAAATTAAAAAATATTGTCATTTGCTAATTTTTCTTAAAAAATCCGTAAAAATCCAAAAAAATTTCCACAAGTCTCCAAAATTCCAATAAAATTTTCAAAGTTTAACGTAAAGGTTGGCCATTTTGTGACTTTTATTTTTTTCAAAAAAGAATTATCAAAAAATTTTTTAATTCCTAGAATATTATTTTAAAATTTTTAGGTAATATTATGACACAACAATTTCTAAGAATTTTGTGCAAAAAATTAGTTTAGAAATTGTTGTCTACTCCGATGCACTCAACGATTTGCTAATTTTCCTCAAATTGTTAAAACTGATCATAGGAGGCCAAAATACAAAAATTTATATTAATTAAATTGTAAAAAAACAATTTAAAGCTATGTTGTTAAATGTTCTAATTTTTGGTACTAAAATCTGATTTTTTAGGCATGATATTCGAATTTTGAAAATTTTCTAAAAACCTGATATAATTCCCATTCCTATTTTTCTTCAATGGAATTGATCAATTATAAATATTAGATTTTAACAAAACTTGACACAAAACGTAAAAAAAATTGAGTTTTTTTCAAATCCCGATAATCCCGCGGGATCCCGAAAAAAAATTTTCGGGATTGATCGGGATCGGGATCCCGAGTCGGGATCCGTCCCGATCGTTTTTACGAAATGTTCGGGATTGATCGGGATCGGGATTCAGTCGGGATCCCGACTCGGGATCCCTCCGACCTCAGTTGTCCGGTCTCTAGTTTCCATGTTAACCGTCCAATAAATTCTTCCTTACAAACTCTTCGAATTATTTTCAGTTTAGCAAATTAAAACATGAAAAATGCTTCAAAATCTGCTCTTGCATAACATTTTATCAATAAATTAGTTTAAAATACATATTTATATTTTCATTATTATTTAATCGGCTTTTTCTGCGTCGGTCGCTCGCCGGGAAACGTAATTAGGGAAGTCCAGATTGGTGCATTTTATTTCAGGTATTTGAAGTGCCATGATCGGTCTTTTGCTGTTCATCGGCATCGTCGGACTGTTCGCATTGGCACTTTTGGACTGCCTTTCTGTTGTAGAACCCCTTGTACTCAGCTCAACGGGAGGACCAACTGAGGTCAAACTTCAAAAACTGTTGGCATGCACAGCGCTGATCAAAATGGCCAGTCGAATTGGCAGCAGTTAACGGGTTTTTACGGACCCGTAGTCCGTGTTTTTTTGGGCCGATACGGACTTAATATGGAGTACGGACTTTACGGGTTTTTAGTCCGCATGGGTGCCTAGTCCGTAGTCCTGATCCGTATTTTCTCAAAATACCGATCTTTACATTTAATATTACAAATAAATTCAGAATAGCAAAAAATTAAATTCTAAAATTCCCTTTTTCCGGTAAGCATTGCTTTGCCCACCGTCGCCGCAGTTTGGTCATTCTCCATATTACATAATGAACATCAACCAATACCGAATGACCGTTCACACATCCGGTGACATTCTTTGACTAGATTTTTGAAAAAATATTTTTAAAATTTGTAATTAAAATGGCTGATAGGCAAAATTTTAAACAGAGACTACTTTTGACACCATTTCTCCCCCCACCGTATGCCGTGGTGATCATTCACGGCATTCTGATCGGTCTTCTTTCCCTTCTCGCGTTACTGTCCGCTTGCACTGCGATTTTTGCGGCAAATGCGCTCACAGAATGCATCGCCAAAATGGAAGGCGTGCCGTGGAATGGCGATTTCATTGGTGACGACATTTGGCTTGCCGTGCTCGTGTTCGGCTCGGACTGCTCGGCTCGGCCAACAAACGATCAATAACATTTGATACTTTAACGCGAAAGACCACCATCCCCCTGCCCTTTCCCTCTCTCGGTCTCGAGAATTTTCCGTCTCGGACATCACTAATTAAAGCCGAATTGATTTTCACTCATGTTTAATTTATCGAGCAAACCAAAGGCACATTAGTGCTCTTACATGGTGCCAAAAAGAAAACAAACAAATGAATTTGATCATATAAAAAATACAAAATGAATACCGTAATAAAATATATAAAAATAATTCAAATGTTAAAAATTCACAGGCGATTAAAATATTGTGTAAATATGGCACATGAATATTCCTACTCAGAACTCATTGCTTTTAGTAAACCCCTGAATTCCTTTGCCTTATTAATTTGTACCGTTTACCACTGGAAGGTTATTCCAGTTTTTTACTATTCTATTGAAAAAATTATTTTGTGTTTTGGCCGTGTGGCGCTTTACTCGTAAAAGTAAAGGCCTCCTGGGCCTTTCTGAGAAAAAGAAATTTTTCTCAGCTTCTAGGCTGGTGAAACCTTTAATTATTTTAAAAGCTGTTGTTAAATCATTGATTTTTCTTCTTTCTTCCAATTTGTGTAAACCCGTGATTTTTAGTCTTTCCCCATATTTTTTGTACACAAATCCACATTTTCTAAGTGCTTCTCTTGTGAAAAATTTTTGAACACGCTCAATTTTATCTATGTCTTTCTTTAAATTAGGATTCCAAACTTCGGTGGCATATTCTAATTGAGGTCGTACAAAAGTTTTATAGGCTGCTGTTAGAGTTTTTATTTCCCTGCTTTTCAACACTCTCAAAATTTGGAAAATTCTAAGATATGCGTTTCGTACAATTTTGCTAATATGTTCTGAAAAATTAAGTTTCGAGTCAATTATAATTCCCAAGTCACGTACATTTTCCGATTCTGAAACTCTTTTTGAGTTAATAAAATATTCTTTTTTCTTGTTATTTTTCCCTAAATAAAGAACAAAACATTTTTCAGTTGAAATTTCTAACCCATTTGTTTTTGACCATTTTTCCAAAGCCTCAATTGCTTTATCTAAATGATTTGTTTTATCATCATTTTCATGGGCATAATATAATTTTACATCGTCGGCATACATTTTTATGCCAACTGATGTCACTTCATTTGCAATAAAGGACGGCAGATCATTTATAAAGATTAAAAAGAGTAATGGCCCTAAGACACTTCCCTGGGGCACTCCCGAAAATATTTTGAAACTTTCTGACAATTCATCGCCGATTTTAACCTTAAAACTCCGATTTTTTAAAAAGTTAGTTAAAAAATTATAAATTTTTCCTTCAATTCCAATCTTTTTGATTTTTTGAAGTAATAAGTCAATCGGAACAGAATCAAACGCCTTGACAAAATCAATATAGATTATGTCAATTTGTTGATTCTTTTGTATAGAATTATATATATCATCCATCGTTTTTAATATTTGGGTTGTAGTCGATCTATTTTTTAAAAACCCAAATTGTTCTTTATCAAAGAATCTTGTACTGTTCAGAAATTCTAAAATTTTGTTACTCAAAATTCGTTCAAAAACTCTACAGACAGTGCTAGTTAAAGAAACCGGCCTATAGTTTAATGGATCAGTTTTTTCGCCTTTTTTGAAAATTGGTACAACTAATGATGTTTGCCATATTTCCGGAATTTGACCGGAATCCAAAATAAGCCTGAATATATCAGCTAATATTTTTGTGATTGGATCTGCGCAATTTTTTAATAAAATATAAGGGACATTATCCGGTGAGGTGGAATTACGCCGAGGAAGTCTTCTTAATATATTCCAAATTATGCCCGAGTTCAGTTCAATATCAAAAAGCTTAGTCTTATTCTGTGTTGATTGAGTTTGTGGACCATTAACAATTGATTTTCTTAAAAAAGACTTTTGAAATATTTCTGCTAATATTTTACATTTTTCTACATTGTTGGAAAACATATTTCCCGCATTATCAATTAGAGTAGGAATTTCAGAAATTTTTGATAACTTATTTCGTATAAATTTGTTAACTGAATTTTGCCCCTGGGAAATAATTTTTGACTCTTTTTCATTTCTGAATTGTTTTAATTGTATCTTCATTTCCCTTGAAATAATTCTGTAATTTAAAACGAGATCACTTTTTTCCGGGAATTTTTTTACAAGCTTATGTAACCGTAATTTCTCTGAAAATAAGTCTCTTATTTTTTGAGGGTATGATTGTTTTATTATCGATTTTAGAGGTCTATTGGGTATAAAAGTATCATATAATTTCAGTACTTTATTTAAGAATTCGTTATATTTTTGTTCAACGGTATACACAGAATTTATAGAAACATCAAATCTATTTTAAGTATAGCTCGATTTAATTTTGCAAAATTAATATTTTTAAAATCTCTTCTATAAACACTTGGATTTTTATGACTGAATTTTTCTTTTATTTGAAATCCGACCATTTTGTGATCGGATGTTGAAAAGTTTTCAAGTACTGTTAAATCATGAATTAATTCTGATTCACTGGTAATTACTAAATCTAAAATTGTTTTTTCCCTGGTTGGTTCCTTGACATGCTGTTTCAATTGTTTTTGGTCTATAAACTCAATCAGCATATTGGACACTGGATCATTTCTTTGAATTACCTTATTTTCATCCCATAAAATATTTGGGATGTTAAAATCCCCACAATATATGATATTTTCTGAATCGCTTTGGTCCGAAATAAATTTGAATAGCTTTTTAGTATTCTGAACTGTACAATTCGGTGGACGATATATATTTATGATTTGGATTGGTTTTTTAAAAAGTAATTTAATGTGTAAAATTTCGGTTTGGAATTTTGTCCCAGAGAATAGTGTCTGATATGGGATGATTGATTTTAATAGAATTGCTGATCCACCGCCCTTTTTATCATTTCGGTTCGCAAGCATTACTCGATATCTACCATTTATGGACAGTTCATTTTCTATTGTATTTCTGGGGTTTAACCAGGTCTCATTGATGATGAACATTGATGGATCATACTTTTGTGCTATGTGTTCTAAATCAGATATTTTATTTGAAATTGATCGGGCATTTATTAATAGGCAGGAAACCCAGGGATTTTTATTTAAGTATTTTCCATTTTTATGGTTTGGTTTGCTCGTGTAACATTATTGAGTTCTGAGTGGGCGAAGAGGGTGCGGAGTTTTCAAAGTAATAATGGAGAGGTCAACGACGACATATTTAAACATATTTTCACTTTGGTTCATGGCATAGGCCTTACGGCGAAGCTCATAAAGCAAATTGAGTTCAGGCCGGGTGAGATCCCGCCTGACCGAGACATTTTTTGGAAATTGAATGAATTTTGTGAGGGTTTTGCGAAAATTTTTAAGGAAAATGTCTCGGTTTTTTTTGTCCACAAATGGGACCTTGACAATTCGGTTTTTGCCCGAAGGCATTTGTAATTTTGGATGTCGATGGATCTCTTCGAAAATCACCTCATCCAACAGTCCACATTCGGCAGCGACCTTACGCACAAGTTCAACGGCATCGATTTGTTCTGGTACTTTCTCCAACACTGCTCTCTTCGATTTGGCGATAATCTCCTCCGAGTCCAACACGGCATTGTTGACCATTTGGGTGACCATTCCGATGTGCGGCGGCGGTTGACCCCAGAGAACACTGGGTGTGGAGTTGGAGAAGGACATTGAGTCCCCGGCGGATCTATCCTTTGTGTTGTCATTGACCAATTTCTGCACAAGTAGCTCCAGGCGATCCAGCCGCTCAACAATTGTGGCGTTGATCGACGGGTTGAGGGAGGAAACAAGCTTTTCAAGACGATCAAGCCGAATACCGATATCATCATTGTCTTCCAAAACAGGGGACATTCGACCTCTTTTTTGGGAGGATTTTGGCATTTGAATTATTTGATGAATCTTAATTTGGACAATTTCTGTCAAAAAAAATTTGGAACGCTTCACGAATTTGCGTGTCATCCTTGCGCAGGGGCCATGCTAATCTGTTTATTTTCCTTAAGTGTTCTGTTGTAATCCGCTCAATTGGTCACTTCCTCCGCCATTCTTCAGCTTGTGCTCCTCGTTGGCCTCCTTCTTCACGCTTAATTCTGCCCTCACAAATGTTTTTATTTGGTCAGCCTTTTGCATTAAAAAAAAGATAAAATATTTAATTTACCAGAAACTACAATTGATCAGTTCAATTTTCCTTCTCTGAATGATTAACAAGTTTTGCTCAATTCTCGGCTGCTGAACTCGCCCAACGCACTCTGACCAAACTTTTCCATAATTTTCTTGAATATTTCCAAATATTAAAAGCTTGAAAATTTAATTAGGCATAAAATCGGAAAATACTTAATTTTACAAAATATGACAATTTTCGAAAGTTCATGAAAGTATTTGTTTTTTAAAAATAGATTGAGCACAATTGGTTAATTAATCGTGACCGGAAAATGCGTCAGTAGAAAATGCGTCAGTGACACAAATATTTTTAAATAAAATACTGTAGCATTAAGTATGTATTATAAAAATAAAATTTTATAAGAATTCAATATCGGTTTAAATGCAAGGAAAGTAACTGAAAGCCACTAATCCTTCAATTTGGATCATTTATGCCGTTTTTGAATCAAAAATGCTAAATACGAAAATTCGGACTTTCGATTTTTTGTTCGAATTCGGGTCCAGGGTTCGGAATTGGCCGAAATGGATGTTCTTCGTGATCAGCGACCTCCGAAAATCCTTGCGAATTGGACAACGGACGAGCAAAAAACAACCATATGGATGAGCGAAAAAAGCAATTTGGCCATTGCTTGTCCATCCGACGCATTGGCACAGTCATCGGACGGAAATTCGGGGAAAACTTTGTCAGAGGAAAAGACAAAACGAAGGGATGGACAATCGGACAAAATGGACGAATTGCCGAAACGGCGGAATTCATCTGACAAGCAGCAGCCAAATCGCAATCGACGAATGCCGTCTTTGAGTACAGGCAAAATATTGCGCACAACGAATAGTGTCATCTTATTTTTGTTTTTCTCATTTTAATTTTTACTTTATTAAAGTCAGTTCGAATCCAATGTTTCTTTGGCATCGGTTCTTTCGGAATTGACAGAGATTCTCCACGGGCACTAATAATTTCAATTTCCGTTGCGCAATTCTTCCTAATTTTGCGTCGAATTTGCAAATATTCCAAAGATCTCTATTTTTAATTACCTAATCTATTTTAAATTTTATTTTGATTGCATTTAGAGAAAAAACGATAAAATATGTAACAGAATTGAAAAACGTATTTACTAGTACAATTAGAGAACAGATAGACAAAATTCACATGGCAAATTCAAACTGTACATGGTGAGCATTATATAATACATAAGTGATCGAATGTCTTCCGAATAATTCCGTCGCATCCTTCCGATTGTTTTTGCAATTCGATTCCCTCTCAATGACATGGCATTTACTGCTGCTGCTGCGGTTGCTCGTCCTGCTGCCTGAAAAATCAAAAAATATTTTTTGATCGGAAATTCTTTTTTTTTTCTTACGCATTGCCATCCTCCCGCTGCTCATTGTTAGCTGTGGTGCGAAAAAGGTCAATCATTTCGGCACGTCTGCTTTCTCGGGCCAAATCCCTCGCTCTTTTGCCTTAAATGGGGGGAGAGCAGTTAATCAGTTGGAGCATAACAATTGAAGGCTCTTTTGCTTCACTCACCGTCAATTCCCACTTGGTCTGCGTTCGCGCCGATTGCCAGCAAATGACGCGCCACTTCAGTCTTTTTCTGCTTCACTGCCCACATCAACGCGTTGTACCCGTCCATGTCAGCCTGATCAATGTGGGCGCCATGTTCGATGAGAAAAATGGCTGAAAATTGGGCAAAAAATTGAGTCGGCTTTTGTACCAATTACTTCTTACTAATATCCAAGCGTCCGAAGATGCACGCGCCCATCAAAGGTGTGATGCCGTCGACCGCTTGCTGGTTGACGTCAGCTGCCCACTCCTCCACCAGTAAACGGCACACCTCCAAATATCCATTAGCGGCGGCGTCCAAAAGAGCAAATCGCATCCCTCAAATTGAAAAAGACACATTAATTAGGACAATAATTATTTAGAAACGGGCAAAAACACACCGCTAAAATCGATCTGTTCAACGTTTGCACCGTGAGAAAGTAAGAGCGCACAAAGTTCGATCTGAACAAATAAAAATGCCAAGTTTTTCCAAGTTTTGCTTTTTTCACCCTTCCGGCACGGCAAACGACCATTAACGGCATCATTCCTTCGCTGTCCCCGAGATTGACGTTGGCGCCATTCTCCACGAGAAGGGTGACTGAAAATGGTGAAAGTGCTGATGAGAAATTATTCCGGACGATGATTCACCGATTTCTGTACTGCCTTTGCCACATGCGAGCAGCAGCGGCGTCAAGGAGGCGTCACTTCCCAAGTCAACGTCGGCACCATGAGCGACCAGCACACGGCACATCTCCAAATGGCGCATACTGACAGCAAGCCACAGGGGCGTAACGGCTTAAAACGGGGCGAAAAAGGGGATGAATTAGGCAACAGCACAATCAATCCGCAAAACGAAGTGCTCACCAATGTTCACACGGTTCACTTGGCGAACGGCGGCCTGATGCACGTCCGCGCCTTTCTCCAACTGAAAAATGTGCAAAATTTATTATTGTTGAGTTGTTGGCCCGAAAATTGTGCCGACCAAAAGTGCAGCAATTTCTGTGTTTCCTTTCATAATTGCGACCATCAGCGCAAAATATTGTTCGTTGTGTCGCGGGTCGTTCATCTGCAGCAAGGTGTTCAGCTCATCGACGCTCAGCGAGTCGATCAGCGCACGCAATCGGTCGATGTTTCCGCCGTGGATGTACTCGAAGAATTGGCCTGTGCGCTGCGCAAAGTCATCGACGGCACCGGAAGGAGCGGGAGGAGCAACATCATCAGCCTAATTAAAGGAGGGGAAAGCGAATTAGAAAGGCAATGCACAAATAAAATGAACAAAAAAAAATGCACCATGGGGGGCAATGAAAGTGTTGGCAGTACAATTGGACGACAAATGTGCAGCGCAATAATAGAAGGAAAGGAAGACAATGGAAAGGAGAAATGACAGCAAAAGGAAAAACGCACGCCCTTTTATACCATACATTTCCCACAAAGCCGGCCAATTTCGTCATCAGCAATTTCACCTTTGCGGAAAAGCATTAAGACCGGCTTTTGAACCGGTTTAAAATTCGAAAAATTGAGGAAAAATATGTAGGAGTTCCGGCAATCTTTCGGATTGCGGTCCCGAAAATATAATTTTTTTTTTTAATTCGTATGGCACTTTTTCTCGGAGTAGGACAAAACGTCGTCAGCCGAAACGTCGTCGGACGAATTTTTGGACCATAACTTTTTTCTTTCTCAACCAAATTAAACATTTTTGGTATTATTCGAAAGCATTTGAAAAACTCTATCAACCTGTAAAATTTTCAAAAATTGTATTCATGCACAAAAAATCAGGGCAAAAAAAGTTCAAAATACTAGGTTTTTGAGTCCCTTATGGCCATAACTTTTTTGAAACTTAACGAAAATTTTTGAAATTTTGCAAATTAATAATAAACACACAGAGCTATCCAACAACACCAACAATACTTAATTTGATTGACAAGGAACAAAGTTATGGTTCAAAAAGTCTTTTGACGACGTTTCGGCCATCACAGTATTCGGAAATTTTACCGAAAAACTATAATATTCGGTAAATCAATTGTTGGCAATCGTAAAGAATGGGGGTCCCTAATTTAACTTTTTTTATTTTGGGTTCAAAAACAGTTTCCGGGGGTTTTCGAGGGTGCTGATTACGAATCTGAACTCGAATTTGCCCAATTCCGAATTCCGGATCGGAATTCGAACAAAAAAATTGAGATTTTTTTTTCAAAATACGCGTTAAAATTGATCTAAATTTGACGTACAATTAATAGTTGAAGCATTATTTTGCATCAAAATAATAGTTGTTAAACGAATTCAAAGCTTTTACCCAGAAAAATGTACTTTTGGAAAAAAATTTACAACTTTTTTGTCCGAGTTCGGGTCCGGGGTTCGGAATTGGGCAATTCCGAGTTCAGATTCGTGATCAGCGCCTTCGAAAACCCCCACAATACTCATTTTGAGCTAAAATAAAAAATAATAATTTTAAATTTGGGACTCCCATTCTTTACGATTGCCCAATTGTTAAAACACAGATTTTTGTGCCAAAACAGACGGAGCTGTCAAAATGATTTTTTTTGTTATTTATCTAAATTATTTCATAGTTTTCTTATTTGTGTTTTTGCTCTCTCATTTTCCCTTTGTCTCCATTTCAGTTTGTCCTTTTTGACAGATCAATCAATTGGAAAAAGGGCAAATTGCACGCTAAAATTGCAGAAGAAATGAACAGACGGTAAGGAATTTTAAAAATTAAAATTTTCATAACCAATTTTTTTTGATGTTTCAGTTGGGTGTGCAACGATGTTTGGATGGACATTTTCCCACATTTTGACCGTCCTCAACTTGGCCTCAAAATGGCGCTGATTTCGCCCCGTTTTGATGCGCTAGTGGAAAAACATTTTGATAGCAAAATTGAATTGACCCTTTGGAGACAAATCGAAATTCGCAAGGACACTGATGCGGAAGCGCCGAAGCTTTTTGTCGAGGGCAAATCTGTTGAGGGATTTCCATTGCCGGACAGTCCGTTGCCCAACAAAATTCGCTTCAGACGACTCGTGATTTTGTAAACAATTCAAATTCAAGCATTGATTGTTGTTGAAAAAGAAGGGAACGTGCAGAATTGTGGTCCCTTATTAATGTATTTTTCATTTTGGATTCAAAAACAATGTCTACCGGGTTTTTCAAGGTTTTGATCAGTGTTTCGAATCTGATATCAGATTTGCCCGTTTTTGACCCACGGACCAGCAGAACACGAACAAAAAATTCGGATTTTTATTGCCTAAATTATAATCTTCAATATTCATGCATATTCTGAGGAAAAAAACCACATTTTATCTCAAATTCGGGTCGGGAGTTCAGACATGGGCAAATTCGTGCTGGGTCATTTCGTAAAATCCGCCATTTTAGCGAATTTTTAGACAAAACATGGCATAACTTTACATAAAAGCAATCAAATTTTACATTCTTTGGATAGCCAAACTTTTTCTCTATAAGCCTGCAAAATTTTAAAAAATTTGGGCAACTTTAGAAAAAGTTGTATGAAAATAAGTACTGTTTCTGACATAACTTATTTTAAATTAGATAATTTTGTTTGAAATTTTGCAGGCTTATAGAGAAAAAGCTTGGCTATCTAAAGGTACCAAGAATGTAAAATTTGGTTGCCTTCAAGCAAAGTTATGCCGTGTTTTGTCGAAAAATTCGCTAAAATGGCGGATTTTACGACACGTTCAAGGTGGCGGATTTTACGAAACGACCTAGCACCGGGCAAAAAATCCATGGACAGATTCGTTTATCAGAACGCTCTAAAACTCCGGTGGACAATTTTTTTGAATCCAATTTAAAAAAAAAAGTTAAATAAGGGATCACGATTTTCTTCACCATTGCCAACACAAAAAGGTATTATTTTTCAGGTACATTGACCACTCCGTCATATCCTTCTTCGTTCCAATCAGCACATTTTTGACAAAGGCACCAATTTGCGTCCGTGGATTCCTTTTTCTCATGCCATTGCGGATGTTCAGTGCATTTGGGATGTCTTCGTCTCTATGATTTGGCCCGTTTTTGAGCCAAACATTCACCATTTGGGCATTCCTAATGGCGATCAGTTGAACTATTTGTGCCGTTTCATTTCGCCGACAATTCTCTCCGATCTCTATCGGCTGAATTCAATCACTTCCGGTCGTCTGTTCCCCGATGTGATCGCTGCTGATGATGATGGGTCAACTACAACTCCTTCTGCCGGCCAAACGCTGTCCAAATGGTTGCACACGCCGAAAGTCAATGGGCAACCAAATCGAATGTATTGCGAAGATTACGACGAACAAGCAAAAAACTTGGATTGGATCAACAATTTCAAGAAGGTGTGGTCACATACTCATTCAATGTTGGGCAATAAAATACTCCCGATGGGGTACTTCCTTTGTTCCCCCCCCCCCCCCCCCCCCTTGAAAATTTTAAAAAATTCATATTTTGGGGTTTTCAAAATCCCTGATCACAAATTGACATCTGGTCATATATTTAACAAATATCTATGCTTTTTTGAAATTTTAAAGTTTTTCGGTGGGGGGGGGGGGGGGTAGCAAAATAAGGAAGTATCACCGATGTTACCACAATGAAGAACATTTATGGTTTTGCTTTTTCAATTTGATATTTTTAAGAAACAGGATTTACAAATTTCTGAAAACTTGGCTAATTCTTATTAAAGTTATTAAAATTCTAAATTAATTTCAATGGTTGTATATTACCAATATTTGGATTTGTTGCAATTTCATTTTTCATTATTCCCATTATTTAGACATTTATCCATGCCACCACTTCGGTCAGTTACAAAATTCATTTTGGAATTTGCACGCAGCCAATTCCAATTGTGCCATTTGAATTGGTCAACGAGCGGACCAATGAGAAGCTGACACTGACGAACACAGGCATTTGCGGCTCCATTAGTTGTTGGCTGTTAAAGCGATGTCCAATTTCGGCAGCGGTTCAGCAGCAGAACAATGACGAAAATTTGGCCACCAATTTGAACATTGTCATCTTTTGCTTGCGTTATGACAAGAATTGCATTGGGTGAGCAACAGCTACAAAAATTAATAAATGGGGGGGGGGTCAATTACGTAAATAATACGGGGGTTCGGGGCATTTTCGTAAGATTTTGGTGAAAATGTAAATGACCCAAGAAAAGTTGACACTTCAGAAAGACCAACTTTAGAAAAAAAAAAATTTCGTAATAAAATAAAAATAAAAGATGTATAAAATGGGAAATTTATGTTAAACAAAATCAGGGTTCGCATTCGTCATTGAATGGCAAGGACGTCCTGGAAATTGGGCCCTCTCCCTTGAAAATTTGAAAGTATCCTTGAAAAATGAGCATTGAAAGAAAAAATTCAAAAATTTAAATTTTTGACCTTTTATACCAAATTTTTATTAACTTATTGCATTATTGGTGCAAAATCTCGTATTAAATTGCACAAAAATTTACAAATTTTTTCCCGGCGGCGGGGATCTCTCTTTCGCCATTATCTCAAATTCGCAAAATCTGCATTTTTTGGTGAAAATTCTTTAATAAATTACACACTACCCGTCCTTGGAAATGGAGTCTGTCCAATCCGAATCCCGAACAAACCATAAAGAGAAAGATTTCATTATTCCCATACCTATTATAATAAGTTTTCTAAACCCATGATGATATATTTTTATATTCCTGATACCCATAAAAAATACATATGCAGTTAGGCAACCATTATTTCCAAAACTATATTCCCATACCTATTATAATAATTTTTCTAAACCCATGGTGATATATTTTTATATTCCTGATACCCATAAAAAAATACATATGCAGTTAGGCAACCATTATTTCCAAAACTATATTCCCATACCTATTATAATAATCTTTATAAACCCATGGTGATATATTTTTATATTCCTGATACCCATAAAAAAATACATATGCAGTTAGGCAACCATTATTTCCAAAACTATATTCCCATACCTATTATAATAATCTTTCTAAACCCATGCTGATATATTTTTATATTCCTGATACCCATAAAAAATACATATGCACTTAGGCAACCATTATTTCCAAAACTATATTCCCATACCTATTATAATAATCTTTCTAAACCCATGGTGATATATTTTTATATTCATGATACCCATAAAAAATACATATGCAGTTAGGCAACCATTATTTCCAAAACTATATTCCCATACCTATTATAATAATTTTTCTAAACCCATGGTGATATATTTTTATATTCCTGATACCCATAAAAAATACATATGCAGTTAGGCAACCATTATTTCCAAAACTATATTCCCATACCTATTATAATAATTTTTCTAAACCCATGGTGATATTTTTTTACATTCATGATACCCATAAAAAATACATATGCAGTTAGGCAACCATTATTTCCAAAACTATATTCCCATACCTATTATAATAATCTTTCTAAACCCATGGTGATATATTTTTATATTCCTGTACCCATAAAAAATACATATGCAGTTAGGCAACCATTATTTCCAAAACTATCTTCCCATAGCTATTATAATAATTTTTCTAAACCCATGGTGATATATTTTTATATTCTTGATACCCATAAAAAATACATATGCAGTTAGGCAACCATTATTTCCAAAACTTTTTCTAAACCCATGGTAATATATTTTTATATTCCTGATACCCATAAAAAAATACATATGCAGTTAGGCAACCATTATTTCCAAAACTATATTCCCATACCTATTATAATAATCTTTCTAAACGCATGGTGATATATTTTTATATTCCTGATACCCATAAAAAATACATATGCAGTTAGGAAACCATTATTTCCAAAACTATATTCCCATACCTATTATAATAATCTTTCTAAACCCATGGTGATATATTTTTATATTCCTGATACCCATAAAAAATACATATGCAGTTAGGCAACCATTATTTCCAAAACTATATTCCCATACCTATTATAATAATTTTTCTAAACCCATGGTGATATATTTTTATATTCCTGATACCCATAAAAAATACATATGCAGTTAGGCAACCATTATTTCCAAAACTATATTCCCATACCTATTATAATAATTTTTCTAAACCCATGGTGATATATTTTTATATTCCTGATACCCATAAAAAATACATATGCAGTTAGGCAACCATTATTTCCAAAACTATATTCCCATACCTATTATAATAATTTTTCTAAACCCATGGTGATATATTTTTATATTCCTGATACCCATAAAAAATACATATGCAGTTAGGCAACCATTATTTCCAAAACTATATTCCCATACCTATTATAATAATTTTTCTAAACCCATGGAGATATATTTTTATATTCCTGATACCCATAAAAAATACATATGCAGTTAGGCAACCATTATTTCCAAAACTATATTCCCATACCTATTATAATAATCTTTCTAAACCCATGGTGATATATTTTATATTCCTGATACCCATAAAAAATACATATGCAGTTAGGCAACCATTATTTCCAAAACTATCTTCCCATAGCTATTATAATAATTTTTCTAAACCCATGGTGATATATTTTTATATTCCTGATACCCATAAAAAATACATATGCAGTTAGGCAACCATTATTTCCAAAACTATATTCCCATACCTATTATAATAATCTTTCTAAACCCATGGTGATATATTTTTATATTCCTGATACCCATAAAAAAATACATATGCAGTTAGGCAACCATTATTTCCAAAACTATATTCCCATACCTATTATAATAATTTTTCTAAACCCATGGTGATATATTTTTATATTCCTGATACCCATAAAAAATACATATGCAGTTAGGCAACCATTATTTCCAAAACTATATTCCCATACCTATTATAATAATCTTTCTAAACCCATGGTGATATATTTTTATATTCCTGATACCCATAAAAAATACATATGCAGTTAGGCAACCATTATTTCCAAAACTATATTCCCATACCTATTATAATAATTTTTCTAAACCCATGGTGATATATTTTTATATTCCTGATACCCATAAAAAATACATATGCAGTTAGGCAACCATTATTTCCAAAACTATATTCCCATACCTATTATAATAATTTTTCTAAACCCATGGTGATATATTTTTATATTCCTGATACCCATAAAAAATACATATGCAGTTAGGCAACCATTATTTCCAAAACTATATTCCCATACCTATTATAATAATTTTTCTAAACCCATGGTGATATATTTTTATATTCCTGATACCCATAAAAAATACATATGCAGTTAGGCAACCATTATTTCCAAAACTATATTCCCATACCTATTATAATAATCTTTCTAAACCCATGGTGATATATTTTTATATTCCTGATACCCATAAAAAATACATATGCAGTTAGGCAACCATTATTTCCAAAACTATCTTCCCATAGCTATTATAATAATTTTTCTAAACCCATGGTGATATATTTTTATATTCCTGATACCCATAAAAAATACATATGCAGTTAGGCAACCATTATTTCCAAAACTATATTCCCATACCTATTATAATAATTTTCTAAACCCATGGTGATATATTTTTATATTCCTGATACCCATAAAAAATACATATGCAGTTAGGCAACCATTATTTCCAAAACTATATTCCCATACCTATTATAATAATTTTTCTAAACCCATGGTGATATATTTTTATATTCCTGATACCCATAAAAAATACATATGCAGTTAGGCAACCATTATTTCCAAAACTATATTCCCATACCTATTATAATAATTTTTCTAAACCCATGGTGATATATTTTTATATTCCTGATACCCATAAAAAATACATATGCAGTTAGGCAACCATTATTTCCAAAACTATATTCCCATACCTATTATAATAATTTTTCTAAACCCATGGTGATATATTTTTATATTCCTGATACCCATAAAAAATACATATGCAGTTAGGCAACCATTATTTCCAAAACTATATTCCCATACCTATTATAATAATTTTTCTAAACCCATGGTGATATATTTTTATATTCCTGATACCCATAAAAAATACATATGCAGTTAGGCAACCATTATTTCCAAAACTATATTCCCATACCTATTATAATAATTTTTCTAAACCCATGGTGATATATTTTTATATTCCTGATACCCATAAAAAATACATATGCAGTTAGGCAACCATTATTTCCAAAACTATATTCCCATACCTATTATAATAATTTTTCTAAACCCATGGTGATATATTTTTATATTCCTGATACCCATAAAAAATACATATGCAGTTAGGCAACCATTATTTCCAAAACTATATTCCCATACCTATTATAATAATTTTTCTAAACCCATGGTGATATATTTTTATATTCCTGATACCCATAAAAAATACATATGCAGTTAGGCAACCATTATTTCCAAAACTATATTCCCATACCTATTATAATAATCTTTCTAAACCCATGGTGATATATTTTTATATTCCTGATACCCATAAAAAATACATATGCAGTTAGGCAACCATTATTTCCAAAACTATATTCCCATACCTATTATAATAATTTTTCTAAACCCATGGTGATATTTTTTATATTCCTGATACCCATAAAAAATACATATGCAGTTAGGCAACCATTATTTCCAAAACTATATTCCCATACCTATTATAATAATCTTTCTAAACCCATGGTGATATATTTTTATATTCCTGATACCCATAAAAAATACATATGCAGTTAGGCAACCATTATTTCCAAAACTATATTCCCATACCTATTATAATAATCTTTCTAAACCCATGGTGATATATTTTTATATTCCTGATACCCATAAAAAATACATATGCAGTTAGGCAACCATTATTTCCAAAACTATATTCCCATACCTATTATAATAATTTTTCTAAACCCATGGTGATATATTTTTATATTCCTGATACCCATAAAAAATACATATGCAGTTAGGCAACCATTATTTCCAAAACTATATTCCCATAGCTATTATAATAATTTTTCTAAACCCATGGTGATATATTTTTATATTCCTGATACCCATAAAAAATACATATGCAGTTAGGCAACCATTATTTCCAAAACTATATTCCCATACCTATTATAATAATTTTTCTAAACCCATGGTGATATATTTTTATATTCCTGATACCCATAAAAAATACATATGCAGTTAGGCAACCATTATTTCCAAAACTATATTCCCATACCTATTATAATAATCTTTCTAAACCCATGGTGATATATTTTTATATTCCTGATACCCATAAAAAATACATATGCAGTTAGGCAACCATTATTTCCAAAACTATATTCCCATACCTATTATAATAATCTTTCTAAACCCATGGTGATATATTTTTATATTCCTGATACCCATAAAAAATACATATGCAGTTAGGCAACCATTATTTCCAAAACTATATTCCCATACCTATTATAATAATTTTTCTAAACCCATGGTGATATATTTTTATATTCCTGATACCCATAAAAAATACATATGCAGTTAGGCAACCATTATTTCCAAAACTATATTCCCATACCTATTATAATAATTTTTCTAAACCCATGGTGATATATTTTTATATTCCTGATACCCATAAAAAATACATATGCAGTTAGGCAACCATTATTTCCAAAACTATATTCCCATACCTATTATAATAATCTTTCTAAACCCATGGTGATATATTTTTATATTCCTGATACCCATAAAAAATACATATGCAGTTAGGCAACCATTATTTCCAAAACTATATTCCCATACCTATTATAATAATTTTTCTAAACCCATGGTGATATATTTTTATATTCCTGATACCCATAAAAAATACATATGCAGTTAGGCAACCATTATTTCCAAAACTATATTCCCATACCTATTATAATAATTTTTCTAAACCCATGGTGATATATTTTTATATTCCTGATACCCATAAAAAATACATATGCAGTTAGGCAACCATTATTTCCAAAACTATATTCCCATACCTATTATAATAATCTTTCTAAACCCATGGTGATATATTTTTATATTCCTGATACCCATAAAAAATACATATGCAGTTAGGCAACCATTATTTCCAAAACTATATTCCCATACCTATTATAATAATCTTTCTAAACCCATGGTGATATATTTTTATATTCCTGATACCCATAAAAAATACATATGCAGTTAGGCAACCATTATTTCCAAAACTATATTCCCATACCTATTATAATAATTTTTCTAAACCCATGGTGATATATTTTTATATTCCTGATACCCATAAAAAATACATATGCAGTTAGGCAACCATTATTTCCAAAACTATATTCCCATACCTATTATAATAATTTTTCTAAACCCATGGTGATATATTTTTATATTCCTGATACCCATAAAAAATACATATGCAGTTAGGCAACCATTATTTCCAAAACTATATTCCCATACCTATTATAATAATCTTTCTAAACCCATGGTGATATATTTTTATATTCCTGATACCCATAAAAAATACATATGCAGTTAGGCAACCATTATTTCCAAAACTATATTCCCATACCTATTATAATAATTTTTCTAAACCCATGGTGATATATTTTTATATTCCTGATACCCATAAAAAATACATATGCAGTTAGGCAACCATTATTTCCAAAACTATATTCCCATACCTATTATAATAATTTTTCTAAACCCATGGTGATATATTTTTATATTCCTGATACCCATAAAAAATACATATGCAGTTAGGCAACCATTATTTCCAAAACTATATTCCCATACCTATTATAATAAGTTTTCTAAACCCATGGTGATATATTTTTATATTCCTGATACCCATAAAAAATACATATGCAGTTAGGCAACCATTATTTCCAAAACTATATTCCCATACCTATTATAATAATCTTTCTAAACCCATGGTGATATATTTTTATATTCCTGATACCCATAAAAAATACATATGCAGTTAGGCAACCATTATTTCCAAAACTATATTCCCATACCTATTATAATAATTTTTCTAAACCCATGGTGATATATTTTTATATTCCTGATACCCATAAAAAATACATATGCAGTTAGGCAACCATTATTTCCAAAACTATATTCCCATACCTATTATAATAATTTTTCTAAACCCATGGTGATATATTTTTATATTCCTGATACCCATAAAAAATACATATGCAGTTAGGCAACCATTATTTCCAAAACTATATTCCCATACCTATTATAATAATTTTTCTAAACCCATGGTGATATATTTTTATATTCCTGATACCCATAAAAAATACATATGCAGTTAGGCAACCATTATTTCCAAAACTATATTCCCATACCTATTATAATAATTTTTCTAAACCCATGGTGATATATTTTTATATTCCTGATACCCATAAAAAATACATATGCAGTTAGGCAACCATTATTTCCAAAACTATATTCCCATACCTATTATAATAATCTTTCTAAACCCATGGTGATATATTTTTATATTCCTGATACCCATAAAAAATACATATGCAGTTAGGCAACCATTATTTCCAAAACTATATTCCCATACCTATTATAATAATCTTTCTAAACCCATGGTGATATATTTTTATATTCCTGATACCCATAAAAAATACATATGCAGTTAGGCAACCATTATTTCCAAAACTATATTCCCATACCTATTATAATAATTTTTCTAAACCCATGGTGATATATTTTTATATTCCTGATACCCATAAAAAATACATATGCAGTTAGGCAACCATTATTTCCAAAACTATATTCCCATACCTATTATAATAATTTTTCTAAACCCATGGTGATATATTTTTATATTCCTGATACCCATAAAAAATACATATGCAGTTAGGCAACCATTATTTCCAAAACTATATTCCCATACCTATTATAATAATTTTTCTAAACCCATGGTGATATATTTTTATATTCCTGATACCCATAAAAAATACATATGCAGTTAGGCAACCATTATTTCCAAAACTATATTCCCATACCTATTATAATAATTTTTCTAAACCCATGGTGATATATTTTTATATTCCTGATACCCATAAAAAATACATATGCAGTTAGGCAACCATTATTTCCAAAACTATATTCCCATACCTATTATAATAATTTTTCTAAACCCATGGTGATATATTTTTATATTCCTGATACCCATAAAAAATACATATGCAGTTAGGCAACCATTATTTCCAAAACTATATTCCCATACCTATTATAATAATTTTTCTAAACCCATGGTGATATATTTTTATATTCATGATACCCATAAAAAATACATATGCAGTTAGGCAACCATTATTTCCAAAACTATATTCCCATACCTATTATAATAATTTTTCTAAACCCATGGTGATATATTTTTATATTCCTGATACCCATAAAAAATACATATGCAGTTAGGCAACCATTATTTCCAAAACTATATTCCCATACCTATTATAATAATTTTTCTAAACCCATGGTGATATATTTTTATATTCCTGATACCCATAAAAAATACATATGCAGTTAGGCAACCATTATTTCCAAAACTATATTCCCATACCTATTATAATAAGTTTTCTAAACCCATGGTGATATATTTTTATATTCCTGATACCCATAAAAAATACATATGCAGTTAGGCAACCATTATTTCCAAAACTATATTCCCATACCTATTATAATAATTTTTCTAAACCCATGGTGATATATTTTTATATTCCTGATACCCATAAAAAATACATATGCAGTTAGGCAACCATTATTTCCAAAACTATATTCCCATACCTATTATAATAATTTTTCTAAACCCATGGTGATATATTTTTATATTCCTGATACCCATAAAAAATACATATGCAGTTAGGCAACCATTATTTCCAAAACTATATTCCCATACCTATTATAATAATTTTTCTAAACCCATGGTGATATATTTTTATATTCCTGATACCCATAAAAAATACATATGCAGTTAGGCAACCATTATTTCCAAAACTATATTCCCATACCTATTATAATAATTTTTCTAAACCCATGGTGATATATTTTTATATTCCTGATACCCATAAAAAATACATATGCAGTTAGGCAACCATTATTTCCAAAACTATATTCCCATACCTATTATAATAATTTTTCTAAACCCATGGTGATATATTTTTATATTCCTGATACCCATAAAAAATACATATGCAGTTAGGCAACCATTATTTCCAAAACTATATTCCCATACCTATTATAATAATTTTTCTAAACCCATGGTGATATATTTTTATATTCCTGATACCCATAAAAAATACATATGCAGTTAGGCAACCATTATTTCCAAAACTATATTCCCATACCTATTATAATAATTTTTCTAAACCCATGGTGATATATTTTTATATTCCTGATACCCATAAAAAATACATATGCAGTTAGGCAACCATTATTTCCAAAACTATATTCCCATACCTATTATAATAATTTTTCTAAACCCATGGTGATATATTTTTATATTCCTGATACCCATAAAAAATACATATGCAGTTAGGCAACCATTATTTCCAAAACTATATTCCCATACCTATTATAATAATTTTTCTAAACCCATGGTGATATTTTTTATATTCCTGATACCCATAAAAAATACATATGCAGTTAGGCAACCATTATTTCCAAAACTATATTCCCATACCTATTATAATAAGTTTTCTAAACCCATGGTGATATATTTTTATATTCCTGATACCCATAAAAAATACATATGCAGTTAGGCAACCATTATTTCCAAAACTATATTCCCATACCTATTATAATAATTTTTCTAAACCCATGGTGATATTTTTTATATTCCTGATACCCATAAAAAATACATATGCAGTTAGGCAACCATTATTTCCAAAACTATATTCCCATACCTATTATAATAATTTTTCTAAACCCATGGTGATATATTTTTATATTCCTGATACCCATAAAAAATACATATGCAGTTAGGCAACCATTATTTCCAAAACTATATTCCCATACCTATTATAATAATTTTTCTAAACCCATGGTGATATATTTTTATATTCCTGATACCCATAAAAAATACATATGCAGTTAGGCAACCATTATTTCCAAAACTATATTCCCATACCTATTATAATAATTTTTCTAAACCCATGGTGATATATTTTTATATTCCTGATACCCATAAAAAATACATATGCAGTTAGGCAACCATTATTTCCAAAACTATATTCCCATACCTATTATAATAATTTTTCTAAACCCATGGTGATATATTTTTATATTCCTGATACCCATAAAAAATACATATGCAGTTAGGCAACCATTATTTCCAAAACTATATTCCCATACCTATTATAATAATTTTTCTAAACCCATGGTGATATATTTTTATATTCCTGATACCCATAAAAAATACATATGCAGTTAGGCAACCATTATTTCCAAAACTATATTCCCATACCTATTATAATAATTTTTCTAAACCCATGGTGATATATTTTTATATTCCTGATACCCATAAAAAATACATATGCAGTTAGGCAACCATTATTTCCAAAACTATATTCCCATACCTATTATAATAATTTTTCTAAACCCATGGTGATATATTTTTATATTCCTGATACCCATAAAAAATACATATGCAGTTAGGCAACCATTATTTCCAAAACTATATTCCCATACCTATTATAATAATTTTTCTAAACCCATGGTGATATATTTTTATATTCCTGATACCCATAAAAAATACATATGCAGTTAGGCAACCATTATTTCCAAAACTATATTCCCATACCTATTATAATAATTTTTCTAAACCCATGGTGATATATTTTTATATTCCTGATACCCATAAAAAATACATATGCAGTTAGGCAACCATTATTTCCAAAACTATATTCCCATACCTATTATAATAATTTTTCTAAACCCATGGTGATATTTTTTATATTCCTGATACCCATAAAAAATACATATGCAGTTAGGCAACCATTATTTCCAAAACTATATTCCCATACCTATTATAATAATTTTTCTAAACCCATGGTGATATATTTTTATATTCCTGATACCCATAAAAAATACATATGCAGTTAGGCAACCATTATTTCCAAAACTATATTCCCATACCTATTATAATAATCTTTCTAAACCCATGGTGATATATTTTTATATTCCTGATACCCATAAAAAATACATATGCAGTTAGGCAACCATTATTTCCAAAACTATATTCCCATACCTATTATAATAATTTTTCTAAACCCATGGTGATATATTTTTATATTCCTGATACCCATAAAAAATACATATGCAGTTAGGCAACCATTATTTCCAAAACTATATTCCCATACCTATTATAATAAGTTTTCTAAACCCATGGTGATATATTTTTATATTCCTGATACCCATAAAAAATACATATGCAGTTAGGCAACCATTATTTCCAAAACTATATTCCCATACCTATTATAATAATTTTTCTAAACCCATGGTGATATATTTTTATATTCCTGATACCCATAAAAAATACATATGCAGTTAGGCAACCATTATTTCCAAAACTATATTCCCATACCTATTATAATAATTTTTCTAAACCCATGGTGATATATTTTTATATTCCTGATACCCATAAAAAATACATATGCAGTTAGGCAACCATTATTTCCAAAACTATATTCCCATACCTATTATAATAAGTTTTCTAAACCCATGGTGATATATTTTTATATTCCTGATACCCATAAAAAATACATATGCAGTTAGGCAACCATTATTTCCAAAACTATATTCCCATACCTATTATAATAATCTTTCTAAACCCATGGTGATATATTTTTATATTCATGATACCCATAAAAAATACATATGCAGTTAGGCAACCATTATTTCCAAAACTATATTCCCATACCTATTATAATAATTTTTCTAAACCCATGGTGATATATTTTTATATTCCTGATACCCATAAAAAATACATATGCAGTTAGGCAACCATTATTTCCAAAACTATATTCCCATACCTATTATAATAATTTTCTAAACCCATGGTGATATATTTTTATATTCCTGATACCCATAAAAAATACATATGCAGTTAGGCAACCATTATTTCCAAAACTATATTCCCATACCTATTATAATAATCTTTCTAAACCCATGGTGATATATTTTTATATTCCTGATACCCATAAAAAATACATATGCAGTTAGGCAACCATTATTTCCAAAACTATATTCCCATACCTATTATAATAAGTTTTCTAAACCCATGGTGATATATTTTTATATTCCTGATACCCATAAAAAATACATATGCAGTTAGGCAACCATTATTTCCAAAACTATATTCCCATACCTATTATAATAATTTTTCTAAACCCATGGTGATATATTTTTATATTCCTGATACCCATAAAAAATACATATGCAGTTAGGCAACCATTATTTCCAAAACTATATTCCCATACCTATTATAATAATTTTTCTAAACCCATGGTGATATTTTTTATATTCCTGATACCCATAAAAAATACATATGCAGTTAGGCAACCATTATTTCCAAAACTATATTCCCATACCTATTATAATAATCTTTCTAAACCCATGGTGATATATTTTTATATTCCTGATACCCATAAAAAATACATATGCAGTTAGGCAACCATTATTTCCAAAACTATCTTCCCATAGCTATTATAATAATTTTTCTAAACCCATGGTGATATATTTTTATATTCCTGATACCCATAAAAAATACATATGCAGTTAGGCAACCATTATTTCCAAAACTATATTCCCATACCTATTATAATAATTTTTCTAAACCCATGGTGATATATTTTTATATTCCTGATACCCATAAAAAATACATATGCAGTTAGGCAACCATTATTTCCAAAACTATATTCCCATACCTATTATAATAATTTTCTAAACCCATGGTGATATATTTTTATATTCCTGATACCCATAAAAAATACATATGCAGTTAGGCAACCATTATTTCCAAAACTATATTCCCATACCTATTATAATAATTTTTCTAAACCCATGGTGATATATTTTTATATTCCTGATACCCATAAAAAATACATATGCAGTTAGGCAACCATTATTTCCAAAACTATATTCCCATACCTATTATAATAATTTTTCTAAACCCATGGTGATATATTTTTATATTCCTGATACCCATAAAAAATACATATGCAGTTAGGCAACCATTATTTCCAAAACTATATTCCCATACCTATTATAATAATTTTTCTAAACCCATGGTGATATATTTTTATATTCCTGATACCCATAAAAAATACATATGCAGTTAGGCAACCATTATTTCCAAAACTATATTCCCATACCTATTATAATAATTTTTCTAAACCCATGGTGATATATTTTTATATTCCTGATACCCATAAAAAATACATATGCAGTTAGGCAACCATTATTTCCAAAACTATATTCCCATACCTATTATAATAATCTTTCTAAACCCATGGTGATATATTTTTATATTCCTGATACCCATAAAAAATACATATGCAGTTAGGCAACCATTATTTCCAAAACTATATTCCCATACCTATTATAATAATTTTTCTAAACCCATGGTGATATATTTTTATATTCCTGATACCCATAAAAAATACATATGCAGTTAGGCAACCATTATTTCCAAAACTATATTCCCATACCTATTATAATAATTTTTCTAAACCCATGGTGATATATTTTTATATTCCTGATACCCATAAAAAATACATATGCAGTTAGGCAACCATTATTTCCAAAACTATATTCCCATACCTATTATAATAATTTTCTAAACCCATGGTGATATTTTTTATATTCCTGATACCCATAAAAAATACATATGCAGTTAGGCAACCATTATTTCCAAAACTATATTCCCATACCTATTATAATAATTTTTCTAAACCCATGGTGATATATTTTTATATTCCTGATACCCATAAAAAATACATATGCAGTTAGGCAACCATTATTTCCAAAACTATATTCCCATACCTATTATAATAATTTTTCTAAACCCATGGTGATATATTTTTATATTCCTGATACCCATAAAAAATACATATGCAGTTAGGCAACCATTATTTCCAAAACTATATTCCCATACCTATTATAATAAGTTTTCTAAACCCATGGTGATATTTTTTATATTCCTGATACCCATAAAAAATACATATGCAGTTAGGCAACCATTATTTCCAAAACTATATTCCCATACCTATTATAATAATCTTTCTAAACCCATGGTGATATATTTTTATATTCCTGATACCCATAAAAAATACATATGCAGTTAGGCAACCATTATTTCCAAAACTATATTCCCATACCTATTATAATAATTTTTCTAAACCCATGGTGATATATTTTTATATTCCTGATACCCATAAAAAATACATATGCAGTTAGGCAACCATTATTTCCAAAACTATATTCCCATACCTATTATAATAATTTTTCTAAACCCATGGTGATATATTTTTATATTCCTGATACCCATAAAAAATACATATGCAGTTAGGCAACCATTATTTCCAAAACTATATTCCCATACCTATTATAATAAGTTTTCTAAACCCATGGTGATATATTTTTATATTCCTGATACCCATAAAAAATACATATGCAGTTAGGCAACCATTATTTCCAAAACTATATTCCCATACCTATTATAATAATTTTTCTAAACCCATGGTGATATATTTTTATATTCCTGATACCCATAAAAAATACATATGCAGTTAGGCAACCATTATTTCCAAAACTATATTCCCATACCTATTATAATAATTTTTCTAAACCCATGGTGATATATTTTTATATTCCTGATACCCATAAAAAATACATATGCAGTTAGGCAACCATTATTTCCAAAACTATATTCCCATACCTATTATAATAAGTTTTCTAAACCCATGGTGATATATTTTTATATTCCTGATACCCATAAAAAATACATATGCAGTTAGGCAACCATTATTTCCAAAACTATATTCCCATACCTATTATAATAATTTTCTAAACCCATGGTGATATATTTTTATATTCCTGATACCCATAAAAAATACATATGCAGTTAGGCAACCATTATTTCCAAAACTATATTCCCATACCTATTATAATAATTTTTCTAAACCCATGGTGATATATTTTTATATTCCTGATACCCATAAAAAATACATATGCAGTTAGGCAACCATTATTTCCAAAACTATATTCCCATACCTATTATAATAATTTTTCTAAACCCATGGTGATATATTTTTATATTCCTGATACCCATAAAAAATACATATGCAGTTAGGCAACCATTATTTCCAAAACTATATTCCCATACCTATTATAATAATTTTTCTAAACCCATGGTGATATATTTTTATATTCCTGATACCCATAAAAAATACATATGCAGTTAGGCAACCATTATTTCCAAAACTATATTCCCATACCTATTATAATAATTTTTCTAAACCCATGGTGATATATTTTTATATTCCTGATACCCATAAAAAATACATATGCAGTTAGGCAACCATTATTTCCAAAACTATATTCCCATACCTATTATAATAATTTTTCTAAACCCATGGTGATATATTTTTATATTCCTGATACCCATAAAAAATACATATGCAGTTAGGCAACCATTATTTCCAAAACTATATTCCCATACCTATTATAATAATTTTTCTAAACCCATGGTGATATATTTTTATATTCCTGATACCCATAAAAAATACATATGCAGTTAGGCAACCATTATTTCCAAAACTATATTCCCATACCTATTATAATAAGTTTTCTAAACCCATGGTGATATATTTTTATATTCCTGATACCCATAAAAAATACATATGCAGTTAGGCAACCATTATTTCCAAAACTATATTCCCATACCTATTATAATAATTTTTCTAAACCCATGGTGATATATTTTTATATTCCTGATACCCATAAAAAATACATATGCAGTTAGGCAACCATTATTTCCAAAACTATATTCCCATACCTATTATAATAAGTTTTCTAAACCCATGGTGATATATTTTTATATTCCTGATACCCATAAAAAATACATATGCAGTTAGGCAACCATTATTTCCAAAACTATATTCCCATACCTATTATAATAATTTTTCTAAACCCATGGTGATATATTTTTATATTCCTGATACCCATAAAAAATACATATGCAGTTAGGCAACCATTATTTCCAAAACTATATTCCCATACCTATTATAATAATTTTTCTAAACCCATGGTGATATATTTTTATATTCCTGATACCCATAAAAAATACATATGCAGTTAGGCAACCATTATTTCCAAAACTATATTCCCATACCTATTATAATAATTTTTCTAAACCCATGGTGATATATTTTTATATTCCTGATACCCATAAAAAATACATATGCAGTTAGGCAACCATTATTTCCAAAACTATATTCCCATACCTATTATAATAATTTTTCTAAACCCATGGTGATATATTTTTATATTCCTGATACCCATAAAAAATACATATGCAGTTAGGCAACCATTATTTCCAAAACTATATTCCCATACCTATTATAATAATTTTTCTAAACCCATGGTGATATATTTTTATATTCCTGATACCCATAAAAAATACATATGCAGTTAGGCAACCATTATTTCCAAAACTATATTCCCATACCTATTATAATAATTTTTCTAAACCCATGGTGATATATTTTTATATTCATGATACCCATAAAAAATACATATGCAGTTAGGCAACCATTATTTCCAAAACTATATTCCCATACCTATTATAATAATTTTTCTAAACCCATGGTGATATATTTTTATATTCCTGATACCCATAAAAAATACATATGCAGTTAGGCAACCATTATTTCCAAAACTATATTCCCATACCTATTATAATAATTTTTCTAAACCCATGGTGATATATTTTTATATTCCTGATACCCATAAAAAATACATATGCAGTTAGGCAACCATTATTTCCAAAACTATATTCCCATACCTATTATAATAATTTTTCTAAACCCATGGTGATATATTTTTATATTCCTGATACCCATAAAAAATACATATGCAGTTAGGCAACCATTATTTCCAAAACTATATTCCCATACCTATTATAATAAGTTTTCTAAACCCATGGTGATATATTTTTATATTCCTGATACCCATAAAAAATACATATGCAGTTAGGCAACCATTATTTCCAAAACTATATTCCCATACCTATTATAATAATTTTTCTAAACCCATGGTGATATATTTTTATATTCCTGATACCCATAAAAAATACATATGCAGTTAGGCAACCATTATTTCCAAAACTATATTCCCATACCTATTATAATAATTTTTCTAAACCCATGGTGATATATTTTTATATTCCTGATACCCATAAAAAATACATATGCAGTTAGGCAACCATTATTTCCAAAACTATATTCCCATACCTATTATAATAATTTTTCTAAACCCATGGTGATATATTTTTATATTCCTGATACCCATAAAAAATACATATGCAGTTAGGCAACCATTATTTCCAAAACTATATTCCCATACCTATTATAATAATTTTTCTAAACCCATGGTGATATTTTTTATATTCCTGATACCCATAAAAAATACATATGCAGTTAGGCAACCATTATTTCCAAAACTATATTCCCATACCTATTATAATAATTTTTCTAAACCCATGGTGATATATTTTTATATTCCTGATACCCATAAAAAATACATATGCAGTTAGGCAACCATTATTTCCAAAACTATATTCCCATACCTATTATAATAATTTTTCTAAACCCATGGTGATATATTTTTATATTCCTGATACCCATAAAAAATACATATGCAGTTAGGCAACCATTATTTCCAAAACTATATTCCCATACCTATTATAATAAGTTTTCTAAACCCATGGTGATATATTTTTATATTCCTGATACCCATAAAAAATACATATGCAGTTAGGCAACCATTATTTCCAAAACTATATTCCCATACCTATTATAATAATTTTTCTAAACCCATGGTGATATATTTTTATATTCCTGATACCCATAAAAAATACATATGCAGTTAGGCAACCATTATTTCCAAAACTATATTCCCATACCTATTATAATAAGTTTTCTAAACCCATGGTGATATATTTTTATATTCCTGATACCCATAAAAAATACATATGCAGTTAGGCAACCATTATTTCCAAAACTATATTCCCATACCTATTATAATAATTTTTCTAAACCCATGGTGATATATTTTTATATTCCTGATACCCATAAAAAATACATATGCAGTTAGGCAACCATTATTTCCAAAACTATATTCCCATACCTATTATAATAATTTTTCTAAACCCATGGTGATATATTTTTATATTCCTGATACCCATAAAAAATACATATGCAGTTAGGCAACCATTATTTCCAAAACTATATTCCCATACGGAGATATATTTTTATATTCCTGATACCCATAAAAAATACATATGCAGTTAGGCAACCATTATTTCCAAAACTATATTCCCATACCTATTATAATAATTTTTCTAAACCCATGGTGATATATTTTTATATTCCTGATACCCATAAAAAATACATATGCAGTTAGGCAACCATTATTTCCAAAACTATATTCCCATACCTATTATAATAATTTTTCTAAACCCATGGTGATATATTTTTATATTCCTGATACCCATAAAAAATACATATGCAGTTAGGCAACCATTATTTCCAAAACTATATTCCCATACCTATTATAATAATTTTTCTAAACCCATGGTGATATTTTTTATATTCCTGATACCCATAAAAAATACATATGCAGTTAGGCAACCATTATTTCCAAAACTATATTCCCATACCTATTATAATAATTTTTCTAAACCCATGGTGATATATTTTTATATTCCTGATACCCATAAAAAATACATATGCAGTTAGGCAACCATTATTTCCAAAACTATATTCCCATACCTATTATAATAATTTTTCTAAACCCATGGTGATATATTTTTATATTCCTGATACCCATAAAAAATACATATGCAGTTAGGCAACCATTATTTCCAAAACTATATTCCCATACCTATTATAATAAGTTTTCTAAACCCATGGTGATATATTTTTATATTCCTGATACCCATAAAAAATACATATGCAGTTAGGCAACCATTATTTCCAAAACTATATTCCCATACCTATTATAATAATTTTTCTAAACCCATGGTGATATATTTTTATATTCCTGATACCCATAAAAAATACATATGCAGTTAGGCAACCATTATTTCCAAAACTATATTCCCATACCTATTATAATAATTTTTCTAAACCCATGGTGATATATTTTTATATTCCTGATACCCATAAAAAATACATATGCAGTTAGGCAACCATTATTTCCAAAACTATATTCCCATACCTATTATAATAAGTTTTCTAAACCCATGGTGATATATTTTTATATTCCTGATACCCATAAAAAATACATATGCAGTTAGGCAACCATTATTTCCAAAACTATATTCCCATACCTATTATAATAATTTTTCTAAACCCATGGTGATATATTTTTATATTCCTGATACCCATAAAAAATACATATGCAGTTAGGCAACCATTATTTCCAAAACTATATTCCCATACCTATTATAATAATTTTTCTAAACCCATGGTGATATATTTTTATATTCCTGATACCCATAAAAAATACATATGCAGTTAGGCAACCATTATTTCCAAAACTATATTCCCATACCTATTATAATAATCTTTCTAAACCCATGGTGATATATTTTTATATTCCTGATACCCATAAAAAATACATATGCAGTTAGGCAACCATTATTTCCAAAACTATATTCCCATACCTATTATAATAATTTTTCTAAACCCATGGTGATATATTTTTATATTCCTGATACCCATAAAAAATACATATGCAGTTAGGCAACCATTATTTCCAAAACTATATTCCCATACCTATTATAATAATTTTTCTAAACCCATGGTGATATATTTTTATATTCCTGATACCCATAAAAAATACATATGCAGTTAGGCAACCATTATTTCCAAAACTATATTCCCATACCTATTATAATAATTTTTCTAAACCCATGGTGATATATTTTTATATTCCTGATACCCATAAAAAATACATATGCAGTTAGGCAACCATTATTTCCAAAACTATATTCCCATACCTATTATAATAATTTTTCTAAACCCATGGTGATATTTTTTATATTCCTGATACCCATAAAAAATACATATGCAGTTAGGCAACCATTATTTCCAAAACTATATTCCCATACCTATTATAATAAGTTTTCTAAACCCATGGTGATATATTTTTATATTCCTGATACCCATAAAAAATACATATGCAGTTAGGCAACCATTATTTCCAAAACTATATTCCCATACCTATTATAATAATTTTTCTAAACCCATGGTGATATATTTTTATATTCCTGATACCCATAAAAAATACATATGCAGTTAGGCAACCATTATTTCCAAAACTATATTCCCATACCTATTATAATAATTTTTCTAAACCCATGGTGATATATTTTTATATTCCTGATACCCATAAAAAATACATATGCAGTTAGGCAACCATTATTTCCAAAACTATATTCCCATACCTATTATAATAATTTTTCTAAACCCATGGTGATATATTTTTATATTCCTGATACCCATAAAAAATACATATGCAGTTAGGCAACCATTATTTCCAAAACTATATTCCCATACCTATTATAATAATTTTTCTAAACCCATGGTGATATATTTTTATATTCCTGATACCCATAAAAAATACATATGCAGTTAGGCAACCATTATTTCCAAAACTATATTCCCATACCTATTATAATAATTTTTCTAAACCCATGGTGATATATTTTTATATTCCTGATACCCATAAAAAATACATATGCAGTTAGGCAACCATTATTTCCAAAACTATATTCCCATACCTATTATAATAATTTTTCTAAACCCATGGTGATATATTTTTATATTCCTGATACCCATAAAAAATACATATGCAGTTAGGCAACCATTATTTCCAAAACTATATTCCCATACCTATTATAATAAGTTTTCTAAACCCATGGTGATATATTTTTATATTCCTGATACCCATAAAAAATACATATGCAGTTAGGCAACCATTATTTCCAAAACTATCTTCCCATAGCTATTATAATAATTTTTCTAAACCCATGGTGATATATTTTTATATTCCTGATACCCATAAAAAATACATATGCAGTTAGGCAACCATTATTTCCAAAACTATATTCCCATACCTATTATAATAATTTTTCTAAACCCATGGTGATATATTTTTATATTCCTGATACCCATAAAAAATACATATGCAGTTAGGCAACCATTATTTCCAAAACTATATTCCCATACCTATTATAATAATTTTTCTAAACCCATGGTGATATATTTTTATATTCCTGATACCCATAAAAAATACATATGCAGTTAGGCAACCATTATTTCCAAAACTATATTCCCATACCTATTATAATAATTTTTCTAAACCCATGGTGATATTTTTTTATATTCATGATACCCATAAAAAATACATATGCAGTTAGGCAACCATTATTTCCAAAACTATATTCCCATACCTATTATAATAATTTTTCTAAACCCATGGTGATATATTTTTATATTCCTGATACCCATAAAAAATACATATGCAGTTAGGCAACCATTATTTCCAAAACTATATTCCCATACCTATTATAATAATCTTTCTAAACCCATGGTGATATATTTTTATATTCCTGATACCCATAAAAAATACATATGCAGTTAGGCAACCATTATTTCCAAAACTATATTCCCATACCTATTATAATAATTTTTCTAAACCCATGGTGATATATTTTTATATTCCTGATACCCATAAAAAATACATATGCAGTTAGGCAACCATTATTTCCAAAACTATATTCCCATACCTATTATAATAATTTTTCTAAACCCATGGTGATATATTTTTATATTCCTGATACCCATAAAAAATACATATGCAGTTAGGCAACCATTATTTCCAAAACTATATTCCCATACCTATTATAATAATTTTTCTAAACCCATGGTGATATATTTTTATATTCCTGATACCCATAAAAAATACATATGCAGTTAGGCAACCATTATTTCCAAAACTATATTCCCATACCTATTATAATAATTTTTCTAAACCCATGGTGATATATTTTTATATTCCTGATACCCATAAAAAATACATATGCAGTTAGGCAACCATTATTTCCAAAACTATATTCCCATACCTATTATAATAATTTTTCTAAACCCATGGTGATATATTTTTATATTCCTGATACCCATAAAAAATACATATGCAGTTAGGCAACCATTATTTCCAAAACTATATTCCCATACCTATTATAATAATTTTTCTAAACCCATGGTGATATATTTTTATATTCCTGATACCCATAAAAAATACATATGCAGTTAGGCAACCATTATTTCCAAAACTATATTCCCATACCTATTATAATAAGTTTTCTAAACCCATGGTGATATATTTTTATATTCCTGATACCCATAAAAAATACATATGCAGTTAGGCAACCATTATTTCCAAAACTATATTCCCATACCTATTATAATAATTTTTCTAAACCCATGGTGATATATTTTTATATTCCTGATACCCATAAAAAATACATATGCAGTTAGGCAACCATTATTTCCAAAACTATATTCCCATACCTATTATAATAATTTTTCTAAACCCATGGTGATATTTTTTTATATTCCTGATACCCATAAAAAATACATATGCAGTTAGGCAACCATTATTTCCAAAACTATATTCCCATACCTATTATAATAATTTTTCTAAACCCATGGTGATATATTTTTATATTCCTGATACCCATAAAAAATACATATGCAGTTAGGCAACCATTATTTCCAAAACTATATTCCCATACCTATTATAATAAGTTTTCTAAACCCATGGTGATATATTTTTATATTCCTGATACCCATAAAAAATACATATGCAGTTAGGCAACCATTATTTCCAAAACTATATTCCCATACCTATTATAATAATTTTTCTAAACCCATGGTGATATATTTTTATATTCCTGATACCCATAAAAAATACATATGCAGTTAGGCAACCATTATTTCCAAAACTATATTCCCATACCTATTATAATAAGTTTTCTAAACCCATGGTGATATATTTTTATATTCCTGATACCCATAAAAAATACATATGCAGTTAGGCAACCATTATTTCCAAAACTATATTCCCATACCTATTATAATAATTTTTCTAAACCCATGGTGATATTTTTTTATATTCATGATACCCATAAAAAATACATATGCAGTTAGGCAACCATTATTTCCAAAACTATATTCCCATACCTATTATAATAATTTTTCTAAACCCATGGTGATATTTTTTTATATTCATGATACCCATAAAAAATACATATGCAGTTAGGCAACCATTATTTCCAAAACTATATTCCCATACCTATTATAATAATTTTTCTAAACCCATGGTGATATATTTTTATATTCCTGATACCCATAAAAAATACATATGCAGTTAGGCAACCATTATTTCCAAAACTATATTCCCATACCTATTATAATAATTTTTCTAAACCAATGGTGATATTTTTTTATATTCCTGATACCCATAAAAAATACATATGCAGTTAGGCAACCATTATTTCCAAAACTATATTCCCATGCCTATTATAATAAGTTTTCTAAACCCATGGTGATATATTTTTATATTCCTGATACCCATAAAAAATACATATGCAGTTAGGCAACCATTATTTCCAAAACTATATTCCCATACCTATTATAATAATTTTTCTAAACCCATGGAGATATATTTTTATATTCCTGATACCCATAAAAAATACATATGCAGTTAGGCAACCATTATTTCCAAAACTATATTCCCATACCTATTATAATAATTTTTCTAAACCCATGGAGATATATTTTTATATTCCTGATACCCATAAAAAATACATATGCAGTTAGGCAACCATTATTTCCAAAACTATATTCCCATACCTATTATAATAAGTTTTCTAAACCCATGGTGATATATTTTTATATTCCTGATACCCATAAAAAATACATATGCAGTTAGGCAACCATTATTTCCAAAACTATATTCCCATACCTATTATAATAATTTTTCTAAACCCATGGTGATATTTTTTCATATTCATGATACCCATAAAAAATACATATGAAGTTAGGCAACCATTATTTCCAAAACTATATTCCCATACCTATTATAATAATTTTTCTAAACCCATGGTGATATATTTTTATATTCCTGATACCCACTAAAAATACATATGCAGTTAGGCAACCATTATTTCCAAAACTATATTCCCATACCTATTATAATAAGTTTTCTAAACCCATGGTGATATATTTTTATATTCCTGATACCCATAAAAAATACATATGCAGTTAGGCAACCATTAATTCCAAAACTATATTCCCATACCTATTATAATAATTTTTCTAAACCCATGGTGATATTTTTTTATATTCCTGATACCCATAAAAAAATACATATGCATTTAGGCAACCATTATTTCCAAAACTATATTCCCATACCTATTATAATAAGTTTTCTAAACCCATGGTGATATATTTGGTAATTTGAGGCGCTGATCACGAATATGACATTTATTTTTCAAAATTCCGAATCCCGAACACGAATTCGAACAAAATTTCTAAATTCATAAATTACAAGGAAAACATACTTCTAAGGGTTTTCGAGGTCGCTGAAAACGGTTATGACATTCATTTTGGCCAAATTCCAAAACCCGAACCCGGATTCGAACAAAAACCCGAGATTTAATTTACGACAAAATTACAAGTTAAATATAAAACACTTTTATAGGATTTCTTAAGTGCTGAAAACGCCTAAACCCTTAAAAAAACTATGCGGCAATGCGTTTAAACCGGTTTTTGAACCGGTTTAAATCACGAAAAAATGTAAAAATTGGGTCCTCCTAACCTTTTAAAACGGTCAAAATCACACAAATTTGGTATCATTCGAAAGCTCTTGATGAATTAAGTCTAAAAAACAAGGTATAAATTCGAACCGACGTTATCTGAGCACTGGGACAATTAATTCCCAGTGAAAATGGACACTTCAGTACCGAAAAATAATAAACGGGAAATAACAATTTAAAAGCAAAAATTTCGCAAAAGGGAGCATGCGAAGACGGCGGCCAGTAGTGGGGCGAGACGGAGGGCGGAGGAAGATGTCTGACGGGCGGTTGACTGCGGGGGCCCGAAGGGCACCCGCCAATCAGTCAACCGCCTGCGGATCACGCGCGGACTTCTTACGTAGCCCGTAGTCTCGCCCCACCTACTGGCCGCCGTAGTCGAGTGTGCGGCGGTTTTTTAGCGCAATAAGCAAATTCAATCTTTTATATTTGACGTTCTATCGTTTTTGTTCAAATTTTAAATTTTGTCGTAAATTAAATCTGGTTTTTTGTTCGAATCCGGGTTCGGCTTTTGGAATTTGGCCAAAATGGATGTCATAACCATTTTCAGCGACCTCGAAAACCCCTAAAAATATGTTTTCATTGTAATTTATGAATTTCGAATTTTTGTTCGAATTCGGGTTCGGGATTCGGAATTTTGAAAAATAAATGTCATATTCGTGATCAGCGCCCCAAATTACCTTAGAAATGACTTTTTATTTGAAAATTTCAGGGGGGGTCACAAAACCGAAAGTACCAAAAAATTCATCCAAGTTTCATTGCCTTTTATCGGCCGAAATTTTATTTTTCGGAATTTTCTTTGTATTTTTCGGCATTTTCTTCATTAAAATTCAAATTTAGACTCAAAAAGTAAAAAAAATCACGAAAAAGTCGCAAAAACTCAAAAAAGTCATAAAAATCCCAAAAAGTGTAAAAAAGTTAAAAAAAAATCGCAAAAAAATGCATGTCAGAAGCTTCAAACAAAGTTTAGAACACTTTTTAAGTCATTTAAAGGCCATTTAGAGTCAGCAAAAAAAAGTCATTTGACTTAAATTCCCAGCCCTAGTGATAAAGCTTGACATCGCATCTCCCGCATAAATATGCCGTGTTTTCGCGCATTTTTAAAATTTGCTTCAGACCATATAAATAGGAGGGATTCAGAAACGATGAACCTTATGAAAGCTAAAAATGCGTGCGCTTCAATTTTTAAATTTGATGAAAATTTTGGTCATTTTTAACAACCATCCGTTAACAAATTGCATTCAATTCTCAAAATTTTTCCCGGCGGTGCCTATAGGCAATTCATTTCTTGGGAATAATTACAAAGGATATAATGACAAATCTTAAAGGTAATACGAGCTTAATTGGAACAGATTTTGGGTGATTTTTATCGGACCAATATTAATTTGCTTTATGTAGAAAAAATGTGGTCAATTAACCGTAAAAGAAATTCAAAAATTCGGGTGGGCGGCAGGTGAACGGTTCGGGTGGTGGTGGAGCATCATTTACGTAAGCTGCTAAAAATGTAAACTCCATAACTCAAAATATATCCCTCCCAAACCCTTAATCCCTGTACTTATGTACATATAAAAGTGCCAATTCATTTTCCACTGTTTTTTCGCAAAAGAGACTTTATCGTTCGTTTATCATGGTAGAGCAAAAACATAATTGAGAGACAACACATAGCGATTAAATCGACAATACAACATCAGGATGCCTTCACTGACAATATTAAAGGGACATTCATACAACGGATGTATGATCTCACAGGCATACATAGGAAATGAATACTGCACAACACAAACAATGGGAGAAAGAGGGGCGCTCTTAACACATTTATGACGGACAAAAAATACGGTTAATTTCTGTTGGATAATCGCTTTTCATCCGATTCATCCTCATCCATTGCTGATGTTCTTTTGATTCTCCTCGGCATGAGCTCCATCCGCTGCTGTCCCACCGGTGTTGGTCGTCGCCTCCGCCTCGGAACCACGCGATGACCCATCCGTTGCATTCCGCGCAAAATCTGAATTTTGAAAGTCAGATTCGAAAATCAGCATCCTTTACTCTTCCAAATTCTTGAAAAACTCACGTTTACTTTGCTGGGAAGCGTCGGAGTTGTTCGTCGCCGTCGTCGAATTCGTCGCGGCATCAGCACCAGTGGCGGTGTTAGTGGCTCCATCTTTGTTCGACGATTTCGCCGTCTTATTCTTGCTGGCATTGTGTTGGCGGTTGATCGTAGCACGGTTAGTCGGACGACGGCTTCCGGGCGGATGAGCATCTTTCTTCATCGGTGACTTGCTCACTGAACGCGACTTTCTTGAATGACTTCGACGCTGCGATGACGCTTCGGTCTGGTGTGTTCGCTGAATGGGAAATCAATTAAGACAACGGCACAATTAAATATTGATGGCATTCCCACCTTTCCCGATGTCGACTTGCGCGAAGCCTTTCTCTCGTCTCCACTGGTCGATTGCGACGCAGTTGAAGTCATCTTTGTGCGCGCGGAGTGTTCGTTGTTGTTGTTGAGAAATGACATGATCTCTCGTAGAATTCGTCCAACCGCGTACTTTTTCCCGTTTGTCAAGAGACCGACAATCCACCCCGGGTCCACACCATCTTGGCCACCGTTGAGCTGAAAATGTTGACGGAGAAGGTCATTCAAATCGCGCGCTATTTGATTTCTTTCGCGGGCCAGGTCGTTGTTTTCCTTCAACAGAAGTATGATTCGTGCCAGCTAAATGGGTGAAAAAGTTTAAATGGAATGATTTTGAATTTCAACGACCGTGTCTCCCGTCTCAATGCTGTCACAGTCCTCTTCGTCCTCTTCACATGATGACTCGCTTCTTCTGTTGTTGTCACTGTCCTCTTCATCCTCTTCACATGATGACTCGCTTCTTCTGTTGTTGTCACTGTCCTCTTCGTCCTCTTCACATGATGACTCGCTTCTTCTGTTGTTGTCACTGTCCTCTTCGTCCTCTTCACATGATGACTCGCTTCTTCTGTTGTTGTCACTGTCCTCTTCGTCCTCTTCACATGATGACTCGCTTCTGCTGTTGTTGCCACTGTCCTCTTCAGATGACGACGACCCGTTGTCACTGTCCGCTTCGGTGCCGTCTTCAGTTGGTGCTGCTGTTGCTTCATTTGTTCGGTTGTTGCTTGCGCCATCATCCTGTAAAAAAAACGGAATTTTTATGTTAAAATCTGAAAACAGAATCTCACTCACTTGCTCATCGCTTTCGCGCTGCACGGAGTCAGGTGAATGTCGAACCATTTGGACGACAAACGAACAAAGAAAATAATTTTGTGAATGATATGAAAACAAAAATTTTGCCCTTTATATACACCTCGTACTTTCAATTCACTCAACAGTTCGACCGACCTCTTTTTTGTTCGTTTGAGCACTGCTATTTAAGCGGAAAAATTTTGGAAAATTTTCCAATTAATTTTTAAATAATCCAAAAATCAAGTTATGAAAAAGCAAGATTTTATGCATAATAATTCTTTGCAAATTTTATGAAGAGCAGCCGTTTTCTAACACAATAACATCCTTGCCTTAAAGTACCAAAAAACATTGACTGGTAATACAATAGGTATATGTAAAATTTTGCATTTCCATTTTTCGGACCCATTAAACTGAACAGGGCAGTAAATAGGTAATTGGAAAAATGCTGCAAAATCACAAGTTTCAAAAAGCACTATCAAATATCTCGTTATTTTGGGTTGAAAGCTAGGGACGTAAAATCTGTTAGACATAGTCACAAACGAAGAAATAGTGCATGCCTTTCTCTGTGTAATAATTGGCATTTTGTTTTTATGCCAAAAATTTATTGGCGATTTTTCTCGGTTTTTTACTGTCAATGATCCTGAGCTGTAGTGATTTTGAACCTGACGGGCGGCTCTTTGTTAAATATCTGTTTTATTTAGAATTATATAATCCGTACACATGTCATACACAACAAATTTCCCGCACAGTCGGAAACGTACAGTTTATGTTGGAGGTTTCGGAGAAGATGTCAATGAAAAGGTTCTCACACTTGCATTCATACCATTTGGAGACATCGGTCAGATGCTTTTTACTTTTTACAAATTTTAAAATATTTAATTTGGTTTAGTCGGCGTAAGCATTCCTTTGGACAATGAAACGGGCAAACACAGAAGTTTTGGGTAAACAGTTTCTTTTTTAGTTGAATGTTATCTTTTTGCTTTTGAGATTTGTCGAATTTGAACTTCCGGAGGATGCAGCGGCAGCAATTGACAATATGAACGACTCGGAGATTTATGGGAAAACAATCAGAGTGAATTTTGCACGCCCTCCAAAAGTGAATGAGCGAAGTCAACGACCAATTTGGGCGGATGACGAGTGGTTGAAGCAGTACGGTCAGGGGAGTGGACAGGGCGAGCCAGGAGAAAATGGAAGAGAAAAACCCAGCGGAACGGAAAGGGTGGCGGGAGAAGAGGGCGAAGAGGAGGAGGAGGGAAGAGACAACAGCCAACAGAAACTGCCAAAAGTTTTTTTGGGCATCAAAATTGGAATTAGGTTGGCATTTTGACTATATTGCAGCAGTTTATACGACCTCAAAATAATTGACAAATTTAATGGATCATAACTGTTTTTAGAAGCATTCAAATTAACATTGTTGGTATCATTCGATAATCTCAAGAATACTCTATTAATCTGTTAAATTTCAAAAAATTCGTTCTGTTTCAAAATTTATGACCAAAAAATTACTTTTCTGAATATTTTCGACCGTTATGTTTTTGAATTTTGGTTGGTTTTTTTCCATCCTTCGTAAACTAATAGAGGACTCTTGGGGTTATCAAATGACACCAAGAATGTTTAATTCGGATGCTGCTCAAGAAATTCAGTTATTTTATGGTCATGCATTGCAATAGAGCCGCATTTTCAACAGCGATTCCTTATGATGACTTTTCTCTCATTTTCAGATATATTGGGAGAATTGTCATTGAGCTGAGGTCCGATGTTGTTCCGAAAACGGCTGAAAATTTTCGTGTCTTATGCACCGGCGAACGCGGTTACGGCTACGAGGGGTCGGTGTTCCATCGAGTAATCCCAAAATTTATGCTGCAAGGCGGCGATTTTACGCTGGGCAATGGAACAGGGGGCAAATCAATTTACGGAAGCAAATTCGAAGACGAAAACTTCATGGTAAGCTGTCATTTTCGTTTGGCCAAACCCTTTTGCTTTGGGGGGGCGAATTCAAAAATTCAATTTTTATGAGCGTTTTTTTTAGGAATCTCGAATTTGAGATTCATTTTGCCGGAATTTGTAGCCATTTTTCGCAAAAACAGACTATTTTAGCCATTCTAAAGTCCATTTTTCAAAAGTATGCTAAAATGGGGTCCGGCGGTGCCGTAAAGCGCCGCCGAAAAAATTGATTGGAAATTTTAAAATAATACGAATTGTTAAAAAATGCATAAAATTCACCGTTTTTCGAATTGTTTTTAGTTGAAACACATAATGCCCGGCGTTGTTTCGATGGCAAATTGCGGCCCAAACACAAACAATTCGCAATTCTTTATCTGCACCGAAAAGGCTGAATGGCTTGACGGAAAGCATGGCAAGTGAAACAAATGAGAATGGATAGGACACGAAAAAAGTCCTGAAAACTAGCCAAATCTTTATTTTTCGGTATTTTCTTTGTTGAAATTCAAACATCCCTACAAATGAGAAGTACTGCAAAAATGAGTTGCTGAAATTTCAGTTGTTTTTGGCCATGTGGTTGAGGGGATGAACATTGTACGACAAGTCGAACAGCAGGGGACACCGTCGGGGAAGCCGACCATGCAGGTGGGTGGCGGACTTGGGGATTGCCAATTTATGCTTGTCTTTTCAGGTTTACATCTCCGAATGTGGCCAAATAACGAGCTGAAGAATCTCATTCAACTTTTATTTTTTCATTTATTTTTGAATAAAATTTGTTGTCAATTGAGTTTGTCCATTTTATGTCCTCTGATGGATTTTGATTCGCCCTAAATTCCCTAACAGAACCACGGTAAATTGTTTTTGTGATAAAATATGTGGTGGGTATATGTCGTCGCAAAAAGCCGCAAAAAATACACATTCCGGAAGAAATGAAAGAAATTTTGCTGTTATAACACCCAAAAAATCGCGTTCCGTTTCAAGGAGGGTGGGGCAAGCCCCCAACATCGCTGGTCATTTTATTATTCGAAATATAATTATGGTTTCCAATTAACAATTTTCCACTGTTTTTTCGCAAAAGAGACTTTATCGTTCGTTTATCATGGTAGAGCAAACATAATTGAGAGACAACACATAGCGATTAAATCGACAATACAACATTAGGATGCCTTCACTGACAATATTAAAGGGACATTCATACAACGGATGTGTGATCTCACAGGCATACATAGGAAATGAATACTGCACAACACAAACAATGGGAGAAAGAGGGGCGCTCTTAACACATTTATGACGGACAAAAAATACGGTTAATTTCTGTTGGATAATCGCTTTTCATCCTCATCCATTGCTGATGTTCTTTTGATTCTCCTCGGCATGCGCTCCATCCGCTGCTGTCCCACCGGTGTTGGTCGTCGCCTCCGCCTCGGAACCACGCGATGACCCATCCGTTGCATTCCGCGCAAAATCTGAATTTTGAAAGTCAGATTCGAAAATCAGCATCCTTTACTCTTCCAAATTCTTGAAAAACTCACGTTTACTTTGCTGGGAAGCGTCGGAGTTGTTCGTCGCCGTCGTCGAATTCGTCGCGGCATCAGCACCAGTGGCGGTGTTAGTGGCTCCATCTTTGTTCGACGATTTCGCCGTCTTATTCTTGCTGGCATTGTGTTGGCGGTTGATCGTAGCACGGTTAGTCGGACGACGGCTTCCGGGCGGATGAGCATCTTTCTTCATCGGTGACTTGCTCACTGAACGCGACTTTATTGAATGACTTCGACGCTGCGATGACGCTTCGGTCTGGTGTGTTCGCTGAATGGGAAATCAATTAAGACAACGGCACAATTAAATATTGATGGCATTCTCACCTTTCCCGATGTCGACTTGCGCGAAGCCTTTCTCTCGTCTCCACTGGTCGATTGCGACGCAGTTGAAGTCATCTTTGTGCGCGCGGAGTGTTCGTTGTTGTTGTTGAGAAATGACATGATCTCTCGTAGAATTCGTCCAACCGCGTACTTTTTCCCGTTTGTCAAGAGACCGACAACCCACCCCGGGTCCACACCATCTTTGCCACCGTTGAGCTGAAAATGTTGACGGAGAAGGTCATTCAAATCGCGCGCTATTTGATTTCTTTCGCGGGCCAGGTCGTTGTTTTCCTTCAACAGAAGTGTGATTCGTGCCAGCTAAATGGGTGAAAAAGTTTAAATGGAATGATTTTGAATTTCAACGACCGTGTCTCCCGTCTCAATGCTGTCACAGTCCTCTTCGTCCTCTTCACATGATGACTCGCTTCTTCTGTTGTTGTCACTGTCCTCTTCGTCCTCTTCACATGATGACTCGCTTCTTCTGTTGTTGTCACTGTCCTCTTCGTCCTCTTCACATGATGACTCGCTTCTGCTGTTGTTGCCACTGTCCTCTTCAGATGACGACGACCCGTTGTCACTGTCCGCTTCGGTGCCGTCTTCAGTTGGTGCTGCTGTTGCTTCATTGCTTGCGCCATCATCCTGTAAAAAAAACGGAATTTTTATGTTAGAATCTGAAAACAGAATCTCACTCACTTGCTCATCGCTTTCGCGCTGCACGGAGTCGGGTGGATGTCGAACCATTTTGGACGACAAACGAACAAAGAAAATAATTGTGTGAATGATATGAAAACAAAAATTTTGCCCTTTATATACACCTCGTACTTTCAATTCACTCAACAGTTCGACCGACCTCTTTTTTGTTCGTTTGAGCACTGCTATTTAAGCGGAAAAATTTTGGAAAATTTTCCAATTAATTTTTAAATAATCCAAAAATCAAGTTATGAAAAAGCAAGATTTTATGCATAATAATTCTTTGCAAATTTTATGAAGAGCAGCCGTTTTCTAACACAATAACATCCTTGCCTTAAAGTACCAAAAAACATTGACTGGTAATACAATAGGTATATGTAAAATTTTGCATTTCCATTTTTCGGACCCATTAAACTGAACAGGGCAGTAAATAGGTAATTGGAAAAATGCTGCAAAATCACAAGTTTCAAAAAGCACTATCAAATATCTCGTTATTTTGGGTTGAAAGCTAGGGACGTAAAATCTGTTAGACATAGTCACAAACGAAGAAATAGTGCATGCCTTTCTCTGTGTAATAATTGGCATTTTGTTTTTATGCCAAAAATTTATTGGCGATTTTTCTCGGTTTTTTACTGTCAATGATCCTGAGCTGTAGTGATTTTGAACCTGACGGGCGGCTCTTTGTTAAATATCTGTTTTATTTAGAATTATATAATCCGTACACATGTCATACACAACAAATTTCCCGCACAGTCGGAAACGTACAGTTTATGTTGGAGGTTTCGGAGAAGATGTCAATGAAAAGGTTCTCACACTTGCATTCATACCATTTGGAGACATCGGTCAGATGCTTTTTACTTTTTACAAATTTTAAAATATTTAATTTGGTTTAGTCGGCGTAAGCATTCCTTTGGACAATGAAACGGGCAAACACAGAAGTTTTGGGTAAACAGTTTCTTTTTTAGTTGAATGTTATCTTTTTGCTTTTGAGATTTGTCGAATTTGAACTTCCGGAGGATGCAGCGGCAGCAATTGACAATATGAACGACTCGGAGATTTATGGGAAAACAATCAGAGTGAATTTTGCACGCCCTCCAAAAGTGAATGAGCGAAGTCAACGACCAATTTGGGCGGATGACGAGTGGTTGAAGCAGTACGGTCAGGGGAGTGGACAGGGCGAACCAGGAGAAAATGGAAGAGAAAAACCCAGCGGAACGGAAAGGGTGGCGGGAGAAGAGGGCGAAGAGGAGGAGGAGGGAAGAGACAACAGCCAACAGAAACTGCCAAAAGTTTTTTTGGGCATCAAAATTGGAATTAGGTTGGCATTTTGACTATATTGCAGCAGTTTATACGACCTCAAAATAATTGACAAATTTAATGGATCATAACTGTTTTTAGAAGCATTCAAATTAACATTGTTGGTATCATTCGATAATCTCAAGAATACTCTATTAATCTGTTAAATTTCAAAAAATTCGTTCTGTTTCAAAATTTATGACCAAAAAATTACTTTTCTGAATATTTTCGACCGTTATGTTTTTGAATTTTGGTTGGTTTTTTTCCATCCTTCGTAAACTAATAGAGGACTCTTGGGGTTATCAAATGACACCAAGAATGTTTAATTCGGATGCTGCTCAAGAAATTCAGTTATTTTATGGTCATGCATTGCAATAGAGCCGCATTTTCAACAGCGATTCCTTATGATGACTTTTCTCTCATTTTCAGATATATTGGGAGAATTGTCATTGAGCTGAGGTCCGATGTTGTTCCGAAAACGGCTGAAAATTTTCGTGTCTTATGCACCGGCGAACGCGGTTACGGCTACGAGGGGTCGGTGTTCCATCGAGTAATCCCAAAATTTATGCTGCAAGGCGGCGATTTTACGCTGGGCAATGGAACAGGGGGCAAATCAATTTACGGAAGCAAATTCGAAGACGAAAACTTCATGGTAAGCTGTCATTTTCGTTTGGCCAAACCCTTTTGCTTTGGGGGGGGCGAATTCAAAAATTCAATTTTTATGAGCGTTTTTTTTAGGAATCTCGAATTTGAGATTCATTTTGCCGGAATTTGTAGCCATTTTTCGCAAAAACAGACTATTTTAGCCATTCTAAAGTCCATTTTTCAAAAGTATGCTAAAATGGGGTCCGGCGGTGCCGTAAAGCGCCGCCGAAAAAATTGATTGGAAATTTTAAAATAATACGAATTGTTAAAAAATGCATAAAATTCACCGTTTTTCGAATTGTTTTTAGTTGAAACACATAATGCCCGGCGTTGTTTCGATGGCAAATTGCGGCCCAAACACAAACAATTCGCAATTCTTTATCTGCACCGAAAAGGCTGAATGGCTTGACGGAAAGCATGGCAAGTGAAACAAATGAGAATGGATAGGACACGAAAAAAGTCCTGAAAACTAGCCAAATCTTTATTTTTCGGTATTTTCTTTGTTGAAATTCAAACATCCCTACAAATGAGAAGTACTGCAAAAATGAGTTGCTGAAATTTCAGTTGTTTTTGGCCATGTGGTTGAGGGGATGAACATTGTACGACAAGTCGAACAGCAGGGGACACCGTCGGGGAAGCCGACCATGCAGGTGGGTGGCGGACTTGGGGATTGCCAATTTGTGCTTCTGTCTTTTCAGGTTTACATCTCCGAATGTGGCCAAATAACGAGCTGAAGAATCTCATTCAACTTTTATTTTTTCATTTATTTTTGAATAAAATTTGTTGTCAATTGAGTTTGTCCATTTTATGTCCTCTGATGGATTTTGATTCGCCCTAAATTCCCTAACAGAACCACGGTAAATTGTTTTTGTGATAAAATATGTGGTGGGTATATGTCGTCGCAAAAAGCCGCAAAAAATACACATTCCGGAAGAAATGAAAGAAATTTTGCTGTTATAACACCCAAAAAATCGCGTTCCGTTTCAAGGAGGGTGGGGCAAGCCCCCAACATCGCTGGTCATTTTATTATTCGAAATATAATTATGGTTTCCAATTAACAATTTTCCACTGTTTTTTCGCAAAAGAGACTTTATCGTTCGTTTATCATGGTAGAGCAAACATAATTGAGAGACAACACATAGCGATTAAATCGACAATACAACATTAGGATGCCTTCACTGACAATATTAAAGGGACATTCATACAACGGATGTGTGATCTCACAGGCATACATAGGAAATGAATACTGCACAACACAAACAATGGGAGAAAGAGGGGCGCTCTTAACACATTTATGACGGACAAAAAATACGGTTAATTTCTGTTGGATAATCGCTTTTCATCCTCATCCATTGCTGATGTTCTTTTGATTCTCCTCGGCATGCGCTCCATCCGCTGCTGTCCCACCGGTGTTGGTCGTCGCCTCCGCCTCGGAACCACGCGATGACCCATCCGTTGCATTCCGCGCAAAATCTGAATTTTGAAAGTCAGATTCGAAAATCAGCATCCTTTACTCTTCCAAATTCTTGAAAAACTCACGTTTACTTTGCTGGGAAGCGTCGGAGTTGTTCGTCGCCGTCGTCGAATTCGTCGCGGCATCAGCACCAGTGGCGGTGTTAGTGGCTCCATCTTTGTTCGACGATTTCGCCGTCTTATTCTTGCTGGCATTGTGTTGGCGGTTGATCGTAGCACGGTTAGTCGGACGACGGCTTCCGGGCGGATGAGCATCTTTCTTCATCGGTGACTTGCTCACTGAACGCGACTTTATTGAATGACTTCGACGCTGCGATGACGCTTCGGTCTGGTGTGTTCGCTGAATGGGAAATCAATTAAGACAACGGCACAATTAAATATTGATGGCATTCTCACCTTTCCCGATGTCGACTTGCGCGAAGCCTTTCTCTCGTCTCCACTGGTCGATTGCGACGCAGTTGAAGTCATCTTTGTGCGCGCGGAGTGTTCGTTGTTGTTGTTGAGAAATGACATGATCTCTCGTAGAATTCGTCCAACCGCGTACTTTTTCCCGTTTGTCAAGAGACCGACAATCCACCCCGGGTCCACACCATCTTTGCCACCGTTGAGCTGAAAATGTTGACGGAGAAGGTCATTCAAATCGCGCGCTATTTGATTTCTTTCGCGGGCCAGGTCGTTGTTTTCCTTCAACAGAAGTGTGATTCGTGCCAGCTAAATGGGTGAAAAAGTTTAAATGGAATGATTTTGAATTTCAACGACCGTGTCTCCCGTCTCAATGCTGTCACAGTCCTCTTCGTCCTCTTCACATGATGACTCGCTTCTTCTGTTGTTGTCACTGTCCTCTTCGTCCTCTTCACATGATGACTCGCTTCTGCTGTTGTTGCCACTGTCCTCTTCAGATGACGACGACCCGTTGTCACTGTCCGCTTCGGTGCCGTCTTCAGTTGGTGCTGCTGTTGCTTCATTGCTTGCGCCATCATCCTGTAAAAAAAACGGAATTTTTATGTTAGAATCTGAAAACAGAATCTCACTCACTTGCTCATCGCTTTCGCGCTGCACGGAGTCGGGTGGATGTCGAACCATTTTGGACGACAAACGAACAAAGAAAATAATTGTGTGAATGATATGAAAACAAAAATTTTGCCCTTTATATACACCTCGTACTTTCAATTCACTCAACAGTTCGACCGACCTCTTTTTTGTTCGTTTGAGCACTGCTATTTAAGCGTTAATTTTTAAATAATCCAAAAATCAAGTTATGAAAAAGCAAGATTTTATGCATAATAATTCTTTGCAAATTTTATGAAGAGCAGCCGTTTTCTAACACAATAACATCCTTGCCTTAAAGTACCAAAAAACATTGACTGGTAATACAATAGGTATATGTAAAATTTTGCATTTCCATTTTTCGGACCCATTAAACTGAACAGGGCAGTAAATAGGTAATTGGAAAAATGCTGCAAAATCACAAGTTTCAAAAAGCACTATCAAATATCTCGTTATTTTGGGTTGAAAGCTAGGGACGTAAAATCTGTTAGACATAGTCACAAACGAAGAAATAGTGCATGCCTTTCTCTGTGTAATAATTGGCATTTTGTTTTTATGCCAAAAATTTATTGGCGATTTTTCTCGGTTTTTTACTGTCAATGATCCTGAGCTGTAGTGATTTTGAACCTGACGGGCGGCTCTTTGTTAAATATCTGTTTTATTTAGAATTATATAATCCGTACACATGTCATACACAACAAATTTCCCGCACAGTCGGAAACGTACAGTTTATGTTGGAGGTTTCGGAGAAGATGTCAATGAAAAGGTTCTCACACTTGCATTCATACCATTTGGAGACATCGGTCAGATGCTTTTTACTTTTTACAAATTTTAAAATATTTAATTTGGTTTAGTCGGCGTAAGCATTCCTTTGGACAATGAAACGGGCAAACACAGAAGTTTTGGGTAAACAGTTTCTTTTTTAGTTGAATGTTATCTTTTTGCTTTTGAGATTTGTCGAATTTGAACTTCCGGAGGATGCAGCGGCAGCAATTGACAATATGAACGACTCGGAGATTTATGGGAAAACAATCAGAGTGAATTTTGCACGCCCTCCAAAAGTGAATGAGCGAAGTCAACGACCAATTTGGGCGGATGACGAGTGGTTGAAGCAGTACGGTCAGGGGAGTGGACAGGGCGAGCCAGGAGAAAATGGAAGAGAAAAACCCAGCGGAACGGAAAGGGTGGCGGGAGAAGAGGGCGAAGAGGAGGAGGAGGGAAGAGACAACAGCCAACAGAAACTGCCAAAAGTTTTTTTGGGCATCAAAATTGGAATTAGGTTGGCATTTTGACTATATTGCAGCAGTTTATACGACCTCAAAATAATTGACAAATTTAATGGATCATAACTGTTTTTAGAAGCATTCAAATTAACATTGTTGGTATCATTCGATAATCTCAAGAATACTCTATTAATCTGTTAAATTTCAAAAAATTCGTTCTGTTTCAAAATTTATGACCAAAAAATTACTTTTCTGAATATTTTCGACCGTTATGTTTTTGAATTTTGGTTGGTTTTTTTCCATCCTTCGTAAACTAATAGAGGACTCTTGGGGTTATCAAATGACACCAAGAATGTTTAATTCGGATGCTGCTCAAGAAATTCAGTTATTTTATGGTCATGCATTGCAATAGAGCCGCATTTTCAACAGCGATTCCTTATGATGACTTTTCTCTCATTTTCAGATATATTGGGAGAATTGTCATTGAGCTGAGGTCCGATGTTGTTCCGAAAACGGCTGAAAATTTTCGTGTCTTATGCACCGGCGAACGCGGTTACGGCTACGAGGGGTCGGTGTTCCATCGAGTAATCCCAAAATTTATGCTGCAAGGCGGCGATTTTACGCTGGGCAATGGAACAGGGGGCAAATCAATTTACGGAAGCAAATTCGAAGACGAAAACTTCATGGTAAGCTGTCATTTTCGTTTGGCCAAACCCTTTTGCTTTGGGGGGGCGAATTCAAAAATTCAATTTTTATGAGCGTTTTTTTTAGGAATCTCGAATTTGAGATTCATTTTGCCGGAATTTGTAGCCATTTTTCGCAAAAACAGACTATTTTAGCCATTCTAAAGTCCATTTTTCAAAAGTATGCTAAAATGGGGTCCGGCGGTGCCGTAAAGCGCCGCCGAAAAAATTGATTGGAAATTTTAAAATAATACGAATTGTTAAAAAATGCATAAAATTCACCGTTTTTCGAATTGTTTTTAGTTGAAACACATAATGCCCGGCGTTGTTTCGATGGCAAATTGCGGCCCAAACACAAACAATTCGCAATTCTTTATCTGCACCGAAAAGGCTGAATGGCTTGACGGAAAGCATGGCAAGTGAAACAAATGAGAATGGATAGGACACGAAAAAAGTCCTGAAAACTAGCCAAATCTTTATTTTTCGGTATTTTCTTTGTTGAAATTCAAACATCCCTACAAATGAGAAGTACTGCAAAAATGAGTTGCTGAAATTTCAGTTGTTTTTGGCCATGTGGTTGAGGGGATGAACATTGTACGACAAGTCGAACAGCAGGGGACACCGTCGGGGAAGCCGACCATGCAGGTGGGTGGCGGACTTGGGGATTGCCAATTTGTGCTTCTGTCTTTTCAGGTTTACATCTCCGAATGTGGCCAAATAACGAGCTGAAGAATCTCATTCAACTTTTATTTTTTCATTTATTTTTGAATAAAATTTGTTGTCAATTGAGTTTGTCCATTTTATGTCCTCTGATGGATTTTGATTCGCCCTAAATTCCCTAACAGAACCACGGTAAATTGTTTTTGTGATAAAATATGTGGTGGGTATATGTCGTCGCAAAAAGCCGCAAAAAATACACATTCCGGAAGAAATGAAAGAAATTTTGCTGTTATAACACCCAAAAAATCGCGTTCCGTTTCAAGGAGGGTGGGGCAAGCCCCCAACATCGCTGGTCATTTTATTATTCGAAATATAATTATGGTTTCCAATTAACAATTTTCCACTGTTTTTTCGCAAAAGAGACTTTATCGTTCGTTTATCATGGTAGAGCAAACATAATTGAGAGACAACACATAGCGATTAAATCGACAATACAACATTAGGATGCCTTCACTGACAATATTAAAGGGACATTCATACAACGGATGTGTGATCTCACAGGCATACATAGGAAATGAATACTGCACAACACAAACAATGGGAGAAAGAGGGGCGCTCTTAACACATTTATGACGGACAAAAAATACGGTTAATTTCTGTTGGATAATCGCTTTTCATCCTCATCCATTGCTGATGTTCTTTTGATTCTCCTCGGCATGCGCTCCATCCGCTGCTGTCCCACCGGTGTTGGTCGTCGCCTCCGCCTCGGAACCACGCGATGACCCATCCGTTGCATTCCGCGCAAAATCTGAATTTTGAAAGTCAGATTCGAAAATCAGCATCCTTTACTCTTCCAAATTCTTGAAAAACTCATTTACTTTGCTGGGAAGCGTCGGAGTTGTTCGTCGCCGTCGTCGAATTCGTCGCGGCATCAGCACCAGTGGCGGTGTTAGTGGCTCCATCTTTGTTCGACGATTTCGCCGTCTTATTCTTGCTGGCATTGTGTTGGCGGTTGATCGTAGCACGGTTAGTCGGACGACGGCTTCCGGGCGGATGAGCATCTTTCTTCATCGGTGACTTGCTCACTGAACGCGACTTTATTGAATGACTTCGACGCTGCGATGACGCTTCGGTCTGGTGTGTTCGCTGAATGGGAAATCAATTAAGACAACGGCACAATTAAATATTGATGGCATTCTCACCTTTCCCGATGTCGACTTGCGCGAAGCCTTTCTCTCGTCTCCACTGGTCGATTGCGACGCAGTTGAAGTCATCTTTGTGCGCGCGGAGTGTTCGTTGTTGTTGTTGAGAAATGACATGATCTCTCGTAGAATTCGTCCAACCGCGTACTTTTTCCCGTTTGTCAAGAGACCGACAATCCACCCCGGGTCCACACCATCTTTGCCACCGTTGAGCTGAAAATGTTGACGGAGAAGGTCATTCAAATCGCGCGCTATTTGATTTCTTTCGCGGGCCAGGTCGTTGTTTTCCTTCAACAGAAGTGTGATTCGTGCCAGCTAAATGGGTGAAAAAGTTTAAATGGAATGATTTTGAATTTCAACGACCGTGTCTCCCGTCTCAATGCTGTCACAGTCCTCTTCGTCCTCTTCACATGATGACTCGCTTCTTCTGTTGTTGTCACTGTCCTCTTCGTCCTCTTCACATGATGACTCGCTTCTTCTGTTGTTGTCACTGTCCTCTTCGTCCTCTTCACATGATGACTCGCTTCTGCTGTTGTTGCCACTGTCCTCTTCAGATGACGACGACCCGTTGTCACTGTCCGCTTCGGTGCCGTCTTCAGTTGGTGCTGCTGTTGCTTCATTGCTTGCGCCATCATCCTGTAAAAAAAACGGAATTTTTATGTTAGAATCTGAAAACAGAATCTCACTCACTTGCTCATCGCTTTCGCGCTGCACGGAGTCGGGTGGATGTCGAACCATTTTGGACGACAAACGAACAAAGAAAATAATTGTGTGAATGATATGAAAACAAAAATTTTGCCCTTTATATACACCTCGTACTTTCAATTCACTCAACAGTTCGACCGACCTCTTTTTTGTTCGTTTGAGCACTGCTATTTAAGCGGAAAAATTTTGGAAAATTTTCCAATTAATTTTTAAATAATCCAAAAATCAAGTTATGAAAAAGCAAGATTTTATGCATAATAATTCTTTGCAAATTTTATGAAGAGCAGCCGTTTTCTAACACAATAACATCCTTGCCTTAAAGTACCAAAAAACATTGACTGGTAATACAATAGGTATATGTAAAATTTTGCATTTCCATTTTTCGGACCCATTAAACTGAACAGGGCAGTAAATAGGTAATTGGAAAAATGCTGCAAAATCACAAGTTTCAAAAAGCACTATCAAATATCTCGTTATTTTGGGTTGAAAGCTAGGGACGTAAAATCTGTTAGACATAGTCACAAACGAAGAAATAGTGCATGCCTTTCTCTGTGTAATAATTGGCATTTTGTTTTTATGCCAAAAATTTATTGGCGATTTTTCTCGGTTTTTTACTGTCAATGATCCTGAGCTGTAGTGATTTTGAACCTGACGGGCGGCTCTTTGTTAAATATCTGTTTTATTTAGAATTATATAATCCGTACACATGTCATACACAACAAATTTCCCGCACAGTCGGAAACGTACAGTTTATGTTGGAGGTTTCGGAGAAGATGTCAATGAAAAGGTTCTCACACTTGCATTCATACCATTTGGAGACATCGGTCAGATGCTTTTTACTTTTTACAAATTTTAAAATATTTAATTTGGTTTAGTCGGCGTAAGCATTCCTTTGGACAATGAAACGGGCAAACACAGAAGTTTTGGGTAAACAGTTTCTTTTTTAGTTGAATGTTATCTTTTTGCTTTTGAGATTTGTCGAATTTGAACTTCCGGAGGATGCAGCGGCAGCAATTGACAATATGAACGACTCGGAGATTTATGGGAAAACAATCAGAGTGAATTTTGCACGCCCTCCAAAAGTGAATGAGCGAAGTCAACGACCAATTTGGGCGGATGACGAGTGGTTGAAGCAGTACGGTCAGGGGAGTGGACAGGGCGAGCCAGGAGAAAATGGAAGAGAAAAACCCAGCGGAACGGAAAGGGTGGCGGGAGAAGAGGGCGAAGAGGAGGAGGAGGGAAGAGACAACAGCCAACAGAAACTGCCAAAAGTTTTTTTGGGCATCAAAATTGGAATTAGGTTGGCATTTTGACTATATTGCAGCAGTTTATACGACCTCAAAATAATTGACAAATTTAATGGATCATAACTGTTTTTAGAAGCATTCAAATTAACATTGTTGGTATCATTCGATAATCTCAAGAATACTCTATTAATCTGTTAAATTTCAAAAAATTCGTTCTGTTTCAAAATTTATGACCAAAAAATTACTTTTCTGAATATTTTCGACCGTTATGTTTTTGAATTTTGGTTGGTTTTTTTCCATCCTTCGTAAACTAATAGAGGACTCTTGGGGTTATCAAATGACACCAAGAATGTTTAATTCGGATGCTGCTCAAGAAATTCAGTTATTTTATGGTCATGCATTGCAATAGAGCCGCATTTTCAACAGCGATTCCTTATGATGACTTTTCTCTCATTTTCAGATATATTGGGAGAATTGTCATTGAGCTGAGGTCCGATGTTGTTCCGAAAACGGCTGAAAATTTTCGTGTCTTATGCACCGGCGAACGCGGTTACGGCTACGAGGGGTCGGTGTTCCATCGAGTAATCCCAAAATTTATGCTGCAAGGCGGCGATTTTACGCTGGGCAATGGAACAGGGGGCAAATCAATTTACGGAAGCAAATTCGAAGACGAAAACTTCATGGTAAGCTGTCATTTTCGTTTGGCCAAACCCTTTTGCTTTGGGGGGGCGAATTCAAAAATTCAATTTTTATGAGCGTTTTTTTTAGGAATCTCGAATTTGAGATTCATTTTGCCGGAATTTGTAGCCATTTTTCGCAAAAACAGACTATTTTAGCCATTCTAAAGTCCATTTTTCAAAAGTATGCTAAAATGGGGTCCGGCGGTGCCGTAAAGCGCCGCCGAAAAAATTGATTGGAAATTTTAAAATAATACGAATTGTTAAAAAATGCATAAAATTCACCGTTTTTCGAATTGTTTTTAGTTGAAACACATAATGCCCGGCGTTGTTTCGATGGCAAATTGCGGCCCAAACACAAACAATTCGCAATTCTTTATTTGCACCGAAAAGGCTGAATGGCTCGACGCAAAGCATGGCAAGTGAACCAAATGAGTAGGGGTGGGAATTTAAGTCATGAAAAAAATGCAAAAAAGTTATGGAAACGCTAAGAAATCACGAAAGAAATGTAAAAAAAAAAAGTCCTGAAAGTTAGCCAAACCTTTATTTTTCGGCATTTTCTTTGTTGAAATTCAAACATCCCTACAAATAAGATGTTCGGCAAAAATGCGTTGCTGAAATTTCAGTTGTTTTTGGCCACGTGGTTGAGGGAATGAACATTGTAAGACAAGTCGAACAGCAGGGGACACCGTCGGGGAAGCCGACCATGCAGGTGGGTGGCGGACTTGGGGATTGCCAATTTGTGCTTCTGTCTTTTCAGGTTTACATCTCCGAATGTGGCCAAATAACGAGCTGAAGAATCTCATCCAATCTTTGTTTTTTTTCTTATTTATTTTTGAATAAAATTGTTGTCAATGAGCTTGTCTATTGTATGTCCTCTGTTTTGTTGTGATACGCCCTGAATTTCCACTCGTAATAAGGCAACTCGTCATGAAGATAGCCAAAAAATTGGGAACGGGTTAATTTCTGGCCCCAGTTGTGCCGTGGGTTTTATTGGTTTGCTTAACCCGCGTTCCACAAGCGACTCGAAAGGCAAAGCCATTGGCAAAGATTGACACTTCCGGCCAAAGAATCGCCAAAACAGTCCATTTTATTATTCAATATATAATTTCAATTTCCAATTAACACGTCATTTATTCGTGAAATCAATCTCCGCCCCTCTGTCCATCCGTTGGTCCCTTTTCATCTTATGCCGCCTCTTCCGTCGCGACCTCCACCACCGGCGCCCCCCAAAAGGGCCCTTTCGTGCAATAGTCGCGCAGCTTTTCCATCTGTCCGTCGTCCAGCGCGGAAGGCGCAGCCTCAACCAAGCGACAAATGAGCGCGTATTTGAGCTGCATCGCGTCGGCGTCGAAATTGACGGAACGGTCGACCAGCAAATTGACGAAACTGAAAAGAATGGAAGGAAAAGGGGTTGAAAAAGGCAATAGAAACATTTTGAAAATCGATAATTAAATGAGAACATATCAATATCAACCATTTCAAAAATGATAGTGCCAATTAATTATCCATCGGTTTCCCACGGTAAAACAAAATCTTTGAGAGTTCCAAGACGAAAAAAATAAAATTTCTTGCAAATTTTTATTTTAAAATTTTATCCTAATCAAGCAAGCCCGTAACCAGGGAGCACTTGCCTCCACCCCGAAATGAAAAATGTATTTTTTTCAGGAAAAGCACCGCCGCATCCCACTTAATGGCTAAAATTTCCCGTTTTTCCCACGACGAACAAAAAAATTTGGGCCGAAAGAGCAAAAAAAATTTTATTCGGGTTATACCCGCTCACTCAGTTAAGGCACAAAAATGGGCATATGCCCATTGGTGTCGCGTCAGTGCCATCAGCACACGGAGAGCGGCCAACTGAACCTCGGAAATGGGATCCCTTAAAATAAAATATTCAAAAAACAAAGGCAACAGACAAATGAGTCCGCTTAGGAATTGGACTTTTAGTCCCGCGTCCGTCTGTAACTCTCATTTGTTAGGGAATGGATTTGCACCATATTTTTTTGGATTTTACTCGACAAAAACGAGAGAATATTCCCGTTTTGGAGCAAGGGATTATAGCCCGCTCCGTCCTGATTATGCCCATGCATTCAATGGCATCCCCCCCTTCGCATTTGGCCATCCGTTTGCACCTGACACATTGGAGCAACAGCCGGGGGAACGGTTCGCCCAACCAGCGGAACCACCGGTGGAGCAGCTGCTCTTCAGCCTCAGCGGACGCGGCGGTGCACTGAAAACAGAAACAGGCAATTGGAAATAGTAAAACGGTGCCGAGAATTGGTAAATTTGAAGCGAAAATTTACCCCTCCCCCCTCGTTTTTTATGTGTATGCGCCCCAAAAAATTCCCAACGAAAATTTTCGGTTTGACGCCGGATTAATAATTTTTGTCAAAAAAGCGCGTATTTATTTGAAAATGTTGTATGTGCTGCTTGTTTTGGCGGCACCGCCGGACTACTCCAAAAAAGGCAAATTTGGTGCCGGCGAACAGTCGCACTTCTCCGGAGGGGGGGGGGGAGTTTTTGAGTTTAGCCCCCACAAAAAATTAAACCATATACAAATAGATTGCCCCAACTTTATGTTCGGGTTGGCAACCGCTTTCGTCGGCAATCCGATCAAAAAACATCCGAACTGCTTCCAAATGACGCGCCTTCAGCGACGGCTCGGCGGCCGTTGCCACCGCTACAGCCAAATTGCTCATCGCCCGTTGCATGTTGTAGAGAGCTGAAAGTTTGGGAAGTATAAAACGACCGAAACCATTAGTAGTGAGCTAGAAGAAAAAGTCCAATTTGATCCAAAAAACGGACTTTCGTTCTGCGAGAATATCTGCTTGGCCCCGCTGGTCGAACTGATCACTGCCAACGTTTCGAAGGCCAACTGACGGCGCGTGACGTCGAAGGCATCAAATCTGTGGCCAATAAAAAAATTTGATTCCCTTTTTAGTTAATGATGGCCTTATGCGCCCTAATTTGTCATGGGTTCGCCTAACTCGACGGAGTGAATCGTTTTGGATGAATTTGTTCAAGATATCCACATCTGGCTAATTATTTTAAAAAAGATTACCAAACGATTGGTGGAGGTGTTTGGAAAAAAAAAACTTGTGTGATCGGTCGCCTTCCCACCTGAACACCGCGTCGAAGACATCGGCCGTGAATTTGGGAAATTTGGTCAGTGCGTTGTCATCGGTGGTGCACAGATAGGCGAAGAAGCGAATGCACGCTGAAAAGAGCAAAAAAAAAAAAAAAAAATTTTTTTTTAATTTTTAGGATGAAAAAATAAGGCTTTCCAATTGTAAACTCAAGGTACCAGGTCCCTTCATTTAATTTTTTGAGAAAAATAAAGTGACAAAAAGCGCAAAAGCAAAAAAAAAAAATCGCAAAATTTATAAATAACCCTTCGAAATAGTTTTTAAATGTTAAAATTGCTTGAAAAGAAGTGCCAAGAGTAGTTTTCTTGGTGGCTGAAGTTGAAAGAACATGCCTTTTCCGACAGATTCATTTCAAAGAAAATGCAACTTTATTTTGCGATAGGTCCGAAATCCCGAAGGAATGTATCCAAATTAGGTTCAGTGCCCGAGTCCGTACCAATGTGAATGATGCCCATGTCCGGCTCCTCCTTGGTTCGGATGAACAGCGCGTATACTTTGTCCAGGAGGCCAATTTGGCCAAAAAAGGGCACACACTTTGGCGCCGTGGCGGCCGTCTCCGCCAACATTTCGAGCGCCGCGGTGCAGCCGAGGAAATCGTTGAGATCCTAAAATGGGAGAGACACAAATATTTATTTGCTTGTTTATTTTTTGTGTATTTTTGTCATCCAATCACAATTTTTGGTACTTTTTGCATGTGTCCGCCCCAATTTGTCATCGGCAGAAGACCAAAAACCAAAGCCCTAAGGAAATTTGGATTTCGTAACGTACAAAAAAGATGATTTGCATTTGGTTTGGCCTACCAATTCAGCAATGAGTGCGTCAATTAACGGACGGAGTCGGGCGAAGTCCGAAAAGTCGGGCAATGCCAAAGCGGCGCAAGTGAACTTAAAATGATTGGCACTGAAAACAATGAGGTGGACCTACTGACCCGAGCCTAACCATCCCCTAATAAAATTAAATTTTATATAATGCTATGGTACGGCAAAAAAAAGGGAGGGATACTTTGTGCACATCGAAGCGACGCTCCGAATTTTCAATGCCGGGCTTCAGCCGCGAGTGAATTTCCCTGAGAAAGGCGTCGTCTTTGAGTTGCGCCCGCGTCTCCGCCTGTTTCTCTCCTTGTTTATTCTCCAAGTGCATTTTTCGCTGATAAAATTGTAATTTTAATAAAAAACCCAAAATAAATTTAAAATTTTGCAGTTTTGTCCGATGAGAAACGCACAAAAAAAGACAATGCAATTGCACAATTTTCGAACTTTAAGGAATAATGGATATTTTTTTTGTTGTGAAAAGCGGCATGTGAACCGCATTTTATGTGGTCCGTAGTCTGTTACGCTTTTTTTTTTTAGGGTTTTGGCGTATCCGCGTTTATTATTTTGCACTCATTAAATTGAATAAACATTTCGTCAGAATTTAAAAAAAATAGCATTTTAGCTAGAGTTCACGGGACCTGAAATTTTGGCAAAACCGGGACCAGTACTCTGAGAAAGAAAAGCGGGACCGGAAACCGGGACCAAAATCAGAAAATTTTCAAAGCAATAAAAACAAACACAACTTTAAAAAATTTTTTACTGTTTTTTTTTTCTTAAATTTTATAAGTCTAGGAAATTTGATTTATTTTGAAATATTTGATTTATTTTGGCGAAACTTTATTTAATAATGTTTTTGATACCTAAAACTAGAGTGCCACGGGACCGGGACCTGGTAGCGGACAACTGAGTACAACTGAGTACCAAGGTCCCGGTTTTGACCGGGACCGGGACTAGTCCCGGTTTTTCCCGGTTTTCCCAGCCAAAAATTCCCGGTTTTTCAACCCGAAAAGGTCCCGGTCCCGGGTTTGCCCAAAATTCCCGGTCCCGTGGCACTCTACCTAAAACAAATAATAAAATTTTATTGCCATTTTGGTATTTTTTTTTTTTTGTGTTTTTTAACCTTTCGTGATTTATTGGTAGGGCTCGAAATTAAATTCAGAATCTCATAATTATTTCAAAATTAACCTGTCATATTTTATCATTTTAATTACATTCATATAATATATTGTTGGCAAAAAAATGGCGGAAGTAAATGGAAAGGATATTGTTGGCTTTTTATTACATCTGATATATAAATTAAAGAATTATTAGCCAGTTTTTATATTTTATTATTATTAAAAAAGAAAATTAAAAATGTTTAAATTTCTGATTTTCAATTTAATATTGCTTGGAATACCAATTTTTCGAGAAACCAAATGTCAAAAAGGTTATTTATTATACATAATTAAGAGGGATGGATGGCATTCCGAGCTAAATTTTAAACAAAACCAAAAATTAAAAATTTCTCATCATAAATATTTTTATGACAATAAATTTTAATTTTTTTAAGAATATTATTGGGAAAGTGACTTTTTACTTTGACGCTACTTTTTCGAGGTCCGCGTTTTTCAAAAAATTTTTTGGGAACATAAGGGTGGTCCGTCGGGTGCCGTTGGGAAAATTTTTTGAAGTTTGTGCAATTCAAACAGAATTGTACAAAACTGCTAATTTTGAGATTTTGGGCCAATTTTTTTTATGAAAACTAGGAGTTATTGGGGCCCGGCGGTGCCGATAGACGCGGAAAAACCAGAATTTAAACTAATTCCGAATTGGCAAAAATTAAAAAAAAAAAAAAGAAGAAAAGTTTACGACTTTTTAGACCTAAAAAACGTCGGAAATAGGAATTCCGTGCCATCGCTGATACTTAACAAAAGGTCATTTTTTATGTGTTTCCAAAATTTAAGTTTCAAAATTTCCAAAGATAATAAATGCATTAAATATTATCCTGACTTATTATTAAAATATTTTGCTAAAATTAATATTGAACGCTTATTAAAATATACCAAATTTAAGCCCCTTAATTTTCAATTTTTAAGCCGCTTTTCGACTTAATAATTTTAAACTCCGCTTCTAATTCAGATTTGATTATGGAGGAAAAGAAATTGTTGAGCACTTAATAATTTTAAACTCCGCTTCTAATTCAGATTTGATTATGGAGGAAAAGAAATTGTTGAGCACAGCTCCGAGCGTATTATTCCAATCTGATGAACTTTTGTTCGAAAATTGGTTCCAAAATTATATTTTTGGCATTTTATGTGCCGAAGAATCCGAACGAAAAATTACAATGGAAAATTATTTTTACAATTTTTATGAAAAAGCTCAAAAATTGCGGAAAGATTTCTGTTGGACAATGGAAAATGGACAAAGAGTGGAAAAGGCAACAGAAAAATTTGGAAATAATGCAATAAAATTGATAAAAGAATTGGAAAATGACAAAAAAATAAAACAAAATATTCAAAAAGCGCTGAAAAATAAAAATAACAAAAAATTAAATGAAGCCGAAATAATTTCGGTGATAAAAGAATTTGGCGCAAATTCAGCGGAAGAAAACAAAAACCAAATTCACTCATTAGTCGTCCAATGGGTTTATTTGACGCTGAACGGACTGTGGAAAGCAACTAACGGTTTAAATAATTAAGGGATAAACTTATTTTGGTAATATCCCCCAATTAACGGGTTGACTTTTACCTTGACTCCCGTTTGTCTCGCAAATTTTGCTCTTCTCCCCGTCCCAATTCCGAAATCCATGTTTTCGTAACTGTCTCTCGTCTGTTTCTTCTCTTATTTGCCCATACTCTTTTTCTTGTGATGCGAACAGAAGGAAGGAAGCGGAGTGTGGGAGAAAGTGGGATAAAGGACATGGGATAAACCACAAAAGGGGAGCGGCCAAAGCTCAGTCGTTTCGAGCAATCCAATCCCACGTTGAGGAAAAGCCGTGGGTTCGAGTCCCACCGGGCGAGTCGCCTTTTATCTTTCTTCCACAACTCTCCCTCACTCCTGTTCTCTTGTACAAAAAAAAAATGTGGTACTTTTCGGTTTTGTTCCTACACCTCAAAATTTTAAGAAATGTCAACAAGACGACAAATGTCCCGGGCGAAATGTCATGTAACCCTTAATCGCTATGCTAATTTATGCTATGAGAATGGTACAAAAAGTGTCCCCTCCAGCGCGCCCATTTCTTAAAATTTTGAGGTGTAGGAACAAAACCGAAAAGTACCAAAGATATTTATAGCCAAATGATTTTGCATTTTAGCAGTTGAAGAACAAAGCCCAAATGGGACGACGGCGGGTGGAAAAGTGAAGCGCGAGGAGCCGCGCCGTTGGCTCTACAAAAACTGTGTTTTGCTTTTGCTCGGCTCCCTTTTTTCCGTCGCTTCCGGCCTTTATCTGATGCATCTTTTTTTGCGCAGTTCCTCCGCTTTGGTTTGGATCAGTTTCTTCTTCAATTCCCTTCTGTTTGTTGTCCAAGTGATCACATTCACGCGGAAATGTACAAATTTCGAAAATTTATTCCAATTTTCCGATGAAGTGGAAGTGCTGCATTTTGTCAATAATTAAGTCAATTAGGCACCAAATATTCTCATTAATTCGTCAATTTTTTCATAATTTGCCAAATTGTAGCAGACATTTACTAGTGTTGTTTGTGCAGTAGAAAATAAAACATTTTACATAATCAAAGAAATGTTTTTTAAATTATTTTTCTGCCTATTTTCGCAGAAAGCCCAAAAAATCATTTTCACCGAACAATTCTCGAATTAGAGCAATTTATTACAAAACTCAGTGTGGGCGATCCAAAAAAAACTCAGTGATTGATTGGTCATTTTCTGGAAACCGATCGCACCACTTTCGGGGCACCAAAAGTGCCAGTTCGAAATGGATGTCATATTTATGTTTGTGACCAGAGACCCCGAAAAGCCTCTAAAACATATTTTATGGTTTTATAATACTTTTTTTTCGGAAAATGGGGGGACAAACCGAACTATTACCCTGAAACCTAGAGTACTTTTCCCGATGGGTTCCGCGATGTTTCCAGTAGATTTTCTCCGAAAAAAATAAAATTCTTTTTAATTCGAAAGTTCTCATAAATTCCTAAGATGTGCTCTGCTAATAAATTTCAAATTTTTTTTTTTTGCCGTATTATTTTTCCTAAATTTTTTGTGGGAGGGACGGCGGTGCCGATAGGCGCCGTCGGGGAAATTTTTTGAAAATTTGTGTGCAATTTATAAGATTTTTGACCAATTTTTGCGCATTTGTTTTTTTATTTAAAAAAATTTAGGAATTTTGTCTGCGAAATATATTATTTCTTTTTTTTAAATAAATTTTTACTTTTTCCCAATTCAAATAATAATTTTTCTCTCATTGTCAGCAGATCACACACACCCCATTCTTAACTATTGCATAAAATTTCGTGTTTCGTGCCAAAATACGAAACACGAATGTGCAACGATAACATCCCTGACATATGTACACCTTTTTATTTTACTTTTCTTTTTTAGTTTTCCTTGTTAAAATGGTTTTTTTGGCAACCCCTTCCAATCGAATTAAAAAACTTATTGAGAGAAAATAGCAAAAATTCTATGAATTGAATAAGATTATATGTATTAATTTATTGCTAATTTAAATGATATTTATTTTGAATTAAATATTTATTTATTTATTTTTTAATTGATAAATGGGAATTAATTGTCGCTGTTGCTTTGATTTCTCCGGTTTAACTTTTCAACTTGAGCGGGGGGGGGGGGGAATGATCCGATTGCGTAAGTTTAAACTTTCTTTTTTTTGATAATTTTGTAAGAAATTAATATATGATTATTGAATTATTTATTTATACAATCTAAAATTGATGGAATTGAAAAATTGTTTAAAATGATTCAAAAATATAAATTTATGTGTTTTTATTTAAAAACCATCGTCATTATTTATTGCAACATGTTCAATTAGTTGATGAACCAATGTTTGCAGAACCGATCAGCGAATTTGTCTGGATAGAAATAATATTTAAAATTAGAATAAAAATAATATTCAAATAATAATGCCAATAATATGTATGTCTTATTTCTGAATTATTTATTAGAAAATTTCCAAAAACAATTGTATTACTATTCCGTTGAAGAAATTTGCTTGGCCAATACCAAATGGGGTCAGAAATGGCCCAGCCGTGCCATTGAATGAGGGCGCTGACGAATAATTCCAAGCTATAAATGGCAAATTTAATTTCTAAAAGTTCGATGAATTGAAAATGCCAACAAATGACGGTGGTGCTCTCCGCTTCTTGTTGTCCATTGTTGTTGTTGATATTGTTGTTGTTGGCCGTTGCTGATGCTTCTTCCTCCCCATCTTCTGCTGGTTGGTTGCGCAAAAATTTTCTGCAAATTTATTTAAATTTTAAGTTTAATTTCCGATATTTAGGAGGCGAATTTTTTGCAGCAAATTTTTACTCTGCGATTTCTTCTCTTTAAGTCAGAATCGGAGTTCAGAAAATTCTGACAAATTTGTTCAATTAATCCCAATTCATTAAAACACCAAAATTCTTTTTCCAGCGGTGCCACGGCACGAACAGAGAGAGTCCCCCTACATGCCCATCTTGGTGCAAAATCTTCTAATTGTAAGCATAAGAAAGTGCATAAAAATTAAAAAATTTTTATTTTATTACTTAAAAAAATTACCAAACTAAAAAATTATTTCGAATATTTTGGATTTAATCCCAAAAGTAAAGATTGTACATAACAAAGCTAATATAAACAGCGGGACGGAGGGGTAGTTTTGGGTATTAAATGGTCGATCGGATACAAGCCCGTAGCCAGAAAAAATTTTCGGGGGGGGGGGGGGACCCGACCTGAAGACCTTTTTTTTTTTTGCTATTTACCCAATAAAAAATATAGTTTTCCTCGCTGCTTGGTAAAAACTGCACTTTTTCACTAAAAATGATCCAATTTTGGCCGTTTTATGGCAAAAAACTTGTAAAAATAGTGGAAAATGGAGGTCCGGCGGTGCCGATAGGCGCCGCCGGGAAAAATTTTCAAAATTTGAGTGCTATTTGTTACGAAAATTGCCTATAAAATTTAAAAATTTTCGTTTGGGGGGGGGGGGGAATTCGAAAATTTTTTCCATTATTCGCTGGAGAATTTTTAAAAATTTTCATTTCGGGGGGGGGGAATTCCCCCCCCCCCCCTTCCCCCCCCCCTGGCTACGGGCCTGATCGGATACCGAAAACCCGCCTAAATTTTTATTTTTCCGGGTGTTTTCGTAATGACTTTGAATAACATTGAACTAATATTTTTCATTTTAGGTAATTTATCAATAAAATTCGGCCTTTTTTCCCTCGCCTTATGATAATCGCAATTTTCACCTGTGCTTTGCCCGCCGGTTTTTGAACCAAACCTGCGATTTAATTTAATTTAATTTAATTTATTTGTTTAACATTAATTCATTTGGTCACTTGGATTTTCGCCTCGGGCAAATTAATTCGTCGTGCCAATTGGTCCCTGGTGTTCACATCCGGATAATGAGAGCTTTGGAAACATTTTTCGAGTTCCTGGAAATTGCGAATTAGTTCATGATTTTTAAATTGGTATTTTCCAATTATTCATTTCATTAAATTAAAGAAATTTAGTCAAATTTAATCATGGCTAATTCAAATAATTTTCATTTGTCTGAGTTTGCCCATTTGTCCCGCGTACGTCCTACCGTACCTCCAACTGTAGCTCACTGAACGCGGTACGGTTTCGACGCGATGTTTTACGCCGATCGTCCGCTGACGACGAAGTGCCACCAGCCGAAGAATTTGAGGATGCTAAAATTGGATTTTTTAAAATTTTAGTTTTGTGTCTTTACATATATGGCATTTGGTTTCCATGGAAACCGATGACCCTAATCAATCAAGCTCATTTTTTTGAATATTTGAAAAATTTAATGGCAAATTTTGACAATTTTTGGTCCGAAGATGCAACAAAAAGCGAATTAAAACAATTTAACTGTTCTTCAAAAGGTAAAGCAACAATTGAAGAAGAAATTTAACTTTTTAATTATTTTGTTCAGATGCGTTTGAACTTCGAACAAAGCACAAAAATCCTTTTTACACATCCACCGAAGATGAAACTGAGGACGAAGAGGGAATGAAAACACCAAAAATTGGTATTTGGATTTAATTTAATTACCTAATTGTATTTTGTAATTACAGCATTGGATAATTATGCAAAAATGGGGCAAAAATCGGTGCAAAAAACATTCGGCGGAGAAGTGATTAAAAAGCCGATCTATTTACAATTATTGTTGGACGGGAAAGTGCCTGTGGACGAACTGATGAGCATGGAAATGCCACGTAAAGGGGGGGGGGGGTAATTAAAGACAAAAACGGAGGGGCATAATTAGGTTATTTAATTTGAACAGACTTTACTGAAAGCAAACTATTTTTAAGAATAGAAAAAAGCGGGACAAGAAGCAGAAATATTAAAAATTCAATTTTTTAAAGCCTGAAACCCAAAACGAAAATACATTTAAAAGGAAACTTTTTGGTAATTAAATAAAAATTGTTCTAACAAAATCAAACGCTTTAAACGTTGTCCCTAACAAAAATTGCCCCTCGGAATTGGAAGAACAAATACCTATTCTCGTAATAGATAATAAAAAAAGAATAATGAAAACTAAAAAAATTATGTTTTGTCTTAGAAGAGTTGAAGGACGAAATGCGCGATTGGGAGGCCAAATTCCCGAATTTGCAAGTGAGTGGCAAAGGCGCGGGAGAGTATCGTCGCAGTGCGCGCGAAATGCGAACACTGCGCCAAGAAATCGCGCGGAATATTGCGGAAGAGCATTTGTGGCCAGAGGCAAATTCAATTTCTATTTAATTAAAATTAAATTAAATTATAAATTGATTTAAGACTGATTAATTCCCCATGAAAGCCTATAGGAAATGAAACAATACACTTTTAAGAATAAAAGATAATTTTTAGTTTTTATCATTTTTTGGATAATACGCCCCGCCTTTTTGGGTTGACCCCAAGGGGCGATTATTTACATTCCCAACTTTCAGCAATTTATTTGAATTTTTGCTTTTTCGCCAAAATGTAGGCAAATTTTTTGCCAATTTTGTTTGAAAAATTAAATTAGAAAAGCCTGCCCCAACATTAGACAGCGACAGAAGGGTTGGAGCGCGCAAAATCTTATCTTTACAATTTATGAAAATCTCGTTCATTTTTTGTTTAATTTTGTTAATTTTTCGCTTAGTTAAAATCCGTTTTATCATCGAAAAAGTTTCATGAAGAGAAGCAGCAAAAGCAAAAGAAAACGCTGAGCAAAAGCAAATCGCCGAAAGTGCACAAAAAAGGCGCAACTTCCGCCACCGCCGTGGGAACAGTCAAATTACCACCGATTAATCGCAATTTTTAATATTAATTTAATAAATATCTTTTTTTACATTTTGTTTGTTTTTCACCTTGCCCGGCGAAAATAAATGTTGGTGGAGCGTAGTGTGCCGGGGGATGAGAAGGGGGCATCAAAAAATGGCCTAAAATTTAATTAAAATAATTAATTAAATAATTTGGGAATGCAATAAAACCGGTACTTTTCGGCTATGCCCCCCCCGCCCTAGGCGCTAATGAAATCAGGCGTCAAAACTGCAAAAAATCCATGCCTTTATTTATGATTTTCATCATTCGTTTTTCTATGTGTGTTTAATTTTCGAAAATATATAGAAAATGTTTGGAAAATCCATAAATATGTCGAGGATTGTAAAAATCATAAAAAAAAGCCCTGAGGACTGCTAGTGAGTGACTCGCCAATTTGAGCAATGGGGCGCCCAAGCGAGCGGCGCCCCACCTACTGCATACTGTAGTCGATTGTAGTGTTTTGGCCAAAATGCCAATCACCCGCTTAATTTGAAAAGTGATCCGCCCCCTTTCAGCACGGGGTTGGTTTGGCTGTAAATTTAGTTTGAGACATTGTAGAACCCTGAAATTGGCGCCAATTGCTTCATATCGACAAGCGGAATTGATTGAAACACATGTGATGCCAGGTCATGTCTTTCTACAATCATTGTTAAAATTCTATGATGAAATCACCGACCAAATCTTAAATTTTATTTGATACTAAATCAGTGCCTAAAACTACTCGGGGAGGGCATAGCGGAAAAGAACCTTGATCATTAAAATAAAATAAAATTTAATTTTTTTTATTTTAAATTTAACTAAATTTACCATTCCAAAAATTGTGAGCGAATGGAAGAGAAGCAGCTGCCGTGCCATTCAAAAGGCTTCCCACCGAAAATTGGTTGGGCGTCACAGTGTTTTGAAGTGTTAAATTTGTCGATTCCGTTGCCTAAAATTTGGAAAAAATAAAATAAATTCAAATAAAAAATATAAAAATTATTTCACTAAATTACCAAATGCTCCTTTTGCTGTTGAATATTCGCTTTTGTTCCATCAAAAGTGAAAAAACTTTCCAATTTTTGGCTCGGAATTTGCTTCTCACGTCCGCCGCGAATGTCGAGCTATTTGAAAAAATATTAAAAATAAACATTTGGTTTTTACTAATTTTCCTTTTATCACCTTTGTGCCGTCACTTTGCTTCATCAAAAAGTTCTGTACTCCGCCGTCCAATTTTTTACGTTTGGAATTACCTTTTGGCATTATTTTGCTAATGTTTTTCTAAAATTTTTTTTTTTTTCAATTCGAAGCTCTGAATAAAATGCCGGAATAATAATAATTTTTAAAAATGGTCCTTGTGATTAGCAAAGATTAGCAAACAATCATTAAATTCGTGTGGGTTTTATTAAATTGTAAATTAAAAATTAGAAAGGAGGATGGCGCTGCCTTAATTCGAAATAGCTTTTATGGTTGTGACCAATTTAACACAATTGAAACCATTTAAAGCCAAATTCTTCAAAGCGTTGGTAATATACATGTCGAACAAAAACAAACAAACAAGATTTTTAAAAATTTTATCAATCAGGACTGAGATTCGTACTAAGATTTCAGCTTTAATGCTTGGAAAATTTCTACTGTACTTATTTCAAGATTGTACTTGGAAATTGTTTTTGCATAAGAAGTAAAAAATGTCCATTTTAGAAAGAATTTATGATTTAATAATCATTTATTTTTGCTACATATTTTTGTATTTGTTGTATTTTTATTCTAAATCTGTCAACAAATTGCTGAAAATTTTCAAATTTTTTTCAGCGGCGCCACTCGGCACCGCCGGACCCCCTATTTCCAAAAAAGATTTACTTTTTTAGTTTTCAAGCAGTACTTTTTTATACATAAGTTGGAAATCTCATCGAAAATGTTTATGAAAGATTCTAAAGACAAATGCTGTTGAAAATATAAAAAACGAAAAAAAAAAAGCAAATTTTCAAAAATTTCTTAAAATAAGAATATCAAAAATTTGTGGGGAGATCAGCCGACAAGCGCTAACAATGTAAAATTGAATTGGCATAGTTTGGTAATAGGTTTGCGGGGGTCGGGGAGCAACCCTAGTTTATTTCTTTGAGGGATGAAATCAGGGCGAGAGTTGAAAACTTAAATACGAATGGATTTGCTTAAAGCATCTTAAATGCGTTCATTTCTGAAATCGCAGTGCCGAAATGTCCCTGACAGTAAAAATAAAGGCTTTTTTTTTTACTCAGTTTCTTTGTTGGCATTTAGAAAATGCTAAAATTTTGCGGGCCAAGGAAAGCCATTGTAATTATGATGGCTTGAAATTGTCGGGCAAAAGATCGGATTGCCGCATTTGCATTTTTATTTTGCCCCGAAAATGAGCACAGAGAGAGAGAGAGCACGGGACTTCGAATTGAGTCCTTTCTTTTCTGGGGTGGGGGTGAATTTAAATTTGAAGACAATAAATTTAAAAAGATTACCCAAAAAAGGAATGAAAAAAAGTTCAGCGGGTTACTGTATAATTATGGTAGAAAACAGCGTTTAGTTATGTTATTAGAGTGGTTAAAGAAAGAAAGTATATACATTTGGAATAACAAATCAAATCATTCAACTCTCTTTTGTTGGTTTGAAATAATTAATTAATTTTAATTACCCCCTCCGCTGATTAATTGCCCAATTTTGTGATTATTGGCCATGGATTGGCTTGGCTTTGCCCCCTCCCCCTACTTCTCCCAATTTGCTGTTTCTTCCTCTGTTTGCCCATCGGATGAGCTTTCTCCGCTGTGCTCCGCTGTCCGGGCACAAACTGTGTGCGATTTGGGTTGTCATTGTCGCATTTTTGGGCCCTCCAAAATATTATCCCCTAATGGGGGGAGGGGGGGGGGGAGGGATAGGCCGTCGTCCCTTTTCGAGGAGTACAGAAAAAAAAAATAATTAAAAAGCAATCTCGGGAATCTTTGAAGTAAAGCTTTTATTTTAAATACGCTTAAGAAATGGAAGATAAAATTTTGTAAGATGTGGTAACAAAATATTTATTTTTGTCTTTTTCCGATTTTTAAACAAAAATATTTCTTTTAAGCGAATACTTTCCAAATAAATTTTAGTTTTTTTGTTGATTTTACTTTGTAAATTAGATCTGGAAATTCGGTTTGTGACGCGTAAGATATTCCAAATATTTGCAATGCCAAAATCGCGTAAAGCAAATAAATTCTTTTTTTGATCGGAAATATTAAATAATTCGCTTAAGTTCATTACTGGCGCCCAATGCTCTCAAATGCTTCCACTATAAAAAAGAGTTAACCTTTTAAGCTGATGTTTCTTAAGAGAGGGGAGAGGAAAAGGCGGGGTCCAATGGCTTTTAACGAATTAATTTTTAATATTTTTTGTGTTGGCCGCGCATTGGAAAAATAAATAAATAAACGAACGAATGAATGAATGGCGCGCAATTTGCGCATGGAAAAGGCAATGGTTGTCAATCGGATTTTGTCGGATATCATCACATCCGCACTTTCCAACGCATAAATCAATTTGAAAAATATAAGGGCTAACTGAACGGGGAAAAAGGCGGAAAATTTGGGGGGGGGGGGGGAAAAAGCGAAGAAAATCAATCAAAAAAGAGTGAATGGTGAATGTTTTAATTTCGAAACAAACAAAAATGATGCTGGCTTATATCGAAAATTGCGGCAGCATCTAAAAAGTTATGTAAAAGAACTAAAAGGGAAAATTTTTTTTAAAGATATCATAATTTATTACGGTAATCCAGCGGACTGGAAATCTCAACAGAAATTTGTACAAATATTTTTTAAAATTATAATATATTTTTATAAACTTTTCTAGCGGATAAAAAAAACATTTAACGATTTAAAGATACAAAAAATATTAATAATTTTTTAATGAAAATAAATTATAAGATTCATTTAATATTGTGAATTTCCCAATTAAATCCACTGATTTGATGATCATCCCGTGGTAAGCTTGTAAGCCGTCCGCCCAGACAAGCAGTAAACACATCGGAAATCATAAGCAAAGCCATTCATTGGCTTTGTCCGTCCAATGTTTGAACAGTGTCAATTGGGCGTATTTCCCCCGTCACAAAAAATCCCACAAATTGCGCATCATTTGGCGAGCGGATTAATTTGCACAGTGTCAACGGCGGACTGATGACTGTGAATGACTGACGGACGATGAGCAGCCAATCGGAAATGAGTGAGAAGAGATACGGTAACGGAAAATGAAAAAGAAATGGGAAAAGTATTATTAAGCAGCAAAGAGAGGAAAACATTTGAGAGATGAGAGGGACACAAAATTAATTTATTGTTTTTTTAAATTTAATTAATTCTGATCGATCGGGTTACATTTTTAATATTTTCCTGCAGCTTTTATTTTATTGGCAAATACATGAAAAAGTAAACCATCATTTGAATAATTTTAAACGTCAATATGCATAAATTCATTGCAAAATATTTGTAATATTTATTTGTAAAATTCCAAAAAAAATTTTCAAATTCAAAAATATACTGCCTAAAAATTAAACATTTCGACATTTTTAATAAATTTAAATCTGCTCATATTGGTCATAAAAGCATAAATTTTTCTTACAACCAAAGATTTTTCTCAAATGTTCTTAAAAATTTGCAAATGTTTTAAATGATTCAAAATTGAAACTGATGGCTTATGTGACTGATTGCCCCAGCAGCAGAAGGACATAATTAATAACAAACAGAATGATAGACTAAGTGATTGAATCTCAATTCCCGAAAAGGCTCAAAAAGCAGCACCGTCCGTCGTCGTTTTATCCGCCGACGTGCCGATGGATGGATTCGTTGTACAAATAAACTCTTCCGGCGGTCGGCCCCTGGTGAAATGTGCCCTCCCCCCTCTCATTACATTGCATCGCATTTGTGACAAGTCGATTGCGCACCGTCAAGAGGTCGGCGAGTGGGGGGGGAAGGGATGCCATTCCGGAAGCAAATCTTTTTGTGCCATCGTCGTCCGTCGGCGGCACTCTTTGTTGTCCCCCGACCCCTCAGGGGAGGATTGTTATCCACAAAAATGGACAGAACGACAAAATGGAAAAACTATTTCTTTTTGATGATGAGACGAGAGGAAGTGGCACTTTTCACGAGTACCCAGAGAAGGAATATATATTTATATATTAGGCGAAAGGACATTAAATGTCAACATATTCGACCACTCCGTCCCCTCGCCCAATTAATAAAAGTATTTTGGAAGAAAAAAAAATTAGAGACCTAAGGCATATGTACATAAAAAAGAAGCGAAATTTTCCGGAATTAAGAATTATTGGATAAAAAATTGGGTAAATATTTGTTTTAAATTAATTTAACGGATAAGCGAAATTTACCACAAAAATTTGGACAGAAATAAATTTTCCTGTTGGAAATATATTTTGAAATTAATCTTTTTAAAGAATTTTTGGGGATGGGACTTTTGCGCAATTCAAAATGCTTCTCTGAAATATGTGAGCAAAATTTTGAGAAATCTAAGCACAATTAAGACGCAAGAAGCAACAAAAGAAATTTTGTCGCAATATTTTTCAAAAATGGCCTACGAATGAAAGCCTATCATCAGCAAATCGAATTTGAGTTGACCCAAACTGTTCATTCGTCCGTTTGTCGTTCCGTGCCATTGTTTGAGTTTGCCCTCCGCTGCTGCCAAAATCAATTCCCTCTCAACAAACTCCATTCATTCATTCATTCATTCATTGCTCCATGGCCACATATTTAGTGGTGGTATGTTTGATCAACAAATCATTATTATTGGCCATTGTTTTTCGGGCCAACTCTCCCCCCCCCCCCCGCCGCAGAGGGATAGACATGGAATTTGTTTGTATTCGTTCCGATGAACATTTATTTCCCTCCCCCCCCCCCCCTCCCACAACAATAACAAATCGAAAACGAAAATGTTGGTTTGGCAAACAAAAATTAGCAGCAACCCATTTTCTCTTCTGTGGCATGGTTTAGGGTATTTTGTTTGTGAGGAACGGTTTGTCCAATTCAAAAAATAAGCTTTATCCCAGAAAATTCCATTTAATGGTTATTTAAATAAATATTTACGAAAAATTGCCGAAATATTGGCGCGCTTGCCCTTTTCAGCGCTGAAAAAGTGCGGGAAATGATGTGCAAAATCCAGCCGGGACACTAAGCTTGTTTTTGAGTTAGCAGCAACTATTTTCTGTTTTTTATCTTTAGCACCTAAAAGCTAAAATTAACAGATTTGTCTAAAATGACCAAATTTTTGTTTTTAAGCCAGTCCAGTTTTTAAGAAATTCACCGGCGGCACCGGTAAAAAATTGGGTTTTTTTGTGCGATTTAGTGACAATTTTGCACCAAAAGGCCAATTTTTATGAAAAAGTATAAGTTTTTTGAGTCAGCGGTACCGATAAACCGGAACGGACCAACACCGTCTGAACAAAATTGAGTCAATATAACTTTAAATTTTGAAATCTTAGGGGAATTTTGTGGCCTGGCGGCGCCGATAGGCACATACGGGAAATTTTTTTTTGGGATTTTTAATGAATTTTTTAAGAAAACTTGTCCAAAATTTAAATAATTTTTCCTCTTTTCTCCCTTCGCTGGCGACCCCCTCCCCGCAATGACCATCCTTAACAGTGTAAAAATTTCTGGGTTTCCGAGACTAAAAACCCGAGACCGAGAAGCGAAAAACCTGAGAAATTTCCCGAGTCGGGAATCGAGACTCTCGCACAGCCCTACCGAACACACAAACTTTGTCAGTGGTGCTGTTACTTTTCGACAGTGTTGGTTTCGACAGTAAAGTTTAATTTTTTAATGTTCTAATGGTATAAGTATTATTAAATTTTGGCACTCAAACCTGACATTAGTTAGCAGATGTTCGCACATGATTTGTAAGTAAAGTATACAATAAATTATGTAGAAAATTAATTAAAAAGTACTGTCGAAAACACCTGGTACGTTGTCAGTCCATGTCATTTACTTCTTCTCTTCCATTTCCATTTATTCTCTGTCATCTATTTTATTTATTATATTTTATTCGTTTCTTGCGGACTTATTTTATTTATTAAAGTTTATTCTTTTAAAGTGTCAAGCGAAAGAAACAACACTATTCAAGTGCGAGTCTTGCTTTACAAGTTGTTGCTATAAAAACGACTTTTTCTTTTCAAGGAAAAGAATTCAAAATAAATTTTTAAATCTTTTTATAATAGGAAATAAAGGAAAATAAAAAATGACAGAAAAAAGAGAAACCGAAAATGGAAAATGATTTAGAAAAAATCGACAGAACAGACAAATGAAAAAGCAAGTGAATGCTTCAGCTGATGAACTCAGAAATTGCACAGTTAGTTAACCCGTCCTTAACAATTTTCAGACTCACTTAACCCATTTCGATTAAAAGCGCTCTTTTTGGTCAAAATATGTAAATTTTTGCCTCCAAAAAGGTAGGGTTTTTCGGAAATTAATGAAAATGAAAACATAAAATTTTGTCCCTTCTATCTCTGATTTCTAAAGCTTATGGACGCGGGTAAACTGCACTTTTCGGCTTAATAAGAAGGCATTTTCTATCATCAGACACTCTCCGCCACGTCAAATCCTCCTAATTCTGTGGAATCATTTGCCACGGGGCAATTGTTGCGGTTGCCCTTGTGCGTTGGCTTAATTCAAAATTCACCAAAATATATTCAAGAAAAAAAAATAATCACTGAGAATTGAGCATTAATTGTAATAAAAATCTCAAACTTTTTTAAAACTCCTAACTTTTTAAGAAAATTATGAAACTTCTCAAAATTTCAAGTTACAAAAGAAAATACGTGGGTTTTGAGTTTCAGTGAATTTATAAAAATAAAAAATATTTATTTATTATTTCCCAATTAATTTTAAATAGCTTTTCCCCTTCTCCAAAAAAAAGGACCTTTTCCGCTTGATTCTTTTTCTATTGTTGCTCGACAATATGGACAAGTCTTATGCAGCTCAATCCTACAAAAAAAACAAATCAAAAAAAGAAATGGAAATTTAATGCCTTTCAAATTTTACCATTGTCCGATGCATTCCGTGTGAAATTTATGCTAAATTTTTGAGTTCAATTATTCAAAAGACAAAAAAAAAAGTGTAAATCGTGAACTTAAATTTGTGCAATGTTATAAAAATTTGTGCTTAAACTGCCAACTTTCATATAACCGGTTTAAATATTTATTTAACCCCTGGGGACACGTCCTCCGGGCTCACTTTGGCCACGCATTTATTTTACATATTTTACATTATATTATAATTGCATAACTCACTTTGCACGACAATTCTGTAGCCTCCTCTCCTACTTCAAATTCCGATAGGCAAATTGGGCATTCACCACCTTTGTTTTCTTCATCTATTCTCTGCTTTGCTAGGCTGGCATTGATTTTCAAACCTAAATTTTTATGAAGAATTTTATGTGTTGTGTGACTTTTTTTTTAGCAATTTTTAAAGAAATTAATTGAAACTTTTAATTCATTGTTTAATGTATATAAGCTTTTCTGTATTTCTGTCTCCAGTTTTTGTTAAACTATTTTCTGAAATTAAAGTAGTCAATTAAATCAGTTTAAGTGTTATTTGTATTTCATTTTGTTAATTATTTTTTATTGGAATTTAAAAAAGTTTTTTGCCTTTTTCCGACTGTTATTAAACAAAACATTCCCCAACTCCCAATTTGACTGATTCGATTATCTTTACCTTTTTGTTTTGTTTTGTATTCATTTATTTTGAATTTTGCCCAATGCCAAGCACACATCGCTATAATTATGGCCAAGCAAAAAAGCAATCCCAAAACAATATCCGCCACTCGCTTCTTACGCCGACTTTTTCGCCTGCCTTTCTTTTGAGCTAAATTTTAATTTTGTTTTTAATTCGCTAATAAAATTTATTCGATTGTTTTGGTTTATTATTTTTTGCTTTAAATAAACAATATTTAAATGCATTAGCGGCAGAAGGATGCGATCTCAAATCTCAAAAAGCGGGCACAGAGTCAAATTTAGCAAATTGTTTTTTGCCTCCGTTTTACAAGTACTTAACCACTGGAATGGTAAACACCCGGCGGGAAATTCCGAAGGTACCAACAGAAAGAAAGCGCCGGAAGAAACTAAGGTTGAGCCCCGACCCCTCGGGGGCAAAATGTCGGGGGTCGGATCGGGGGGGGAGCTAAATTGTCGGGGACCCCGATCGGGTAGTGATCAACAAAATTTTTTAACGAAAAAGCCTTTTTCCTTTTAAAACTCGTAAATCTTCCTTTTTCACTTTAATCATCTGATTCAAATTCATTCGTTGGCGCCAGTAAAAGCGTCCAAATTGGCATTTTATAACCGGGAATTCCGAGGCTCCAAAAATTTTCAGAAGTCGAAAATCGGAATTGCGAGATTAAAAAATTTTTGCGGTGCGCTTTTCAAATTTTTTTTTAGAACATGGGGCGAGGTCCGGGCGTACCGTTAGGAACCGCCATGAAAATTTTTAAAAATTCGAGCAATTTGTTTAACAGATTTTGCCCAAAAAATTGACAATATTTGGGATTTTGGGAACAATTTCTAGGAAAAATTAGGTGTTTTGGAGAGCACGACGGTGCCGATAGGCGTCGCTGGAAAAATCTTTTGGAATTTTTAATGAATATCTTAAAGAAAATCTTTAAATTTCAAATTCCCCCCTTCGTCGTTGAATTAACTTTTAAATTTTACAACGCTTGGGGTCCTCGATTCCGGGGGGGGGGGGGCACATGTCGAGTCGGGAAATAGGCCCAAAAATGTCGGGGGCCGGGCGGCTCGGGGTCGGGGCTTAACCCTAGAAGAAACCTCTAAATTTTGTCAAATTCATAAAGTAAGTATTTTTTTACCTTTGTCCTAGGATTTTATCAACGAATAGTAATGTAATAATAAATAATTAAATTAATAATAATAAAACTTCAAAACCCGAAGTATTTCATTAAAAATTCTGTTAAAATTAGCATGGATTTGTTGGATTGGCTTTAATCACTCCCTAAGCTTGATATCTTACATTTTTTAATTTCAATGCCGGAAGGCATTTCCAAACTTCCCACTTCATCATACAAAGATGTCAAAATTGTTTTCCTTCTCTCGGAATTGCCCTCTTTCTGTTCGTTGCTTTCCTCCAAAACCATTTTAAATAATTTCGAATGATTTATTTCAATTTTATTTTTTTGCATATTTTCGGACAACGAAATTCGTTCTCTCAATGCAAAAATTTTAACGGTGAACAGCAAATAGTGCTTAACCTTTTGCGGGCTTTCACCTGTGAAAAAATGAACAATTAATAATCGCAAAATTAAAAAAAAAAAATTAAAATTTTCCGATGTTTTTTGGGAAATCGTTTTTGTATCAACTGATTTTTTGGGTTTAATGAATTGAAATCAATGTAATTTTAAGAACAGGAATGCTTTTTAAACTAGTTTTCATATGTAATTTTTTTTAAGTTTTACCGTTTTTTTCTCTTTTCTTTAAGCTTTATGGATAAACTATTTTTTGAAACTGACAATTTGTTCTATTTTATATTAGAGCCGGATCGGATCGGGAACCCGCCGGGATTTTCCCGGGATTCCGATCCCGGCTTTTTGCAAAAAAGGCCGGGTTAGGGATCACGCCTAAATCGGGATTTGAATCCCTGTGTCGATATTGAAATTCCAGCAAAATGGGATTTCAATCCCGCTAATCCTATCCCGGCCTAATTCCAACCCTAAACCCCGCGCTACCGGCGACTTATGGTCGGAATGTGAGTTTTAAAAGCAGAAATCTCAGTTTTCTTCGTTATTTCAACATTTTTTTAAAATTTTCCAGTATTCTCAACAAAGTCTATGGATGTCAGATCTCCTAACTATAGTAGTTTAGGTGGAAATCTTTTAAAAAGTCGGATTAAATTTATTAAATTTTACCGGAGTGTAAAATTCAATCTCACAAATTTCGACAGAATAACAACAAAAAAAACAAAGAATAGAAGCCTAAAAATATATTTATAAAAAATTTAAAAATTTTATGTGCTTGAGTGAACAAACTCGAGACCCCCCCCCCCAATTTGTTCATTCATTTTACCTTTAATTTTCTTTATAAAAGAAAATAAATTCTCCATTATCTGTGCCATTACGGGATCATTCTTTTTCACTGCGAATATTCTTTTCAGGGTTTTCTTCATTTTTTCAACATATTTTCTCCCACTGATTCTTTCTTAATATCTGACTTTGAAGGAGTTTCAGACTAAAAAAAATTGTGAAAAAATAAAGAAAGATACAATTAAAAAAAAAATGCAATGTAAAACAATTTATTTAATCAATATGAAAATAAGAATTAAAATAAATAAACTAAAACTATTTAATTTTTATTTAAATACTCCGTCGGGCCAACTCCGTCTCAGCCAAGGTTAAGAAGTCATATATTTTTTTTAATTGATAAAACCTATGTAAGACATTTTGTATATTCGAAAGCTCTTGTGTTTAGAAGATATTTGTAAACTAATGCTAATTGTAAGTTAATTAACTAGCTCACAAAAAAGTAATCGCTTGAAAACCGCAAAAAAGTCAGAATTTTTGTTGTTTTTTTTGCTGATTTTTTCTATGTGAAATTCCTAGGCTAAAAAAGTCTGCGAAGAGCCTTTGAATGCTACAAAGTTTGTTGGATTTGAACGACAACTTAAAAATACATAGACTCAGATGGAATTAGTCCACTAAAATGGCACAAATATCGGATGGCATTCGCTTCCCACTGCTGCTGGGCGATGCCTGGCGGACCAAAAAGAACACTGACTTGGTCATGGTCACCAAGCTGTACATTTTGCGGATTGTAATCATCAAATGCGATGTCAAGCAATTGCACATTTTCTTTCAAAAATTCATCCAATTCATTTTTGTCAATTTTGTCAAATTTTAACAATTCATTCAATGGTTTTCCGTCCCGGTCGGCCAATCTTTCTTCTACCATCAGATCGGCCAACGACTTTTTTTCACTGTGATTGGATCCCGAAGACGCATCTGTAAAAAGGATTAAAAAATAGAAATTAAGAATAAAATTACAAGGGAATGGGCAAATGGGCTAATAAGCACGAAAAAAAACTCATTTTTACTTTAATTTGTAACTTTTTGAGCAATTTTTTACGCGATATTTTCAAGTTCTGATGAGTTCGAGCCCAAATAATTAGAATAAATTATTTTATATATTTTTACCTTTCCCTCCATAAACCAAAAAAGATGAGGCGCAGAAGAACAGTAACAGAGAAAGAACAAAATGACATTTAAATGCCATCATTTTGTGAATTCCCTAAAAATATTATTAATACCGTACTTCTTCGATTAGAGCCCCCCCCCCCCTCGTATAGAACGCCACCCTAGAATATAGCCCCCTTTTTGAAGCGGTTGAACAATGGGGCTTTATTCGAAGAAGTAACGGTATATGAAATGGGAAATTATATTTTGGATATTATTAAATAAAGAAAATGGTGGAGATTAAAGGCATTAAAATGCTAATTTTTCAATTTTAGAGGGGAGATTATTAATAGAATTTAGAAAAATGACCAAATTGTAAGAATTATTTGCTTTTTCTGCCCCAAAAATTATTTAATTGAATTTAAACAAAAACGCATTCGAATTGATTTATTGAATTTTCTATGATGTGTAAATGAAAATTTATATAGAAATAGCAACCATGGATAATAAAGAAGGCATTTGATGTATACAAACTACAATAATTCTTCTCAAATAAATATGTATATTTTATATTAACATATGTAAAGAAAATTATATACAACGCTAGCAACCATGAATATAAAGAAGGCATTGAATTTTTAAGAAAACTTTTTATTCATAGGGTTTATTTTTGAAAATTTTCGTGTCGGTCCTTAAGGGTGTATTTTCAGAAATTTTTGGGGTTGTTTCTTTGGGGTTTAATTTTCGTTTTATTGCATTTTCGTTAATAAGTTTTGGGCAAAACGCCAAAATAGGTTAAAATAGGTTTTTTCAAAATTTTTATAGGTAACAATCTCTTAGTTGTTATGAATAGGGTTGTAAACAGGGCTCCCAGATTAAAATTTTCAAAAGCATCATTTGGCATGCAAAAAACCTTCCAAAACTGACTCATTCTTTATCCATTTCGGTTGAATAATTATAAATCAAACATATTTTAAGATTTCAGGCGTAAAATTTTTTTATTGTCCGCTAAATCATAGCCAGGATTTTTGCTTTTTGAAAAGTTGATTCCTATGGGGTGTATTTTTTGAAATTTTTTTTTGAAAAGTTGTTTCTTAGGGGTGTATTTTTGAAAAAAAAACATTTAGGTCGATTCTCAGGCAATTTTTTTGTTCATAAGCAAAAATAATTAATAAATAATTTTTAAAAAATTTCACAAGCCAAAATAATTTAAAATAGTCGCTCTATAAATTTGTCCAAATTGTTTCAACTTGATGAAAAATAAATTTGAAAATTTTATGCGTTCCCCTTTTTGCCCCATTTCAAAAAATTTTGCCCCCATTTTGAGTCATGGCGCCACATTTTTGGTTTTTGAATGGCTTCCTAGCCAGGGGTGGAGCGCGCACAGAAAAATCCCGCGGCCGCGCATTCAAATTGCCGCGGCCGCGACCGCGCAAAAAAAAATGCCGCGAATCGCGTATCGCGGTCGCGCTCCAGCCCTGTTCCTAGCGCAGATGGTAAATAATATAGACAAGGAATTTTATTATTTATTTCAATTTAGAAACAAACAATTCAAATTAAAAGGACACAAAATTCAGCGAATCGGTCACATTGTCCCATCAATTCATTTGCTCTTATTCTGATGACCACTCGGACCGGGATAGCAACTAAAAAAATGAAAAATTAAAAAACAATTAAAAAGATTTCAAATAGCCGACCAATGGTCAATTCCGTCATCCTTAATTGAGAAGATGATTCTGTTCCACTGATTGTCGAATTCCCATCCGATCGCTTCCTTTTCCCATTTGCTCCATTTGCACTCATCTCGCGAAATCGGACAGCGAATCAGCAGAAAACGATCATTGTTATTGTCGTCGCTGTTGTTTTTGTTAAGCCTTTTCAGTGTCGATCGCTCCCCAGTGAAATTGTTGATCAGATCGAACGTCGCAACGACGGAGTCATCGGCACAGGAAAAGCGAATGACAATGATGAAATTGACACGGCGAGAAGCACTTGCAAATGACTGAAACATGGACAGAAAAGTTAAAAGCCAAATATGGAAAGTGATCAATAAATAAAGCACCGCTTTGAATTCTCTGATCAGTGACACCCATCGCATCTCAGCCAAATCGAATTCGCAACGGAACACTTTCGGAAGACCGTCCGGCCGAGGCGACAACAGCCATTTGGCCACCGCTTGGCCATCCGACTCGTCGAAATGACTACAGTAGGGAAGACAAACGGTTCGCAGGGACGGACAGTCGCGCAGAATGTACGGGGCGAACTGTCGCAAACATCGGAACTCCGCTGGCCAAAATTCCATGCCGCAGACTTTGCCCCGAAGCAATGGCCAAAGCTTGCACATAAGGTACTCAGCAGTGCGATTAGTGAGTGAGCCAAATCCAATGGACAAATTAATCCCAGAAGAGCCGAAAAGAGAGCGAAAACGGTGGAGAAAGGAAACGACATTTTGATGGAAGTATCTGAAAAGCAAGAAGAGTTAGCCAATTTTCATAAATGTCCAATTCACTCAATTGTAATGCATTTGAATCCGATCATTTTCTTTGGCATCGGCTTTTGCGGAATTGGCAGTGCCTTCCCATGCGAATTGACAATTAGCACTTCTTTGGTGCCATTCTCTCCGATTTTGCGCCAAATGTCCATTGAATCGAATGCCCATTTTCTCGTTTTTAAGTGTTCATCGACAAGACAGTCAAATCGGTGGCTGAGCACAGCAATTTCGAGGCCAAGCTGAGAAGGCGCAAGAAAAGCAAAGACCGCCAGCCGCCAATCGCCAAGGGGGATGAAGCAGCTGAAAAACAATTATAAACTTAATTAATATTAATTTTTGCTACTTTTCTTTATTGTCGTCAATGGGTCGCCGTCGTCGTCCTTTTTTGACGTGTCGTTTTTTGGCGTAGTCCCAACACATCCAAAGAATAGCGCAACAACCGACCAACAAAGGCACACCGAACAAACTGAAAAGAAGGAATGAAAGAAAGAAAGAAAGAGGGAGAAGAAAGAAAAAAAGAGAGAGAAAAAGAAAACGTACAGAATTTTTTTTGAAGGCATTGGGCCAAAAGGAAAAGGAAAAATGAGCGAAAGAATGAAAGAGGCAAAGAGAAAGAAGGACTTTTATAGTGAAAAAAACAATGAACAATAGAAAAAAGAGAAGTTTTTGTTGTGTTTGAAATTTTCCAAAAAGTCGATCCATAGGGGGTGTATTTTCGCTTTTTTGACATTTTTTTTCTTGCGAAAATTTCCCAAAAAATGGCTGAGATATGGGCTAAAAACGAAAAAATGCGAAATATGGTTTTATTCGCGAAACCCTAAATATGGATCTATACGGACTAAAAACCTTCACTAAATCACCAAATTTAACGTATACTATTTTTTAGCCACTTTCTTCATAGAATATGCGCAGAAAAAAAAACATATATAATCTATACATAATCTTAACTTTTTTTCAAACTTAATCAACTTTTTTTTTTATTTTGCAAGGAAATCACGAGTCGCAACAGTAAAAAACAACTAAATCAGAGTGGAACAAGGAATTGATTAAAAGATTAATGAAAACTAAACCTTTTTACTCCAGAAAACTATGATATTCATTTGTTTATTATAAATAAAAAAAAATTTGTCCATACGTGTAAATTTTGCTGCCTTTTTCCAATTTTTATGCCTTTTTTGTCGTTTTGTACATTTTTATATCTTTTCACATTTTTCGTGTCTATTTTAGATACCTAATTTATTTATTCAAAAAATAAAAATAATCAAAAGAAGGGCATTGCTGCCGCTTACACTTGAGGTGGAAATACGAGTGGTCAAATATGTAGAAGTGAAAGAAGACAAATTATGGTAATGACGAAATGAGGTCAATGGGTAGTTGTGACATGATTGTTAAAATTTTGTTTTGTGAGCGGTAGAGAAAGACAAAACAACTTTTTCTTATGAAAAATATTGTTTCATCGGAAAACAACATTTAAGTTGTTATTTAATTATTAACAATGTTCATTTTGCCAACAACGTATAAAACAACTTATCCCTTACTCTATATTAAGTGAGAGGAAGCTCCGCCCCTTTTTGTGTTTTTGAATTTGCTTGGTGTTTTGTTTTAAAGGAAAAGAGAAAAAAATAAAAAATATTGTATGGTTAGAAAAGTTTCTTTTAAAGTAAGTGATAAATAGAGAAAGGATATTTGGTGAAAAGAGTGCAGTGTATGTTTGTCTGTCAGCGCGGATGGGAAGGGCAGATTGGATAAACAATAGTCCCGCAGGGTTGAATGCGTGGTGTTTGTTTATGTGCGATGGATGTGTGTGGGAATGAAAAATAAGAGAAAAAGAAGAAATTAGAGAGGTAGAGAGAGAGAAGAGAGAGAGAGGGGGGAGAGAGAGAGAGAGAGAGAGAGGGAGAAAGTAAGGGATAATATACAAATGGAGAGAAGGCGAAAGAAAAGGAGAAATAGTGAGAGGAGAGACAGGGAGAAGGGAGAGAGAGGGGGATAGAGAGAAGAGCGAGAGAGAGAAGGGAGAGAGAGAAGGGAAATAGAAAGGGGGAGAGAGAGAGAGAAGCGGGAGAGAGAAGAGAGAAGGGAGAGAGAGGAGGGAGAGAGAGAAGGGGGAGAGAGGGGAGAGAGAGAGAGAGAGGAGAAAGTAAGGAAGAATATAGATAATGAAGAGAAGGCGAAAGAAAGGAAGAAATAGTGAGAGGAGAGAAAGGGAGATGGAGTTGAAGAAGCAACGAAGATGAAAGAAAGAGAGAGAGAGTGGGGTGAAAGAAGAGAGGAAGGATAAAGAGAGGGAGAGTGAGGAGGAGAGAAGAAAAAGGATAAAGAGAGTGGGAGAGAGAGAGGGGGAAAGAAGAGAAAAAGGACAAAGATAGAGAATGAGGATGGGAAAGAATAAAGAAATAGGTAAGGAAGAGAGAATAAAAAAGACAAAAAGAGAGAGTGATGATAAAAGAATAGAGAGAGGTGAGAGAAGGGAGAGAGAGGAGGGAGAGAGAGAGAGAGAAAGGAGATAGAGAGAGAAGGGAGAGAGAGAAGAGAGAGAGAAGGGAGAGAGAAAGAAGGGTGAAGGTAGAGAGAGGGGGAGAGAAAGAGGGAAAGAGAAAAATAGAGAGGGGGAGAGAGAGATGGGAGAGAGAAAGGGGGAGAGAGAGAGAGAAGCGGGAGAGAGAAGAGAGAAGGGAGAGAGAGGAGGGAGAGAGAGAAGGGTGAGAGAAAGAGAGAGAGAAAGAAGGGTGAAGGGAGAGAGAGAAGGGGGAGAGAGAAGAGAGAGAGAAAGAAGGGTGAAGGGAGAGAGAGAGAGGGAGAGAGAGAAGGGTGAAGGGAGAGAGGGGGAGAGAGAAAGGGGGAGAGAGAGAGAGAAGGGGGAGAGAGAAGGGAAGGGAGAGAGAGGAGGGAGAGAGAGAAGGGGGGGAGAGAAGAGAGAGAGAAAGAAGGGTGAAGGGAGAGAGAGAGAGGGAGAGAGAGAAGGGTGAAGGGAGAGAGAGGGGGAGAGAAAGAGGGAAAGAGAAAGATAGAGAGGGGGGGGGAGAGAGATGGGAGAGAGAAAGGGGGAGAGAGAGAGGGAGAGAGAGAAGGATGAAGGGAGAGAGAGGGGGAGAGAAAGAGGGAAAGAGAAAGATAGAGAGGGGGGGGGGAGAGAGATGGGAGAGAGAAAGGGGGAGAGAGAGAGGGAGAGAGAGAAGGATGAAGGGAGAGAGAGGGGGAGAGAGAAAGGGGGAGAGAGAGAAAGAAGGGGGAGAGAGAAGGGAAGGGAGAGAGGAGGGAGAGAGAGAAGGGGGGAGAGAAGAGAGAGAGAAAGAAGGGTGAAGGGAGAGAGAGAGAGGGAGAGAGAGAAGGGTGAAGGGAGAGAGAGGGGGAGAGAAAGAGGGAAAGAGAAAGATAGAGAGGGGGGAGAGAGAGATGGGAGAGAGAAAGGGGGAGAGAGAGAGAAGCGGGAGAGAGAAGAGAGAAGGGAGAGAGAGGAGGGAGAGAGAGAAGGGGGAGAGAGAAGAGAGAGAGAAAGAAGGGTGAAGGGAGAGAGAGAAGGGGGAGAGAGAAGAGAGAGAGAAAGAAGGGTGAAGGGAGAGAGAGAGAAGGAGAGAGAGAAGGGTGAAGGGAGAGAGAGGGGGAGAGAAAGAGGGAAAGAGAAAGATAGAGAGGGGGGAGAGAGAGATGGGAGACAGAAAGGTGTTATGTCTTTGGCTTACACAATTTATTAAAGCAAAGACAAACAGAAAAATAAATGATAAATAACAAATAGAGACCGGACAAGAGGGTCGGTCGAACGGTTTCGGTTAAAAACCGAAAAAAACCGAAACCGAAAAAAACCGAAAAACTCAAAAAATTCTCGGTCGAACGGTTTCGGTTAAAAAACCGAAAAAAACCGAACCGAAAAAAACCGAAGAAAAATTTTCGGTATATCGTTTCGGTTTCGGTTTTTTTTGGAATTTTTATATTTTTTTCAAAAAAAAGCAATAAAACATTTTTATTAACACAGAAAGGCTCTCTAATATTTATATTGAATTTTTGGAAGATTTCGATTCAAAAAAATGAGCATTTCGGCCTTTCTTGGACGCAAGCGGCGGCGACGGTAGTCGTAAGTGTCGCGCGCTGTTGAAAACAACTGCTCACTTGCCACGCTCGTCGCCGGAATGCAAAGGAATTTTTTTGCTTCTTCTGCCAAAGCTAAATAATGTAAAACCTTAGAACCGGGTAATAAATTAGCCACATTAAAATACCCGGAAATTCATTGGCTCTCTCCTTCCAAAACTCTAAAGGATCAGAATTGGACGGAATTGTGCCGGTAGAACAATAAGCATTAATTTCGCTCATTGCATTTCGCTCTTCTATAACTCAAAATTTAAATGAAAAAAAATTGGTTTTTTACGTGAGTTTGTCTCGACTACTGACGATGCTGACAGCGTATGATCAAAAAAGTCAAGCAATCCCTTCGGCTTTTTAGAAATAGGAGAATTTGGCAACGGAAGGACCTCCTCACTGAATTGTTCCTCCCTTAATGATTCGAGGTGTGAACAAATTTGGCGACTGAAAAATACAAATTTTTGTTGTGATTGTATTCAATGTTTACCGTAAAAGATCCGGGAAGTCAGAAACTTTGTCTTTAAATCTCGGGTCGAGAAACATGGCAATTTGATGATCCCTAGGAAAAAAAAATTAACTAAGAATTCCGTTAACATTTAAACCTTTCATCTTTACAGCCAAAAATTTTTGACTTTAATCCATCGACAATTTGGTCCCGTATTTCGCTTACGTCGTTGTTTTCAAACTCCATTTGTGCCAGATTTTGAATTGTTAATTTTGTGAAGGGGTATTTAACGGAAATTGAAGACGTTCCCAGGCAGAATAATCTGCTTAATTGCTCCATTGGATCCAAAACTTTCAAAAGTTCATTCATCAAATTGCTTTCAGTGCCATCAAATGTAAATTCAAATTTTCGATTTTGAATTGCGTAATGTGCCAATGCTTCTTGTTGCTCCTCAATTCGGCGCATCATAAGATATGCCGCGTTCCATCGAGTTGGTGTGTCCTTAATTTATTAAAAATATGCGTTGGATTGAATGTACATTTGGGAGTAAAACCTGTAAAAGTGTATGAATTGAGATGCCCAAATCCTTTTGAATTGTTTTCAAAATGCTTGAAGCCAATGGTGAATGTTTATAGTGCCCAACAATGCGACGGCATTTAGCAAGAAGCTTTTTTACAGCTTCATTTCTGTCTAACGCACCGCGTACGACAATGTTTTCCATGTGGGCCGCACAGTTCGTATTCAAAAAACTTTCAACATTCAAGTTTGGGTCGGAAAATGCCTAAAACTGAAAAACCATCATAAAACTTTCCCACTAAACAAATCTTTTTGAAATTGCTCGCTTCGTCATGAACGAAAAAAGAAATTTTTTCGTTTGAAAAATTCCATATTTTCAGTAAATCCCTTAATTTCTCTGCAATTCTTTCACCAGTATGAGTGCCTTCGAATTCAGAAACAGACAGTACAAATGATTTTCTGACAAATATTTTGCTGATTCCGTGTGCCGTAAGACTAAATTGTTTGACGACAAAAATTGAAAGAAAATTGAAAACACAACCTTATGAATGCGTTTGAAGTGTCAGACCAAATATCCGACGTAAAAGCAATTTTTGAGCATTCGTCCAATTCACTTTGGACCTTTGATTTGACCATTCTGTAGACAATTGGAAGAATTTTTTTACGATAAATTGACTCATCCTTCAATTTTTGCAACGGATGGTTTGCCATGAATAGTGCGATTGTTGTCGGGTTGTTGATATCGGAAAAAGATGATTGGGTGCATGCAATCCAATGAATTACTTTTTTGTCAAATGATGAAAGACCCTCTTAAAAATTTAAAAAAACCAATACATATGCACATTTAATATAACGTACCACTTCCTAAGACCAAGTGTGTTTCGATTGTCCCTTTCTCACCTCGCTTCTGCTTCAACAAATCTTCATATTTCGCCTCATATTCGCTGTTTTTGTGTTTTGATTTAAGGTGGTTTATCGCATTGGAGGTGTTGCCTTGCTTGCACTTAATATTCTTACTGCATTCAGCACATTCGTACTCAAATTCATTGTTGTTGCTTTTTTTATAAAGCCCGATTTGCCAAATCGCACTGCCAGAGGGCATGTTGAATATTGCTGCAATGTTTTAATTATATTAATAAATTAAAAAAGAAATGAAAATAAAAGAAATAGTGATAATCTTTTCAAAAATCTGAGAATTTCAAACAGTATATTATGCCAAAAATTGTTATTAACGGGTTATGTCTTCGCCATTCGGTTTTATTTTTCGATTTTTCATAAAAGTCGGTCGATTGTTTCGGTTTTTTGATTATTTCGGTCGGTCGGTTTCGGTTAAAAAACCGAAAAAAACCGAAACCGAAAAAAACCGAAAAACTCAAAAATTTCTCGGTCGGTTTTTTTCGGTCAAAAACCGAAACCGAAAATCGAAAAAAAACCGAAAAAAATCGAAAAAAAAACCGACCGGTCCGATCTCTAATAACAAATAATTTAATGTCGGAGGAAAGACAATCAATAAAATGAAATGAAGGAGAGAACGGCAAGTGACCCGAATGGCTGAAAGGGTCAACATTATATAAACATTTTTAAGTGATGACACAAAGATTCGTGTCAATAAATAATATATTTAATAATCCGATCCTTAACATCTCCCCCTTTAATTGAAATTATCCTTCAATTTAATAACGAGCGCCAGCATTTGGGCCGATATTCAATCGTTTCGGCGGGTGTCGTTCACGCTGAGGACGTGCCAAAACGGAAGGTTGCTCGTTAGGCGAACCACGAGGCTGATTGTTCTTGGTTGTCGGGGTCTTTGTTGGCGAATTTGGTCTCTGTTCTTCGGCAAAATCTTTTGAAATTGGGATTTTGGAAATAAATGACCGAATTTGATTTATGTGGCGATTAACCACAATACCCAAAGAATGGATTTCGACCTTCCAGACCAAATCCTTACCACCAACAATTTTACCTTCAAGCCATGATGGCTTACCGTACCGACCGTAATTGAGTGTCAAAATTGTGTCACCAATTTTGAATTTACGATCAGAAGTGCCATGGTGCCGATCATACTGTCGTTTCATCTTGCTTTGGTAGACATTGAGTTTGTTTGGACTTGAGTCGTTTTTCGGTGCCAACAATGAAAGTGATGTTCGTGGCATTCGACCCAAAAACAATTCGGCAGGAGCAAAACCGTTTAAAACCTGACTCGGATTTGTCCTGTAGGAAAACAAAAATTCTGAAATCCAATTTTGATTTTTGTTTGTGCCCTCCTTTTTAGCTTGACGCTTAAAAGTGTCTACCATCCGTTCAGCCAAACCGTTGCAATGGGGTTGGTATGGCGGTGAAAAGCTATGCTTGATTCCATGGTTTTCACAAAAACGGCGGAATTCAAACGATGAAAATGGGGGACCATTGTCGCTGACCATTTCCTTGGGAAAACCATATCTGTGGAAAGTTTTGTTTAAAACATCAATTGTACTGGCCGCATTTGTTGAAATCATTTGAGTGATTTCTGGCCATTTTGACTTTGCATCAACCAAAATCAAATAAGTTCGACCATCCTGACAAGGACCGGCGAAATCGACGTGGATTCTGTCAAAAATTCCATCCGGCACCGGCCATGGGTGAAGCGGTGCCTTGCGCGGCATTTTTGCAGAATTTTGGCAGTCTTTGCATTGTCCGACCATGTTCTCAATGTCCTTGTCGAGACCAGGCCAAAATACATGTCGACGGGCCAACTCTTTCATTCTCACGATGCCAGGATGAGCAAAGTGAAGTGTTGTCAGCACTCTTTGTCGAAGTAACGGTGGGATGATGACGCGCGTGCCGACTAAAAGGGATCCTCCCACAACTGAAAGGGAATTTTTCCTTTGGAAAAATGGCATCAATTGATTAGCCGGGCATTTTCGGGGCCAACCATCACGGGTGAACTGAATGACTTGCTGGAGGAGTTCATCTGTTTCGGTGTGTTGGCTGACTTCGTCTGCGGTCACTGGCAACGAATCCAAAACCGTCAGAAATGTGCTGTCATCATATTCTTCGGACAGAATGCCATGCCGGGAGTCGAGATGTGCCACAACAAAATCCTCGTCCGATCGACTCGCAGAAATCAGACGAGAAAGCACATCCGCCTGGCCAAAATTTTCAGATTTAACATATTGAATTGAAAAATCATAATTGGCTAAAGTGAGGGCCCATCTCTGTAAGCGAGAAGCGGTATAGATGGGAATACCCTTTTTGCTACCAAATATAGCCAAAAGAGGCTTATGATCTGTCAAAAGTGTAAACTTCCTCCCGTAAACCATTCGGTGGAACTTTTGAACAGCGAACATCAGTGCCAACGCTTCACGTTCAATTTGTGAATAATTGCGTTCCGCAGAATTGAGCGAGCGGCAGGCGTGTTCGACAACCTTCTCCGATCCGTCCGGAAATTTGTGACTGATTGTTGCTCCGATTCCAATCTGGCTCGCATCAGCAGCAACAATTATTGGCTTCTCCGGATCGTAATGTGTCAAGAGCAATTCCGATTGAAGAATCTGCTTGGCCTTATCAAAAGATTTTTGTTGTTCGGTGCCCCAAACCCAAGGAATGTCCTTTTTCAACAACAAATCCAGCGGATCACGGAATGGTCCGCATTTCCTTGATAAACCGACCATAATAGTTGATTGCTCCAAGAAATGACCGTAAAGTGCCAAGGTCATGAGGTGGAGGCATGTCACGGATTGCAGCAGACCTGGCGGGGTCGGGTTTGATGCCGTTTTCCGAAACAACATGTCCCAAAAACTTGAGTTCCTTCTGAACAAAATGGCACTTTTCAATTTGAATTTTAAAGCCAAAATTTTGAATGCGTGCAAATAATTTTTGCAAAACAGATATGTGCTCAGCCATTGAAGACGTTGCTACAATAATGTCGTCCAAATAGGCGAACACATTCGGCAAACCGGCGGTGAGCTCATCAATCGTTTTCTGGAAAATTGCCGGTGCCGATTTAACACCAAAGGGAAGCCTGTTGAATTGGTAGAGACCACGGTGCGTGTTGATACCGACCAAACATTTTGATTGCTCATCGAGTTCCAACTGTAAATAGGCGTCGCGCAAATCTAACTGGGAAAAGAGTTTTGCGCCCCTTAGAGCACGGAAAATGTCATCCGTTCGTGGTAACGGATAACGATTCAATTCTAACGCCTCATTCAACCCGGTGGTGAAATCAATACAAATCCTCAACGATCCGTTTTTCTTACGGACAGCCAAAATTGGTGCGGCCCAACGGGCATAGTCCACTGGTCCAATTGCGTCAATTTTTAGCAAACGGTCGAGTTTCTCGTCCACCAGTGCTTGAACTCCATGCGGAACTGGCCGGGCTCGGCAGAAAGTTGGCCTTGCGTTCGGTTTGAGATGAAGCGTGGCCTTCATCTTTGTACAACGGCCTAAGCCCTGTTGAAAAACCTGTGGGAATTGCGCTTTAATTTGATTTCCCAAATCGGCTTGGTCTTTGGGAGACTGAATTGCGTTGACCGACTGGTGAAGAGTGGAGTCGAACAACACTGGCAGTGTCGTCGCAATTGGCAGCTGAGTCTTTTGCTCAAATATCGTTATCCAGTCCAAGCCCATGATATTCGGAGCTGTTGTGTTTGCAACTGAACAACAAAGATTTAAAATCACATTTCTGAAATTAACCTTACACCAGAAATTTCCCAAAAGCTTAAATTTTTCACCAGAATAAGAACCAACCATCTTACCAGCATTTTTGAGTTTTGGTTTACCCAAACTTTCCCATATTGGCAGCTGAATGATGGTCAAGTTGGAGCACGAATCGGCAGCCAACTTGATTGGATTGTCGTTGATCTGCAATTCGATCCAAATCCAATCTCGGTTTGTTTGTGCCACGCTGAAAGTTGATGCGACGGCGACAGAATTTGACTGGGCTCGGTTTGGGCACATTTGCTTCAGGTGGCCCCGTTTTCCACAGCCAAAACATTGAACGTCAGCAGGATATCGGCAAACCTTGTATGAATGCCCTTTTCCGCAACGTGCACACGTTTGTACAGGGAATTCCTGTCGCTTTGGATTGTAATTGACATTGCCCGAATTATTTCCCTCATTACGAAAATTTTTGCCCGAATTTAATTGGCTTTTTGGCCTAAAACCCTTGTTTTTCGGCTTATCCTCCTTCAAAACCTGTGGTTTACATTGGATGGCATGTGCTTGACCAGAACTTGTGAGAGCGGCTACGGAATGTTGCAGCGACAAAATCGAACGGCACTCCTCCAACAAATTTTCGAGTTTCACCGTTCGTGGCGGTGTTGCGCTTTTTGCCCTCTCCAGTTGACGCAAACATTCTTGGCGTAAGTCGCGGTGTGCATCACTTAGTCCTGTAATGAAAATGAGACACTTAATTTCGTCCTTGCTGAGTGTCATGTCCGCCCGTTCGCATTTTGCGTTGACGGAAGCCCCAAATTCAAGAACGTCCTGGTCCGGTGCGCACGACATTTGAAAACACTCGAACCTGCGGATGAAAATTGACTTCGTGTCTGAAAATAGGGACTTCAGATTTGAAATGGTTTCCTGAAAACCAAGCTCCGCTGCCTTTTTAGGCAAAACTTGCTGCTCATACCTGATGAAATCGGTGGGGGAAAGTTTTCCCAAAATTAACCTGACTTTCATATCACCGGGGAGTGCTTGTCCATCCTTTTCCACAAACTGACCATAACGCGCATACCACAAAGAGAAAGTGGAGTCGTTTTCTGGGTCATAACGAAAATCGGGAATTTGGCCATTAATTTTGGAAAACAAATCCGAACTGCCCGAAGGCGCCACATTTGGCAAAAGTATTTTAAGCAAATCAGTGAATTGCTTTTGCTGTGCTTCCAGAATAGCTTTTAACTCCTCTCGACTTGCCATGACAGACAAAAATGAGAATTGAAATGGAAAGGAATTGACAGAGAGAGAATGAGTGACAAAAACACAGCTTTACTCAGCCAAAAATGCTGAGAAACACCTTTTTACTAACCAACAAAAGCTGAACTCCCTCTCGGCTTTGCTCAGTCTGAGAACTGAGAAATCCCTTAGCGAGTTGGGGAATATCACAGTTTTGTTATGGGTTAGGGTGGCGCAGGTGGCTTTGGGATCGCACTGGGTGAGTTCACAGCTAAGCTGATAGCAACCGGGCGTCGCCAATGTTATGTCTTTAGCTTACACAATTTATTAAAGCAAAGACAAACAGAAAAATAAATGATAAATAACAAATAATTTAATGTCGGAGGAAAGACAATCAATAAAATGAAATGAAGGAGAGAACGGCAAGTGACCCGAATGGCTGAAAGGGTCAACATTAAATAAACATTTTTAAGTGATGACACAAAGATTCGTGTCAATAAATAATATATTTAATAATCCGATCCTCAACAAAAGGGGGAGAGAGAGAGAGAAGCGGGAGAGAGAAGAGAGAAGGGAGAGAGAGGAGGGAGAGAGAGAAGGGGGAGAGAGGGGAGAGAGAGAGAGAGAGGAGAAAGTAAGGAAGAATATAGATAATGAAGAGAAGGCGAAAGAAAGGAAGAAATAGTGAGAGGAGAGAAAGGGAGATGGAGTTGAAGAAGCAACGAAGATGAAAGAAAGAGAGAGAGAGTGGGGTGAAAGAAGAGAGGAAGGATAAAGAGAGGGAGAGTGAGGAGGAGAGAAGAAAAAGGATAAAGATAGAGAATGAGGATGGGAAAGAATAAAGAAATAGGTAAGGAAGAGAGAATAAAAAAGACAAAAAGAGAGAGTGATGATAAAAGAATAGAGAGAGGTGAGAGAAGGGAGAGAGAGGAGGGAGAGAGGGAAGAGAGAGAGAGAGAGAAAGGAGATAGAGAGAGAAGGGAGAGAGAGAAGAGAGAGAGAAGGGAGAGAGAAAGAAGGGTGAAGGTAGAGAAAGGGGGAGAGAAAGAGGGAAAGAGAAAAATAGAGAGGGGGAGAGAGAGATGGGAGAGAGAGGAGGGAGAGAGAGAAGGGGGAGAGAAAGAGAGAGAGAAAGAAGGGTGAAGGGAGAGAGAGACGGGGGAGAGAGAAGAGAGAGAGAAAGAAGGGTGAAGGGAGAGAGAGAGGGAGAGAGAGAAGGGTGAAGGGAGAGAGAGGGGGAGAGAGAAAGGGGGAGAGAGAGAGAGAAGGGGGAGAGAGAAGGGAAGGGAGAGAGAGGAGGGAGAGAGAGAAGGGGGGGAGAGAAGAGAGAGAGAAAGAAGGGTGAAGGGAGAGAGAGAGAGGGAGAGAGAGAAGGGTGAAGGGAGAGAGAAGAGAGAGAGAAAGAAGGAAAGAGAAAGATAGAGAGGGGGGGGAGAGAGATGGGAGAGAGAAAGGGGGAGAGAGAGAGGGAGAGAGAGAGAGGGAGAGAGAGAAGGGTGAAGGGAGAGAGAGGGGGAGAGAGAAAGGGGGAGAGAGAGAGAAGGGGGAGAGAGAAGGGAAGGGAGAGAGAGGAGGGAGAGAGAGAAGGGGGGAGAGAAGAGAGAGAGAAAGAAGGGTGAAGGGAGAGAGAGAGAGGGAGAGAGAGAAGGGTGAAGGGAGAGATAGGGGGAGAGAAAGAGGGAAAGAGAAAGATAGAGAGGGGGGAGAGAGAGATGGGAGAGAGAAAGGGGGAGTGAGAGAGAGAAGGGGGAGAGAGAAGGAAGAGAGAGGAGGGGGGAGAGAGATGGGAGAGAGAGGAGGGAGAGAGAGAAGGGGGAGAGAAGAGACTGAGAGAGAGAGAGAGAGAAGGGGGGGGGGAGAGAAGAGAGAGATAAGGGAGAGAGATAGTGAGAGAGGAGAGAAGAGAGGAAATGATAAAGAGACAGAGAGAAGGGAGATAGAGAGAAGAGATAGAGAGAGAAGGGAGAGAGAAAGTGGGAAAGGAATGAGAAAAGAGCGGTTGGCGCCGCGAAGCGGCGCCCAACCGCTCGTTTTTAAAATTTCGGTCCATTTTTGAAAATTTATTTCAGCGGGAAATATCACTTGGGAGAGAGATAAGGCAAAATGAGAGAGTGCTGAACTTTCAGTACTGGTCAGACAAAACATTTTTGATGAAGAAGAACAAAGAAAAATTAATTAAAAAGAGAGTGTTATGGGAAGAGATTTAAGACATAGAGAGAATAGAAACATAATGAGAAAATCTGCGTCTATTACCAAAATAATCAGCGAAGAAGGGACGTGAACTCTCTTCCCATTGCAGTCTCTATTGGGATTATTTTCTCTACCCTCCTTCATCAAAAATGTTTTGTCTGACCAGTACTGAAAGTTCGGCACTCTCTCATTTTGCCTTATCTCTCTCCCAAGTGATATTTCCCGCTGAAATAAATTTTCAAAAATGGACCGAAATTTTAAAAATAAGTTGTTTTATACGTTGTTGGCAAAATGAACATTGTTAATAATTAAATAACAACTTAACTGTTGTTCTCCGATGAAACAATATTTTTCTTAACAAAAAGTTGTTTTGTCTTTCTCTTCAAGAGTCAGACCTCCAAGCAAAGGGAAATTGGTTTATATAACAATTTGAGAAAATTTTTGGGTAAATTTTTAAGAAATTGTGTAGAGATATTATTTTTGGATTTGTTGGAGGTCTGCAGAACTATTTATCAAAGCACTGGGGGAATCGTTTTTGAAATGATTTGAGTGTGAGGAGAAATTTGTCTATATCTGAGAGTGGATTTGGATTTTCGTTTTGTGCGATTGTTTTGTCAACCTGCGCTGAGTTTGAAGTGTTTTCACTGGCCTCCTTCGGTTCTGGTCCATTTTCTTTGGCGGGAGTCGGAACATTTGTCTGTGGTGGTTGTTTTGCTGGTGCCACCGGAGCAGTGTTTTGTTGACGTTTTCGGACGCGCGCTTCGTATTCCTCCTTGAGCTGTTCTTTGCTGAGCGCTGGGCGGACGAATAGATGGGCCAGGTTTTGTTGAGAACGGAGTTGGGCTCGCTCACGCTTCCATCCTCCAAGTGCCATGTGTTGATGTGCGGGTGTTGGCATGACCACCTTTAGCGGGCGAGGTGTTGTTCGCTGCGGGTCGAACCGGCCAAGTCGAAAGACGGCGGTTGGTTCAGCCTCAACATCAAGATGGTCCAAGATTTTAGTGGCGGCTTCCCTGTCTTCCTTAACACGCTCCGATGGGCGAGCAGCTTTGCTTTCCGGGAGGCCAATGAGCACCAATGTGCGTTGGCGTCTTGCTCAGCGAGTGCGGCAGTGTTTGGGCCAGAGTCCGGTGCAGATGCCATTGGGCGTTTTGGTTGAGGAGGAGTGTCGTTTGTTGTGTTGCTTCGCTTCATGTCGAATAATTATTTTTTTCACAGAATATGCTTAATTGGACTATCACTAGTCAAATGTTCGTACCCAAAAATCCATCCGGTCCTATGTTATAAGTTCTTGCCCAAAACTTGTGGGTTTTCGGGGGCATTTATCACTGACACCCATTTCAACCAATTCAAACCCAGAACCCGAATTGGAACGATTTCTTTTTGTTTTGCTCAAAATACCGTCAACTCGTCGCACCTTATTTTATGGCTTTCTCGCAGCTTGAGAGTTTGAAGTCCATCGGGAATTACAATTGTTTGGGTTCGATTCCCGAATTTTTGTTCTGGACTCATTCTTTCCTTCTCTTTTTAAATATTTCAAGATTTTGATAAAATTTTAATCTTTTGTTTTTATTTATATTTGGCGCTAATTTTGTTTGATACTGTATTTTATTTTAACTCCGATATAAGTATTCGATAGATTATTTATTAATTATTTGATATTCTGTCACCGGTCCCTTCTCACCTCGGGGGACAAAATAACATTTTCTTCAATAATGAGAAAATTAAAAATTTAAATGAGAAAATAAAAAATAATACCAAATATTTCTTCTAATTTTCGAGAATAAAAATATTAAAATAATATTCACTATTATTTTTATTGATTAATTTTACGCTAGCAAAATTGAAGGCTTTCTTCAGAAATAGCTTAACAGAATCCAACAATTGTCCATGCCCATGTGTTTGATTTTCTTGGCATTTGCTCTTTTCTTTATTATTTTTGCGTGCCATTTTTGATAAAGAGTTTCACTCGTCGTTGGCTTTTTTTAGCTTTATATTCATTTTTGAATATAATTACATTTTCTATTTTTATTGTAAAGCATATTTTATAAAGTAACAATTTTATAAGCTATGAAATTCGGGCTTTTCTTCCTTTTCATTTGTTTCTTTTTTGAAATTTTCGAGGTGAAGCCAAACCAACTCGAATTGAATGACCAAAACCCGTTAGTTTGTATATAAAATTTAAAAAATTATATTTAAATTTTAGCCCGGGATTTTGGACAAATTTTGTGCAGGAAAATGGTATTGGGGACGAATATGGTCAAATTGGGCATATTGCCAAAGAGATGGACGAGGACCAACCAATGATTGAGCAGCTTTCAGACGAGGCCTTTTATAAGGCACCGCCGCCTTCGCCTGCGCACCCAATTTTTCAGGTGGTAATTAGCGAGATATGATGGCCAATTAAGCGGGTATGACACTTACATGATGGCCAATTAAGCGGGTATGACACTTACTTAAGCTGTAGCATAAGTTTTATCCCCCGAAAATTTTGCAAAGTTTTTTTAATGAATAAAATTTAGCCATAATTCAAAATCCATTTCATTATAGTCGAGTTTGAAAGCGGTCTCCAAAAAATAACATTTTTCTTAACCACCACGCAAAAGCTTTTGTAATGCGACCTGAAATACAAGCTCAGATAGCAATAAAACTATTATGAAATTTAAAAAAGGCAAAAAAATTTGGGAGGACAAAACTAATTAGACCCCTAATTAATAAGGAAAATACAAAAAAAGAAACCAAACAAAATAGGAGAAAATTTAATTATTATTATAATTATAAACTAAAAAATATATTTTTTTTATTAATTAAGAAAACATTTTCCAAAAAATACGGAAACCCAACAATCGCTGAATCAAAAGAGAACGCTTTGGGTAAAATTCATAACTTTCAAAAATCACCCCTGGCGAAGTTTTGTCAGTCGTTAAAAATTGGCAATTATTTATTTTTGCCTAAATTTGTGAAATTGGCAAAATCATTGCAAAAGGCGGCCAAAACTTTTCTACTATTAAAACAATTAGCATTTAAAAAACAAAGGATAGGGCCGGATTTGGTGGCCAAAATTGACAAAACAATTAGAAAAATGTACAAAGAAAAGGGAATTCCGTACGGAAAAATGCCAAAATCCGACCAAAAAATGGAATTAAAAGAAATTGTGAAGAAAATGGGTGCCATTGTATTGAAAAACAAAAATAATGCAAATGGAGAGGAGGAGAAGCAAAACTTGGGAGAAATTGTCGAATTATGGCATTTGACAAAGGGAAACGAACAATTCAAAGAATATATGAAAAAGGAAAACGACAAAGGTAAAATGAACGAAGGAATAAATGATGGGATACAACAATTAATTCATTAATGAAATAATTAATTAATTATTTTAGTAGCAAATAACCGTCGCAAAAAGCGCCTTGATCCGGGGACTTTGTTCGTCATTGTCCTAGCAATCGCTTTTTTTATTTTTGCTTGTATTCACGGGTTTATGTATTGGGCTGGCAATGCATTGGGGGCGCCGCCTTGAAAATTGCAAAAGCGAAGAAGGGGAACAAGGCAAATTCTGGTGAAAACTTTGCTTTTCTTGAGATTGGGAGAAGCGTGGGCTTTTGATTTATTTTTGATTTTTTTACATAAAAAATTCGCAAAGATAAAAATATTTAAATTATTATTATTATTTATATGCAAGTAATTATGGAACGAAACAAAAAAGCCCAACTTTGTTTGAAGTCAACACAAAAAAAAGTTTAATTTCCGTTTAAACAATTTTAAAAAATTTGAAAATCTTTCAAAGTTTTTTTTTGGTCTAAAATTTGAAACTTTGTTTAATGCTTTTTATTTTTTTCTAAAACAATACGATTAAATGCTTATTATACTGCAAATTCCAAAAAATTTTTGCTTTCATAAATGTTGCTTGCAATAATTAGATAATAATTAAATATAAATTATTTTATTATCTTTGATTGTTATGCGTTATTACCCTTCGACATTCATTTTGTTATGCTTCGACATTAATTCTGAATTCCTTATCTTTTTTGTTTATCTTTTCTCTTTCTTCATATTTTCGAAATATCCAAAAATCTTTTCTGTTTTAGGGTTATGTATAAAAAGAGAGAGAAAAAAGCTTCGTGTTTTTTCTTTTATTCTAACCAATGGATTTTCAATTGGTGTCGAGTTGAGACAATGGCAATTAGAGGAGCGAAATCCCAAAAGTATCAGAGGTTAATACGCTGAAAGAAAGAAACAAATAGTTTCACATTTCTTCGTTCGTATTACGTTGAATTTTTGTGAGTTATCCAAGAATTTTTGTGCCAAAGAGTCTTATTGTTAGACAAATGTTCAACTGAACAAAACTGACAGCAAACGGCACACATATAACAAACGTAACGTACACATATAACTTGGGATGGGAATTTTATGTAAGAAAATTTACTAAATATGTAAAAAAAAAATATGTAAAAAAAACCCCGAAATATGTACAAAAACCAAAAAATGTACGAAAATAAGTAAATAAAATTTTTAAAATGAACATTTTTTGAAAACAAAATTCTTTGTAAAAGGTGAAATAGGCACAAAATACCATAAAAATGACCTAAATAGGCTTAGAAATCACAGTTTAGTATTTTAATAAAAAAAATATGAGAAAAATCCGAAAATATTAAAAATATGTAAATAAAAGTCGCAACTTTTGTTCGAAAACACAAAAAAGAAAGTGTTTTTCCTACTATTGAAAGCATGGAGAATCCAGGAAAATAAAAAAGGAAGCCCTTCTAATTAAGTCAAATCCCCAAATGTCGCGCCATTGACGAAATGGTAAAAATTAATTAAGTTAAAATTGCTTTGTAAATAGCATATTTCCTTGCTGAAAGGTTTTTTTAGTCCATGTTTTGCTATTTGTTAGTTTTTTGGTCATATTTGGGGTTTTTGTCTATTCAAACTCGAGCCCTGCTTTACAAGTTGTTGCTTAAAAATGTACTTTTTCTCACAAGGAAAAGAATTTAAATTCTTTTTTAAATGTTTTTAATAGAAAATAAAGGAAAATAAAAAGTGACAGAAAAAAGAGAAACCGAAAATGGAAAATGATTTAAAAAAAACGACAGAAAAGACAAATGAAAAAGCAGCAGGTGAATACTTTAGCTGATGAACTCAGCAATTGCACAGAAAAAAATTGCCAATTCGAGAAACCTTTTTCAATGGTTCTTAATAATGTAAAAAATCAACGTAAAAATCCACAAATTTGATATTTTTCTGCAAAAAACAATTTCAAAAAGCACTCATTTTCGGTAAACATTTAAATTTTTGCATCAAAATGGTTGGGTTTACTAAATACATTTTATCTCTGATTCTAAAGTTTATGGACGGGTAAACTGCACTTTTCGGCTTAATAAGAAGGCATTTTCTATCATCAGACACTCTCCGCCACGTAAAATCCTCCGAATTCAGTGGCATCATTTGCCACGGGGCAATTGTTGCGGTTGCCCTTGTGCGTTGGCTTAAATTCAAATTCACCAAAATAAATTCATTAAAAAAACATAATCATTGAGAATTGATTAAATATTAATTGTAATAAAAAATATTTAAGATTCTAAGTTTGCAGGATAAATTATGAAGCTTCTCAAATTTTCAAAATACATAAACAAACTATGTGGAATTTGAATTCCACCTCAATTTATAAAAATAAAAAAAGAAATATTTTTATTCTTCATTAATTTAAAAATTCCCCCCCCCCCAAAAAAGGACCTCTTCGAATTGAAGAATTGTTTATTGTTGCTCGACAAGATGGACAAGTATTTTGCATTTTAAGCCTATGGAAAAAGAAAATCAAAAAAAAAGAAATGGAAATTTAATGTCTTTCAAGTTTTACCATTGTCCGATGCATTCCGTGTGAAATTTATGCTAAAATTTTTAAATTACTGTGAAAATATTAAAATTCGTGTGATTGTTTTCAGAATTTATGCTAAATTGCCAATGCCAACTTTAGGCTGCCGTCCAGTGTTATGAATTCGCATTGCTAGTGAATTTTTTAGAATTTAATAAATTTTCTTTTAAAAATCGGTATTAAAAATAAATTTAAATCCTGTGGGTAGGCCCCACGGGCCCCCTTAGGCTACACGTTTACTCGGTTTTACACATTTTGTGTTATATGATAATTGCATACCGTATTTTCTCTAACTATCCCCCATGGGGGATTATTTTTCAACCTCCTCAGAAAGGGCGGGGAATAATTAGAGACTGGGGGATAATTGGAGATTGGGGATTAATGGAGATTGGGGGATAATTTGAGAAAATACGGTAACTCACTTTGCCTTCGCACGGTAATTTTGTAGCCGTCTCTCCTACTTCAAATTCCGATAGGCAAATTGGGCAATCACCACCTCTGTTTTCTTCATCTATTGTGTGCTTTGAAAGGTTGGCAATGATTAGCGAATCTAAAAATTTATGGAGAATTTGTCCATAAAAACAAGTGTTTTAAATTTTTTTAGCAATTTTGATTTAAATTTAAAAAAAAAAATTATGTTTCAAAAATTTTATAAAGATTAATAGAAAAAAAAAATATTTGCCACTTATGAGTTCTTTCGAGATTTTTTAATTTTTTTTAAATGGCTAAAAATAATTGAACCAAAAACTGATTGACTCATGTAATACATTTTTACAAAGGGTTGAATTAACAATTACTGTAAAAATTATTTTGTGTTTTTGTACATATTTCGGCATTTTTTTACTTTTTTGCCTGCTCAACTGATGACTGATTAATTGGATTGTCATTATTACCTTGATGATTTGGTGTGGATGTTCTTGTGGATGTACGACCACTCAGCCAATCCTTTACAGATAAAACTGCGTAAATTGCGACCAAGCAAAATAGCAAAAGAGAAAAAACATCCGCCACTCGCTTTTTACGCCGACTTTTTCGCTTGCCTTTCTTTTCAGCTAAATTTAAAAATGGACGTAAATTAAAAAATCAACTCAAATTATAGAAAAAATGGAAATATTTATATGGAAATGTATCCGTTTCAACTCAAGTTAAATTGCTTGGGCCTAGGCCTATGATTAGGCATTATTTTGTAAAATTCATAGGCGCCATTGGAAATTCAAAATATTAAAAAAAGGATCTAAAAAAACTTTTAGAAGAAGAAGAATGGGTATTTAAGCACCAATTAAATTAAATTTTAACATATTTATGATTTAAAAAATTGATAAAAAATCATAGGAAAATCAGGTTTTTGATTTTTGCACTTTTTTAGGAATCTCTGTCAAAATTGGCATGGATTGGTTGGGTTGGCTTTAATCCCTCCCTATTTTTTTTGGCTTACATTTAATTTCTATGCCGGAAGGAACTTCCAAACTTCCCACTTCATCATACAAAGATGTCAAAATTGTTTTCCTCCTCTCGGAATTGCCCTTTTTCTTCTGCTCTTTGCTTTCCTCCAAAATCATTTTAAATAATTTCGAATGATTTTTTTCAATTTTAACAAAGCTAAAATTTATTCAAAACAAAAAATGGTCATTTTGTACAGATACGAATATATGTAAGTGTATTTTTTTTTTTACTCGCGCCATGAATTTTGTTATTTACAGTTTTTAATACCCGCTATTTCAAAATGCTAAAGGTGCCAAGTCAGTGCCCGGGGGGCGGCACAAAAATTTTCGGGAAGTGTAAATTCTATGGGACTCGTATTCTTTCACTAGGACATTGAAGAATTTTAATCCGATTTTCTACTTTATCATCATCTTTTCCCTTTGAGTTCACTCAGTCTCTGGGAGGAATCACATTTCTTATTACAACGAAACGGACAGTTCATGGGGACGGTACATGGCAATTGTCACAAAAACGGTGCTGCGGAAGCCGAGTGCCACCACGACCACTTTTGAGAGGGTGGAGCGCAAATACAAAGTGATGAGCGGTGGTCAGAAGAACAATTTCACGACCAGCTGGGCATGGATCAACGATTTGATGAGTCGCCTTGATTAAGCCAAAGTGTGAAATGGCACCATTTCCGTGTATACTGTATGATATTTGTGCCAATGCATACTGTACGTACTTTAAATAAATGTGTTGTGATGCTTTTCCTATTAATAGTCGGGGATTCATCACGCATAAGCAATTTATTTAGACATTTTCAAAAATGTTGCGTCAATAATTTAAGAGTACTGAAATTACAAATTTTGCAGGTCCCGCTGCGGGATTGGGACTCAAAATATGCGGGAAGGGATCCCGCAGGACTAATTAAAAATTTTTGGGTGGTTTTGATAACAATCAGATAGTATTTTTAAAAAATTTCAGAAAAAAATTTAATTAATTAAGATATTCAAATTTTATTTAAATAATTAAGATATCAATTTTAATATTTTTCTAAACATAAATGCTTAATTTTTTTATTCCAATTTTACAAGAAATCATAATTTTGTGTCAGAAAAAATTCATTCTTTTTGAATTTTTAAGGTTCATTTTGGAAAATTTTTTGAAAGTCTGATAATATAATTGGATTTATATATATAGGTATATTGATAAGAATCAGTAGCCAGAAAAAAAAAATTTCGGGGGAGGGGGGGAATCCGAAAAACTTTTTTGGCCAAAATTTTTTTAGTGTTATTTAAAAAATTTCAGCGCCAGAGATCAAAAACAGGAATTGTAGCCGTTTTTAGCCAAAAAAGGACTAATCCAAAAAATTGAGAAATTGGGATGAGAGAGGTCTTTGGTGGCGTAACAATAAGGAAAATCTTCAAGAGAATTAGAACAAAAAATTTCCGATTTACAAAGAGTACATGGTTAAATTCTGGAAAACTTCTTATGGGAGTTTTGTAAAAAACTGTAAGAAACTTTCAAAAAAAAAAATTTAACTTTGTATAGTTAGTGGATAAATTTAGACCGCAGAAGCAATTACAAAACGCATTTTAATTGAAAAATTAAATTAATCTTTTTAAAAAATTTTCTTTCACCAACTTTACTGAACAATTTGACCTAGCCCCCATTCTTACTAATGTACTTTTGGACCCAGACCTACCGGGTCGGGGGGTACCGGGTATAAACGAGTCCGAGTCTTGAAAAAGGGTATCCCGGGTCTGGGACATGGTCGGGTACCCGGACCCGCGTAACCCTAATTCAAACTCGAGCCCTATTTTATAGACTGTTGTTATAAAACGAAGCTTTTCTCACAAGGAAAAGAATTCAAATTCTTTTTTAAATGCTTTTAATAGAAAATAAAAAATGACAGAAAAAAGAGAAACCGAAATGGAAAATGATTTAGAAAAAAAAAACGACAGAAAAGAGAATGAAAAAACAAATGAATGCTTTTGCTGCTGAACTCAGAAATTGTACAGTTACCCGTCCTTAACACTTTTCAGACACAATTAACGCACTTTGGTTAAATGTTAAATGTGCCATTAAAAGAATTACGGAATATCAATTGTTTTAATTTAGATCAGAGGGCGCGGAATTCCGACTTCCGATTGGCATTTTCTTTTAAATCTTAAAAAAATTGCCAATTCGAAAAACGTTTTTTCAATGGTTCTTAATAATGTAAAAAATCAACGTAAAAATCCACAAATTTGATATTTTGTGCAAAAAAAAAACAACTTCAAAAAGCACTCATTTTAGTAAATATGTAAATTTTTGCCTAAAAATGGTTGGGTTTACTGAAAATTAATAAATACATTTTATCTCTGATTCTAAAGCTTATGGACGGGTAAACTGCACTTTTCGGCTTAATAAGAAGGCATTTTCTATCATCAGACACTCTCCGCCACGTAAAATCCTCCTAATTCTGTGGAATCATTTGCCACGTGGCAATTGTTGCGGACAAATCTCTGAAAATTGACAAATGTTCATTATAATAAAAAGCCCATAATCTTGTAAAATTCTAACTTTCCAGGATAAATTAAGAAGCTTCTAAAATATTTTAAAAATACATAAGAATTTTTTGAATTTGCATCCACCTCAATTTATAAAAATAAAAAAAAGATATTTTAATTTCTCAATTAATTTTAAAAAGTTTCCCCCCCCCCCCCATAAAAAAAGGACCTCTTCGAGTTGTAAATTTGTATATTCTTTTTGACTTTTTACATGCTGGACAATAGTTATACTCATTAAGCCTATAAAAAAGAAAGTAAAAGAACATGAAATTAATGTCTTTCAAATTTTACCATTGTCTGAAGCATTCCGTGTGAATTTGATGCTAAAATTTTGAAATTATTGTATTTAAGTCGTGAATAAAACTTGGTTATTTTTATGAGAATTTATGCTAAAATTGCCAACTTTTACAATTTAAAAAAATGAAACGAATAAAGGCTGTGCCGTCCAATGCTATGAATTTGCATTATTGGCGAAATTTTTAAAATTAAATAAATTTATTTTTAAAAACCGGCGGCATTAATTAATATATTTATACCCTGAGGGCACGCCCCCCGGGCTCACTTTGGCCACGCATTTATTTTAGACATTTTATATTATATTAAAATAGCCTAACTCACTTTGCACTGCAATTCGGGGAACTCATCTCCGACTTCAAATTTCGCTCGGCAAATTGGGCAATCACCACCTCTGTTTTCTTCATCTATTGTGTGCTTTGGTAGGTTGTCAATGACTAGCGAACCTAAAAAATTTATGAAGAATTTTAGTCCATAAAACAAGTGTTTTGAAATTTTGTTTTTAACAATTTTCCAATCAGTGCAGCAGCACTCACCGAGCTTCAGTACGATTGGGGGCCTAACTAAAAGAAAAAGAATTTATTTTTCAAAAATATTATTAAGATTCATAGAAAAAAACATTTGCCAGTTGTGAGTTCTTTCGAGATTTTTTAATTTTTATTTTTGAAACTTCGCCCAAAATAAATTAATTTTAAAATCTTGATGTTATTCAACAGCCCTAAATGTTTCTATTATCCTGCAAAATTTCAAAAAAATACATTAGTTTCAAAAAAGTTACGATCTGAGAAACTCAAAAAAGCAAGTTTTGTTGAACATTTATAGTCATTTCTTTAAACTTAACGAAACTTTTTGAAATTTTGCAGAAAAATAGAAAACACATTTTTCAATGGGTTGACCACTCTCTCCCCCCCCCCTCACTTCGAGCGATAAAATTGCATTTCAATTATAACATAAAAAGTAGTTTAAAATTAAAGCGAAAAAATATCAAAATAAAATAAATGCAAATAACAATTTCAACAGAAAGAATATAAAAGTTTTTAAAACGCCAAAATTTAACTAAAAAAAAAATCACATTCATACGCTATTGATTAGGGATGCAATTTATAGTTGCTAAAAACTGCCAAAATAATTAGTTTTTAGTTTCTAAAAAACCCCCAAAATAGTTGCTAAAAATAGGTAAATAGTTGCTAAAAACTTTCAAAATTAGGGGGTGTAAAATCGAAAATTTTCTTCAAAAAGCAAAATATTATGCCAAACCATTAATGAGATACATAATTTTCAAAATCAAAAATTATCGTCAATAAAATAAATATATTAATTTTGGAGATGATTTTTTGGGAAATTTTCATTTATTAGGGGTGCATTTTTGAAAATTTTCGGGTCGATTCTTAGGGGTGTCTTTTTGAAAAAATTTTTAAGTCGATTCTTAGGGGTGTTTTTTTCCTTTTTATTGCATTTTTGTTAACAAATTTTGGGCAAAACGCCAAAATAGTTGAAAATAGTTTTTTTCAAAAATGTTATAGTTTTTTAGTTGCTAAAAATAAAAAACTAGAAAATAGTTGCTAATAACTCGAAAAGTAGCCTAACAACAGCCGAAAAAAAAAACATGTTTTTCGTGCATTTCAGGCCACGAGGAGCTCAGGAAAAAAATAGTGAAATTCGACAAGTACCAAGAAGAAAACCGATAAAAAATTTAAAATTTTTTTAAATTTCGAGAATAAAAAAATGTAACACATAAAAATTCAGAACTTTGTTAATCTCTCAACCAAATAAATGTTTTTTTGGTATCATTTAATGGCGTTAAGTGTTGTCTATTAGAATATTAATTTTTTAAGTATAAAAACATAAAAATTCAAAAAATCTTAAGTTAGAATTTTTTGGCTTCAAACTTTTTGAATCTCAATGAATTTTTTGAACTATTAAATGTTTATTATACATGCTAATTTTCAATAAACAATCCCTCGGTGCACAACCATTTTCGAATGACTAATTGGCTTGTCATTATTACCTTCTTGATTTCTTGTGGGTGTTGTTGTGGATGAATCACCACCAAATATCCAACTCTTTGCAAGATACGCCCCTAATAGTAGTAGGAAAATGCCAATTATCAACCCAGAAAGACCCTCTTGTCGCTTCTTACGCCGACTTTTTCGCTTGCCTTTCTTTTCAGCTAAATTTTAGTTTTGTTTTTAATTCGCTATTAAAATCATTCGATAGTTTGCTTTTTTGTTTTATTTAATTTTTTTTAATAAAAGTTTTTCTCCATGAGTAATATTAGAATAATAATAATATAGTAATAATAAATATAATAGCCAATCGGATTTGGATTTTGAATAATTTAATATTAAGTATTTCATAAAAGATTCTGTCAAAATTGGCATGGATTAATTGGCTTTAATCCCTCCCTATTTTTTTTGGCTTACATTTAATTTCTATGCCAGAAGGAACTTCCAAACTTCGCACTTCATCATACAAAGATGTCAAAATTGTTTTCCTTCTCTCGGAATTGCCCTTTTTCTTCTGCTCTTTGCTTTCCTCCAAAATCATTTTAAATAATTTCGAATGATTTTTTTCACTTTTATTTTTTGGCACATTTTCGGACAACGAAATTCGTTCTCTCAATGCAAAAATTTTAACGGTGAACAGCAAATAGTCCTTAACCTTTTGCGGTTTTTCACCTGTGAAAATATAAAAATTTCTTTTTTTTCGGTCATTTTTTGGGTGAATTTGGTTAAAAAATAATGCCAAAATGTACAATTTGTTTAGAACTTTTCGATAGCACTTCCAATGTGGTTCGTTCGATAAATAAAAAAAATTGGAGGCAATATGACCCAAATTTAGAAATTTTATGTGCTTGAGTGAACAAACTCGAGAATTTGAGTGAACAAACTCGAGAACAAACTCGAGAATTTGAGTGAACAAACTCGAGAATTTGAGTGAACAAACTCGAGAATTTGAGTGAACAAACTCGAGAATTTGAGTGAACAAACTCGAGAATTTGAATGAACAAACTCGAGAATTTGAGTGAACAAACTCGAGAATTTGAGTGAACAAACTCGAGAATTTGAGTGAACAAACTCGAGAATTTGAGTGAACAAACTCGAGAATTTGAGTGAACAAACTCGAGAATTTGAGTGAACAAACTCGAGAATTTGAGTGAACAAACTCGAGAATTTGAATGAACAAACTCGAGAATTTGAGTGAACAAACTCGAGAATTTGAGTGAACAAACTCGAGAATTTGAGTGAACAAACTCGAGAATTTGAGTGAACAAACTCGAGACCCCCCCCCCAAATTTGTTCATTCATTTTACCTTTAATTATTTTCTTTATAAAAGAATATAAATTCTCCATTATCTGTGCCATTACGGGATCATTCTTTTTCAATGCAAATATTCCTTTCAGTTTTTTCTTCATTTTTTCTCCAATCGTTCCTTTCTTTTTTTCTAATTTTGAAGGAGTTTCAAACTAAATTAAAAAAATGTGAACAAATTTCGACAAATAGTCATTTACGGTATTTTTGAAGGCATATTTTAGGGCGTATTTGAGCATTTTCGGGTTTTAAGGCATATTTCGGGGGCTTTTTATTGCATATTGTATGCGCTTATTTTGCATTTTTTAGTGCATACAACTTATAAGCTTAATAATTAGTATTCAGCCCAAATTCGACAAAACTGCGCTGGTTTTGCCCACTCTCAAATCCTAAAAAACCAAACATGAAACATTAAATAGAGAGCTAAAGAAAAAATGCATCTAATTTATAATTCTGGCACACAGCGTGCGGAAAATGAACTCCTGTTCCGAAAAAATAATGAGCATCTGTTCTGTACAGTAGGGCAAAAAGGGTGGAGGTTCGAGTCCGTTCCATGACACCAATATTTGTTTTTATTTTCCAAAAATCAAAAAAAATATATTAGTGTTATGGAGCGGACTCGAACCTCCGTCCCTTTATCCCACTGATTTTTTCGGTATATGAGCTCATTTTCCGGACGCTGTTGTGTGCCAGAATTAAAAATAAGAGATGCTTTTTTTAATTAAAATCCACAAATGTCGTTTTGTCCCCAAAAGTCGCGCAACGAAAATTTTAAACTGTTAAACAATTTTTAAACATTTAAAATTAATTTAATATTATAAGTTTTTTCGATATTATCTACTAGGGATGCCATTTTTAGGCTCTAAAAACCCCAAAAATAGGCACTGAAAATGGAAAAATAGGCTCTAAAAAGTCTCAAATTTAGGGGTGTAAAATGACAAAATTTATTCAAAAAGTAACAATATTAATCCAATCAGTATTGAGACAAATAATTTTTAAATCACAAATTCTTGTTAAGAAATAAATAAATAAATTTTGCAGATTAATTTTTGAGTAATTTTTCATTTTTCAGGGATGTGTTTTTAAAATTTTCGGGTCGATTCTTAGGTAGAAAAACCTAAAAATGGTATCCCTTATTATAACAATCGCTTCAATAAGAACCGCGGATCGCTAGGGCCAAAACTCTGTCTCAGCCAGCAGGAGGAAGAAGAAGAGAAGTCATTAATTTTACCTAACAAATTTAATACTATTCGAAAGCTCTAATGTTTAAAACACATTAGTAAACTAATGCTAATTTGTAAGCAATTAAGTAGCACACAAAAAAAGTTATCGCTTGAAAACCTTAAAAAAGTCAAAAATTTTGGTTTTTTTTTAAACTTTTTTTCTGTCTGGCATTTTTTTATGATAAATAATAAGCTAATAGAGTATGTTAAGGACTTTTTTCGAATGGTAACAAATTTCTCGGGTTTGAATGGGCAAGCCGAACTTGGCGGACCCAACAGAACACTGACTTGGTCATGGTCACCAAGCTGTACATTTTGCGGATTGTCACCATCAAATGCGATCTCAAGCAATTGCACATTTTCTTTCAAAAATTCATCCAATTCTTCTCCGTCAATTTTGTCAAATTTTAACAAATCGGCCAATGTTTTTCCTTTCCGATCGGCCAATGTTTCTTCTGCCATCAGTTCGGCCAACGATTTATTTTTGGTGGGAGAATTTTCAGATTTGGATGCCGAAGGCGCATCTGTAAAAGGAATTTAAAAATGCAAATTAGGAAATAAAATTACTTTTACGCGAATATTTTACAAGCTTTGATTAAATTTTAGTCCTATTAATTAGAACAAATTATTTTTAGATTGAGTTGCACATAAATTTATTTAAAATCATTTATCTCATAATTACAAGGGAGTGGGCAAATGGGCTAATAATCACGAAAAAAACTCATTTTTACTTTAATTTGTAACTTTTTGAGCAATTTTTTACGCGAATATTTTTACAAGTTTTGATTAAACTTCGAGCTCAAATAATTGAAAAAAATATTTTATATATTTTACTTTTCCCTCCATAAACCAAAAATGATGAGGCGCAGAAGAACAGTAACAGAGAAAGAACAAAATGACATTTAAATGCCATCATTTTGAGAATTCCCTAAAATAAAATAAAATTAATCTTTATTTAATTCAGAAATAGAAATAAAATATTAGTTTTATGAAATGAAAATTATACTCTCGATATTATTAAATAAAATAAATTGATGGCTTAAAGGCCTAGAGCTAATATTTTTTTCAAATTTAGAGAGGAAATTATTAATAGAATTTAAAAATGGCCAAATTGGAAGAATCATTTGCTTTTTCTACCCCCAAAAATTATTTCTTTGTATTCAAACAAAAACCCATTCGAATTGATTTATTGAACCTACTTTCATTTCATAAATTTCTGTCGATTTTTTACAAATGATTTTCCATTTTCGTTTTCTCTTTTCTCTGTCATTTTTTATTTTCCTTTAAAAACATTAAAAAAAGAATTTCATTAATGTGCCAATGGGCTGGGAAAATTTGGAGATGATCCGAACCTCGGATTCTTTTTAGTTGACTGTCTTACAAAACCGGTGGGTCCGGCGGTGCCAATAGGAACGGCCGGGAAAAATTCTGGATTTTAAGAAAATTTTGCGCTTTAAGTCATAAAAGTACTGAAACAGTACTTTTTAATTGATTTTCTACATCATTTATTGTATATACAAATTAATTATTAATATTACTATTTGCATATACAAAATTTATAATTAGCGATGATATATTTATAGTTTTTTTTACTATTTTTTTTCCTGAGCTCCCTATAGCCTAAAACGCATGAAAACATGTTTTTTAGGGGGGTTGTCAAGCTAATTTCGAGTTATTGAAACTATTTTCTAGTTTTTTATTTTTAGCAATAAAAAAGTATTAAATTTTTGAAAAAAAAAAAACTATTTTCAAATATTTTAGCATTTTGCCCAATTTTGCTCAAAAATGCAATAAAAAGAAAAAAGACACCCCTAAGAATCGGCCCGAAAACTTTCAGAAACATACCCCTGAGAAATGAAAAATTTCTGAAAAATTCATCTCAAAAATTTAATGATTTATTATTAACAAGAGTGTGATTTTGAGAAGTATTTATCTCAATACTGATCTGACTTAATTTTGTTATCTTTTTTTGTAAAATTTACGATTTTATACCCCTAAATTTGAAAATTTTTAGCAACTATTTTCCCATTTTTAGCACCTATTTTGGCGTTTTTTAGAAACTAAAACTAACTATTTTGGCACTTTTTAGCAATTAAAAATATCATTCCTATTTAAAATTGAAGTACACTAGTAATAAATAAGAATTGTCTAATTATTTTTGTCAAAAGATTTATTGCTTTCACTTTTCGTATACAAATAAATCTCTCCTGATTGACTCTAGTCAAGAATATACAACAAATTTCTTATATAAGATTCTCGAAAGTGTGGGAAAATCTGCTTACTAATGCCGGGTTTGAGTGCCAACATGCAAATCTGCAGATTCTTTAGCCAAATTCGAAAATCGAAAACCCTCTACAGTGTATAAGAGCCTGTGCCTATGTCCTCTATTAGCCTGCAAAAATTTGAAAAATTTTGTTACAAAACGAAATTTTCAAACTTTTTTTTGGCTCGAACTTTTTTTAAACAAAATTTTTTGGGATTTTGCAAGCTAATAGAGCATGTAAAGGGCTCTCGAATAATACTAAGATTGTTGGATTTGGTTGACAAAGAAAAAAGTTATAGTCCAAAAACCTGCTGGCGCCCAAACGTGCCGGCGCCCAACTGAGGTAGACCGTTTCAGAGGGATGGGGTCATTTCAGTACAGAAAATTATATTAATAAATAAATTTAATTGTTTTAAATATTTTTCAAATATTATTTGGAGCCAATAAAATCCATCAATAATTTTACCCATCAATGGGTTGCACTTTTATTTTTATTCACAATTTTATTTTATATATTTTATAATTTATGCAAATTATTGATAGAATAAGCTTTTTTGCCATGTCATTAATAGGGATGATATTTTTTGGTTTTTACCATCGATCGTAAAATTTTTAAATTACATTCAATAGCTCTTAATGTTTTCTATCTATCTGCTGAATGCAAGAAAATTTTATTCCTTTTCAAAAAAGTTATGAGCAAAAATCGTAAAAAAAATTTTATCGTCCATAATTTTTTTTAAAACTTGATCAAATTTTTTGAAACTTGGTGAATAGATAGAGAATTTTAAGGGATATTGAATGACACCAAGAAAGTTTAATTTGGTTGACTTTAACAAAATGTTATGACGATTTTTTTCGAAAAACAGTACGAGTTGGGTTTTTACCATTTCATACCATATTTAGCCATTTTTTAAGATTTACTTTACATTTAGCGGATTTTATTTTGAGAAATTATACCATAAATTTGTAAAAATTTATGTCCATATTTTGAAATTTTTATCCTTAATTTGCGATTTTTGGTCCATATTTCGTGATTTATATCCATATTTTTGCAGCCTTACTCATAAGTAAAATAGCACGCCAGAGCTTCATCTTGAAAATTTAGCCTCATTAGTCAACAATCACAAAATAAGGCTAAATTTAATATCTGGAACCCTGCTCACAGCATTATATTACTAAGACTGGAAATTTAAGACAAATGACTTTTTTGCTGACTTTAAATTACCTTAAAATGACCTAAAAAGTGTTCTATACCGTATATTCTCTAATTATGGCCCCGGGGGGGGGGGGTATTTTTCAACCTCTTCAGAAAGGGGGGGGGATAATTAGATATGGTGACATAATGGAGACGGGGGGATTATTCTTCGACGCATTTATTTGTGAAAAATTTTTGAAATTTTTTAAAATATTCGCCAAAAAATGTCATCGCGCCAAAAAAATTATTTTTATTGCATTTTGTTAAGGAATTTGTGATTTTAACATGAAAAATCCGAAAAATGCCAAAATATTTATAAAATATTGACTAAACACCAAAATATTGAAATACGAATTTGAACTTTATTTTACAGTTCATAAATTTGGAATTTTTTTTCTTTATTTAAAAAATTTTTAGCCAGGGAAATTTAGGCACAACTCACTTCAGGGTTGAATAATTTAGTAGAATAAAGCTTAAAAAATCGGGAGAATTTTATATAATTATTTGGTATTTCTAACTTGTAGATGAAAACCAAAAATTCTGGATTTAGGTTTTTCAGAAAAAATTCAGAACTCCGTTCTGAAAGGAAGTTCAAAAATAAAACATTTAAAAAATCCGCAATTTTTGCATTATAAGATTTATTTTATATTTTTATCTCTTTTTGAAGAAAGTTTTAAAAATGAAACTCATTTTACGATTCGGGAGGGACCAAGGGGGGGGGGGGGGGGCGATAGTTTTCGAGTGGAAATTTTTTTCACCAAAATCTTCCAAAAATATGTTTTAGGGTTGTTTTAGGTCGCTGATCCCGAATATGCAATCAGGTTTCACTTATGACTAGAGAACAGAAAAAAGGCAGCAAAAATCGGGAAAAGGGCACTATAATAGGCAGCATAAATTGAAAAAAAGGCATTAAAAGGCACAAAAATCTCAAAAAGGCATGAAAATATGCATTTATAATTTTTTTTTATTAAGGATTTTTAGGTAGAAAAATTTAACCAAAAAAAATTTTAGTTTCGGTCATTTAAATGATTATTAAATAAATATTTTTATAATTTTTTGGAAATGATTATTAAATAAATATTTTAAAAATTTTATCAAGAAAAAAATAAGATTTTGGCGATCAATTTTTGAGAAAATTTCTCAATTCTTATGGGTGTATTTCTAAAATTTTTCGGGTCATTTCTTATAGATGTATTCTCCCGATTTTACTGCATTTTTAATGGAATTTTCAGTAAAAACGCCAAAAAATATTTTTTTTTGAAAATAAAAATTCCATTTATCCCCCGGGGGGATAAATAGAGACGGGGGATTATTTTTCAACCTCCTCAGAAAAAGGGGGGACATTGGAGACAGAGGGATTAATGGAGACAGGGCCATAATTAAAGAATATACGGTACTTTATTTGAACTAACATTCATTTTTTATACTTTTGGGATTTTATAACTTTTTGCACTTCTGACTTTTCACGACTTTTTTGTCGATTTTTTTTTGACTTTTTTAGTCGACTTTTTTAGATATTTATTATGGTGACATAAATTGATTCTCAGCCCTAATTACATATTTATATTACACATATTTTTCTCCTCTTTCCTTAACATTGGAAAATGGGAAATCAATATTCTCCGCCCCGCGGCGTCGGACACATCAAAGGCACACCCACAGAGAGATTAAAAAAGCATAAATTGTGCATAGACACTGCAGCGGTGAGCAACGGGTCTCCTCATTTTCTTTGTGTTCGTCCGCGTTTCTCACCAATTTGGCGGCTGTTTGGGCAGCTGCGGATTCTGTTTCGCTTTGGTACGTGCGAATTGTGGTCGTAATTGATGCTCCTACTCATTTGTCTTCATCAAATTAGGGGTCATTGTGCTGTGAGAAGATTGGCAGGTTGTTGGGTCGCTTATTAATCTTTGGCTCATAAATACAATTGAAAGTTAGGTATTTGTTTTTTTTAATACTTTGGATCACAAATAGACGCGTGACCAATAATATTTTAAGACTTCACCTCAACCAATTGATAAAATATGAATCCCTTCTAAGAACTCGAACAAAAATGAAACATTTCGCCTACTGGAAATAACGTTAAAGAGAAAAGAAAGAAAGAAAAGCACTAAACGACGACAATGGTACATCATCGAGGAATAAAAGGTGGTGCGGACCAGGGATGGCACGGAATTCCGACTTCCGATTTCCGACATTTTTGGGGTCGGAATTCCGATTTCCGAAAAAATTTTGGACGTCGGAATTCCGACTTCCGATTTCCGACATTTTTGATAAAAAGTCGGAAATTTTCGGAAATTTTTTTGAATTTTTTTTCAAAAAATTAACAATTTTTTACAATTTTGGTTAATAAATTGCATTGAAATTTTCAAAAATTTCCCGGCGGCGCCTATCGGCACCGCCGCACCCTAAAAATCATATTTTTCTTGAGAAATTTTTGCCTCAAAATCGCTAAATTTAGTCATTTTTGGACAAGATTTGTTAACAATTTGATTAAAAATTATAAAAAATTTTCCCCGGCGGCGCCTATCGGCACCGCCGGACCTCGCCCGCCGTGTTTTCAAAAATTTTGAAAAAACGCGCCGCTAAAAAAAAGGTAAAATTTTTGATGAAAATCATTGAATAATTTTTTAAGGCAAATATTTATTTAAATAGAACAAAAAAATTTTGAACCAGCTTTTACTTGGTTAAGAATTAAAAATTTAGCCTATTATAATATTTAAAAATTTTTTTATTATATTTTATATTTTTTTTTTGAAAAATTTCCGATTTCCGACGTTTTTGGGGGTCGGAATTCCGATTTCCGACTTCCGAAAAATTTTTGGGCCTCGGAAATCCGATTTCCGAAAAATTTTGGACCCCCGGAATTCCGATTTCCGAAAATTTTTGGGGCCTCGGAATGCCATCCCTGGTGCGGACCTTTGACGAGGCCGACTTTGAATCGGAAGAAGGATTGGCAAACGCCTTTCATCTGCTCGGAATCATAATGCAGAACATTGTGGAGGGGCTTTACATCCGTGGAAAGAAAGAGAGTGATGAAGAAACTGATGATGCCAACGGAATTGAATTTGATGATTTTAAGTAATTCTAAACTTCATTAAGATTAAATAAAATTGGTGAAATGTGTCATCGAAATCCACTTAGGTTAGTAGAGAAACATCCAATTTTGTTAGGTAGGCGAAATGTCCAGTAGGCGAAACGTCCGATTTTGGCTTATAAATGCCGAGTCGGCGAAATGTCAGTAGGCGAGATGTCCAATATTCGCTTCAGCTTCTTCCATTCGTTCATCGATTAGGAGATGCTTAGTCGATAACTTGCAAAACTTACAAATTTATGAATGCCTTTTTTAAAAAGCAAACGTTTGCATTGATTTTCTTTGTCAGTCTGTCTGATGCTCTCTTTCTTTCTTTTTCTCTTTCCCTAATTATTTTTTAGTATTCAATGTGTATGTTGTATACATATAAAAGAGAGGATGTGTGTTCTCTCTCGTGCCTATGCACACACAATTTTTCTACGCATCGTTTGCCCTCCTCCGCAAATTATTGATTTTTTTGTGGAGAAGAGACAACGACAGCAGAGGTAGAAAAGAAATGTGTGGTGAATGCGGAGCATTTCGCTCCTTTTTGTGTGTGGGTGGATTAAAACGCGGGAATACGCTCGCTCACCCTCACTGAAGAATATTAATGGGAATGGGCGTATGTATTTCATGAATATACTGTCTATATTTGTACATATATTATAAATAAGCCGTATAGACATCTTGTTAATTTCGAAAGCTTTAATAACAAAATTTCAATTGCTATTAGCTAATTGATGTTGTTCTCAGTTAACAATACACTTGAGAATGTTGGGTCGATATCTTTTCTCTTCCTCCCTTTCCTTCTGCGCTTAACGCAACAAAAAAACAATCGATATCTGAGGTGGGCAAGCAACTACATAAATGTATGTGTGTGTATAAATTACTTACGTACACACACACTTATTTTTCTCGTTTGTTTTGACTATGTTTTAACTGGCTTGTCCGTTTTTAATTTATTTTGATTTACTCTAATTTGGAGTTCGGCTCTATTCAGTTTATGCGTCCAATCAATGAAATCAGCCGTAGTTTCTTAGGCCATAACTTTTTTTCTTACTTGGTAAATGCCTGCATTCTTGGTATCAAATGAAAGCTTAAAGTCTCAGAAATCTATACAAGAAAAGAGCAAATACTGACACTAGGAAAAAATTTCAACGAGAAAATACGAAATGTATCTTTTTCGAGTATACTCAAGAATAATCTTTGTCTATTGTTATTACCCCAGAATCTACTTATATTCAAAACTTTAATAGACTTCAAGCTTTCATTTGTTTACAAGAATGTAAGCATTGACCAAAGTAAGAAGAAAATGATTGAACGCATAAAACGAATATAATATTTAGGAATAAATTATTTACATTAATTGATTGATTGATTTTCCCTTCGATTTTTTACTCCTGACTTGACATTTCTCCCTGTTTAAGAAATTTCCACCAATCTCTCATTCTCTCTGTCTGCCCGAATTGGACACCCATTTCGAACCCCATACCCGGATTCTGAAAAAATCGTTCAGATAAGCAGGATAAAATTGAAGAATACTTGTACCTCTCCAAATTCGACAAATGATATGTCATTCGACGCCTCTATGTGTCTAATGCATGAATCCGAATGAATTTATTGATGGAAAACATTTCTGGTCGAGTTTGGACCCATCTTGAATCCGAAAGAATTTTGGGACAAAAAAAATTGACAAAAGCTATGGCCACCAAAAATCTCTGAAAATAACTGTGATCAAAAAAATAATTGTTGACTGCGTGGGCACGAAGGGTCCCCGCCAATCATCAGTCAGCCGCCTGCGGATCACGCGTGGACTTCTTCCGGAGTCTCGCCCCAACTACTGGCCGCCATAGTCGGTATGCGCTGGTTTTTAGCACAATAACCAAAATTATATTTTTAGTTTAACATTTTTTTTTACCATTTTTTGACTGAATCGGTTTAAAATAGTTACTTTTTTGACCAATAACTGTTGTTACTTCCTTTTTTGACCAAAAATTCTTTCGGATTCATGCATTAGAGACCAATAGGTGTCTAATGATGTATCATTGGTCATCTGCTGAGGTACAAATATTCTTCACTTTTTCCGATATGCAGAACTCATCAAAACAATTTTTCTCTCTTTCTTTATTAAATAAGGCCAGTAGAATGTCACATTATATTTGGTAGATTGTGGGCATTGAGGCACAAGCTCTAACTGGGATTCGAATTCTTTTATGGAATAGTTGGAAAAATAAAATAATGCAAAAATAATAAAAGTATTACAGCTTTTATGCCAATTATTATGTTATCCAACAAGCATTGCGAAGTGATTACGCTAAGTGACGATGATGGAGGACAACAACAGCCAAAGATGGCCCAGCAAGTGCAGCGCCACCAACCGCGACAGCATGGTCTTCAAAAAAGGTGTGGGTGTTGGTTTGTACGCATACATACCATTGGGTAATTGAGGGTGCAAGCAGGGGGCCGGGACAGACATCCGGCATTGGAGATTACATAAATCCATTTTCAAAGCGCGGCAACGATCCTGAACAGAGTTACAGACTCGGGACTGAAGTGTCCAAATAGCTGGGACACTGAATCATTCAATGTCAGAAAAGCAAAATATTCAACGGTGTAACAAATTCGGTTTCTTTCGGACACTAATTTAATAAATCAAATAATTTTTGAACAAAATATTACATTGTGATCCGGGATCAATTTGGTCGTGAAACCCTTTAAGAAATAGTTTTACATAAATCTCACTCGATGGTTCGGCCTCGAATTCTCGATTAATTTATTGAAATTTTTTTGTTAATTATGCTTTTTGGACATTGAATGAGATTCAATTCCTAAGTTGGGCATTTTTAATGTAAATAACTGTTTGAACAAAAAGTCAAAACTCATTTTCATGATGAATTACCGTACAATCGCATCAGAATCTGTCCCCACGGACGGGGATTTTTTTTTGGCGACGCTTAGTCTTGGCGCCAAGGGCTATAATTAAAAATTTTCAACAATTTTTCATAAAATTAAAAAGTTCTATTTTGTTTCAACTTACTAACCAAAAATGATGGGTTGGGCATTTGAGGGTCGAAAGTCAAGAAATACCGTTGATTATGCTTATACATATAATCCTTGCCTGACAAGTAAAAATTTGGAAATTAAGTGAGTATTATTGCGACTGCCAAACGTCCAACATCGCCGCCATCCCAAATGGACGTATGCCGCCTAACAATCAGATTCACCCACGCCAACAACAGCAGACGCAAATGCAACGACAAACATTGGCACAGTTATTGAAAGCGGAGAATGGGTAATTAATTGATGGGGATGGCATTTAGTGGCGAACTTTTAAATTTCGAAAGTTGTTTTACGAATTTTTTGCGGCAATCGCTCCCTGAAGAGTTACAGCCCGGGGACTGAAGCGTCCAAATGCCGCCAGGACTCAACAGTCCCGCAAAATATCATTAAAACGCTTCGATTACGGTGGCCAGTGTGTGTGGCACCGCTCGCTCGCTTCGGGTTGCTCGCGCCTAAGGGCAGGCCCTTGGTCTGACCTTAACCAGGCCCAACTATCCGCTCGTTCGGGCGCTCGCTCCATTACTTTCCCCGTCGTCGCATGCTCGCCATTAGTGGCCGCTTCGTGGCCGTGGCCTAAATGAATTTTAATTCCATTTTTAAATTATTGTAAATTAATTCAAATTCATGAAGCTTGGGTAAACAATGACATTTTTCTGATGAATTTGAATGATTATCAACTCAAATGTCCTAAATGTTTTAATGTAATGAAAATTTGTAATCTTATGGGTGCACTTTGAAGGGAAACAATTGAGTCACAGCGGCATTTAGACACTTTAATCTTAGATCTGTGTAACTCTTCAGGGAGCAGTTGCCGCAAAATTATTTCTTTAGAAGCCTAGAGGAGTCGGTTTATATACATTTTCAACCCTTTAGAATTTTGTCTATTTATCGATTTACGGAACTTTTGATCGATAACATTCTCTTTCAGCCAATCAACGGTGTCATCTCTCGGCACTGGAGTCATTTCCAAAAACGTTCATCTGCCGCTTCAAAATCAGCGTCGCCTATGCCAACAGCAGCCGACACAAACGCAACGGCAAATGCTGGCCGAGTTGTTGAAAACGGAGAATGGGTAATTAATTGATGGGGATGGCATTTAGTGGCAAAAACCCCAAAAAATAATTAACTAAAAAGTTCCAAAAAGGTAAAAATATGGTAATCTTCGCTGACCAAAGAAATGGCAATATTTAAACCTCCACAAATTCATAGAATTAAGCTATCCTATCCTAAATACTTTTGCACAGCAGCGCCACCAACGACACCAAAATGGGCGCGATTCAGCAACAGAAACAGCGTTTCGTGCAGCCAACCGCCGGCGGCGGCGGCGGCGTCACAATGGCCATTATGCAAGAGCGCCCGCTGGACATGACGGCGCTGCACAAACCCAATGTGGGGGCTCTATTAAAAGTGTTATTGGGCTATATGCCTATCTCAAAAAAATATCAAAAATCTTAAAAGTTACTGTTTAATTGCGTGCCAAAGGCCTATTTAAATACAAATATGCCACAAAAAGTAACCTTTCTTAGTGAAATATGCGACACATTTACTTCTGAATTTGTTTGGCGTCACGTTTTGGAGACCGTGCGAATATTTTGCAATTTTTGGCTCATGTTTCGCAACTTTACACGTGCCCAATAAGCATTTTCTTGATTATTTCGTGCATTAAATGAATTTATTGCAAAATATTAATTGTTAATATTCTAATTTTCGAATTTTTGTTCGAATCCGGGTTCGGTGTTCGAAATAGGCCAAAAGGTCGGTACCGGACCAAAATATGGAAAGACGGTCGAATTAAGAAAAATATTTTCATGGAAAAACTAACTGCATTTCTCCCTATTAGTGCACCCGTTCTGCTCTTCCGTTTCCGCCGCCTCCAAAAAACTCAAAAATGACGGTCAAAGAGCAGTTGGTCATGTACTTCCAACAACAGCAGAAAGTGCAGATGCAACAGCTCCACGGCACGTCATCATCAAATGGAAGCAAAGAGAATGGCGGCATTTCCCGCCCATTCAGCGGCAACAGCTTGGTAAATAGGAGTGGGAACTGTTCGGCAAGAAATGGCCATATTTATAGGACCATGCCGCATTGAAACGGCGCCTGGCCACCGAATGGCACCCGCAATTCAACATACCTTTACTTACAACGGTTGGTTTTGTGTTTTAATTTTTTAAAAATGTTTCCTTTTTGTATCTGCTTTTGTTACACTCATTCTTTCGGGTTTTTTTTTATTCATTTTACCGTCTTTGTCTCCAGAGTAATCAGTATTTTTGTTTAATTTCCACTTTTTCTATGTAATAATCCAGCGCTTTGAAAATGCCAAAATATTCTTTTGTTAAATGCAAGACAAATGCTGAAAAAGTTTATAAAAATTGTTAATTGGCTATTCGATTTTGTGACTTTCCTTGTTTCATCTCTTTTTCTCTTCCAATCTATGTCAATTGGTAATTAACTTCTCCCACCCAGTCCTTCCCGGATTCACTTGTCAATTTTCTGTAATTTTAAATTTTTATATGTGCTAAATAACCCTGTGCCAAAAATTGAAACAAAATAGCTCAAAGTATGTGAATTTCTCAAAAAATCTCATTCTTTATCCATTTCGCTAGCACAATTGCTAATCATTTTTATGCGTTGATCTTCAGGGTACTTTGAAATCCAATCTCAAATATAACAATTTGATCTGGGAGCTTTAGGCATCTGTAAGAATAAAATTAAGCATTAATTTACTCTCATTGTCAGTGGATCGCTCACATTCGGTATGTGTCCACGCGACAACTCCTCACGTTGCTCAGGGTTCGAGTCTCATCACGGGTTGGTCGTTTGGTCTTCCCCATCAAAGGAATGGACTTAATTGGATTACAACCGCAGAACTCATCAGCTTCTTTGTGAAATATCTCCTTTGTTTCTCTCGTTTTATTCATAATTCAGGCTAAAAGTATCAAGGCCTCTTAATATGTTCATCAATAAATGTTTCGAGAAATAATCACAACTTTGTTGTTCAGTAAATAATGTTTTAATTTCACTGGATTTGTCGCCTTGTCAAAGTTTTATCGGGAGGCTTAGGTTTTAAAAGAAAATCAACGTATAATAAATAATGATCTTTGTCCTGGCCCCCATTATTTTTAGACACGCGCAGTTTTGTTTATTCATCCAATTATTATCTTGCAATTACATATCCATTTGTCCAATGTATCAATCTTTTCAAAAAACAATTTTATTTTGTTCACCTTTTTTATTTGTTTACAAAATTATATATATTAAGAATAAATAATAATTAATGCATTATTTAAACAGAAACCCGAAATGGCTTCAACCCGAAACAAGTTCACAAATGGGAAATTACATCTGGACACCAACAAATCGTGAGTCATTTTGGAAATGTGATCAAGCTAATTTCTTAGACTATGTATGGTACCCCTTGTCCTTGGTATGAAATAGGTTACCGGGGTCTGAGAATTCGGTTCTGACATCTATTTCGAACCCGGATTTAACAAAAAGTCGACAATTTATGGAAAAGATAGATTCAGCTGCACGGTATTTATGCGCTCGTATGAAACATGACATAGCTGAAACTGCTCAGGAGAGTACCATTGTCTCGGAAGGGTTGCCTCCGTAACATGGCAAAAAACCACCTAAAATTTTAAGAAACTGAACTTTTGGAAAGAAAATATTGGTCAGTAAGGCACCTCACCCAGTCAGTTATTTTTTGGTCGATCTTCTTTGGCATGTCCAGACTTCGAATCAAACTAAATTTTTACCTTAGTGAATTTCTTAGGTTTTTCAACACCTATGTTGAAGCACACAACAGGAAAACCAATGTTGGGTTTAATGTCGTCGAAGAAGAATTCACCGGACAATTTTTGGTCTGTTTTTCTTTTTCTCCCTTTTGAATGAAATTGATTCCGAAAAAATAACATGCTTTTTTGAATTTTAATCCTAAAATTAAAAAATAATTAATTTACAATTTGTACCAATTCAAAGTTGGAAAATACACAATTAATTCTCAGTAATTCCCAGGACAATTATTTGAATCACTGTTATTTTAAAATCAAATTAGCGGAATACTATGGGTTAACTAATCACCAAAACACATAACAAAGCGACATTTTAAAAACATAAAATTCAGTAAATAGCTTTGCCCTCCCCCTACAATGGCAATGTACCCTTCTAAAATAGGAATACTTCAAAGCAAGGGAAGGACAGAGTTTTGGGGAAGGCGGAAGTAAAGGAAAAAACACGTAAGGAAGTGGCGAAAACAAGCAACGGGTCGTGTTTTTGAAAAATTAAAGCAGTTTTAAAAATTATCGTTTGGATTTAAAAAGAAGTGTACTTTTATTCTGGGCTCTCAACTGGGAATTTTAAATTCAGCATTTGGCCGACAAAAAAACATCATTGAGAGTCAAAAACCAGCAATTTAGGAACAAATTGTTGGGGATTTTTTCAAAAATCGGCTAATTTCTCAAACAGAAAATTTCCAAAAAATCAGCATCAACAAAAAAAAAAACAACATCATTGACCCCTTGAAATCAGCAAAATGGTGATAAATCAGCAGAGGGGAGCCCTGCTTTTATTTATGTGCCCAAAGACAAAACAAAAAAAGCATAAATCCCCCTTCCTCCCCAGTTTTTTAAGTTCAAATTGATGTTTTGAATAAAACCAACCCCGATAAAATGCGGTGGAGGGGGGGGGGGGGGGAAGGGAGTGCAGCCGAAGTTTACGAACGGATGAAAAGGAAGCGCCTCTGGTTCTCTGACCCTTTATAATACCCAAATTGATAGAGAAGCAAAACAGATGAAATAGTAAAAGATAGACAGAAGAGAGAGTGATTTTCTCTTCGCTGTGTTCAGCTAAAAAAAGAAGAAGAGAGTGTGGGAACAAACGCACAAAATAAGAGAATAACTAACAGACAGTTACAGACATTTTACAAAATAATGGGACGGGCGAAGTGATATGTAAATAAGGATCGGATTTTTAAGGGCGAAAAAATCGCGAAATAAGGGCGAAAATAAGATCGTAAAAATTCCAAATTTAGGGGTATAATTTTTTAATTGCTGTTTTTTATATGAAAATAATTCAAAATTAAGGCAAAAATTTTATTCAATAATTATAATTGCAAAAATTATATTTAATTGAATTTTCCAAAATAAAATTTCAAAAATCAAATTTGGTCAAGAAAGAAAACAAATTACAAAAATTTTGGTCAAGAAAACAAACAAATTTAGAGGAAATTTTTTTTGAAAACTTTGAACAAATCGCCAAAAAAATGTGATCACGTCACAAAAAAAAAATTTTTTCATTGCATTTTTGTTAAAGAATTTGTGAATTTTTACATGAAAAAATTTAAAAATCGCGAAATAAGGACGAAAATAGGGACGAAACGCCAAAATATGGGCAAAACTTATTTTAAGGGCGTACATCTAAAATAAGGATTTTTAAGGGCGAACACCCAAAATAAGGATTTCTAAGGGCGATAAAACGCAAAATTCTCGAACAAAAAATGTGTTTTTAGTGCATTTCTCTTTGAGTTAAAGCCGCAGAAAAAATAAGTAAAAACTTAAAAATCCGATCCCTAGTGATAAATAAAATTACCAAACACTGGACAACAAATTAAAAAGAGCAGTCAATTTAACTACATAAATAAACAGACAAAATAAATGTAAAAAAAAGCCCGAAGAGCAAAAAAAAGGTCTTCGGATCCCAATTTTTGGAAAAAACCTGACTCGGGAATTGGTTGTTTTCGAGAATGTCAACCCGGCTAATTTGAAATTAAAAATGCCCTTCACAACAAATCACCAAACATTTCTCATTTTTGCCACTTCTTGTTTAGTGCACCTTCCAAAGTTGCAACAAGCGGCTGAGGAACAATGTGATGTTTATGCATCACATTTGGGCCCATGTCGCCATGCAGAAACCGATGGAATCGGACGAACAGTTCACCAACTTGCACCTGCTGATGGCCGAGAACGCCAACGGCACCGACACGGCCACCGTCGACGAACAGCGCAGCGATGTCAGCCGACTGCTCATGTGCCCGGAATGTTTGCTGGAACAGCCCACGCCGTACCGGGCACGCCTCCATTACCACCGTGAGGCACATTAGTGATGAATTTGGAGAAACTTTAGACTCAAATTATGAACCGGGAAAAATTGATGGGTCATGGGGCTGACCCTTTTTGAAAAATTTCTAAATTTGAAATTTTTAAAAACATTTTTCGGGGGGGGGGGGGGGGAGAAATGATACGGTGGGAGGGGGGACGAACTGCTCCCAAAACACTAACCCTTTCATTTCCATTGTTTCAGGCGTCCACAAGCGAGGCATGCGCCCACTGTTGGACAACAAACCGGGGTTGAACGTGTGCAACATCTGCGAGCAAGTGATCGACACCAACAACATCGCTTTGCACTGTGCTGGCCACCATTTGTCAAACAACCGCGCTCAGTTGGCACTGCCCTACGGATGCCGGTTCGGTGCCGGCGTCAAATGCCAATTCAGGTGAACTTCAGGCGGGAGGGGAATGGTAATTGGTAATGGCAGTGAAAACTCTTTTTTCGGACTTATTTTTCATAAAAATTAATGCCCGATCATGCTCAAAAAACAAATTTCTACAGGGATTTCAGGCACGCCGAACACGAATCTGACACTCATTTCGATCATTTTCGGATACCGGACCCGAATTCGAACAAAAATTCGAAAGTGCAATTTTGTTTTAAGACTTAAAAATTTGGAAAGGTGTCACACCATCCAAACTATTACCTGGAGAACATTCGCATCTTTTAGCTAAAATGGAGGAATTTAAATATCAGCAATTTGCAGGGCGTCCAACCGCGGTGCGTTGCTCCGGCACTTTTGCTTTCGCCATGTCGGCACTCACGTGGTGCTGTGTCCGTTCTGTCTGCTCACTTTCCCCGTGCCGCCCGCCGACAAACGCTGTTCGGTGGTGCGCATGCGCGAGTTTGTCAAGCACATGGCACTGCATGACGGCGGTGCGTTTTTGGCATTTTATGTGCCGACTATTGGCAGTGCCAAAGGAGCAAATCATTCCCTACAGCTTTTGATATTCCCCCCCCCCCCCACCGTTTTCGACGGGGTTGGGGGAAGACGAGCTAATCCCTATTTTTCATCGGATTTCTCAAAAATCACATTTTTCAGAGAAATCCCTTTGCTGTCAGTTGTGCGTGGTCAAATTTCCGTTCTCCCAGCGCTTGCTGATGGGCACGCACAAGGAGCAGCAGCACACGAAGCACAACGACGTGGAGCCGAAATGGTTGCAGTGGCAAATGCAACGGATGGGTCGGTGGGGGGGGGGGGGAAGGGCAAAGGGAACGGTTCCACACACAGTGCCAACACTGGCACTAAATATTATTACCTTTGGGTTTCGAAGAGTCCGTTCGATTGATATGCCATTTCCATTTTGGGATGGATAATTGGGTGGCATAACGGAACGGTGCACAAAAAGAAATAAATTTCAGCTTTAAGGCACCATTTTCCCTTATTCGCTTTCGTTTTTGCCTAATTGCATTGATATTAAACTTTTTCAGACTTGAAAGCATTGGTGCCGGACAAGAGCCGCGCGTTGGTCAGCTCGGACTTGGGCATTCCCCAGTGTGTGGAGTGCGGACTGATGGTGCACTGTTTGGCACGGCACCTTGGCAAAGAAAAACGGTCCGTTTGTGGGGGGGGGGAGGGGATTTGAAAAGATTTTCAACTATTTCATACATAAAAAAGGTGGGGGGGGGGGGGGGGTCGGCCGCCGACGACCTTTTTTTTTTTTTGCTTTTCAAAAACCTTTTTTTTCGGCGCGGTTTTTCCAAAAAAAAATTTGGAGAACGGGGGGGGGGCGATGCCGATAGGCGCCTATTTTTTACATTTTTAATGCGATTTGTTAACAAATTTTGTCAGAAAATGGACAATTTTTGCGATTTTAAGCCAATTTTTTAAGAAAAATGAGATTTTTGGTGCTCGGCGGTGCCGCTAGGCGCCGCCGGGAAACATTTTCTGGATTTTTAATGAATTTGTTAAGAAAATTTCCAATTTGCGACCCCCCCCCCTCGCTGCGAACCTCCTCCCCCACCTCTTTTACCCCCCCCCCCCCCCTTCGCTGCGAACCCCCCCCCCCCCTCGCTGGCCCCCTTTGCGAGCGAGGGGGGGGGGGGGGGGGTCGACCCCCCCCCCCAAAAAATGTATGAACTATTTTTTGGAAAAAATTGTTGAAAACCCTAATTCAATCGTTGGGATTTTTCTTGAAATTTCTCACGAAAGATTTTTCTAAGATTTAAAACAAAAACAGGCGCTGCTCCTTCTGTGCCTTCGTCACGCGTTGTGCGCCCGCCATGGAACGCCACCGTTTGCTGTCCAAATGCAACGCGGCGGCAAAAGCGACGCGCACTGTACGCGCGTGGGCATTAAATGATGCATGTTTAATAATTCTATTTGTAATTAAGCCGTTTCCCGATTGGACTTCGTCCATCACTTTTGCCCATCACAAAGCGAACGCTTCCGTCGCTTCTCATCCGTCGTCGTCGCCATTTGCCTCCATAGTCCGATTCAGCTGCCTTCGGTGCTCCACATTCCGTTCCGTCAATGTGAAGGTGCGGTTTTGGAGATCGGGCATTATATTTAACGGGTGCCACTTCGTTTCCCCCCCCCCCCGAAAAATTAATTTTGAATAAACTACAAAATCTAAATTTTTCAAAAAAAAATTTTTAAAGAAATTTCGTAAGAAGGGGGGGGGGGGTGTAAAACTGTAAAAACCCCCAATTTTGCGAAACTAAAAGAAATTTCGCAAATCTTTCAATTCCCAAAAAAAAACTTGGTTTCATCATCGAACGGCACATTTTACACCACTAATTATTTTTCCATTGTGGCACCTTTTTATGCTTCAAGAATTTCGCTGATTTTCAGAAAATGTTACTGCTATTTTTCTATTTTTTACCATTGTTTTACCTCATTATTATTGACAGACTAATACAAAAACAAAAAGAATCCCTTCCCATAGGCACTGGCTGAACACATTGCCAAAGTGCACTTGCAGCAAAAGCCATTCCCTGGCGGCGTTCGTGTGCGTCTGTTGCCGAACACCAAAAACAACGGACGACCGCTTATTCAGTCGGCCAACAGCAGCACCAATGGAGAACAACAGAAGAATCTGATCGCCCTCGTCGAGCAGCACTTGGAGCAGTACACCAAGGACCTCGTTAAGGAAGTAAGTGACTGGGGCATGGTTTTGGTTTGGGGGGGGGGGGGGTACCCACCCCCGGGCTTCGACAAGGTTTGTCCAAAAAGTGATCAAATTTTGCAATTTTGAGCCAATTTTATAAGAAAATTAAGGTTTTAGGGTCCTGTCTGGGGAAAAATTGAGAATTTTGGCCATACTTTAAGCAGATTTTCCTGTAAAAAATTGCTGATTTTGTGGATTTTCGGGAAAATTTTGCGATATTTTTGGAAAATTAGGGGTGAGGTAGGCCTTGGAGGGGGTATCAGCAAAGAAAATCGAAAATTTTCAGCCGTCCCTGGTGAAAGGAGTTCCCAAGACATTCCTTCCAAGTTTAGTCAAGACGCTGGGTTTCTCATCATTTAAATCTTATCAACAAAAAAATATGTGCAAAAACACAGGGGCAGCGCGAGGCCGAACTGTTTGGTCTCCGGCACATTGGCGACGGCACACCGTTGGAGCAGAAGCGACTGGAGCAAGCGGCGAATGACAACAACGCCGGAGACGAAGCGCAAACGCTGGCGAACAGTGCGGAGACGACGAGCGAACAGCGCGAAGCGATGCACGACTGGCTGAGCACCTTCCTGCCGCTGCTTCATGCCAACAAATTGGACACGCAATGTGCCAACCAGCCCCAGTCGGAGTCGACGCGTTTGTTCATGGCGTTGAAGGCGCAGGACGACGCGAGGGAGGGCAACGACGACGGAATGTTGACTAAGCAGCGAGCGACGGTGGAGGAGGAGAACAGCGAGTTCCGCTTAAGAATGGGGTGCGTTGCTTTGATCTTGACTGTGCTTGTTTGTCCGAGTAAAGTCGGGAAATATGATATGCCGCCAATATCAAAAGGGGCCGAACGGAGAATTATGCTCCTGTTAGGTTTTCATGATAAAAAAGCATTTATTTGGCCTATGTCCACCATTTTTAGCCTTGTGCTCGATGATTTCACTTGCAAGGGTTCGGCCAAGACGGTCTCGGAGAAGCGGACGATGAAAGACGGGTATTTGAAGGCGGAGCCAAAAGAAAAATCCATCAGAAAATCTCACTGACGTATTATGTATTATTGATTCCCATTTTGACAAATATTTTATTATTGGTATTTTGTTCGTACACCAAATTCTTTCTTTCCTATAAAGTCAAATGTTTTTTGTATAATTTCGAACAAATTTTATCACCCTAAAAGGTAAAAATAGATGCAAAAAGTCCGAATAGCTCAGTTTTAGTGTGCAGAGCAGGGATGTTGCTCATTGGAGCCCGGAAATTTAAATTTGCGGGTTGCGCTGCGGGATTGGAACTCCAAAAATCCCATTATTTCCAAAAAAAAAATGCGGAATTGAAGACTGGAACCCCTCAAATCCAGTCCCGCTCCAGTCTCTTTTTCCTTATTTTGAGAATTTAAATTTTCATTGATTTTGAGCAAAATTATTAATTAGCGGTTTTTTCCAAAGTCACAACCCTTTTAAGAAGTAATATAAAAACTGAGAATAACAAAAGCAATTTTATTGGTTTTTAATAATGTTGAGGAACAACCACAGAAGAGCTGCTATTAGAGAATAATCGGAACAGAAATGAAAATTCCTTCTGAAAAGCTGCGCGATATTCGGAACTGAAAAACAATTAGCGGAAATTGACAAAATAATTAATATTTTAACGGTGCCATGGCAGTTCGTACAAAGGCTTAGACTAGGCATAAGCTTTAGGCTTAAGCCTAAGCTTAAGCTTTTTTTGTAAAAATTTTATTGTACGAATTGCCATTGACCCATTTTGACCTTGTCAAATAGAGAATTAGGCCACTTGACGAAGCACTGATATTGCACAAAATGCCAACAATCTGTGAAGAATGCCACAAAATAATCGCATTACTTTGATTAATGTTCAATAATTTGTATATTAAAGCAACGGAACAAGCAAAGAGATAACCGCCAAAATTGGCGAAAATAATTGCGAAAAGCGACCGAAAAATGCAATTATTAAATTGGGTCGAATTGGAGTTTGAAGGCACTGAAATGACAAATAATTGGCAAATACATAATTTTGCATATTTTTAACTGAAAAACCTTTACGGCACTGAACAGCAACAGCAATTAATGCGTAAAGAATGACCGAGAAGAATATGCAAAAAGTGCCTTCCAACTGAACATTGGTTGCCCAGTGACTCTTTAATTAATAAATGTTAATTGATATTATAATTAGGGCTTCTTTTTGATGTAAATATATATTTTTTTCCTGGATTCTCTCTGCTCTGAATAGAAGGAAAAACACTTTCTTTTTTGTGTTTACGAACAAAAGTTGGGACTTTTATTTACATATTTTTACATATTTCGTGGTTTTTTTTTTTTACATATTACGTTTGTACATATTTTGGACTTTTAAGCATTTTTCGTATAATTTTGCAATTTTTGAGAATTTTTTAAGGAAATTTTTATTAAATGCCCCAAAAATTCAAATTCGCAACTTTTCATACATGTTTTCATTTTTTTTTACATATTTTGAGAATTTATAGAAGAAATAATAAAAATTTATTTTTGAAAATGTACCCGAAGAAAATGGGTTTTTTCAAAAAAAGAGATATGAAAAAAAAATAATTTTAATACTAAAAGGTGATCACAAAATTTTTAACATATTTTATTATATATTTTTGGGTTTTTATACCTATTCCATACATATTTTAGCATTTTTATATATATTTTATTTACATAATTCGCGATTTTTCTTACATAAAAAAGAAGTCCTAATTATAATTTTAGAGATTAATAAAATTTTATTATTAAATGAAACTAACTGATTTGAAAATGTGATCAATAATTAAAAAATAATTGCCAATTGTTTCAAGCGAATTCATTTGCGAGTCGTAACCGTTTAAATAAATGAGTAACGATGCAATGATTTGAACCATATTAACCATCAGAACAATGGCAAAAAAATATGTTTTCTTCAACTTTCTTATTAAATAAAACAATTTTGATTTATAATTTAACATTTATTTTCTTTAATTTATTTATTTAATTTATTTTTATTTTTTTATAAATTTTTACTTGAGCGGAAAAAGCACAGCGAACAATCGTTCAATGCCCGTAAAAACCATTAAATTCAATGCGCATCCACTGCTTGTTAAAGGAATAACCACAAAATAAACGGCTGTTTTAAACGTCACAAAATATTGGCCAGAAAATGCGGAGGATATTGTCAGAAAATTGCCACACAAATTTACAATTTCGCACAATGAATAAAATGCCAACAAAATATTGACAGAGCCACGGAATGCCCTTGGGGAAGAAAATGTTTTTTTTGGAAAAATATTAAACTTTAATTATTTATTAATTGACAAAATGATTGGCACTTTGTCCGAAATGTGATGAAAATGACGGAAAAATTGAACAACATTCCAAACATTGTCACAATGCCAAAACCAATGGCATAAATGGGCATTGTCCCAGCAAAAATCTTCATTTTAAATATTTTTGGCAAAAAAATTACATTTTAATTCATACCTCAGGTGTTAATTGGACCTCTTTTTTCATTTGTGTTTCTTCCATTTTAATGTTTATTCAGAAAAAAAAACAATTTTTTTTTCTTATAAAATGTTTGACGAATGAATTCGGAGATAAATTAATAAAATTTTACGAGGGGAATTTTTTTGACTAAAGTGCCAATTTAGTACCAGCTGATAATGAAATTAATTACAATAAATTACAGTGAAACAACTGTACATTTAAGACGCGGCACGGCAAGGCATTAATTTGGTCACTTAATTACGTAATGGGAATGACATTTGGCAAATTACACCCAAATGGCAATGTTCGCAGGGCATGTGCAAAAGTACAAACGGAGGGGGGGGGGGGGGGGGGGGGGGGGGAGGGTTTTTGAAAATTGGTGCTAAAAGTTAATTAAGAGAAAAAATATCATTTTAAATGATTTTTAATTACTTTTCGGCATCACTGTTGTACGTAGCGTCCGCTGAAATTCGCATGATGACCACGTACCGTACACGAGTCAAATGGCAACCCTTACAATAAAAATTTACAAAATAAAGAATAAGTCTAGCTTAGACTTTTAAGCCTAAAGCTTAGGCCTAGTCTAAACAAATTGTACGGGTTGCCTTTGTGCCAGTTGTCATGACACCCCATACCAGGGGTGGAGCGCGACAGAAAAATTCCGCGCATGCGGTCGCGCTCCACCCTGCCCCGTAACAACTTTTTTACAATTTAAAACAGTCTTAAAAATTTAGTAAATTTTCAAATATAATTTAATTTTATATGTGAAATTTTGGGCGTTACGCTTGTAAAGAATAAATTAATATTTTAAAAGAATTAAATAAATTAAATTAGGAGACGAAACGTCTCATTTTGGCTTAAGCGCCAGCTTCCAGTTTATTTATCGGTTCATTTCCTCCAATGGAACAAAAGTTGTTTTTCATTTCCTTTTTGTGTAAATAATTCTATCTTAAATCGTATAATTAATTTTGGTAATATTACCAATTAAGTATTGTATATTTGTGCAGCGATTTGTGCGCAAATAAATATACGCCCAAAAATGATCGTATGCTCTGGAATAATTGAATCTTTGAACCGATCAGAAAAAACTTCGGATGAAGGTTTTTGTTGTTTGCCTCATAAATTTTTTGTATTCAATAAATTAGTCTTGTACGGGACCGGGAATTTTGAGATAAACCGGGACTTTTTGGCTGGGAAAACCGGGACTTTTCCCGGTCCCGGCAAAACTGGTCAAACCGGGACTTAGGTACTCAGTTGTACGTTTTTTTTCAGTACCAGTTCCCGTACACTCTACAATAAATCATATATGGGGGAGGGTGGGGAGCAGGGCTGGGCGAAACTTCGAGCTTCGTGCTTCGAAAACTTCGCGGTTTTTGGGCTTCGAACTTCGAGCTTCGAACTTCGTGAAAATGCTCGAAACTTCGAGAAAAATACACCCCTAAAGATCGAGTTTTCAAAGTGAAAAATACACTCCTAATGATTGGCTTATTGTAAATTTAAATTTAAATTTCATTATCTTTTTTGCTTTTAAATTGTTATTATGGGTGGTCCAGTGGGTTATGCTTTTTGATCCGTTCTTGATTTTGCGTTAGATCAGTTCCCCTCCAAGTATTTCTTTTTCTTTTAATTTTCCAAAAATTAACATTTACATTTTTTTTAAAAATATGCTCAAATTCGTAAAATTTTACATTTTTTGCTTAAATTTGTTAACAAGATACGCTCAAATTTCAAAATTTTTCCCGACGGCGCCTACCGGCGCACCTTTCCCAAAAATCTTTTTGGAAAAAGCGCGCCGCAAAAAACGTTTTATTAGGTTTTTTAAACTTGGAATAGAATTTACCAAAGTGCTGGTTTTGAAAATTTTCAGTTGGTAGCCCTAATCAAAATCAAAAAATGAATAATTTATTAGGAAAAGCATAAATTATTATTATTTTTTAATTATAGTTTAATTAATAGGTTTAAGGTTACTTTAATTTAAATTTTCATAAAATAAAAAAACAAGAAAAAATAAACATTTAATTTTAGAATTTTTTTTAGATTTTTTTTTTAAATCTAAAAAATAAAAGAAAAAATTTTAGTGAATACGAAAATTTTTTGAAAAAAAAAGTTGTTAGGGAAAAATTATTTTATAAAAACTTCGAGCTTCGTGCTTCGAAAACTTCGCGTTTTTTGGGCTTCGAACTTCGAGCTTCGTGCTTCGAAAAAAATTGGGCTTCGATTCGAGCTTCGGCTTCGAGTGCCAAGCCGAGCTTCGCCCAGCCCTGGTGGGGAGGGGGCACGGCTAATTATATCCATGCCTGAAGTTTTTAAGTTTCGAACAGATTCAGCTCAAAAATAGTCATTTCGAATCTTCACTTCGAGTTTCATGTCTAGCTTTCTTGAATCGTCTGCCGTTTACTGTTTAATTTTCCATATCTATGATTTCAAACAGGGGTTGAGCCGACCACGGCAATTCGAATCCGCGTTGCTGCGCGATCCGCGGCAAAAGCAACAGCGAATTTCATTATGTCCCATGCAAAGAGAGATATTTTTTATTTTCATCTGCGAACTCTGCGCTTAAAACAAATATTTGAATTTTTAGACATAATTCCGCGCTTTTTGAAAAATAAAGTCCCGACTTTTCATTTCTGTTGGTCCCACATGTTTTTTATTCGAATATAATCAGACAAAAAAGAAAAGTCAGAGGAAAATGCATTTGTCTTTCTGTTGCTGTTCAATCTAAAAAATGAAAAAATAAATTCAAAAAATAAATAAAATAAAATAACCCACGACGGTAAGCGCATTGTTCGCTTCAAGTTCACTGAGCATTTGCGCGGACCAAACATGGTAATCAAACAGCTTTGTCTTAACAAAATGATAAACCATTATTTTAGCATTCATTTGATAGAGAATTTTTCGCTGATCATTTAAAAAAAATTAATGTCTCTAGCATTTAGGAATTTTTTTTAATTTTTAAAATTCAAACATTTTAACTGATCATTTTGGGGGACTTGGCCAAACAGCCGAAATTTACAATAGCAAGTCGACTACGCGCTATACGATAAAAGTGGTTTTAAAGCGATTTGAGCAGTTAGTTACAGTTCGGATGGTTCTCTTGTAATAAATTATACGCAAATTTTCAAAAACTTTTTCTGGCCTTTACCCCTCACTTCCCCAGAAATTTTGGAAAAAATTAACGCCGTAAGTGTGCGAAGAAATCAAAAAAAAAGGTCATCAAATTGGGTTTTACGGATTTATTGGGTTTGGGGACCCCCAATTATTTCACTTATAAATACAATACTTAAATTTTTTCTATCAAAAATAATTTTCCGATTAAATTCCACACACTTTTTGCCTCAGAAGCGCCCTCCATTGGTCCAAAATAATGCGGCGATGCATTTTCAATTCGCCGTACCATTCCGAAATTTGCTTGCACACTCCGATTTGCTTGAGTCTAAGCCAAAAAAAAAGAGAAGCATTTTTCGGTTTTGTTTTAAATTTCGAAGTTTTGGCGTCGCTAACTTTTTGCGATGGGCTTTCTTTATTTGGCGCAATCGAACGCGCAAAGAATGCAAATGTTCGGTGTAATCGCGTCGAAGACGCGCAGCGGACCAAACGGTGGCGGTGGGACAAATTCGGGGCGGAATGTCACGCGGGACGAAGTCGGGCCGAAAAAAAGGGAAAGGGACAAACACAACAGTGCCGAAACGGAGGAATAAAAGACACTTGGGCAAACCAAAATTTTTCTTTAAATTAAGCATTAATAGGGGGGAGGAGGGCAAATTCACTTAATTGCATCCGCCATTCGTTTGACTTCGTTGAATCGCTCGTCCAATTCTTTCCTTCGCTTCTTATACCTGTAAAGCAATTTTGAAGTGTTTATTGATGACTTGGCTTGTAAATCGCATTTGCTTTGAATAAAGGGGCTCAAAAAAGATTTCTGCGTTAAATTTTTTTTGAAGATTTAAATTTTAATTGCATTTAAGCCCTTCAAAAGATTTCCAAGATAAAAAACGGATGGTCCCATAATTTTGGATTTTGAGACTTGCGAAGTGGGGAATACATGCTGGAAAAGTGTTTTAATGGCCCGTTATTTGGCTGTTTTTTTTTAGAAATTTTACCCCTTAGAGAAGGGGGGGGGGGGGGGGGGGTACTCCGTGACGAGACTTACTTTTCAATGATGTGGTACATTTTAACGACGCTGTTCAACAGTTCGGTCATCGCCTCGCCGGCCGTGCCACACTTTTCCAAACGCCGCACCAAATTGGCACCAACCAAAGGGGACAGTTGGACACGAGAAAGTCGAATTTCCTGAAATTCTGAATGGTTATTCGGATAACAAAACAAAGATTAGGAATTATAATAAAGATTCGTTTCCCAATTAAACTCTGTGAATTTTCAAAAATTTAGTAACTCAAAAAAAAATCCCGACGAAAAATGCATAGCGGCGCTTTCAATGCCAAATTTGATAAATTGGCTTATTGCCTAAAACTGGGCTTACGGGCTAAATAACCCGTAGTCCGTAAAAACCAGTATTGGTCGAAAAAATACGGGTAGCAAAACGATTTTTAACTAATTTTAAGAAATTGAAATCCGAATCCATCTTTTTGGGCTGCCCCGGAAGTATAACAATAAATTGAAAACCTCAATTCTCACCTCTTTGAGCAATTTGTCTTCCTGATGCGCTGCTGAATGAACAAATGAATGGTGTTCCTTAATTGGCGTATAATTAAGGGACCGCAATTGGACTAATTAAGTAATTAGGGAGTAAAAAATGCCAACAAATCCAAATGTAATAGAAATTCGTCTAGAAGCTTTGAAACCGAACTAAACATTTTTCTAGCGTTTCAGACATTTACATTAATTACCAAATGCTGTCCAAATTCAAATATAAACCCCAAAGTTTTGTTCGAATTCATCAAATTTCCGAAAAAAAAACATTTTAATTAAGAAAACATAGAAAAATCGGAATTTATGGCATTTTCAATAGAAAATCATTAACACCAAACACAGCTCACCTTTTCAATACTCTCCAATTTTGGGAGGACGAAAGGGTGAAAGAATTTCATAAGTTTGTCGACACATTTTTCGGAAAACGCCTAAATGAAGAAGCAAATTTGAAAAATAAATACTAAATTCCCCCTTTTTTCACCTTCCACCCTTTCGTTTGTTTTTGCACGAGGGAATTGCAATTTTTGGCAATCGCTTTGGAAAGCAAAAGCAGACGAGCGGCATGTTCAAAGGGAAGCGCAGAAAGCAGCTAAACTTGGTAATTAGCATCTAATTAGGCAAAAGCCAATTTGAAGAAAATGCGACACGAACACACACCTCACATTGCAATTCCAAAGGCAAATGTAAGCGAACTTTTGAATGTTTTTCCGTTAGTCCACAAACACAAGCATCGGTCATCATGTCAATGTTTGTTTCTGTTGTATTAGTGCAATTTCTACCAGCAGTTCATTTTATATGTAGTTCAAGTTTTTCAATTGCTAGCAGTACTTTTAGCAATTAATTAAGCAGAAAATTTAAATTTGAAAATGTTTTTCCATGACAAGAGAAAGAATGCTTTATGTTATGTTAAGAATGAATGATGACATAAGCGAAACTGAAAAACGATTAAAACTGTAAAAGCATTAATGTAAAAAGTTTAAGTCAAAAATCATTCATTGTGGGCAATCCGATCGAGCGATTCGCCGATCACTTCAGAGAGGTGATAAGAGCCTTCAGACGAGAGTCACACGTTTTGAGAACGTTGATACAGCCGGTGTACTCTGAAAAGCGATTTAAACGTCAATGAAGAAAATGCCAAAAAAAACATTTGAAACCCGAAACTCACGGGGTGCACTTCATTTCCTTCCCAAAAAAATTATTTTTTAATTTTTCAGCGATTTTTTGGAATTTTTTTTTTGTAAAACTTAGTAATCCATCATAAAAATTTGAAAAAATCGCTATAAAATTTTCAAAAAATTTTTCTTGTGATTTTCTAATGAAAAAAATTTTCTAAGATTTTTTTTTTAATTTCTAGGTAAAAAAATTTTTTTACAAATTTTTTCGGGGGGAAACGACGGGGGGGGGGGGACGACCTGCTCCGAACTTACGACTTTGACACTTGATGGACTCGTCCTTGAAGTCGTCGCGCAACAGTTGGACCAACCCGCGCACCAATGCCTTCTGACTCGGCAAGTCTTTGTTCAGCCACACGTCCAACACCTTTTTGGGCTCCGCCAACACTTTGGCGATGAGAAGCGACCGCTGAGATTGGAAACGGACGGACGAAGAGGGGCCAAGGCCGAACAAGCGGAGCCAATCGCACGGCGCGGAGACGGCGGCGGCAGAGATCGGAAAAAAGCGAAATCGAGTTGGATTGGATTTTCAAGGCTATTTAGTAATGTGACCGTATGGGTGCAACATCATCCTCCCCCTCCCCGCCCCGAAATTTTTTTAAATTTCAAAAAAAAATTTAGAAAATTTTTCAGCGATTTCGAAAATTCGGGGGGTGGGAAACGACCAGCTTCGTGACTGTATTCCCCCCCCCCCCCCACCTTATGGATGGTGCCGATCAGTTCGTCGGTGAGTGTGCGCAACTCGCGCAGGTCGGCGATCAGTCCACGCGAAGTCACTCGCGCCCGGTTCACCGCCCACAGGTCGGGCTTCGTCTGCATCGCTTCCTCACACCATTTGGTGTCCACGGTGGCGCGCAGATTGACAAACTTTCGCAAGGCGTTCGAACGGACGGCCCAATTTTTGAACCAAAGGGACAGCAAACGGACATCGTCGAAGAACAGCGAGCACAACTGTGAAAGTTGGTGGCTAATTATGGTAAAGCCAATACAATGATGAAACTGAAATATGTCTTTATTCCGCTTTTCCATCCCTTTTAAAGCCCCCCCCCTCCCCCACTTTCGCGTCCTTTTGCTGTAAAATCGGCCGTAACAATGCCCGCAGACGAGAATTTGCGGCGCAACTCTGCTCAAGAAAGTCGTATTGCGCGAAACGGGCCAACTCAGTGAGCAATTCGTTGGGCAGCCGACGGGCGCGGGGACGGAGAGAGACGGACGAAGAACGGACGCGGGGGGAGAAGTAGGAGTTGAAGGAGGAGGAGAAGGAGCAGGCGGAGGAGGCGCCGACCAAAGGCATGGCAAACGGCGGAGGAAGGCACGGTACGGTGGACGGAGATGGTATTACGCAAAGCGATCACTGATAAGGATACTGTAAAATGGAAGAATTAACAAAACAAACGGCAGGAAAATGGAAAGAAAAGCAAGGCAAAAAACATTGTCAATTTAAAGCAGCAGGTGGGAGGAGTCCAGAAAAATGGTACAATTTTCTATTTTGGGGTCGAACATCAAAATTTTTAAAAAACCAATAAAAAAAAACGCGCACATTGACGCAACTCATCTCTAGGGCTCCAATTTTGAGGTGCTAAAAACTGCCAAAATAGTTAGGTTTTAGGTTCTAAAAAACCCCAAAATAGGTGCTAAAAATGGGAAAATAGGTGCCAAAAAGTTTCTAAATTAGGGGGTGTAAAATGACAAAATTTATTGAAAATTTTTTTTAAATTAAGCCAAACAAGTAGTGAGATACATATTTTTTAAAATTTAAACTACTTGTCAAGAAAATAAATAAAAAATTTTGAAAATTAATTTTGAGAAATTTTTTCTTAGGGGTATATTTTTTTTAATGTTCGAGTCGATTCTTAGGGTTGTATTTTTGAAAATATTTTAGGTCGATTCACGGGAGTGTATTTTTCTTTTTATTGCATTTTTGTTAAACAAATTTTGGGCAAAACGCCAGAATAGGTGAAAATAAGTTTTTTCAAAAATTTTTAGGTTTTTACGTGCTAACAACAAAAACCTAGAAAATAGGTGCTAATAACTCGAAAATTAGCTTAACAAACCCTCAAAAAAAAAACATATTTTTCGTGCATTTAAGACCATAGGGAGCTCAGGAAAAAATAGGTAAAAACCTAAAAATTGGAGCCCAACTCATCTCATATTCTTAAGCTGATCCATTTGATGAGACTTACGAACAATTGTTGCTTTTTATCACTGAAATAATAGTATACGTGTTTTGTGAATTCGCGCGCATTTTTATTATTTTTTAACGACCCAAAAACAGAAAATTTCGAAAAAACGATGCGGATGCAACAGCGAAGCTCGGTTAAAATGACGCGCACATTTGCCACATGAACTTATAAATAAACAGCTAGGTAATTAATTATTTCGAGTAGTTCAATAGCCCTGATTGTCTGCGTATTATTTTACAAAATTTTCGACATGTCAATTTAATTTTACTGCTGAGACAACACAACACAGAGCTATCGAATGATATGTAACAAAAGGATGAATGAATGCAAATGATGATTGGTGAATGATGGGGAGAAAAGGAGAAGGGAATGAGTTGGACATCAATGGGTTGAGGTCAACAAATACTTTAATTTGTAAGTTCAATTTGCCGACGGTCGTTTTTTGCCCGAGTAATTTAGGACAGGCGAAGATTATTTGTTCCCTTTGACAATTATATGACCAGCAATAGTCAGCCATTTCCAATTAATCTTATTTCGAATCTCTTTTTTCTTTTTGTTTTGCCATTTTATTTTTCGTCATAATTTTATTGACAAATACTAATTGATTAATTGCCGTGCCAATTAGTGGCCATTATGAATTGTGAAAAAAGAAAGGGAGGGGGACGAGCTGCCGCAGCATTTCTATCCATTAATGATGGATTTTGTGATTGAATGATGGATTTTGTCACTCTCCAACTTTCCATCCTAATGCGCAAATAAAGTCATATCCCCCGCATTGTCGCACAATTTATGTCTCCGTTTCTTCTTTTTCTTCTTCCATTTGTTCTTTTAATTATTCCGTCATTGGCATTTTCTGCTGCGCTTTTCCCTCCTCCCAAAAATGCTTCTCTTTTCTCCTACACAAAAGGCGACGAACTCTGTGCCCGCGAGGCAGCAAAACGATTGAAATATTGCAATTTGCATAACCCAACGAATTTATGCATTTGTTACGCACCGATTGAGGTGAGAGTGGGCGGCAAAAAGTGGCATCATTAGAGAGACAGAGGACATAACTTTCTTTTGGTACTTTTCCGTTATGACTCATTCCCCTAAAAATGTCATAATCCCAACAAGGAAAGCACTTTTCTGGGGAAGTTTTAGGCGCTAATCAAGAATCTGCTGGTGTCATAATTTTCATCATAATATTTTATCGGTAATTTTTTGAAAAACAAAAAATGACAATCCTAGAAAAATCATAGATTTTTGGGTTTTAACACAAGATTCTTGATTAACGCCTAAAACTTCCCCAGAAAAGTGCTTTCCTTCGTTGGGATTATGACATTTTAAGGGTGCAAAACTGAAAAGTGCCTTATTTGTTTGGCTTTGTTCTGCCCTTGTTGTTTTGCCTTCTTCAGCTTGTCCGTGATGATGCCCTGCTCTGTGCCAATCTGATCAGACTCGACTCCCTCGAATATTTGGTCGGTTATTTTTGGCATCCGTCCCTCGTTCACCCCCTCCCCCTTCCCCTTTTTTGGTGCTAACACTTTCGGTCGCTTTTCCGGTGCCGGAGGGCTTTCTCTCCGATCCCGACTCAATTGTTGCGGAGGATTTGGAGCTGTTCACCGGCTTTTCGCAGGTGCTTTCATTCATTTTTTGTCCTGGGCCATCATTTGGTTGCCCAAATTGTCCTCTTTTACGCTTAGACTTTCTTTTAGGCCAGCGTTCTCTTTCTCCGCAAGGTCTCATTTCTGTCAACCGTTTATTTTATTTGGCACTAATTGCCACAAGCTGTCGCGTCGCTTAAATTCCCCCCCCCTTCAATTAAAGGGCTGTTCCTCTGACCATCGTTCGTACATTTTCCAATTTGCCATTCTCCGCCACTCCGTTAATCCGCCGTTTAATGACACTGATTTGCGTCTAATTTATCCACGAATGTTCAAAAGCAAAAGGTTCTTTATGCGCCAAGAGGGACTCATAATAGCGCGTGTTAAACAGGTGAACGAACGAAGTGAGAAGAAAACGGGGGAAAAAACAGCCAATTACGAAGGGATCCGGAAACCCGATACCGTAAGAAAAGTTTAAAAAAATGAGACACCGGCGGACAATCCGAAACTGTGAGAAAAGTTAAAAAAGAAAATGCGAACCGGGAAAATATGACACCATATATGCTTTTTAATAATTATTATAATTTCTTAGATTGAAAAACCTATTGCTTTTTGAAGCTTTTATGGGTAATAATCAAGGTCGCCAGATTAAAATTTTCAAAAGCCTCGTTTGGCAGGCAAAAAAGCCTCATTTTTATAAAATTTATTCAAAACACGCTTAAAATGCTCAAATGTTATATTTTTGATTTTCCATGATCAATTTGAGCAATTTTTTGTTAGAAATAAGCATTTGGGAAATTCTGAGCACGAAAAATCTAAGTTGATTTTTTGCGGCACTTTTTTCAAAAACTTTCGTGGAATAAGGGGCCGGCGGTGCCGATTGGCGCCGCCAGGGGAAAAATTGAGAATTTTTTGCGCATATTTTTAGCAGATTTTCATTAAAAAATTATTAATTTTGTGATTTTTTAAAAAAAAAATTGGTTCTTTTCTGGTTTTTCTAAAAATTTAGCAAAATTTTTTGGAAAATTTGGGTGAGATTTTCGTTTTGATGCTCTATTAAAAACCCAAATTATTAAATATTTGTAAAACATTTTGCCAATTTATCAAAATTTAAAAGATTCTGAGGGTTTTCCCCAAAAGCCTCAAAAATCCTCAAAATTTCTCAAAAAGCCACAAAAATCCTCAAATCCTCATTTTCCAAAAAAAAAAATCCTCATTGACCTATCAAAAAGCCATAAAATGAGGATAAATCCTCAGATCTGGCTACCCTGGTAAAATCCGGCTGTGCCGATAGGCGTCGTAATACGGAATGGCAAAATGCTATTATTTTTTTATTTTTGTGCATTTTTTTAAATATTCTTTTCCGAAATGTTTAATTTAACGTACATTTCTTGAAAAAATTACGAGCTTCAAATTTACAAAGCAAAAAAGGCAGAACAATGCTCCGCACTTATTATAATTAGATTTCTTTAATAAAATTATTTTGAAGTTAAAATCAACAGGTTTTCCTGTTAAAAAGCATGATATTGTATCGTATTTTCCAGTGTCGCATTTTTTTATTTTTTAAGCTTTTCTTACGGTGTCGGATTACTGGGGAGCCATTAAAAGAAGGGTCAGATTATTAGTGCTTTTTCTTTAATGGCTCAATGATTTCTTTTCAGTTTTATCATCGTTACTGTAGCTTCCACAGTAAACCCAGTTTCGGTTTCAGTCAAAATTCCTTCTCCCATTGATTGGCTTCTCATCGCCCGAAAAGAGAAATCCGAAAAGTGTCGGCTTCTGTCCACTTCGAAATGTCAACCAATGCTATGGAGGCGAAATGGCACTTCTGTTCTTTGTCAGTCTCTACGCCAGTGCCGAGATTTGTTGTGCGATTTGTTGCCACATTTTTGAAAGACGACGACAGATAAATTTAGCATAAGCGAAAAAAGTGCATAATTTGTTGAAATCACATAAATTAATTTGTTAATGATTATGCCATTTTAAATGGGCATTTCTTTTGCTAAATTCTTATTAAGCAACAACACTTATAGCAATTTAAAATATCCGTAAATGAAAAAGATTGACAATATAAATCTTGAGAAAGTAAACCATAATTAAGGCGAATTCAAAAATGGCAATTGATTTGTTTCGCTAAACCATTTTACCCTTATATTTCTATAAAAAATTATTCGACTGCAATTCTTCAAATGATATTGGAGGGGATATTCATTTTTTTTGTTTATGCAAATATTTAAACCGTTCTGGAGCATTTCAAAAAACTGGCATTTTATTAAATCCACTCGACAATTTAAAAATGTCAAATTAAACGGCTGAATTCCAGTGAAAAGCGGAGAAGATCGAATGACGGAAAGGGCACAAACAGAGGCAAAACGCACCTTCTTCTGTGTTTTGCCCGGCTCGCTGAACGCAATGAAAGGCGTGGCCAAGTTGATAAAGGCGTTTTTGAAGTGTTCGACCTTGGCGTAGAAATGCGCCGACAAATCTCTGAACGCCAACGTTTTTGTGTCGTACACCGTCTGAAAATTCGCCACCTCAACGCCCACGGAACCAAGGCCACTGACGAGAACAGACGCCGTGCGCAAGCGTTCCATGGCGGATATCCAAGCGCATAACTAAAACACGAAAAACTTCATAATAAGCCATTATATCAAATGCATTTGTTGCTGGTAGGCACAAAAAATCGCGTAATAGGCACCTAAAAAGGCAGAAAAAATCGAAAAATAGGCATAAATAGGCACAAAACTCTTCGTATAGGCACAAAAATAGGCAAATAAATATTTTTATTAATGTTTTTAGATTGCAAATCACGTAAAAACTTAATCAAAAAACTTAAATTTGCTTATATTTCAATTGTTTTAAATTTTTTTGAATAAGGACAAATTTTTAGTCAAATTTTTTATCATAAAAAAAATGGAGGCAATGCCTGCTTTGGAGGCGGTGCCATCAAAGCATTTGTAGGACGGATTTTTGGCGATTTTGCTGGGCTGAAACCCGAAATTTTGATTAAGTTTTAAATACATTTAAATAATTTAATTAATTAACTTACTGCAAAGGCTCGAAAATTTCTTCATAATTTGCACAATAGCAATATCCAATGGACAGAATAAGAAATAAAGACGACTTCATCTCAAAAAAATAGAATGCTTTTTTTCAATTTACATACATTTTCGGAAAATTATTTCTCTCAAAGCGATACCGTGCCAAAGCGAACTCAATTCCACCGGTACGGTACTACCAAATTATATTATTAAGCCTTTATAATAAATTTACAACAGAAAAACAGGAAACAAAAGAGATAGCTTTAATTTATATGCTTCATTTTTAGGATTTTATGAAATAAAAATGATTTGTAAAGGAAGACCCAATTTTATTTTATTTTTTTCAATATTTATTTTCCCGTTGTTTTGTACACGCTTAATCATTATTCATTTCCATTTTTTGAGATGACACATTTCTCTCTCTGCCTCTGAAGGAGAGGAATGCTTTATGCTAATAAAAACTTGACGCATCTTTCTTAAAATGATCAAAATGAGGAGGAAAATCGGATTTTTAAATAAAATAAAATTTGAGATTTGAAAGTTGTAATTTTTAAATAAGCCGATTAAATAGGCCAGATCATATACAAGTTGTGAAAAACTGATAAATTATTATAATATGATTGGTCTCTTTTTACAACTAAAAATACTATGAAAAAATAGAGAAAATTATGTTTAAAATTATATTACATTTTCTTCAACCCTTTTAAATTAAATAAAAAATTCAATAATTATTTGAAAATTAATTAATTAAAATTATGTAGCAAAATTAAAAACTACAAGATAAAAAATGAAGTTTCCTTCCTTGGCTTTAAAATGAGATTTTCAGTGTGCAGTAAAATGACTGAAAGATTCGGAAATTATTTGAAAATGATGGATTAATCTTATGCAAAAAACAATATCCGCTTTTATACTCCATTTTCTCAACGGCACTTAATTTATGCTTTTGCTGCAGCTTGGTTTCATATAGAAATACAAAATAGGATTTTTTTGTCTACACAAATTAAAGATAATTTAGTCGAATTTAAACTGATGCCAGCACAAGACCAATGTATGAGAAATGGTAAAGGTAAAAAAAATGAAAAAAGGGTGGTGGCCGATCATTTAGTCACTGATCGTTTCGTCACTGTTCAGTTCGTCACTGATCATTTCGTCACTGAGAATTTTTTTTTAAAGTTTGGCACATTGCCTTAAAAAACAACAAAAATTCTTTAAAAACAAACGTGCTAGCAAAAAGAAATAAATAAATTTGTTGGTTATGAGTAGGGTCGCGATTTCTAGTGAAAAACTTTGGCATTTTGTCACTATTTTGTCACTTTTTGACATTTTTACTCACTATTTTTTTCGTCACTAAAAGTCGCGATTATGAGATTTGAAAGGGTTTCTCTGAAATAAAAGAGACTAATCTAGCTTCTCATTTAATTCCACTTCCAAAAGTGCTTATTTTAAATTTTTTTTTTCTCGCAATAATACATTAAGAGCATAATTATACAAGGGGTCGGGTTTAACAAATGCTCTCGACTTTTCAAGCAATTTTTATCACAAAATTTTGCCAAAAAAACATTATTGTAAAAAAATTTTCGGCTGGCCTTACGACAGATTTTGTAAAAACAATTTTGGAGAAGAGATGACTTTAAAAGAAAATCTACCAAACAATTTTTTAAAAAATTTCTCAGTGACGAACTGAACAGTGACGAAACGATCAGTGACGAAATGATAGGGAGCCAAAAGTGTTAATAAATAAATCCGTGGCCAACGCAAAGTGATTTTTTTAATTGGCAAAACATTTAATTGATTAAAAAAATGGAATTGACGCTAACATTTATTAAAGATTGTTCTAATTTGTTATGAATGAATAAAAATGTTCAAAAAATGTGAAAAATTAAAAACAAATCCCATAAACAAAAATAATTGTTACTGATCAGCAACAGATTAAGCAATGGGCCTGTTTTCGTTGACGATGAATTGGCTTTTGTTGGCGAACTGAACAAATGTTGAAGATCATCCGGTGCTTTTTCTGCAAATGAATATAAAATTAAATCAGAGGATGAAAAATTCACTTTTAGACTTTCATTAATTGACCCTTCGAATTAAAAAAGGTCATAATTCCCACTAATTGACATACATATTCTAAATTTAAAATTTTTTAAATATTCTCTTTTGGACTCATTTGAATATTTGGAAGTTTTTGTGGTTCAATTCCCTTTTTTAGTCATAATTTTGTGCTTTTTGGTCAAAGAAATCAGATCCCTCTAATCATTTACTCATTAATTGCTCAATTAGGAATAAGTTCGGTCATATTTGGTTATTTTGAATTTTCTTTAAATTAACTGACCCTTCGGGAACAAATTACGGTTGGACATCGATTCCCAAGCCGTGCCCAAATGGCAAAAGCAATTGAAATTCTCTTCCACTTTCATAGGATAAAATCTTTGCATTTGTTTGTTGCAGTAGCCACTTTCACTGATGTCACTTTTATTGGCACACCAAAAAGCGTAAAACACTTTCGCATCCTTTTCAGCCTTTTCTCCAAAAAAAGACTTCCATTTTGAATAAAATTTTATTATTTTTAATAATTATTTTACTCATGTCACAAATGGATGAAACGCAGTACGGGTTTTCAGTGCAAAAACAAGCTTTGCATTGACCAATTTTGTCATCGGCACGCCCAATATTGCCAGACCCAAACCGGCATTTGAACGCTGACCGACGAGGGATGGAATTCCGAGGCTCTAAAAAATTTTGGAAATTGGAAGTGCAATTTTTGAAATTCAAAAGTTTTTCGGCGTATAAAAACTAAGATTATTTAAATCAGAGGGCCGATAGTGCCGAAAGGCGTTGCCGGAGAAAAATTTTAAAATTTTCGTTATAATTTTTAACAGATTTTGTCCAAAAATGACCAAAATAACTTTAGAAAAACTATTAAAGATTAGCGAAATCAGTTTTTTCTATTTAATAAAACCTAAAAATGAATGGCTTCTCAAAAGTTATGTTCTGAAATTTTCCCTAAATTTGGGAAGTCGGAATTCCGTGCCATCGCTGTGACGGACCTTCTGAACAATCTGTTACGCCATAATCGCATTTACTAATCACATTTTGCGAATGAGTGATAACAATTGGTATGTGATAAGCAGATCAGACACCAATTTCATTTTTTAGCTGTATAAAAATATTTAAATGATTTCTTTTAATCATTTCAGTAATTTATGAATTTGGTGATTATTGGAAAATGCGTAAATGAAAAGGACAAACAAAAACATTGTGAATTTAATATTATTCATTTTCAATTGAATCATAAAAAATGTACAAATTTAGTTAATGTTTTGCTCATAATTCAAATATTCGTTTTCTTTTTGGCTTAGTACGAACTAATAAAATTTTATAACTTTTATTGGGAATGTTTTCGTTAGTGAAATAAAAATTAAAAGTGATTTTTTAAAATGGCTTTAATGTTTATCATAAATATTATAATATTCGTTATAATTATTCGTCTATTTTAAAGTGCATTTTATGGGATTAATAATATAATTTTCATAAATTGTTTTAAATATTTTTGCATTTAACTTCCCCATTTGTCGTTTTCTCAATCCAAGCACAATCAATTGGAGCAAATTAATCTGTTAAATTTATTTTTACAAGCAATTTGAATCCGCGACCGCGCGATTTTAAATCCAAGCGTTGTTTGTTCTTTGTCAGTCTCTACGCCAGTGCCGAGATTTGTTGTGCGATTTGTTGTCACATTTTGAAAGACGATGACAGATAAATTTAGCATAAGCGGAAAAAGCAAAATTTGTTGTGAAATGAAATGATCGACTATCTATGAATTTATTTTAGCTCCGGAAAAAATAGTGAAAAAACTATAAATATATCATAAGTATTTATTCTAAATTTATTGATACAAATCCCTTTAAAATTATTAACGTTTGTCTGTCTTATTTCTCCTTTCATATTCGTCCTTTCTTTAAATTGCCCGTTAAAATTTCGAAATTCGGCATTTCTTCGGCGAAAAAGCGGCCTTTGCATCCAAAACAGTGATTTTCGGCTCCCCGTCGCCGCCTTTGACGCTCAGTTGAGCTTCGAGTGTTTTGGAAACGTAAAGGTAGCGCAAGGAATCGGGAAAAATGAACTGATCGGTGGTGCCATTGAACGGTTTCATGTTGACGACATTCTCCAAAGTTGCCTGAGGGCATGCAAAATGGGCGTTTAAAATTGGTGAATTTTGAAAATTGAATTAAAAATGGAGGTACCGTATTTCCTACAGTTTATACTAGAAGAAATACAGTAAATTTTTTTTAGTGAATAATACTTTCTTAAGGAAAAGAGATTTAACAAATATTTTTAATTTTAAACTTAATTGTTGTGGGTTCAATCATTAAACGGATAAAGTACGGTACTTTCGGATTTTGTTTATCCCCACGCAACGAATAATTTTGTTTAAATTATTATTATTTAAATGTGTGTCAGTATAGAAAAAGGCAAAAGTTCAAGTTTTTGAATTTAACACCGAAAATTTAAACTTTCGATTTTTTGTTCGAATTAGGGTACGGGTTTCTGATTTTGCAAAACAAAGGTCATATTCTTGATCAGCGCCAAAATTACCCTAGAAATGATTTTTTATTTGAAAATTTCAGCGGGGGTCTCAAATCAGAAAAATATTCCAAAACCAAAAATTGGGCGGTTTTAATTCCTTTGAAATTTTGCGGGTTTCCCCCCAACTAAAATATTTACCCCTTCCGGCAATTGGACGCGAATTTTCAAATCGCACACCAAAAAGAACACATAATTAGTGATCTCCACATGGTATTGTCGTTGAGCCTCATTTGTACAGTTGGTGTTGGTATTGTTCACCAAATTCACTTGGATTTCCACCATTTCTTTTGGGTCATAAATTATCGGACGTTCGGTGGTCGTCGTTGGCACGCGGGAAAATGCCGAAAATGGCGAAACAAATTAGAGCAAAACAGCGACAAATAGGCCAACAAATTTGCTCATTGTTTTATTTTATGATGGATTATTGTAATTATTTTATTTTATTTGGGAGTGAATTTTATGTGTTCGTTTAAGCATCTTTTAAATGATTTTATGAGCGCCATTTTCATACAGAATTCATAAAATTTAAAGTCATTGTGCAAACATTTGATTGATAAATTCCATTTTCATTGAATATTATTTTGTGCGTGAGAAATGTGAGAGCAAACTTTAAAAGGTGAGCAAATTGTTTTTAATGGATTAATAAATTTATCTATCGCCATGGGTGGCAAATTTTTAAAAAGTTTTAGAAATTCAAATTTGGGATTGGAATTTTCAAAATTTTCCAAAAACTTTTTTTCATTTTTTGGTTCGATATTTGTATTTTACTTGATCAAAGTTTTTGATTTTTGTTTATTTTCAAATTGCATTTAGACAGAAAACGATAAAAAGTAAATTCCAATTATTGGGATGATTGGATAACCTCCAGGGATGGGCCGAGGTTTCGTTTTTCGCATTTCGCCTTCCGCATTATTCGCATTTTTAGACGTTTCGCATTTCGAAATGTGCCCCTAAGAATTGAAAAATTTTTTCAAAAATTCATCCCCCAAATTTTTTTTTCTTGGCAAAATTTTTGGTTTGGAAAATGTCAATTATTGCTGAGAAAATATTAGAAAGGAAATACCTCATTTGCAACAGCAATCAGTGAATAAAAATTATTTTTGCTCAATTTTTGGCTGAAAATTATGTCACTATTCGTCACTATTTCAGACTTTTTGTCACTATTTCTTCACTATTTTGGGATTTTTACTCACTATTTTGGGATTTTTCTTCACTAAAAGTTGCTTCCCTACTGATAACCACCTCGTTGTGCGTTAAAAAGCTTTACGCGCAAAATATCCAATATCATCTAAAAAATAAGTGAATATTTCAAGGCTAAAAACCAACTTTTGTGTATTTTGACCGTTTTAAAAGATTAGAAGTGTTTCACATTCGTGTTTCAAACCAATTAAAAGCAATTAACAAGCTACATTTGACAAAATAGGGGTAGGCTTTAGGCTCAAAAAACCCTCAAAAATAGGCACTAAAAACCTCAAATTTAGGGGGTGTAAATTCGTAAAAGCATTTTGTAACTTTGAGCAGGAAAGAACAGTAAGAGAATTGAAAAAACTTATTTATTAGTACAATTAGAGAACAGATAGTCAAAATTCACATGGCAAATCAAACTGTACATGGTGAGCATTATATAATACATGTGATCGAATGTCTTCCGAATAATTCCGTCGCATCCGTCCGATTGTTTTTGCAATTCGATTCCCTCTCAAATGACATCACATTTACTGCTGCTGCTGCGGTTGCTCGTCCTGCTGCCTGAAAAACAAAAAATCTTTTTTTGATCGGAAATTTCCTTTTTTTTTCTTACGCATTGCCATCCTCCCGCTGCTCATTGTTAGCTGTGGTTCGAAAAAGGTCAATCATTTCGGCACGTCTGCTTTCTCGGGCCAAATCCCTCGCTGTTTTGCCTTAAATGGGGGGGGGGGGAGAGAGCAGTTAATCAGTTGGAGCGACACAATTAAGCCCTTTTTGGGCCCACCCACCGTCAATTCCCACTTGGTCTGCGTTCGCGCCGATTGCCAGCAAATGGCGCGCCACTTCAGTCTTTTGGAACCTCACTGCATACATCAACGCGTTGTACCCGTCAATGTCAGCGTGGTCAATGTCGGCGCCATGTTCGATGAGAAAAACGGCTGAAAATTGGGAGAGAATGAGTCGTCTTTTGTACCAATTGCTTCTTACTAATGTCCAAGTGTCCGCGGACGCACGCGCCAATCAAAGCGGTGATGCTTTCGATCGCTTGCTGGTTGACGTCAGCTGCCCATTCTTCCACCAGTAAACGGCACACTTCCAAATGGCCATTAACGGCGGCGTCCAAAAGAGCAAATCGCATCCCTGAAATTAAAAAAAGACATTAATTAGGGCAATAAAAACGGGCAAAAACCCACCGCTGTAATCGATCTGTTCAACGTTTGCGCCATGAGTAAGTAAGAAGCGCGCAAGATCGATCTGAGCGAAAAAAATGCTAAATTTTTCCAAGTTTGGCATTTTTCACCCTTCCGGAACGAGAAGTGATCATTATCGGCGTTGCTCCTTCGCTGTCCCCGAGATTGACGTTGGCGCCATTCTCCACGAGAAGGGTGACTGAAAATGGTGAAAAAATGCTGATGAGAAATTATTCCGGTCGATTGCTTCACCGATTTCTGTGCTGCCTTTGTCACATGCGAGCAGTAGTGGCGTCAAGGAGGAGTCGCTTCCCAAGTCCACGTTGGCACCATGAGCGATCAGCACACGGCACATCTCCAACTGACGCATATTGACAGCAATCCACAAGGGCGTAACGGCTGAAAAATGGGGCGAAAAAGGAATGAATTAGGCAACAGCACAATAGGGTCCGCAAAACACATTTCTCACCCATGGTCACATCGTTCACTCGGCCAAGGGTGGTCTGATGCACGTCCGCGCCTTTCTCCAACTGAAAAATGGGTAACATTTATTATTGTTGATTTTTTGCCCCTGAAAATTGTGTCCACCAAAAGTGCAGCAATTTCTGTGTGTCCCTCCATAATTGAAACAATCAGGGCAAATCGTTCTCGGTTGTATAGCGGGTCGTTCATCTGCAGCAAGGTGTTCAGCTCATCGGCGCTCAGCAAGTCGATCAGCGCACGCAATCGGTCGGTGTTTCCCCCGTGGATGAAGCCGAAGAATTGGCTGGTGCGCTGCGCAAAGTCATCGACGGCACCGGAAGGAGCGGGAGCAGCAACATCATCAGCCTTAATTAATTGGGGAAAAGCGAATCAGTAAACAAACAAAAACAATACACAGAAATGAACAAAAAAAATGCACCATTGGGAGTCAAAGAAAATGTCGGCAGCACAATTTGACGATGCAGCGCAAAATAGAGGGAAAGCAAAACAATGGGGAGGAGAAATGGCAACAAAAGAAAAACGCACGCCCTTTTATACCAATCATTTCCCACAAAAACTACAAATTTTCAAAATTACCTAACTTTATGAGTCTCAAAAGGGTATAAAAGGCTGAGCATTTTGTAGTTTCAACACACTTCCATTTTTGGTTCGCTACCTTCATTTTGGTTCGTCTGTCTGTTGAGACTTTGCACTCCATTTTCCTGCTATGGAAAAGGGAATTTAAGTTCGAAATTCGTTGAGATGTCTTTTCGTGTTTCTCTATGGTTGCTGATGAGAAGTTACAACGCCCTCAATAGATAGAATCCCCCGTTTTCCAAAAAAAAAAAATTTATTTTCACAAGGCATTAATTCGACTTGTCTCACTGACAAGGGAACATACAGAACTGTAAGTATGAAATTGCATATAAGTAGAGCGGGGATTTTTATGTGCTAAAAATACTGAAATATGTAATAAAATTTGTTCTAAAAATGCTGAAATATGTGCTAAAACCAGGGGTGCGATCGAAAATTTTTCAAAATCAGGACATCGGGCCCAAAAATCAGATTTTAGGGTCGAAAATCAGGACATTTTGCAAATTCAAATCAGTTATTTTTACAATTTATTCGATCAAAAATGTATCAAATATTATATTTTGCGTCTCCCAGTATCGAATTTAACAATTTTGGGGAGGCAATAAGCAAATCGTAAATTTCAGTGCATTTGGGATCAAAAATCAGATTTTTAACACTTTTTTACGGCGAATTTTTTCAAAAAACTTTTGGTAAATGGGCGAGAGGAGAGAGTCCGGCGGTGCCGATAGGCGCCGCCGGAAAATTTTTTTTAAAATAATTTTTAATGCGATTTGTTAACAGATTTTGTCCAAAAAATGACCAAATTTTGCACAAATCTGGTATTTTCTTGATAAAATAGTGACATTCTGCCATAAGCTTTCAAAATTATGAGTTTATTTAAGAAATCAGAGCAAATTTTGGTCGATACCTCGAAATCAGGACAATTCTGACAAATCAGGACATTTTCATTTTATCAGATTTGGACCCTCCAAATCAGGACAAATCTGATAAATCAGGACAGATCGCACCGCTGGCTAAAATAAAACCCCAAAAAATGCCAAAATATGTGCTAAAATATTAAAAATTGGAAATATCAAAAGTTTTTTTTGTATAAAAATTCCAAAAAAATCTCATTCTTTATCATTTCGCCGGCTCCCGGACAATCGAAATACCTAAAGAATTTGCTAAAAATATCTAAAAAAAATTCTTTTTTTTTGGGGGGTGTATTTTTTTAAAAATTCCAGAATGTTGATCCTTAGGGGTGTATTTTTCGCTTCTTTTTTTTTTTTTTTGCATTTTTCTTGTGAAACTAGAAAAATTTGTTTTTCATGTAATTAAATTTCAATTGTAAAATACAAACGTCAAAATGCGCATTTTTTCCGTATTAAATAGCAATTGTAAATATAACTGGAAAGTAAGTTTTTGGCTAAAGTAAATTACAATTGTAAAACATCCGAAAAATGTGTTTTCTGGTAAGCAAATTATTATTATAAAATACATCGGGAAAAACGAATTTTCCAATGATTAAATTACAATTAAAAATATATCCGGAAAACGAATTACACCCGGAAAATGTGTTTTCTGGTAAGCAATTACAATTGTAAAATACACCCGTAAAATGCGAATTTTCCAATGATTAAATTACAATTAAAAATACATCCGGAAAAATGGCTTTTAACCATCAAAAAAATGCCAAAAATTGTGTATAAATTAAGAATAATTGACTTTTAAAACACTAAAACAAGGGCTAGGAGCCAGTTGCAAAAATATTGAATTTCCAAATTTATATTTATTATATGCTAAAACAAAATTACATTTTTACACACATAAAATTTTTTTTCCAAAAGTCTTACAAAAATTTAAAATTTTTTCGATTTTTAAGGGGGAATTTTTAAAAAAATTCCAAAAAGTCGCTCCTTAGGGGTGTATTTTTCGCTTTTTTTTCGCATTTTTCTTATGAAAATTTGCCAAAAATATGGACTAAAAATGCAAAAATGGCCAAATATGCATTTATTCTCGAAAACCCCCAAAATATGCTTTTATATGCACTAAAACCTTCATCAAATCGAAAAATTTTAACGCAGAAATGCTATTTTTGAGCCCCTTTCTTCATATGTAGCATATGCGCAGAAAAAAATATGCAAAATCATACAACTTATAACCCTACTTATAAGCAAATTAACACATACATAAAATGCGAATTTTCTAATGATTGAATTATAATTAAACATCCGGAAAATATGGTTTAATAAATTACAATTGTAAAATACATTTGTAAAATGCAAATTTGATATTGGAATCTTTATTTCTATAGAGAATATAGCAGGGACGGGCGGAGTACGTACCCCCCCCCCCCCCCCCCCAAGAGTCCAAAGTGCTTTCCGCCGCCAAAAAATTCTTTCTGATTCGTGCATTACAGACCGAAAGGCGTCGAGTGATATATCATTCGTCGAATTCGGAAGAGGTACACACATTCTTCAATTTTACCAAACAATAGGAAAAAAAAGTAAAGAAGCAATCAATTAGTGGGCACAGTGACATTGTTGGATTATTCATCCTTATTTTGATCATTCCTTCCTTGCACAGTTACGCAGCGAATTGCTGACGGCCGTGTAACGCCGCTTGGCCAACATAAACATCTGTGAAAAAACAAAAATTATAATTAAAAATTATGGTAAAAATTGTATCGAAAAAAAAATTCAAAAGAAATGTTAAAAAGCGTAAATTTTCCTTCAAGTTGTTTAATTGTTTTCCGCGAAAAAATATCATATTTTCGCGCGTTTCACAGCACCTCGTCCATCAGCGACTGTTCCATGGCACCGGTGGACACGCAAAAGGACAGCGAATGGACGTGGCCCTCGGCGCCGATGATCAGCTCACAGCGGTCTTTGACCAGCGCACAAAGGTCGGCGCTGGGATCACAAAGCAAAATGCGCTAACAAATTGGGGGAAGAAGGATGAAATGCCTAAACTTTCAATAAAAGGAGCCCGTCGGGTTCGCCATGTCCAACGCAATCCCGACCACAAACTCCCGGCCTTTTTAGCCCCTCCCCTCCCAAAGTTTGTCCAACCCAAGCCCCGACAATCCCAACCCGAACTGAGTTGGTGCTAATAAATAAAAGGATTGAAATTTCCAATTGTTTATGCCCTCCATAACACCTCGTCCTCGTCCTTGCATTCGCTGCTCCGATAAAGCAAGAAAGGCACGTAGACGAGGTGCTGGTGCAGTTTGATGAGCCGACATTTGCCGGGTCCGTCCGTCGCAGTGGGCGGCGGCACGCGCACTTTTTCAATGTCAAATTGGAGGGGCACCTGTGAAAGAAGTTTATCTTGATGACGAAACACGTCACAGTCCTAATGTCCCAAAAAACTTTTTGCCACACCGCGAAAGAATGTGTACGGCAGGGCACCGCCAGGAAAATTTTGAAATTCGAAGATGCTTCTCAAGGGGGCGTAGCCAGGGGGGGGGGTCTGAGAGGCTAAAGCCCCCCCCCCAAAATCCAAAAAATAATTCCATGAAAAAATGGGCAAATGTTTGAAATTTAAGCAATTCTCTTTAAAATTACATAAAAATTTTCCCGGAGTCGCCTATGGCACAGTCGGGGACCCTATAATAATTTTGAAAAATGGACCCAAAAGGGCAAAAATAAGTCTTTTTTTTTGTACGGTCTCCAAGTTGAACACCACCTCTTCGCCAAGCAGAAAGTCGTCAGTGTCTTGTGCTCCCTCAAGGAACACACCGTCAATTGCCTTTCCGTCCGCGTAGTCAACCCTGGAGAAGTTTGATTGGAAATTGTGCAAACAGTAGTTTTTTTGTTCAAAAAATTGACAAATTTCATCGACCCGTTCCATTAAAAAACATCGCATTATTTTGCCCTCTCGGGTCTTCCGCCCAATCGCCACCGAAACTCATTGCCTGGTCGGCACTTGGACGTCAAGCAGTGCGGCTTGAACAGCTGTCAGCAGCGCGTCGAGCAGGAAGCCGTCCGTGCTCAGCACCTCCAATTTTAAACAAATAATTAAATTTAAAGCAAATTTCGATGATCATTTTTGCCTACAATTATGTTTTTGCTAACATAAGCTTTGAGCCGAGAACAAGCCCCATTTTTACTATATCTTTTAATTCTTTGGCGTTCTATCAGGCGTATAATAAATAAATAATATACAATAAATCCTCTATTGAAGGCCTGGGCCTTCTATTGTTCAACCCCTCCAAAAGGGGGCCTTTGATTGGAGGGGTGCCTTCAACTACCGGATTTACGGTAATATGCTCTGAAGAAATGCGAAAACTTTTCGATGTGATTCGAGAGTTAGTACGCAATGTCCAACTGTTTATCTCAATTACCACGATGCCCAAGTGGATGGCCCAGCGGAGTTCGAACTGTTTGCCGGTGCCACTGCTCCGTGCCGTGACCCGCATCTGCGTGGGGTCCAGCAACAAATTGTCCGTGCCAAGGATTTTGCTCAAATGTGCTTGCGCATGGCCAATTAAGTCCTGTCCATGGAAAAATAGGTCAATCGACTTTTTTTTGTTACTCCTCTAGGTCAGTGATTAATTAATCCTAATTTGCACGACCATAAGTTAATAAATACAAAATATTAAAAATGTTTTATGATTTAAATCAAATTTGCTAAACTCTTCAGGCAGCGTTTTTCGCCAAAAATTCTTTCGGCATATTTAATTAAAGACCTTGAATAATTCGGTGTATTTAAAGACATTTTTCAACCCCGGCAATATTCTTCACTTTCCTTCATTTTTTGTTAAATGACAAAGCATTTGATAAAACGCATTTCGCCACTACCTTCGGGACGGAGTCCATCGCTTGCAGTTCCCAGCGGAACAGCGGGTCGTCCGAGTCGGGCGCCAGACTGAGTTGGACGGCGCACGACACGTGGGCGCCGGCCTGCTGCACGTAGGCGGAGCCCTGTGGAGACATGAGGACTTATAGATACAAAATGGGAGCAGCTCGTCCCCCCCCCCCCCCCCCGGTATCAACACCACCGGAAAATTTTATAAAAAAATCTTCCAAAAAGAAATTTTCACAAAAATAATCTTATTGTTAGAAGTTGTTTATAAGAAAGTTTCAAAAATTTAAAATAATTTTTTCAAAATTAAATTATTCCAAAAAAGTAATGGTAAAGAATTTTTCTAAGAATATTTTTTGAAAAATTTCCATGTTTGTAAAGTTTTTTTAATTTCCGGGCGGGGTATAAACGGCGTGGGTAACCTGCAGGGGAAAAATTTAATACAAACCCCCCATACAAACAGGCTGGACGCTTTGACAAAACCAAATTAGTACTTGTCCTTGTTAATGACTGACAATTGTAAAAATTAGCCCTTTGCTGCCAAACTCAAAACTGTGCCAAAAAGGTCTGAATTGGGTTTAAACAGATAAAAATACACTGGAAATGTGTATTATGAGCTCCTGTGCGATTTCCCGCGCTGAAAAGGCAAAATCCAACCAGTACTCAGTCATCCAATGCCAAAGATGGGACAAATGATCAAAAAGCAGTCAAAATGTTTTGAAGGGCGAATGTGTGAATGAATGTTTCTCTTTCCTTTCGTTTCCAAATCCTCTAATCTGGAAGCTTCACACATATTCATTATGGCACGGGAAAAGCCGTGTCCCGGCAGAATTTGGCCACTTCATCCGGGCACTTCTCCCAGTGAAAAATACGACTAATGGACGACGATTACTCTCATTGCATTGGACCGCTCATTAAAGCTTTAGCTTGTGATTTTCTGTATCACAGAGGAATTTCCGCTGGAGCCCGAAAGGAAATGCGAATTCCCGCCCCAAAAGTGCCAATGGAAGGGTTGGCATCGGCATAGAATGAATGGGTCACGCGCCTGATGGCCCCCGGTGGCCCCGCCGCATTGGATGATGGTCGGCCGATGCTTGGCAATGTCGCGCCCGTCCGGGTAGCAGCCCTCGACCAGAAATTGCTCGTAGAATTGGGCGGGCTCGAGCCGCTTCAACAACGCAATGTTGTCAGCTGTGCTGCTGATGGTGGCACTCATTTTGTGTACAATTAAAATTATGCGCGATTCTCTAATTGCCTTAAATTAGTAAACAAAATTAGAGGAGCGAGTGCTTAATGCAATATTATTGGGATGACGAATACAAATTAAAACATTATATTAAAATGGCGGTTTTAGCTACCATCTTACAATAATTTATCATTTTAACAAGCAAAGGCCAATAAAAACAGAGGAAAACATTATATTATAATGCGGAACAATTGCCTTGTTGTCCATGGGTATATGTAATAATTAATAGTTGATCGAAATGAAAATTACAGAGCCCAAAAATGAATAAAAACAACGATAGAAATGGTAATTTGAAAGAATAAATTTAACAAAAAAAAAATTCTGCAATTAAATTTGAATAATATCATCCATTTTCAATTCGGTGCTTGGAACACTTTTCTTTAGTTTTACAAATCACACACAAAAAAAACAGAGAAAACGCAGGAATGGAAAACATCACGAAAAAGTGTTGGGAGAGGGAAAACAACCGCCAATTATCACCAATATTAGTGGGGCATATGCAAAAGCCTAACCGTGAATTATTTAAAATTAGAAATCATCAAATTCGACGACGCCTCTCGCCCAATCTCCGCCACCTGAAAAATGGTGAATTATATTATAAAAAGGACACATTTTGTTTGGCATTCATTCGTTTCAGGGAAACATTCTAATTTCCACATGGAAATTGTTTAGAAAATGAACAGATTTTTTAGACAGGTGGAAAAATCTGGGTCCAGAAAAAACCAGGTTGCCGAAAATGAGCTGAATCTGGGCCTGGGTCCAGGAAAAAAAAAACCAGGCCTGGGACCCAGGTTCAGGTTGAATTCTAATTTTGTACTCAAATAAATATCTGTTTATTGGCATTTTTTCCTTTTTACAAAAACGACGTACTTCGCACACGTCGCAAATAGAGCCGGCAAATGTGGGCGCATACGAAGCGCCGCAGAAGGGACACTTTGTCTGCGGCTTGCCCCGGTACAGCGGCACGAACGAGCGCGAGCACAGCACGAACGGGTTGTGCTCGTCGTAGTTGAGCTGAACAGGGGAAACAATGTTTGGTCATGGAAAATTGTCAATATGTATGGATTATTGCAGAGATGGCATTCCGAAGCCACAAAATTTTTCGGAAACCGGAATTCCAACCAAATGGGGATTTTAAATGTCCGAACCTCGAACGCGTTGGTGTTGTCGCGTTCCGCCACCGCTAACATCTTGCGCATTTGGGCGGCAATTTCCGGCTTAGGAGCTTTAAATACGATAATTTTTGAGTTTAACTTTTATGTCCCCATTATTTTCCCAACCCAATTCAATGCAGCGTCGACAGAACGAAGCACAGTGGCGCATTTGTTTGTTTTTGAAGCTCAGATTGGCGGCGGTGCGCAGTGTCAAAATTTTGTGCACCGGCTGAATGTCGCAATGGGTGAAATAGGCGGCCATCTCCAAGTTGCGTTTGGCTGGAAAACAATTCGAATTTAAATAGAAAACATTAAGGAGGGAGGGGGGGGGGGGTCCAAATTCTGAAATTTTAACAATGGTACGTGTTAGAGTATTCAAAGTTCAATTTAAAAAATGTCCTTTACCATCCTCCACGGAGTCGCGTGGCAACTCTTTCCGTGCCGTCTCCAACAGAAGGCCCACCAAATATTCACGACAAATTTGGATCAGCTGTTGTGCCTCGGAAACCTGAAAAAATGCATATAAAAGAATTTCATATTTCCCGAAATACAACCGAAAATTGTCAACGCAAGGTATTTTGGCACCCCACCTCTTGCTTTGTGTCCACCACCAACAATGGGACAGCCAACAACAACAAACGAAGGCGTAGGGTGGCGTCGCTGAATTTTCCGGCCGTAGTCAACTGGTAGCACACCTGGAGACGTTGGGCCAACTCGGTCAACTGAAAAAGGGAAGAAATTTCCAAAAAACTAAATTTTTCTATGAAAAAACATGCCTTGAGCGCAGAGGCGGGCAGCGACGTCTTCGGCGTCGCTTCCTGCCAATTTCGAGCCGGGTACGCAAAATTGGACGGGGAAAGTGGGAAGGCTGTGTACGCAACGCGGGACCTACGATAAATGAGCATTTAGCAGGGGAATTGCTGTTACGACTCGTTAATGAGAGCTAAATGCATGGAAATGGAGAGGAGACAATAAAAAGAGGATACATTTTCAGAGTTTAAGTTCGCGAGGCTATTTGTAAGTGCGAGATTCAAACCCCAACGACCAACTTTGCGTAGAGTGCGAGAAAGTGCGGCTTGAACGGTTTCAACCGCACAATGCCCAGCTGTTGTTCCAGCAAACGAGCGGCCGAGTCGAACGCGCCCGCCGCCACGTGGTCAGCAACCAAACGGGAAGTGCTGGACCAGTGGAAGGGCGGCGGATGACCACGTTGGGGCACAGTGAAAGCGCCTTCACCTTCGGCCTGAAAAGCGGACAAAACTGACTGAAGGAGGACGACGCAAAAAGGGAGTAGTTTGGTTTCCGTTTCCCCCACGTATTAGTAGCCCGCGGAAATTTTTTTTAACTTTTCAAATAATTTTCCCTTTTTTCAGGAATTGTACTAGTAAATGGAAAAACTCGGCAGCCCAAATAAAAAACAGTTACACATATACACACCTCTTCGTCATCAGCAGCGCCTGGCAGTCGCATCTGTTCCACGGCTTGGGCAATGTCCTCATCCACCTGTGTGCATAAGGGAATTACTCTCAAAAAAGTTAATCAAAACCACTCAAAACTCACGTCCCATCCCCCCTCTTCATCGCCTCCACCGTTGGCTCCAACCAACTCCAGGTCGTCCTGCTCCGGGTTGCCGTCCTCGTCCAACAACAGGTCACCCTCAACGCCCCACGCCTCGCCCTCCACCACCTGGTCCTCCCCGTCCACAACGGCGGCAAAAGCGGCGGATTTTGCAGCACCACTCTCTTAATTGAAAAAAAGTTTGTTTTCATCGAAAGTCTAAAATCATTGCTGTCTGTATGACTTTTTTGGTCTGGCATTTAAACTAGACCAATCCATATACTCTAAGTTTTTTTTAAAAACGGTGGAAATAAGAATTTTTTTTTTTTAATTCTAGTTTGTTTTTGTTTTAATTAATTTTGGCATGTGCCATTTTATCCAGGTCATATTTTGTCTGCTTCGTTTTCAAGGGGGAGAGGCATTTTTTGTAAAAAAAAACATTTTCAACGCTTCAAAAAACTTTTAAAAAAACTAATAATGGCGCACGCTCACTCGATTTTCCAATTGCGGTGGACAGAGTGCCGCCACCGCTGGAGGCCGCCGTAGCGGCCAACAGTTGCTGTGCATCAAAGGGCCCGGTGGAGACGGTCAGCTGGGGCCAATTTTCCACCAGCGGGTTGAGAGGTGTCATCGGCAGCAGTGGAGTTGCGCTTGTGTTCGTTTCAGGCACCGCAATTTGACGCTGTTCCAACTCGGCACGCAACTGTTCCGCATCCTCGTCAAGCGAATGAGTCACGGAGGACAAATAGGCGAGCGGAAGTTGGCCAAGTTCTTTGAGCACTGCAAATTTTTTACAGTCAATTACAGACTTCCGTAAAGAACAAATTGCAGCGAGATTAAATTATTTTTTGTATTTGTGACTAACTATCCCCTGGGACGGTTACAGGGGGAGGGGAGGGGGTAAATTTTTCCCAAAACGAGTGAAATAGAAATGAGGGGGACGAAAATGGGGAAACTTTGTAATAACTGGGATGAAATGGAGGTTTTTCGAACCCTCCTGGTCTTCGTTGGTATGCAGTCGGGCCGACATCCCCTTACATTTCACCTATGCTCATAAATACAACCCCATAGTGGTCGAGCAGTACCTTTGGTGCGTTCTTGAGCGTCGCCAAGCATCAAAGCGCATTGGAACTGTCCGTGCACATCCTTGCGTATTTGCGCAATTTTCAACATTTTCTGCAATTTTTCCTGGTTCCCCGTGATCAGGTAGAGGAAGGCCAGCCGCTCAAAGTCCTTGGTTCGCTGGTAGGCCATCTCCACAATTTGGTGGTTGCCCTGCAGCAGCGCGGCCTCGCCCAACGCCACCCAAATGGTTTTGTCGTCCAACACTTTGGCCGCCTCGAGTGCAACCTGAACAAAAACAGCAACAATAAAAGAAAATTCAACGGGTCTTCTGAACCCGGCTTATTACACTACCTATTTCCGACTTAACCAAACTTACAAAGAAAATTTTAGTACAAAATGATTTTGTAAAAAATTCATACTTTTCATTCCATCACCCACCAATAGATTTAAAATGGGAGTGCATTTCTATTTTAAAAAATACCAAAGAATTTAAGTCTTTAAATGTGTCAAAAAATTTTTTTAATTGGCGTGTATGTCAAAACCCATAAAAAGTTGGTTTTTCTACTCGTATACCGACTTGCAAATTGCCACACTCCAGCGCCAGTCCGAATCGCGTCTTCTCGTCCTTCACAAAGTGCAATGCCACCTCCGGATAGCCCTTCTTTTGCAGAAATGCGATGATCGACTGGCCGAGCAGGTTGGCATTGCGGACCATGTTCAACACCTCGTCATAACGGCGATGGGTCAACGCCAGCTTGAAGCGGAATTCGGTCAGATCGATGGACAATTCCACGGGCGATGCCTCTCTGTGTGACAAATCACATAAAGAATGAAAATCAAAAATTTAGACGACTTTTAAAATCTATAAATGCAGAAGTTTCTTATGAACGCCTTAAAAAGTTTAATTTATCAGTCCAACAACCTGCTCAAGCAGTATAGTCGGCTTCCGCGCACCGCCAAAATGTACAGCGGAATATCCATGGTGCGGATGATGCCATGGTCACCCCCGGTGGTCAAAGCGTACTTGATGTGGTTGGAGGTGGTGTACAGAAAGGCCTCGTTGCCCGCGTCCCAAGCGCCGCTTTTCACCCGAGTCGACTCCTGCACAGTGCCGAGCACCTGGAGAAAAAAAGATTGAAAGACGAGACCAAAGAGTACAATGCCACCTCCAGTCTCTTAGTGACGAGTGTAACGGTGTGTTTGCTGAGCAAAGCGGCGCATTCCATGTTCTTGGACCAGATGACGTACTTTACCTGAAAGCAAAAACATTGCGGAAACAGAGTGACGATTTAGGTTTATCGTTGGATAAAACTTCAATTTCAAACACTTTTTTCAAATTTTCAGTAATTTTGAACACCCAGTTTTGTGTTACAACACCTTTGTTGCCTTGACACTGGCCAGCACACGCTTCTGCTGCAAGTCGTACATTTGCACAGAGTCCGCGTTCTTCAGCAGCAACAGCCCCGTGCCAGCATAGAAAATGTCGTCGACGGCACCCGTGTACTCAACCTTGACCAATTAGTGATAAAATATAACAGATTTAAGTGCAAAAATGGTTTATAGAATTAGCGGTAAAAGTAATTTCCTTAAAAATCTGGAATTTTCGAAATTTCTAGGCCATTTTAGGAAAAAAGACACCCATTTACACATTCAGATTGGCAGAAATGTCTGAAATAAATAAACAAGTTAATTGACGACTCACCTTCCGACTCTCCTGGTTCTGCAAGTCCCGAATGGTCAGCTGATGCGTTTTGTCCAACACGGCGAACCGATTGCGCGCCACCCACACAGCGGCAAGGCCCGGCGACCGTTTCGCGTCCAGCGGGTCCAACTCGCCTTCCTTGGCCGAAATCTGTGCGAAAAATGTGCAGAGTTTAGGAGGAAATATAATAAAAGGGAACATAAAAAATGTTTAAATAACCCAAAAATTAATTCCATAATGCGTTTAAATTTTGAGAAACCTTGTACAAGTCGTATGTGCTGTTCTCAATGTTTGCGGCGGGACGCGTGACGAGCAAAAAGCAATTCTCCGCCGGATTGTAATGCAACGAATAGTACGGCTGAGTCAACTTGTTCAGCTTCACCTGAGCCAACGCCACGTCTTTGCTGGAAATGAAATAATTGTTTTTTCCTAAATGAGGACTATTTTCATAGTAAATTTAATTATTGGATAAACACGCTCTCTGGCTATGAAAGTTTCAATTGGGAAAAAACCAATTTTGAATAAAACTATCACAATTAAGTGTCATTTTGGTAAATAAAATTGTCCATAGGCATCGCTTTTAACATCAAAAATATGTAAAAATAATTGAAGGCTTTGAAAACATTGACCCAATATACCCATCCAATCTAACCTCGTGTTCATGTCCAATCGGCGCAGCTGTCGCTCCTTCACATAAAATGCCAAATTGTCATGCACACAGTGCGGCGGCCGTTCGCGCTCCGTTTTGAACACCATCATGCCATTGTCGTGCCCGGCGGCGAACAAATTCAACGACGGATGCGAAGCCAACACCCAGAAGCGGTCATTTTCATGGCGGAAATTCTGTGGAAAATTGGCAAAAATTGTTGAGTTGAAAGATAAAACGAAATATTATACCCCGAACATCGAACTCAATACCAATTTCGATGAATGAAAAATTGAAAATACTCAAAATTGGTGATAAAAAGTTTTGGAAACATTTGACCAAACATTGTCACACACAATGGACCAATTATTATTTGGCTTTTTAACGGAGAACAACACCTGCAGACACGTGCGTTTCTGCATGTCCCACACCCGGATGGACTTGTCCTCCGAGTTGGACAGGATCAGCTCCGCCTTGGGGTGGAAAATCACGCAGGACACGTTGTTGTAGTGGCCACGGCACGAGTCCACCTCCCACGCCTTGCTCTCGTTGTAGCGCCACAGTTTCACCTGTCGGTCGTCGGCACCGGAGACAAGCAACGGCATGGACGGATGGAAGGACACCCAATTTACACCTGCCAATGCGAAGCCCAATGAGGAACAGCAGCAATTTGCACAAAAAATTACTCAAATTTTACCCGATCGGAATTGGTAACCCTACCCCCCGCCTCCACTAAAACGAATTTGGAAATCTGATATAAAAACCAGGGCAAAAATGGGAAAAAAATTTCCGCATGGAACCAAAAAAGTGCCAGAATTTTAAAGATTTATTTGTGTCAAAATTGGTAATCGGATATAAATCATTTTGTGATTTTTTTTTCGTTTTTTCCAATTTTCGCTCCCACCACCCCATTCCCTTCTCCCCTACCTCTGTCATGTCCCTCCAGCACATGTTTGACCACAACGTCCGGCTGGCCGAACAGCTCTGTTTGGGCCGAGCTGACCGACGTGGCGCCAAGCCGTCCAATGCCGGAGGCACCACCGAGCACACCGGCAGCACCACCGCCGCCGGCGCCAACACCGGCACCCCCGGGCGACGTGTTCTTCTTGCGCAGCCCGCTGATGTCCCACACGCGCACTGTTTGATCAAGGCTGGCACTGGCCACCAGGTCCTCGCTGGGGTGGAACTGGGCACACATCACGTAGTGGTTGTGCCCTGGAAACATTTAGGGATGGCTTATTTGTTAGGTAACATGAAACATAAAATAATAACAATGATTTACACAAATGTAATAGCGAATATTAGGTAGTAATGCAGTTGATAGCATGTTCAAAACTGATTAAAAAGAGGTACAATGCTAGAGGATTTTGAAAAAACCCGCACCCGGATTTCCGAGATAGACCCGGACGGGCCTCCGGACTAAAAACCCTGTTTTAAAGGGACTACGGGTCTCCTGTACAGGATCCTGCCCTGTCCGGGTTTTAGAAACTGCAATAGTAAAACTTACAATCAATTAAGAGGTAAAATAATGAGTCGGCAAATAAATATTAAAAATATTTTTTGGGCAAAAAACATAAATCCTAGGTTAAAATGTCGGAATGGCCCTTGTCAAATACAAAAAATGCCTCTAACCCCCTCAAAAAACCTGTGAGAATGGCGATGGAATTGCGCGACTGCCAATTCCAAATGCGCACCGTTTGGTCGTCGGATGCGCTGATGATCCACGGGTGCTGCTTGTGGAAGAAGGTGGTCCGAATGTAGTCCAAGTGGCCGAGCAGGGTGAAAATGCACTTGCGCTGCTTGTAGTTCCACACCTTAACATTGGACATGGAACGGACTGAGAAACTCCAATTGGATATTTAGTCAGTGTTACAATTAAAATGGGCATTTACATTCATTCCCATACTTTTTTGGCACCAAAATTTGAAAATGCTTTGAAACGAACCGGTCAATTTCTTTAGGATTTCAAGAAAATAAACTAAGCATTTGAATAACATTATTCAAACAGATTTAAAAAGCCCAGGATTAACTGTTATGAAGTTGACTAATTAATGTGCAGAGAGTAAAAGTATTAACCTTGATTTTGTAGTCGTCGCCACCCGACACGAAAATGGGCTGTTGAGAATGGAAATCACAGCCCCGGACAGGTCCATCATGTTCGTCAAACTGAATGCGAATGAATTAGACATTTATTGATGCTAGTATTTATTCTCCGACCATGAAACGTTAAATGGCACTTTTATAAATGAGGGGGAGGGGGGATTTTTACAAGAACCCAAAGGGGTTTGCTTTTTTTTGAAAAGAACAAAACAAATTAATTACCCTATTTAGCACCACTTTTGGCTTTTCCATCACCCCCCCCCCCTCCATTATAAAAGGGTCGTAAATGCCCAGAATTTGTTAGATTTCCATTCAAAAACCTTGTCAATGAGCACACACAGTCGGTAGTCCCAAAGTTGGATGACTCCGCTGTGCAGAGAGGCCAACACCCACGGACGCGTGGGATGGAAGGAAATGCCTGGACAAAAATTTGTATAAAAATAACGAATTGTGTTTTTAACTAATTAACATACCTTTAACTCGCGCACTCTTTGATTCAAATTTTTTCAGAAGAGCCATTATCAGATGAAAATTGTGAGAAAAAATGGGCCAAAATGAAGCACAGTTTTGAATGAAAGGTACTGTTTAAAATTGATTTAGCTAGAGTTTGATTTTAAAATAAAAATGCATCTCGTTTAAAAAAGTGCCAACAATACAAGCCCATCGTCCATAAATTCTGTCTATTTTTCTCTTTCCTTCAGATTGGTAGACAAAACAAACATTAAACCAAAAAAAAATATATATTAAAATTTAAAATAAAAACATTTTTAGGCGAAAAATTACCATTTTTTCTTATTTTAATTCAATCAAAGTTAAGCACCAAAAATATGCAAATACACCGGCACAAAATAAGCATGAATTTAGAAACAAGCATAAATGCAATAATATCTGTATTATGGTATCATCGTTTTTCCAGTTAATACGGTTATCTTTCTGAGCTATGTCTTTAAAATAATAGATGCTACAAATGTAAACTGCTTATTTCTTGAAAACCTTAATAAAAATTATTTTTTAACGAATAATTAAATTTTTTGTTGAAAAATATGTTTTAATTATCTTTCAGGCGAATTGTAATCAGCTGACTAATCCAGCAGAAGCCATAGAAAAGTGATCAGAATTTAAAAAGGGACCGAATCACGCAATTCTGTCATCTTTTTGGCATATTGATACAAATTGGCATTTGCAGCTCAAATGTCCGCTGTTGCGATGTATATAAACCATCCTTTTCGACAACACTTCTCATTCTTGAGCATTTCGTCAGTTCCATTCGTCCACGACTTCCGTGAGTTTTTGCTCATTTTTTTTTTTTTTTTGAAATTTCCTTTCCAATTCAGTCAATGCAAGTTCATCACCACCACCACAACAGCCACCATCAACGCCACAAACGTTCTTATTCTTCCGCCCGCCATGTGTTGATCAATTTCGGCTTCCAATTTCCGCATGATTTCAAACTTGGCAGTGGTCGTTACAGCAAAGTTTACAAAGGCGAGTTCTGCTGATCGTCTCTTCGCCTTTCCCCGTCTCACTTTTTCCATTTTCAGGATTTTACCGCGAAGCAAATCGTTATTTTGCAATCAAAATCACCGACTTGGAAGCCGTTTCTGACAGATTCAAGCATAAGTTTGTGCCCCGTGAACTCAAAGTCTGGCGCGAGTTGAGTCACCCGAACCACGTCCGTTTGTACAAGGATTTCATGAAGAATGACTTTCTGTTCGAGATCATCGACTTGGCTGTTGGCGGTGATATGGTGGGTCAAAGTTAAAGTTTGGTGCGTTGTCCACACCATACGATTTCCGTGTTCTTTCAGCTCAATTATTTGCGGAACCATGGACCAGTCAAAGAAGCGGTCTGTTCTGGCTGGATGCTTCAGCTCGTCGACGCTTTGAGTTATCTGCACCAAAAGCGAATTGTTCACCGCGACTTGAAGCTGGAGAACATCCTCATTTTTGACGGAGATGTGATCAAAATAACTGACTACGGATTCTGCAAGCAGGTGGCAAAAGCTTCGATTGACAGTGCCAATTTAGTCTTCGAATTTCAGTGCTGTGACGACGAACTCTCTTCAACCTTTTGCGGGACCAAGTCTTACAAAGCGCCGGAAATCCTGCAAAGCACCGACTACGACCCTTTTAAGGCCGATGTTTGGTCCGTCTCCCTTTCACTGTCTCTCCATTCGCCACATTTTCCTTTTGTTCAGGTCCCTTGGCATCGTTGGCTACGTTATGCTCACCAACAGAATGCCCTTCCGTGGAGACGTGAGCACGGCACGTCTTGTAGAGGCACAGCGAAGTCGGCGCTACCGATTCCCTTCTCAGATGAGCGTCACTGAACATTGTCGCTGCACCATTGACAATATGTTGACGTTTGAGCCGGGTGATCGTCCGGTTAGATTCCTCTCAATGTTTTATTATTTTTCAATTTCCCCCTTTTCAGAGTATCTTCGATGTTCGTAATTTGCCGTGGTTTGCTTCTGCTGTTAAAGATGCCAATTCTGATGCTCTGTCTTGACTTAACACTTGCCTTTGTTTGTACATAAACGCCTAAGTGTTCATTTGTATCTTTCTGTATATGTTGTATGTATTTGCGTTCTATTTGTGTATAAAATCTCTGCCAAAGCCGTTTTCGGAATTTTCGCCGACCGATTGACAGACATACCTGGATCTTTTTTTGCACGAAAGTTTTTTTTCAATAGAAAAATTATTCATTTACTCATCAAATTTATGAAAATTTGGTATTTATCTAGTTTATGGGACCAATTCCATATACATTTTCAGGTGCCTATAAATGTGTTTTATAAATTAATAAAAATAAGTTGTAAGGGGTTTCGAGGTCGCTGATCACAGATACAGCATCCATTTTTGCCAATTTTGAACCCCTGACCCGAACCCGAACAAAAATTTAAATTTTTCGAGTTTTTGGGTCGAACCAGATTCAAATACATAAAAGCGATCTTAAAATCATCTAAATAGCAACAAAAGATTATTTAAATCATTAAGAATATTTAGGTATGTGAAATTCGAAAATTTGTATGGATGGTATGTATCCTCATGGGCATCTTGCCAATGAGGGTACCCTTGGTACAGGAAGCCTGTGAATTCGTTGTCCCTGTACAGCTCAAGTAGTGAAAGGTAGCGCTGGTCTGAGCCCGGATTCGTGATCAGCGACCTCGAAACCCCTTACAACTTATTTTTATTAATTTATAAAACTCATTTATTGGCATCTGAAAATGTATATGGAATTGGTCCCCTAAACTAGATAAGTACCGAAAATGTTTTCTATTTGTAAGACTTTTACATTATATAATTTTAGGTACAGGTAATAGTGCCGATGGTACCAGCCCTTTTTCGAAAAAATGAATATGAATGCGAGTTTTTCATGAAGTTTTGAAGAAGAGAAATTATTTAATTGGTACATTTAATATGTAAGTGGAATAGTTGTACTTTAAATGGTAAACTGTGTTTTGTCCTCAAAAATTTTAATGTCATAAAAACAAGTTTCCTGTGGTTCTCTGATCATGAATCCGCGTCCATTTCGACCAATTTCGGACCCGAATTCGAACAAAAAGGGTTTTCGGGGTCACTGGTCACGAATCCGGTATCCATTTCGACCAATTTCGGACCCAGAACCGGATTCGAACAACAATTTTGATTTTGCATATGCTTTATATATATCAATCGATTCCTCTAATTGTCAGTTAGAAGTCAAATTCATGATTTGTGAAAAGACAAATTTTTTTTGGACGGCAACGTCTCAACAGACAGACGAACAAAATGAAAGCAGCGTGTTGAAACTACAAAATATTCAGCCTTTTATACCCTTTTGAGACTCATAAAGTTAATGTAATTTTGAAAATTTGTAGTTTTTGTGGAAATGTTTGGTATAAAAGGGCGTGCGTTTTTCCTTTGTTGCCATTTCTCCTCCCCATTGTCTTGCTTTCCCTCTATTTTGCGCTGCACATTCATCATCAAATTGTGCTGCCGACATTTTCTTTGACTCCCAATGGTGCATTTTTCGTTTCATTTTGTCTTTGTGTTTGTTTGTTTTTCAATTCGTTTTCCCCGATTAATTAAGGCTGATGATGTTGCTCCTCCCGCTCCTTCCGGTGCCGTCGATGACTTTACACAGCGCACCAGCCAATTCTTCGGCTTCATCCACGGGGGAAACACCGACCGATTGCGTGCGCTGATCGACTCGCTGAGCGCCGATGAGCTGAACACCTTGCTGCAGATGAACGACCCGCGCAACGAACAACAATTTGCACTACTGATCGCAATTATGAAAGGACACACAGAAATTGCTTCACTTTTGGTGGGTACAATTTTCGGGGCCAACAACTCAACAATAATAAATTTTGCACATTTTTCAGTTGGAGAAAGGCGCGAACGTGCATCAGACCACCGTTCGCCAAGTGAACCATGTGAACATGGGTGAGATAATGCGTTTTGCGGACCCAATTGTTGCTGATACCTAATTCACTCTTTTTTCGCCCCATTTTCAGCCGTTACGCCCCTGTGGGTTGCTGTCAATATGCGTCAGTTGGAGATGTGCCGTGTGCTGATCGCTCATGGTGCCAACGTGGACTTGGGAAGCGACTCTTCCTTGACGCCGCTTCTGCTCGCATGTGACAAAGGCAGCACACCAATCGGTGAAGCAATCGTCCGGAATAATTTCTCATCAGCACTTTTTCACCATTTTCAGTCACTCTTCTCGTGGAGAATGGCGCCAACGTCAATCTCGGGGACAGCGAAGGAATGATGCCGTTAATGATCGTTTGCCGTGCCGGAAGGGTGAAAAAAAGCAAAACTTTGAAAAATTTGGCATTTTTCATTTGCTCAGATCGAACTTGTGCGCTTTTTACTTTCTCACGGTGCAAATGTTGAACAGATGGATTACAGCGGTGGGTTTTTGCCCGTTTCTAAATAACTATCGCCCTAATTAATGTCTTTCATCAAGTTCAGGGATGCGATTTGCTCTTTTGTACGCCGCCTCTAAGGGCCAGTTGGAGGTGTGTCGTTTACTGGTGGAGGAGTGGGCAGCTGACGTCAACCAGCAAGCGGTCGACGGCATCACCCCTTTGATGGGCGCGTGCATCCGCGGACGCTTGGACATTAGTAAGAAGCAATTGGTACAAAAGACGACTCAATTTTTTCCCCAATTTTCAGCCATTTTTCTCATCGAACATGGCGCCCACATTGACCACGCTGACATGGACGGGTACAACGCGTTGATGTGGGCAGTGAAGCAGCGAAAGACTGAAGTGGCGCGTCATTTGCTGGCAATCGGCGCGAACGCAGACCAAGTGGGAATTGACGGTGGGTGGGCCCAAAAAGGGCTTAATTGTGTCGCTCCAACTGATTAACTGCTCTCTCCCCCCCATTTAAGGCAAAAGAGCGAGGGATTTGGCCCGAGAAAGCAGACGTGCCGAAATGATTGATCTTTTTCGAACCACAGCTAACAATGAGCAGCGGGAGGATGGCAATGCGTAAGAAAAAAAAAGAATTTCCGATCAAAAAAATATTTTTTGTTTTTCAGGCAGCAGGACGAGCAACCACCGCAGCAGCAGTAAATGTGATGTCATTTGAGAGGGAATCGAATTGCAAAAACAATCGGACGGATGCGACGGAATTATTCGGAAGACATTCGATCACATGTATTATATAATGCTCACCATGTACAGTTTGATTTGCCATGTGAATTTTGACTATCTGTTCTCTAATTGTACTAATAAATATGTTTTTTCAATTCCCTTACTGTTCTTTCCTGCTCAAAGTTACAAAATGCTTTTACGATTTTACACCCCCTAAATTTGAGGGTTTTTTGAGCCTATTTTTGAGGGTTTTTTGAGCCTAAAGCCTACCCCTATTTTGTCAAATGTAGCTTGTTAATTGCTTTTAATTGGTTTGAAACACGAATGTGAAACACTTCTAATCTTTTAAAACGGTCAAAATACACAAAAGTTGGTTTTTAGCCTTGAAATATTCCCTTATTTTTTAGATGATATTGGATATTTTGCGCGTAAAGCTTTTTAACGCACAACGAGGTGGTTATCAGGGATGGGCCAAATTGCAAAACAAAAAACGAAATGCGAAACGCCTAAAAATGCGAATAATGCGGAAGGCGAAATGCGAAAAACGAAACCTCGGCCCATCCCTGGAGGTTATCCAATCATCCCAATAATTGGAATTTACTTTTTATCGTTTTCTTTCTAAATGCAATTTGAAAATAAACAAAAATCAAAAACTTTGGTCAAGTAAAATACAAATATCGAACCAAAAAATAAAAATGGTTTTTGGAAAATTTTGAAAATTCTTTGGGCAAATCGCCAAAAAATGTGATCGCGTCATAAAATAATTTTTTATCGCATTTAAAACTCAAAAAGTGAAGAATTTCTAATCTTCTAAAACTGTCAAAATCAAAAATACAGAAAAGTTGGTTTTTAACCTTGAAAATCTTTTTATTTTTAGATAATATTGAACATTTTGCGCGTAAAGCCTTTTTGGTACTTATCTAGTTTACATGGCCTTTTTAACATACATTTTCAGATGCCTATAATGTTTTTTATAAATTAATGAAAACAAGTTTTAAGGGGTTTTTCGGGTCGCTGATCACGAATCCGGGCTCAGACCTGCGTTATTGTTCACTACATGAGCTGTAACAGGGACAAAGAATTGATAGGCTTCCTGTACCAATAATACCCTCATGGGCAAGATGCCCATGAGGGTATTATCCATACAAATTGTCTAATTTTATTTTTTGCAACGACAATACCGTGTGGAGATCACTAATTATCAGGGATTCTTTTTTTTATGTAAATACATGTTTTTTTCCTGGATTCTCCATGCTTTGAATAGTAGGAAAAACACTTTCTTTTTTCTGTTTGCGAACAAAATTTGGGACTTTTATTTACATATTTTTACATATTTTCGGATTTTTCTACATATTACATATGTACATATTTAGATACATATTTTGGACTTTTTCGCATTTTTCCGTACATATTTTGCATTTTTTGAGAATTTTTAGGGAATTTTTTTTTTATGAAATACCCCCAAAAATATCCAAAATTTCGCATTTTTTTCAAAAATTTTGAGAATTTATAGAAATTTTTTGCGAAAAGCAAAAATTTTTTTTTGAAAATGTCCCCAAAAAATAGTTTTTTTTTTTTCAAAAATGGGATATCAAAAATTAATTTTTAAATTACTAAAAGATAATTTTAAGCCTATTTAGGTCATTTTTATGGCAATTTGTGCCTATTTCACCCTTTAGAAAGAATTTTTTTCCAAAAAATCACCATTTAAAAAATTTTATTTACATATTTTCATACATATTTGGGGATATTTGTACATTTTTCATACATATTTTAGCATTTTTTATACATATTTTATTTACATATTTCGCGATTTTTCTTACATAAAAAAAGAATCCCTGCTAATTATGTGTTCTTTTTGGTGTGCGATTTGAAAATTCGCGTCCAATTGCCGGAAGGGGTAAATTTTATTTAGTGTGAAGACCCGCAAAATTTCAAAGGAATTAAAACCGCCCAATTTTTGGTTTTGGAATATTTTTTCGGTACTTTTCTGATTTGAGGTCCCCGCTGAAATTTTCAAATAAAAATCAATCATTTCTATGGTAATTTTGGCGCTGATCAAGAATTGACCTTTGTTTTGCAAAATCAGAAACCGTACCCTAATTCGAACAAAAAATCGAAAGTTTAAATTTTCGGTGTTAAATTCAAAAACTTGAACTTTTGCCTTTTTCGAAACTGACACACATTTAAATAATAATAATTTAAACAAAATTATTCGTTGAGTGGGGGTAAACAAAATCCGAAAGTACCGTACTTTATCCGTTTAATGATTGAACCCACAACAATTAAGTTAAATATTTTTAAATCTCTTTTTCCTTAAGAAAGTACTATTCAATAAAAAAATTTAATGTACTTCTTCTTGTATAAACCCCGGGGCTTATGTTTTAAAAACCCCCTCATAAGGGGGGGAGGGGCTTATATTTCTGAATGAAATACGGTACCTACATTTTTAATTCAATTTTCAAAATTCTCCAATTTTAAACGCCCATTTTGCATGCCCTCAGGCAACTTTGGAGAATGTCGTCAACATGAAACCGTTCAATGGCACCACCGATCAGTTCATTTTTCCCGATTCCTTGCGCTACCTTTACGTTTCCAAAACACTCGAAGCTCAACTGAGCGTCAAAGGCGGCGACGGGGAGCCGAAAATCACTGTTTTGGATGCAAAGGCCGCTTTTTCGCCGAAGAAATGCCGAATTTCGAAATTTTAATGGCAATTTAAAGAAAGGACGAATATGAAAGGAGAAATAAGACAGACAAACGTTAATAATTTCTAAAGGGATTTGTATCAATAAAGTGTAATAAATACTTATGATATATTTATAGTTTTTTCGCTATTTTTTCCGGAGTTAAAATAAATTCATAGATAGTCGATCATTTCATTTCACAACAAATTTTGCTTTTTCGCCTATGCTAAATTTGTCTGTCGTCGTCTTTCAAAAATGTGCCAACAAATCGCACAACAAATCTCGGCACTGGCGTAGAGACTGACAATGAACAGACAACGCTTGGATTTAAAATCCCGCGGTCGCGGATTCAAATTGCTTGTAAAAATAAATTTAACAGATTAATTTGCTCCAATTGATTGTGCTTGGATTGAGAAAACGACAAATGGGGAAGTTAAATGCAAAAATATTTAAAAACAATTTATGAAAATTATATTATTAATCCCATAAAATGAACTTTAACACTTTAAAATAGACGAATAATTTATAACGAATATTATAATATTTATGATAAACATTAAAGCCATTTTAAAAATCACTTTTAATTTTTATTTCACTAACGAAAACATTCCCAATAAAAGTTATAAATTTTATTAGTTCGTACTAAGCCAAAAAGAAAACGAATATTTGAATTATGAGCAAAACATTAACTAAATTTGTACATTTTTTATGATTCAATTGAAAATGAATAATATTAAATTCACAATGTTTTTGTTTGTCCTTTTCATTTACGCATTTTCCAATAATCACCAAATTCATAAATTACTGAAATGATTAAAAGAAATCATTTAAATATTTTTATACAGCTAAAAAATGAAATTGGTGTCTGATCTGCTTATCACATACCAACTGTTTTCACTCATTCCGCCAAATGTGATTAGTAAATGCGATTATGGCGTAACAGATTGTTCAGAAGGTCCGTCACAGCGATGGCACGGAATTGCGACTTCCCAAATTTAGGGAAAATTTCAGAACTTAACTTTTGAGAAGCCATTCATTTTTAGGTTTTATTAAATAGAAAAAAATGGTTTCGCTAATCTTTAATAGTTTTTCTAAAGTTATTTTGGTCATTTTTGGACAAAATCTGTTAACAAATTATAACGAAAATTTTTAAAATTTTCTCCGGCAGCGCCTTTCGGCACTATCGGCCCACTGATTTAAACAATCTTAGTTTTTATGCGCCGAAAAACTTTTGAATTTCAAAAATTGCACTTCCAATTTCCAAAATTTTTTAGAGCCTCGGAATTCCATCCCTCGTCGGTCAGCGTTCAAATGCCGGTTTGGGTCTGGCAATATTGGGCGTGCCGATGACAAAATTGGTCAATGCAAAGCTTGTTTTTGCACTGAAAACCCGTACTGCGTTTCATCCATTTGTGACACGAGTAAAATAATTATTAAAAATAATAAAATTTTATTCAAAATGGAAGTCTTTTTTTGGAGAAAAGGCTGAAAAGGATGCGAAAGTGTTTTACGCTTTTTGGTGTGCCAATAAAAGTGACATCAGTGAAAGTGCCTACTGCAACAAACAAATGCAAAGATTTTATCCTATGAAAGTGGAAGAGAATTTCAATTGCTTTTGCCATTTGGGCACGGCTTGGGAATCGATGTCCAACCGTAATTTGTTCCCGAAGGGTCAGTTAATTTAAAGAAAATTCAAAATAACCCAAATATGACCGAACTTATTCCTAATTGAGCAATTAATGAGTTAATGATTAGAGGGACCTGATTTCTTGCACAAAATTATGACTAAAAAAGGGAATTGGACCACAAAAACTTCCAAATTTTCAAATGAGTCCAAATGAGAATATTTAAAATTTTTTTTTGAAATTTAGAGAATTTTTCATCCTCTGATTTAATTTGATATTCATTTGCAGAAAAAGCACCCGATGATCTTCAACATTTGTTCAGTTCGCCAACAAAAGCCAATTCATCGTCAACGAAAACTGGCCCATTGCTTAATCTGTTGCTGATTAGTAACAATAATTTTTGTTTATGGGATTTGTTTTTAATTTTTCACATTTTTTGAACATTTTCATTCATTCGTCCAAGTTTTGTTTCTGTCTGCTGCTGGACTTCATCTGTTTATGGCTGACGCCTGCTGATGGAAAAAATGGTGAAAAAGCTCGGAAACTAACAAATTCGAACAATCTTTAATAAATGTTAGTGTCAATTCTATTTTTTTAATCAATTAAATGTTTTGCCAATTTCCAAATTTCGCAACTGTCTTGCTAAAAGTGGACAAAAATGTTTATTTTTTTAAAATCGCATCGAAATGTTTTGGAAAAAGCCAAAAGCATCATAATCTGCTGATAAAATTGTTCCATTTTCTAATTCTTTTCAGCAAATGCAACTTTCTTGTCCATACTTTTCACAACAAGCTAAACGACCAGCACAATTTGTAGAACTGAAATAAAATGATGAAAATGTTTATAATTTGAATTACCCTGCTGCCAACAAACACTCATCAAACCCATCGGCACGCTTTGCCACCAATTTTCCAAATTCTAAACAATTTATTCAAAATTGTCGGTACAAAAAGAATTATTACCTTAAATATTTTTATTTTAAATTTTTTTATTTAACTTAATCACTTTGTTCTTGTATCGGCGTTCCGACAACTAAAAAACCAATAAAATTTATGTAATGACCCTAAATTTGACTAACCATCAGCGAAGCCAAAGAAGGCAAAAATAATAAAAAATGAGAAAATTAGCAATTTAAACATTTCAAGCTGAAAATTAATAGAGATAAAAACCAATCACCAAGCATTGTTTCAAATTTCTAATAATTAAATTTGGAAAATGAATTTCATCTAAACCAATAAGGAATTAATTGCCTTTTAAACAAATAAAACAATTTTTTTCTATATTCATTTAGTTTTCCAATTTGTTCTAAAAATAACCCAAAAATTTTTTCATACAATTAAAATGAGTAAATTTTGTCCGTGCTGACGCGTTTTATAAATCCGCCAAAATGGGTTTGTGCGTTTTATAAATCCGCCACCATGCGCACCCCCACCATGCGCGTTTTATAAATCCGCCAGCGCGTTTTATAAATCCGCCAGCGCGTTTTATAAATCCGCCAATATAAATCAGTATGCTTTATATAAATTTATTATTTATTGTGAGGACCCTTGTAAGCAAAATATAACAATTATTTACCAACTTTAATACTGGATAAATCCTTATATAACATTTTATCTGAATAAAGCATCCGAAAATTTTTTTAATTGAATACGTACGACATTAGCTATCACAAAACCTTATAACTATGCTAATTAATAAAGTGTTCTATGGAATTATTTAAAAAATTCATATCAGGTGATGGTGCAAAAATTTTAGGAGATCAGATCTTAAAAAAAGAAATAAATACCCTGAAGAGCTGCTGGAAAATTGATAAAATTGGATTGTAATTACCCTAAGGACTTTATTTTAGACATTTTGTATAAAATATAGCTGAAATTATTGCATAAAATTTTAATATTATTAATGATATATGCAAAAAAATGTGCTGGCGGATTTATAAAACGCGCTGGCGGATTTAAAAAACGCGCATGGCAACAAAATAAAAAATGTGTAAGATGGCGGATTTATAAAACGCGCTGGCGGATTTATAAAACGCGCATGGCAACAAAATAAAAAATGTGTAAGATGGCGGATTTATAAAACGCGCATGGGTGGCGGAATTTATAAAACGCACTAGCACCAATTTTGTCAACCTCATTTATAGGCCAAATTATGAAATTTTATATAATACGAATTTGTGTATTAATAAAAAATGCCAAAAGTCATAAGGATACACCGAAAAGTGCAAAAATGTGATATGAAAATTTATAATTCTACTTTTATTTCCCATTGTTTGATTTATAATAATTTACTTTTGTAAATGTTAAAATCATTTTTCAAGGCCCACTCCATGTTTTTTTCTTTGTTTGACTTTATTTGTCCATACTTTTGTTATAAAACTTTTTTTTTGGCAAAAATATATTTTTAATAAAATAAACAAATGAAAAAATAAATAATTGAAATTTAAAAATAAAATTAAATAACATAATAAAATTATTATTATAATAATTATTTTTATAACAAAAACATTTTTGAAATAAATTTTAAAATAAAAGAAAATGTTTATGACAAAAATAATAATGCATTCATTTCTAAGGAACGAAAGTGGAACGAAAATTAAATAAATGATTAATCGAAATGGGAATCACAATTCCTTTCGTAAATAATTATTAATGAATAATAAAAAGAAAATGAAAAAATGAAAAATTGAAATTATAAGAGAAAATGGGAAAGAGTAGCCAATGGGGGCCCTTTGGAATTGCCGTTGCCCGCGTGCCCTCCCCCTCTTCCCGTTACCGTTGTGGGGCCCGTTGGAATTGCCGCATTCCCCCATTTGTGCCGTCTTTTGATGTCACAATTTTCACCTTTTTTTTTTGTCCCATTGTGCAGTTTTGTTCCAAATTTTGTGTTTCTCCCACCATTCCGCTAGGGACGGTTTATTTACCAAAGTTTGAGGGTTTAATCAAAATGTATTTCGACGCCTTATTTGGGTAATTTGGTCACCAATTCGCTCCGTCTCGTCAGTCAATCACTCGGCCAAGGACAAGGCCGTCGCTGCCATCCAAGTTCGGTTCCAACCTCTCAGCCCGTCGCAGCAAACCGTCAGTTTGCCGTTTCTGCCATCCCCCCCCCCCCCCGGTTTTTGTCTGCCGCCGCCGAAGGCGACACCTCATAAATTTTTTCTTCTCTTTAATTATTAATTTTTTTTTAATTGCAAAACTAAATCGATGACTCTTCTTTCTTAAAACAATCTTTTTGCAAGCAAATTCAGAATTATTTGTTTGCAAGCATTTAATTTAAATAAAATATTTTGCCAATAGCAATAAATTTAATTTTATAATTCTGAAAAACGTGGCATTTATCAAATTTTGCGCTGATGTATATAATATGCATATAGAAACATACTCAAAAATAATATTTTTCTGTCCATTTTAGCGACAGATTTTTTTGTACCTTGTTGAAACTTTTTGAGAAATTTCGCAGAAAACAGTAAGCATATTGGCTTCTATCGAACTATTTTATCAAAAATGGTAGTTATTTTTGCAAAACATCGCGCTATTCGGAATTAAAGTATGAGAAACATATTATCCTTTTTAGTTTTCCTTTGTCATTGCCAAATAAAGGATTGGCCCATTGATGCGGCACTGATGCAAAATGCCACAAATTTGAAATGTGTGCCATATAACAAATTATTCGGATCAGTGCTTATGGGTTAGCTGGTATAAAATAGGAACTAAAATGCACAAAGAAACAAAGGTGAAAATTAACGGTATATCCGCTTGTTGAATGGGGCCGAGTTTTGAATTGTTAAGTGAAATAAATAGAATAAATAATCTTTTTAATGATTTTACATTTTTTTATTTTTGGGTAATTAATATTACTATTAAAAACGATTTTGTTTTTTAATATTTGAAATTTAACTATTTAAATCCATCAACCATTTGAATTTTTATCTATGAATAAACCACATGAAAAGTTCTGCAATTTGATTTGTTCATTTCCATTTTTTGCCAATTTGTTGCTTCATTTTCTCATTTTTCTACGAAGCAGAAGTCACCAGATTCGTGGTCTTTGGTCGGACTACCGTAATCCCACCAACGTAACTGATACGGTCCCGCTTGAACACCTTCATGAACAGTACACGGCAGTCCTCGCGCACGGTTTTTATTCAGTGTCAAATAAATGACAGGGGGAAAACCTATGAAAAACATTTATCCTTATTAATTAGAAACTGAAATTTGAAATAAAACAATATTTTAATTTAGAAAAATTAAGCACAATTTAATTACACATATTTTACAAACCATGCACGTGGAACCTGAAAACATTTGGAAATATTTGTTTTTAAATGCTTAAAATTTGATTGACCAAGCAAATTCGGCGAGAGTGATCATCCATTGGTGGACTTCATGGAATTGCATGTACAAGCAAATGGAAGCAGTCAAAGTGTTGATCAAAGAAATCAAAAACACTTGCAAAAAGGTCTAAAAGTAAAGGCCAAAATAAGTAAGTAAATAATGAATGAATTGTCAATTATCATTAAATGTGATATTAATGGACAATTTTTGAAAGGCATGATAAAGTATTCTTAATGAAAAGTTTGTATATTTCTTTAATTAGCCAAACCCTTCTCTGAATAGCGCTCATTTCCGAGACGATGACGCCAAACTGTCTGTGATTCATTTGCGAGTCGAAAAACAGTTTAGCGGCGAAGATCAAATAAATGCCCGGGCTTAGGACTGCCACCGTAATGTTGTGCGCCACATGCAACCCCGGTTCATACTGTAATTGGTACGGTAAGTTGAATCAAAATGCACTTTTCTCCCTGTCGAAGGAAGAAAACCTGTTGCTTCTCGTCAGTACGGTAGCCCGCGAATGGGTTGTAAAAAGAACCAAAATAAACGCTACTGTAAACAGCCGGACGAAGGAAAAAAGCCCAATAGAAAGCGTAGAGGGAACAAGCCAAGTTCCACAACAATGTTCTGTGGCCAGCGAACAAAAAGTTTGAAAAACGGGGCGAGAAGAAGTCGAGACATCGGTTGAACGCCAAAATCTATCAACAAAATGAAAAATGATAAAATATTACTTATTTATCTGAAATTTTTAAATAAAAAAATATAATGAAAAATAATTATTTATTTTTAATTTATTTTATTATGAAAAGATAAATTCAATTAAAATTTTGCCTACCAAATCAGCAGTGCTTTCAGCCATCCAAAGGGCTAAATATTTTATAATATAAGAAAATATTATTAAATAAAATATTATTCAATTTAAATGCATTTTATATAGTGGTTGGTCCCGAGCTCCCCGTATGCTCCCCGGTCTTCGTTGGACCTGTCCTTCGCGACGAGCCTCAACATGTGTTCCACTATGGGGACCGAGGAACTTTGGGAACTATACAAGGATGGAGCTCTGGGGCCCTCAAAAATTTCGGAAGTCGGAAGTGAAATTTGATATTTTCATATTTTCGTCGGTGTATAAAAAATGTATTTCCTAAAATCCCTTAATTTTGGTGAGAGTTAAGAAATTTTAAAACTTTTCAAAAACCGGAACTAGGAACCGGGAAGGGGAGGACCCGAAATTCTCGACTCGATCCCGATCCCGTGCAACGCAATATAAATCCTACTTTTCGCTGAGAGATATAAGCGAAATTTTATTCAATTAATATAAGACTAATAACTAGGGCTGCGATTTTTAGGTTTTAACTATTTTTTTTGCTCAATTGATTTGAAGAAAGGAGCTCAAAAAACGCATTTCTGCATTAAAAATTTTCGATTCTGATGTCACTATCGGTCACTAGAAATCACTATTTTGGCTACTTCGTCACTAAAATAGTTAAAAATCACTATTTTGGCGTTTTGTCACTATTTTTTCACTATTTCTGCATTTTTTGGAAAATTCCTTAACAAAAATGCAATAAAACCAAAAAATACACCCCTAAGAATCGACCAAAAAAATTTCAAAAAAATGCACCCCTAAGAATCGACCTAAAATTTTTTTTCAAAAAATACCACTAAGAATTGGAAATTTTCATAAAAATTTTTCCCCCAAATTTTTTTCTTGACAAAATTTTTGGTTTAAAAAATGTCAATATTTGCCAAGAAAATATTAGAAAGGAAATTTACATCATTTGCAACTGCATTCAGTAAATAAAAAATTATTTTTGCTCAATTTTTGGCTGAAAATTATGTCACTATTCGTCACTATTTTGGACTTTTTGTCACTATTTTGTCACTATTTCGGCATTTTTACTCACTATTTTAGTTAACTATTTCGAGATTTTTGGTCACTAAAAGTCGCAGCCCTACTAATAACTAATAATTATTTCTCACCTGTTACCAAAACACCGACAAAATAAATCAGTGTGGGATAGGAGCAGAAAACATATCCGTGCAGGTTAAGCCATGCCCTGAAGAAGCCGAGAATCCACAAAATGCCCATGTCAGTAATGCCGATGTAGAACAGCAATTTGTAGCAGGAATTGTCACGCAAACGCTTCCAAATGGAGTACATACAGGGCAGATACAGTACCTCAATTCAACAAACCATCAATACAGTAGTACTCTATTTGTGATTATTTTATATTTTCTTCAACTTATTACTCATAAACACAATAAAAATTATTTTTCTATTAAAAATTTAAAATCAAAAATCTTCAAATTTAATTTTTACATTAATTTAAATTAGGCATTTAATTTCTCCAATTACATAATAAATGGTGCACAAAATGCTAATTGCGATTGACTCGGGCACAAATTGGCGCTGCTCCAAAGGGACGGAGTCAATGTCCAGCCCGGTGCAATTGTACAGCCGTTCGTATTCGTCGTGATAAAAAATGAACAGTTCCATCACTTTTGGCCACTCTCCGTGTGTCACGGGGATTTTAATGAATTTCGCTAAGTTTATTTGATATTTTTTTAGCAATTTTTATGGCTCCCTATCATTTCGTCACTGAAAAAATTTTTAAAAATTGTTTGGTAGATTGTCTTTTAAAGTCATCTCTTCTCCAAAATTGTTTTTACCCAAAATCTGTCGTAAGGCCAGCCGAAATTTTTTTTACAATAATGTTTTTTTGGCAAAATTTTGTGATAAAAATTGCTTTAAAAATCGAGAACATTTGTTAAAAAGGCAGTGCCGCGAAGAGACGATGTGCGGGGTAGTGCTAAGACTCTCTAGTCTCGCTCGAGGAAATTCTTGGGTTTTTTCGGTCTCGAGCAGCACTAGTGCGGGGGGAGGGGGGGGGGCTCGCAAATTTTCACAAAAGGTCGTCGTAAATATCATCCCTGACTCCCCGCCCCTCCTCTCTCGGCCAATCGTACATATACGGGATGATAATAGAGGACACATAGAGCTATCGAATGATATGAACAATGTTGGATTTGGTTGACAAATAAAAAAGTTATAGTCAAAAATTTGTGCTCGTACGAAAACGACCCGGACCCGACCCCTTGTACAATTATGCTCTGAATGTATTATGGCGAAAAAAAGACTTTTAGAAATAAACACCTTTGGAAGTTTGGAATTAAATGAGAAGCTAAATTGGTCTCTTTTATTTCAGAGAAACCCTTTCAAATCTCATAATCAACAAATTTATTTATTTCTTTTTGCTAGCATCTTTGTTTTTAAAGAATTTTTGTTGTTTTTAAGGCAATGTGCCAAACTTTTTTTTTAAATTTTTCTCAGTGACGAACTGAACAGTGACGAAACGATCAGTGACGAAATGATCGGCCACCATTTTTATTTTGGCATCGAATGATTTCGACTAATTCCATAATTATGCAAATAAAATGGGTTGGAGAACAACTATTTTTGAGGAGAATGACAATTATTAGAGCATTTGTCCAGCAGATGTGAAGCCATCAGCAGCAGAAGGTGTTGAGTGAGTGGCAAGTGCCACACAAAGACCGGAAGTTTTGCTTTTTCAACAATGGATATTTTTTCAACTTCGCCATAAATTATTTTATTTTTTTTGTGGAAAAAGACAATTAAATGCCATTGAAAAAGATTCATCGCCTCAATAAAAAAGAAAGGAGGAAATCATTTACAAATTAACTTCGGTAATCGTTTTATATGAAATCGAAAAAATTTTTTTGTCGAAAACAGAGAGATTTTTTAATGAATACAAAATGGTGGCCACCAAAGGCGCTGTGGCTTAGACAGCTGCATTAAAAGGGTAATTAGTTTTATAATTAGGCAAAACTCACGAAAAAATATGAAAACAATTATTTGTACATAAGATGAAAAAAAACAATCATCCGCCATTGAAAATCGGACAAATTACTTAAAAAATAAATATAATAAGAAAAATATTCTTAAGCGTGGGTTGGCCTGATAGAACCTACAGAATTTTATTTCTATAAAAATATTTTTATTTTTTTATGAATTTAGTTAAAGTTTAAATGACGCATTTTCCGGAGCCATAAGATTATGGCTCGTGGTTTGGATAAATAAAAAATTAGCTGGTTAAAACCTTTTTTAAATTAAAATTTAAAAAATTTGAAAAAAAATCCAAAATTTGCCGATCCGGCAACAAATAATTTTGCCCAATCTTTCTCCGAGTCAAATGTTTTACTTTTACCGCTTTTTCTTTCAACATTCCTTCAAATTCTTCTTTAACTAATTGCTTTTTATCAAAAAAATCACTAAAAAGTCAACAAAAAAATTAGCCAAATTTTCCAATTTTGAAGCATATAAAAATGCATTCGATTATAGTAAGAATAGATGTGCAAACAGAAGAGAAAGAACGTTCAACATCACATAAAGTAAGCGGCCCAAATTTATAAAATGGGACAATAATGGGAGAGTGTTCAGCAGATTCAAAAATTTTTTCCTGAAAGAATCTGACAAAGTTGGGCGAAAATTTTTAAAATTTCAGCCGAAAAACCAAAAAAAAAAAATGATTTTTTTAAGTGAAAACCTGTTATCAAATCTTTCCAAAATTTTCGGCCCTGTTTTGGAATAGTGCGGCAAAAAAGAAGCCTTTATTTTTTTAGCAGTTCTCATCAAAGTTAAAGGATTTTAGGAGAACATTAAAATTAATAGTAATTAATCAATAGATTTATATTCCGAGGAAATTTTTGGAAATTTGAAAAAATTTAATTTCCGAACTCTGACATTTCTGTTTTCTTTTTTAAATTAAAGACAAACATATTTTATTTAACGTAATTTATTGACTTAAAAAATTATTATTTTTTCTCGGAAAAATTCTGGTTGTATCTGTATCGCAAGTACTAAAAACGGTATGGGTAAATCAGTTTTTTTCGAAATCCGGGACAGATACCTGTTCCTCAATTTAATACCTGTCGGTACCAGTTCCGGTCCCGATTTATTCCAGAAATTTGTTTGCCTAATTGTAATTTGTGCAACTGTTAAAATTTACAAAAATTTATTTAGAAAAATTAATATTTCTTGACTACCTATTTCACTTTCAGTTTGTCTCCTTCTCATTTTTGAAAAAAAAATCATAAAAACTCATGTAAAATTTTCGTGGCGTTTGCAGGGTCGTTGAACAGAATACGGCATTCATCCGATTAAATCCGAACCACTTGGCCCGAATTCGAACAATAAGTTAAAAATTTATTTTTTCTAAATTCATATTAATGATTTTGGGAGAATTAAATTTTGAGCATTTCATTTTTAAAATTCAGTGGAAAAGTAAGCCAAACAATCACCGAAGAAATGTTTTAGAAAAATTTTTAAATTGAAATGGAGAAGAAAAAAAATTGTTTTAATTGGAATTATTTACCTATTTAGTTTTTGCTCTTGGAAAAAGTCACCAGTTTTCATTGTTCTCGTCCCAATTGAATTCCGAGATTTCGGTCTCGACCGATTTCCGTAAAAATAAGTTCCAAAATTTCTTTGTGTGATAAATATTACAAATATCTCCGCCATCTCTGCTTTTATCGCAAATGTGTCACTGTGATAAACGAATGAATGCCAACACGGGAAGTGAATGATCTGATCTGCCACTATAATCGATAAGACCAATTTACCGATTGTGTGATCTGCTGCTGATCAGTCAGTTTCTTCTTCTTGCCATGCCTCCGATTGCTGTCACCGTTTGTGTGACTGCTCGCATAAAATCTTTTATAATTTCTGGTCCGTCCTTCACCAATTGTACCAAGCGTGGGTTCTGCAGAAAATCCACCTTCGCCAATTCCATTTGTTTGTGAACAATGGGCTAACAAAAAAAAGGGGTGAAATTTCAAAATTTAATTTTAAATGTTTTTACTTTTTCCACAAGTTCAATTTGCTTTCCTTCCCTTTTCATTAAGTTCCATTCCGAATAATCGACCTGAACAATTTTATTTATTTTTACTGTCAATTAATTTGTTATTAAATATTTTACTTTTTCTGGCGGATATTTGCCATTTTCTTTCTCTTCGGTGCCATCGCTTTTCGTTCCCGGCGATTTCGTCACGGAAATCAATTCAAGCAAAGATTTGGTGAAATCGGCACAGTTTCCTTCCACAAAGTCGTACTTTATGTACGGGCCCATCTCCAAATGGTCGACCACCGTTTGAATTTGGCGTACACTGTGACGCGTGAGCACGTTGTCCAGCCGCACTTTTTTGCTAAATTGTCATTTAAAATGGATTAATGCGCATCGAATGCCGTACATAAATGGCAGTGATCGTGGTTTGCCAAATTGGCCTAATTCCGTTAGCCAAACACCTTGGTAGCCGTAATGAATCTCTTAATCAAAAAGGACAAATAATTCTTTTCCTGGGTTTACTGTACACTCTACAGTAAAAATTTGCCTACCAATGTCGCCTATTAGCAGTGCCATGTGCTTGAATCTTCTGTACATGCCCAATTCGTACACTGACAGTTCAATTGGCATTTCCTCGTCCATTTCTCCCGTTTCTATTGCTTTCGCTTTAAATGGAAAGAAAGTTTATTTTAATTAATAAATTATTTTATTGTATCACTTTAATATTTTATTTACAATACATTTTTCGGCGTTTTCTTCAGCCAAAGGAATTAATTCGATTTGCAACAAATCTTCCTTCATTATTTTTGCTCTTAAATTTAGAAAATAAAAATATTAAAGGAATTAAAAAACCCACAAATCCTCCAGCACCATTTCGTAGTGTCTGAGGCTGCTCGAACAATACTGATTCAGCGTAATTCGTAAAAATTGTTGCGATTGTCCACCATTGTCCGCTTCTTTTGATCGTCGCCCCATTATCGAAGGATCAAAACTTAAATTTACCATTAAAATAATTTTACAATAATAAAAATTAATAAATATATTTTTTGATAAAATGTTTACGAGAAGCTAAACGCCCGCCACCATTTGTGCAGTTGCTTTTTCTTTTCGTCTGTTGAGTTCCACCATTTTGTTGTGCATCTTTTCATTAATGCCCTGCCCAAATTGGCAAAAGCGAAGCGCGACCAATTTTTTGGAACAATTTTCACTAAATTCAAAATGGACGAATTTTGATTTATTTTTACAAATTAAAAAAATTAAGGAACCTTAAAAATTTTAGCCAATTAAAAAAATAGCCAATTTAAAACGTTAAAATTAAAAATTCGAAATATTCAGCTTTTTTAAGTTTAATATTGTGAATTTTGAAGGTATAACTTGGGTCGGGATTTGAGTTTTTAAAAGTCGAGACCGGGGTAGGGAGGGAACTTTAAATCGGGGTTATTAACCGTCCCTGACAGAACATTGGTCCCATGTGATCCCGGTCTTCACCTTGGATTTGTTGCTTCAAAAACTGTTCAAATGGTTTCATGATTTTCTGAAAGTCCGTTCGTTTTCTTTCATTTTCAATTGCAGTTAAAATCTTTTCAATTTCCTATAATAAATAAAGTATTTAAACTTCAAAACAAAAAATAATACCTCAAAAATAGCAATTTGTTCTTCAGGCTTTGTTGAGCCTAATTTGTAAGACAATTAATTAATTAATTAATTATTGTTTTTATTAATTGACTGTTATTTTTTACCTTTTTCTATTGCCAATTCTTTTCCCTTTCCTTTTTCTCTTCCTTTTTCTTTTCCTTTTTGTGCATCGCTTTCTTTGGCATTTGTTTTATTTTCCGTTTCTTTTTTCGTTTCAAATTTATCGCTTAACACTTTGACGATTTCCGCTTCAAAACGGAACATTTCCTCAAGAGTCAAAGTCAAAGTGAGCTCAGCTTAATAAAAAACAAATTCATTTTTGAATTTTTGCCAATTTTGCCTCTTTTTTCGCTCATTAATTTCGCCTTTCCTATCACAAAACCCGGTCAAATTGCCCATAATTAACTGCTATGCCAAAGCATTCGTTTGCTTTACCTTTTTCTGCCGTTGCCCCTTGGATTTGGCTTCGCGATTTGTCTGCTTTTCCTTTTTCCTTTGGCGGCGCAGCGGCGCCGACAAAGAAAATAAAAAATAAAACAAAATGCGAAAGGTTAACCATAAATGCAATGGTATATCTGAAATTTTTAAATATATTTTATTGGAATATTTAAAAATGAATTTTCTTTTTTTTTGGGGGGGGGGGGGGGCGGAGGTTTGGGTTGGGTTTGAGGTGGGATTATATGTATGTACCCACTCCCTCCGTTCCTAGCTGCAAACCTAAGACATTATCTTTTAAAAATCATCATTTTGGGTTTGTAAAGTGAAATTTAAAAAAAAAATGGAGAATTCTTTCAATTTTTCTTTTTCACTAATAAGACCTTTGCTTACATATATTAGCTTTTTCATATATTATAATATGCATTTTCTCAAATGATCTGCCCATGCGTCTTAAAAAATTTCTTTAGATTATTGATTATTGATTTTTCATTTTTATTATTAAAATATTTTTGCCATCGTTTAATTGAATTGAATATTTATTTTCATTATATTGTACAATACGATTGGGATTTTACAATGTGTTCATCACATGCATTTGTAATTTTAATTTGGTATTTTTATGAAATTTATAAAAACGAATTTTAATTTTCCAGTGGCCCTTCCAGCTTTTAAAAATCTGAATGATAATGACCTAATTAAATTCAATTAATAAACTTAATTATGAGAAAGAGATTTTTGACTCTTTTGCAAGGGAAATAAGGCCACTTTTCTTGTGTTGCAAGGGTTAAAATGAAAAACCGACTGATCGAACTGTGGTAGAGCCGAAGGGAACGGAAACCAAGACAGTGATTTGCCGGAACTTCAATAGCCGTGACCGGGATTTGGATTTTCTTCATCCGGGACCGGGACAATCTTGGAATTTTTCAAGAAAAAATCAAAAACATTAATTAATGAATTAATCATTGAACTGAAAAACTCAAGTAAAAAAATGCAATCAATTGTTTGAACTTCTCATCGTAAACGCAATCACAAAATTTTCAAAAAAATCCTCAGAGTCCATTCAAAAAACAACAAAATAAAATTTTTATGCATTTCTAAAGTATAAGAATTTATAGTAATTAAATTTAATTCAAAAACTGAGGGACTGGGAATTCCCGGCACGGCCCCAGTCCCGTGGCACTCACTCATCTTCCGTCGTGAGACGAAACATATACGAAAAGTAAGCGATTAAACAAAAGTAAATTTTAATTTTAATCCTTTCTAAATAATTTTTATTTTTTCTGATTTTTGCTAAACCTTTTCTGGTATTTTCAAAATACAGCTCTACTTGCCGGGATCCCGGTTCCGGACTCTCCAAAAATTGTATTGATACAAAAAATTCCGAAACTCTTAAGTGGCCATACCCTATCAAGTTTTCAAAGTCGAGCTGCGCGAACAGTCTGTAAAGAATTATAAGGCCACTAAAAATTTTTTCATTTATTACTTTCCATGTCCCAACCGAGCTAAAATTTTTACCAAATTTACCCTCTCCATAAATATTAAGAATCACACATAAAAATTAAAAATGTAAAAGAAATTTTATTTTATGAATTTTTTTCAAAAACTTTCCCCGTAAAGAAATTATAAGGTCACTTCATTAAACACAAAAACTGGAAAAATTTTAAAGTGGAAGACGAATATGGCAGAAGGAGTCTTTTTTTAAATTTATTTTAATAAATAAATTTAATTTTACATTACATAAAAGAATTATTGTTTCAAATAAATTTGTTATTTTGTCTATTAATTTTTTAATGTTTTATTGTCTTATTTATCAAATAAACTCAAAAAAGTAATCAATCACGTCTTGACTGAATTAAAAATTTTTTCTGAAAAATAAACTTTTAATAATTAATTAATTCTGTTATAAAATAATAATTCATCAGTTTAAAAGAATATTAAAAATGTTTTCTTTGAATTTTTGATTTTTTTCCTTTCAAGAATCTGTTATTTAGAAAAAAAATTGTAAATTTCTTTTGAAAATTTTGTCATATATTTTACAATTTTAAGAATATGTTTGTACTTGTGTATCGAGCCGATTCCACACAAAAAAAATAAAAAGCTAATTTGAGGATCCATCCGGTTGCGGATTTGGACTCAAAATTTTTGTCGGACAGAATGCGGGATTAATCCCTCAAATTCTGAATTTAAAAATGGATAATATCCATAAAAAGTGCCAAAATTGAATACCTGAACTAGAGCCCGTAATTTTGAAAATCCCCAACCAGGCCCCGGATTTCGGAGTTGGACCTGGACAGGACAGGAACCCATGACTAAAAGGTATTTGGCTCGTGTTCGTCATTTGGAGGAAAAATTTAAAAATGAATTTTTTATCCCGCAAATAAAATTGAAAAAAGTTAAAATAAGAAAGTACCTATGTAGGAGTTACATGTTTTTGTTGGACGTTGAATACTATTGAAGAATAAAATATAAAATAAAATATTTATTGAAATAAAATTTACGGATTGAAACGGCACTTTCCTCCAAAACGCCACAGCTTTTATTTTTGATACATCGGCACAACACCCCATTTTTGCACAATCCAAAAGAAACTTTAAAAATTTTTTAATACAAAATGCTAAATAAGAAATAATAATGCTCCGAAAATGAGTGATTACCGAAAATGTGAATTTAAAAAAAGAATGGAAAATGCCAAAGAAATTGAAGAAGGTGTGGGTCGCGAGAGAGATTTTATGGAACGTGAATTTATGATTTTGAAAATCTTTTCGATCAGATCTCTGCTTAGAACATGTTGAAATAAAAGTAACGAATTGGCACAGATTTTCGTAAAAGAAAAATATTCCATAAAAAATAAAATATAATCGGAAAATATGTAAAAAGAAAACAGAAAGAAAGCCATTAGAAAAACAAACAATCGCTGTCTAATGTTTGAAAAAAGTGTACATGATGTAGAACAAACCGACAATTTTTATAATAACATTGAGACAAGCAAAGGGAAGAAAGTAATTGGGGTCAAAATTATTAATTGAACTCATTAGGGCATAAACGGTGACAAACATCAAAAAGTCAACAGTTGTTGACACAAGAAGAAATATGTGTAACTTATTAAGACGTTTCCCCGCGGATGTGCTGCTCCGTGCCGCCTGACTTTCGACATCGAAAGTGCCAATGCCATCGGCACTTTCACTGTCAGTGCCACCGCGTCTTCCCACCGGTGGTGGAGAGGCCATGCGTTTTGGGCGTCTGCGGGTTGAAGGGGAAGCAGCAAAATAAGCATCCAAATGCTGAAAATATTAAAAAAATAGAGCATTTAAGAGGTTGAGAACCGAGAGAAAGCCCAAAGAAAATTTAAAAAAAAAACTGAGATTTTTGCAAAATTAAAAAAAATTGAGAAACGAAAACGAATACTAACTTAATGATGGATGATAAAACAGTGAGGGTTTTAATTTTTTTTTTTAATATTCTTTCTTCGATTTCACTTAAATATCCATAAATAAAACTAAAACTTTTGGTAAATATTTTCATCTAAAAATTCCATTGATTTTATTATTTCTTGGCCAAATTTTTGACTTTTAAAATTTTACTCATTTTCGAAAAAATGCATTCAAAAACTTAGAAAAATGTGTGGTTTTTTGCTACTGTATTGTTTTTGTACTGCAAATTTTCATTTTGATAATATTTTCGCTAATATTTTGACTTTTTTCCTAGAAGCATTTAAAATTTTGAATTTTTCATAAATTTAAATCCCCGTCCTTAGGAAAAGCTTAGAAGTTATAGCCATTCATTTAATTTAAAGTCAATCTCTGTGCTCCTTTTTCTCACCTTTTGTGCAGCAAACAATGAACAAAAAGTCAAAAGCATATTTTCAAAAAGCTTTCCTTTTTCACCTTTTTCTCCCATTTTTTGCTTTTTCTCTAGGATTTCTCTCATTTTATTCCAGTCACTGCTTGCTCTTAAACTCATTGCTGTTTCTCGCATTTTTTCTGCTTCCGCATCCGAAAAACCCTCCCAATTTTCCGATTTTAATTTTTCACATAAAAATTTACGGATTTTATTTTTTTCGCCTTTTTCAACTCCAAAACTGGTATTGCATAAAATGACGGACACATTCTGACGGAACCATCGGTGGTCAAAGGTCCCGCTTTTTATGCCATCGATTACTCTTGGTGCCGAAACCAACAGCTGATTTGCCATTTTGATCGAATCTAAAGGAATTATTTTAAAGAATTTATTTGATTATGCTATAAACAGAATTTTTTAATTTGCAATTTAACCGCTTGGCGACATTTTTGGCACATTTTGTTGATAACTTTGGTCTATCAAAAGCACACAACAAACAACAATTACAGCAGATACTGCCATAATCTAAAGCGAATGAATGAATGTTAAGCAAATTTTTAAGTCGGAAATCGGAAATTTTTCAAAAAAAAATAAAATATAATAAAAATTTTTTTAAATATTATAATAGACTAAATTTTTAATTCTTAACCAAGTAAATGCGATTCAAAATTTTTTTGATCTATTTAAATAGATATTTGCCTTAAAAAATTATTCAATGATTTTCATCAAAAATTTTACCCTTTTTTTTTGCGGCGCGTTTTTTCAAAATTTTTGAAAACACGGCGGGCGAGGTCCGGCGGTGCCGATAGGCGCCGCCGGGGAAAATTTTTATAATTTTTAATCAAATTGTTAACAAATTTTGTCCAAAAATGACTAAATTTAGCGATTTTGAGGCAAAAATTTCTCAAGAAAAATATGATTTTTAGCGTGCGGCGGTGCCGATAGGCGCCGCCGGGAAATTTTTGAAAATTTCAATGCAATTTATTAACCAAAATTGTAAAAAATTGTTAATTTTTTGAAAAAAAAATCAAAAAAAAATTTCCGAAAATTTCCGACTTTTTATCAAAAATTTCGGAAATCGGAAGTCGGAATTCCGACGTCCAAAATTTTTTCGGAAATCGGAATTCCGACCCCAAAAATGTCGGAAATCGGAAATCGGAAATCGGAATTCCGTGCCATCCCTGCTCTCCACCACCGGTGGGAAGACGCGGTGGCACTGACAGTGAAAGTGCCGATGGCATTGGCACTTTCGATGTCGAAAGTCAGGCGGCACGGAGCAGCACATCCGCGGGGAATGGTGGTGATAGGCTTAAACAATTAGGCCGTTCCCTATTTGTGGTAGCAATTGCGGTCTTTTTGATGATTGGCTCCTGTTTTTTCGCGCTTATTACCCATAATTTAAATCCTACAGCGGTCATCCCTTTTATTGTCATCAATAGCATTTTTATACTCATTATCATTAGTTATTCATTATGTATTTTTTTTAAACGAAGACAATAATTTTTCGGGAAAAACAGTAATTTAAGTAAAAACACTCTTTGGCGACTCCTCTGCTCAGCTCTATAAGCCCAAAATTGTTTGTTGCTCTATTATTCCTTATCTGTTCATCTGTCTTATACATTCTGAACACCCCCCACTGAAGCAGATACTGTATAGGTACGGTAGCCAATGCGAACCAAAATTTCAAATTGTTCTTTCAAACTTCGTATTTATGCATAAAATGATTGGCCCTAGATTTGTTCAATTTATGATTTTGATAAAACGGGACAGGAATTGAAAAATATAATCTTTTACCTGATTTTTTTGTGCCTATTTATGCGCCTATTTTGCAATATTTTGTACTCCAAAGTTTATCAAATCTTTTGTTTTGAAGTTTATTATTATTGGGCCCCGATTCGGTTTTTAAGTGCTTAAAATTTGGATTAATCTGAACATTTTTATTTTCTCAGATTTGGAGATTTTGACCCTCCAAATCAGAACATTTCTGATAAATCAGAATAGATCCAATCCCTGCTTTAAACTGATCTGTTGTGCGTTTTTCAATCATTTTTATAGTGAGTGTGCCAATATGGGAAAAACGAATGGCCAATAAAACGGCAAAAACAATTATCAATCCCCTTCCAATGATATCCCCTCTTTCAAGATACACTTTCCACTTTTACTCGTCCACTCACTTCACGAGTGGTCTTGGCGCCAAGCACATGTGGAACTGCGCCAGGTCAACTTCGAAATCAAAAACTCCGGGTCCGTGCCATTATGCGGCGTGGTATTCAAACGTCACTCTTCCGTCTGGGGTTCGTTTGAATAGCGCGGATTTGATGCATTTTATTGGGTCAGAATTGAGGCCGGGAAATCGAGCAAAGACGCGGGGGGATGACATACAACGGAAGCGGAAAGCCAACGGCGAAAATTGTAACTCCGAAGAAATATTCGGGAATAGACAATGAGCAAAGAGGCAGGAAAAGCATGGGAAAATGAAGGCTGGCCGAAAAGGACAAAAAAGACAAAGAAAGACGCACGTATTGTAATTTCCCACTAATTTGATTTTATGATAAGAAATAATAACTGATTAACTTAAGTATAAAATAATTAATCAAAGTGCACATTACCAAACCCACCATATCATAGGCATTTGTTATATGTATTAAATATTATACATATTTAAGCCTTACATTATCGATTTTTATATATTTTTTTAGGGGAGGGGGATTAGCAAATCTTATTTTTCACTGCAAACGGAATCAAAGAACCAGATTTTTAACACATTTTTGCGGCACATTTTTCCAAAAAACTTTTGGGGAACGGTGTGGGGGGGGGGGGAGCGAGTGGGCCGGCGGACACAATAGGCGCCGCCGGGGAAAATTTTGAAAATTTAAGTGCAATTTGTTAAAGGATTTTGTCGAAAAATTGTCCAAATTTTGTGATTTTGAGCGAATTTTTAAGAAAATAAAGCATTTATAGGGTCCGGGCGGTGCCGATAGGCGCCGCCGGGGAAAAGTTTTTTTAATTTTTTCAAACTTAACAACAAATTTTTGTCATTAAAAATGACCAAGTTTTACGTCAGACTTTAATTTATTGGTAAAATAGTGACATTATGCCCTAATTTCAAACTTTAAGAAGATTTTCAAGAAATCAGAACAAAATAGTGCCAATATCCCCAAATCAGAACATTTCTGATAAATCAGAACATTTTTACTTTCTCAGATCGTCAATTAAGCACTTGTTTCCGCGCGAAAGCTGGAATAACTCAAAACAATCCATTTGATTCTCATACACTGAAGGAAATTCTTACAAATAATGAAAAAAATAAAATAAATTTTTGAAATAAAAGAATAAGGCCCGAAATTGTGAAGTGTTAACCAAGTTAAACAACAAATTGTTGCATCATAATGTGTTCATTTCATTTTTAAGATTTTTGGGCTTCTAACTTTGAGATGTCTGATCAAAGAGGAAATGCTGGGATCGGAAAGCTGAAATAGCATTTCAATTGATCGCTATTTCTGCTTTACATCCATGACACTTCTGCAACTTTAGCGTTCTCCTTGCTTTTTTCTAGGGTATGGCACCGACCCTTCGAGGTGAGAAAAGTCGGAGTTTTTCGGGCTCAGCTAGGCGGAGTCGAAGTCCGGGTCAGGGTGGACCAAATCGGTCAGGGTTGGGGTTCAGATTTTTCATTTTTGCCTTAGGTCATACAGTCAATACCATGTTTATTTTTGTAAAAATTGTTGCACCATCATGATGAAATATTTATTTGTAATTTGCCTTAATCACTGTAAATTCGACAAACTTTCATTAAATATTTATTATTAAAATCAGACATTATTTCCTACACTTCCTCTTTTTGTTTATCCCATCGATTTCGATTTCCTTCCTGTCACCTGGCCAATTCCACAGAATTTTCGTCAATCAAATCAAAATTTTCATGTGAATTTTGTTTTCAGGTCTCTCTCATTGGATAATAAATAGGGAAAAAACATTCATTTTTTTATAATTAATTTTATTTTTTAATAAAATTTTTTTCTTTATTTTATTTCCAGGACAAATAATAAATGTTTGCCACCAAGTCGCTTATCATTTTTGGTGTGGTGTTTTTGAATTGTGTCGTGGCGGTGGCACCCAATGACCAAAAGGAGGGTAATTAGTCAAATATAATTAGAGCTCGACAAGGCCTGGAGACATGGACCTGGGTTTTAACCAGGGTCTAGGAAAAACACAGGCTTTGGCTTTGCTTTTTTGAATTTGTAATAAAAAAAAATCAATCAAAGATTTAGAAAATTACGTTAATTGTGTTTTGGAATATCTCCCTTTTTCTAATTACGATAATAATACGTTTTAATCCATTTCATTTTTATAATTTGAACTAAATCATTGGTATTTTTATAAATTCTAAATGTTGTCCAGAAAGTATAGGTTTTTATGCCATCTCTAGGTCTTGATCTGACTTTCATATTTTATCGGGACCTTGATTTTCTGATCAACCCAGGCATACCCAGCCCAGAAAAAAACCAGGCCTGGACTCAGGTCTGGGTCGAGCTCTAAATATAAAAAAATAATCATTTAATTTTCAGACAATGAAGAAATTGACATCCAAGCAATAGCTAATGATGCAAAAGATTTTGCCCAAATTATTTCACTTACTGTTTTGCCAAATGTGCACAACGGAAGGTGATTTTAATTGGGACCGTTTTGCAGCATTTTGCTGATTATTTGTCTAGCCGTTTATGGCCTAAAACACCAAAAATTCATTTATAATTATTTATTTGGTTCTTTTTAAAAATTGCTCACAATCAGTATTATTCTTCAATTTTTGTACTTTTTTACCATTTGGGTTTATTTAATTCGGGTTTTTAATTATTAACAAAATAAATAATAAATACAAAATCAACATAATCAATTTTTGTTGGATTTGTTTAAGAAAAAATAAAATGAAATTTAGGAGTGATGTTGCCGAAATTACGCCATTTTCACTCTTCCCAACTCCGTTTCCGCGAAATTTGTTCCGATTAGCAGAAAAAGTGCAAAAGGTCATTAAGCAAAATAATTTATTTATTTATTTATTTGGTAATTAATTGATATTTAAATAATTGTTTTCCTCATTTGTTTAGGCTTTCAATTTGCTTTACTTTCGCATTTCAAATGATTTTGACTTTTTGTCGGAAACATTCGAACCTGTCGCGAAAACAAACGAAAATGTGCGACGAATGCTTAACATTCTGAAACAGGTCCATGACGAAGGCATCAAAAAAACGAAAACGGTGGTTTTGGCACGATCGGTGGGAGTTTTGTCAAAAATATTTAATTTAATTTTAATTTATTTTTTATTTTTTGAATATCGATTTAAATATATTTTTCTTAAGGATTATATGTGCCATGTGATAACAGACAAAGAAACAAATGAACAGAAGTACGAGCTAAAACAGGTAAATGATGGGCTAACTAAAAATTAGTTAAAAAAAATAATAAAATTTATTTTTTATTTTTCAGATTGAAATGAATGCCGGCCAAATTGGTGGGCTTTCCGTTTCGAGTCGAATCACAGAAATGCATCGGCGGACATTGTGGAGGGCGGGCATTGACGCGACAAAGGACCAAGTGCCGGACAATGAGGCGGGCCTTGGTGCGGCAGAAGTGTTGTACAAAGCGTGGTGGGAGAAAATTTTCTTTCATTAATTTAGTTTTGAGTTTTAATATTCGATTTATAATTTAGGAAAGCTTTCGGCGACCCAAATGCCATTATTTTATTTGTTGCGAGCCGAACAAGCAAAAACCGTTATGGCCAGCGTCACATTGAGTACGACATTACGAATTTGGCAGAAGCAGAAGGAGAAGCACTACAAATTGTCCGCTTGTCTTTGCCCGGATGCGCCAAAATGTACAAAGATGGAAAGTAAAATGCCAATTAACGGTTTTTAATTAAATATTTAATTTTTCTTTTCGATTGACTCTTAACGCCGACGACCATTCTTTGCAATTGGAGGGACTGACAGTGGGAGTTGTTTACAAATTGAATGAGCCTCCGAAATACAGTGAACATGATTGGGAAACTCTTCTGTTGTTCGAACGTTCAACAACAATTGTATGCATTTGAAAAATAAATATTTATATTATTTTAATTTTATTTTTAATTAACCATTAAATAACAAAGCAAATGAAATTAATTAATTTCCATATATATTAAATGGGCATGGAATTTGGAAGAAATGCCAAAAAATCAGTATACATTCTCCTCTGATAATTCCACTCTTTTTAGATATCTCCAACAATTGCTCTTGATTTAGCCACACAAAAGAAAGTGCAACAGGTGGCAGACAAAACAATCTTAAGATTATTTAAAAAATAAATATTTCCAAAGATTTTGGCGAAGCCCGGCATGGTGGAGCATTATTTGGAGGACCAATTGGAAATTGTGCCGTTGGTAAGAAGCACTTTCGCGGGCCTGTGGAGTTTGACTGACAAAGACGAAGAGACGCAAAAAGCCATAAACGTATAAGACAAATGGAAATAATAATTTAATTTGAATAAATAAAAATTTAGCAAATTATTTTTTTATTTGATAGGATGCCATTGCTCACCCCGAAAACTATGTGATAAAGCCGAACCTGGAGGGCGGTGGCCACAACTTCTTCGACGAAAAACTCCGGGAGAAACTGCAGGAATTTACCGACGAAGAACGGGAGGCACACATTTTGATGCAAAAACTCAGCGCAATGCGCGTAAAGGCGAGGAAAAAATAAATAAAAAATGAATTTAATTCATTTTAGAAATTTATTATTTTTTAGAATTTTATGATGCGAGGTCATAAGAAGCCCCAGTTCGGTGAAATGACCACGGAATTGGGCATTTTTGGCTTTTTGTTGGGCGACAGAAGTGACGGCAAAGTGTTGCACAATGTCCAAAGAGGGCACTTTATGCGCACAAAGTTGGCAGAGGTTAATGAGGGAGGCGTTTCTCATGGCACCGGCGTGTTCGACTCGGCATTTCTTGTGCCGTGACAGCACAAATTGTGTTGATGCATTAGGACAATACAAACATTGATAAATAAACATGAAGGGAAGGGCTCCATATCAAATCGACAACAATTATTTGGTCCTAACATTTTGCACGCATTTTCGGTTTGAACTTTAATTTTTTAAAATTTAAATATTTTAGCAATAAATTTTCATTTTTTAAAATTGGACCCAAATAATTGTTCATTTTAAATTAAATTATTAATTCTTCGTCACTATTGTAATTTATCGTTTTTAATAAATTCCTGCCTTTGCGAAATTATGAGTGCTTTTTATCTTTCGCTAATTCTTTGTCTTTTAGTTTATGCATTTATTTTGCATCCTTTGAATTTTATCTGCTAAAAGTAAAATTTAAAATGGTACAAAATTGTCCACATTAATCTTCGAATCTATCTTTCACTAAATGATGATGCCTTTCGCTTCCTCTCTCTCTTTCTCTCAGAGTGGCGCATTAATTGACTTAATTAGCGACAATTAGTTGTCCCCATTTGTCTCAATTTTCCCCTTTGACTAATGGCCCACCTATTGGTGTCACTTTGGCCAAGTTTCGCTGGATTCGCTGCTGTTTGTTGGTCACTATCGTTCTGTTGCTGTTGTTGTTCACAGTAAGCGGCTGCTGTTGCACAAATGCGCTGCCGATCAAAGGAAATCGCTCCAAAAATGGGCCAAAAGTGCGCAAATACGCCTTTCGATATTCGCCACTTAACCGGCAAATATTTTTATTCATTTATGAAAACATTGCTTCTTTGCTTTGGGTGTTCACCTGAAAATGATCAACAACGGCGCATTGCTCGCGTAAGCCAATGCCAAAAGGCAAGACAATGCCATCGACGTATAGGCCTAAAATGGAGAATTCAAAATGCCAAATATTGAAAAATGCCATTTTCAAAAATTCACTTTGGTAATTTCTGAAGTTTTTATGACCATCAAATTGAACAACACATTTACAAAATTGTTCATGGTGAAGCCGGCCACCACCACAACCATAATGGCCATCATAGAGCGGAGAAGGCGCCGTGTGATTTGGGAACTCACTAAACGAACGGAGGGAAGTTAAATTGGCAATTAAAATTTAAATAGGTAAATTATAGCCAATTAATTTATTAGTTGGCAAATTAATTATTGCCTGAATTGTCCTTCTTGTATGTGACCACAACCGCCAAGAAAATGTAAAGCAAAAATATCAGTGCACTGAGTGCCGCATTGACGAGAAGCAAAGGCAACGACATTGGGCCAACGTAATTGTCGTCGTGGGTTAAGCACAGTGTGACGCTAATCGCCAATTTAATTAGCATCAAATATGGGATTTTTAATTAATTGCTCACTGTTGCGGGTATTCAATGGCCATTAAAATGACCGTGATGACAATGAAACCCGCGTGAAGTGACGAGCCGAAAATGATCAGAAAAGAGTAGAACGACTGGTGACGATGTCTAAAATAAAATTGAAAAGAGTGATTAATAAATTAATAATAATTATATAATAATAAAATAATATACAATTAAAATGTTACAAAAATGATTTGGCGGACAGCGCAATGACTAATCGATCAAAACCAATCCAAAAAAGCAAACTCAAGCCAAAATTTCGGCAGAACAAAGGAATGACTTGGACGACAACGCAGGGGCCTGAAAATGTTTGAAAAATGGAAATTGTTTTTTTTTTTTTAATTTTTTGGCACCTTCAAACATAAAAGGTTGGCCAAGAAGGACAAAAGCCCAACCAATTGACAACGAAAGGCCAAAAAGACCGGAAAAGAAGGCATTGGCCGCGATCAAACGATTGCACGACTGACGAAGTGTCCTTTAAAAGGGGGGCAAAGAAATGAAAAATGGGAAAATTAAATGGAAAATATAATAATTATTGCCAAATTAAGTTAAAAAGCTGACTTTGTCTTCCAAGTGACATAAACGAGCGAAAAGTTGAACAGAAAGCCAAGCAAACCGATGGACCAGCGAATTCCAATGACCAAAATGAAGCCAAATGGCAATTGGTTGTGGAAGAAAACGTTGTAAAACTGTAAAAATCGTGGCAATATTATTTTATATGAGGTAATTAAAAATAAATTAAAATTTAAATACAAATTTTTGAAGAAAAGGAAAAAATTATAAATCAAAAAAGTGTTTTTCAAGTAATTAAATTACCTGCATTAGAAGTGCAATTAACAAAATAAAGACAATTATTGAATTTTCTAAATTAATTTTTAAATTTGAGATGGTCATTTTTAAATGTAATTTTTACGATTTCTAATGATCTTTTTGCCTATTATTGCTAGGTGCTAGGTGGTTTCATAAAATCCGCCAAATGGTCGTTTCATAAATTCGCCAGGGCGTTTTATAAATCCGCCAACATTGGGCGTTTATTTTATGAAACGCCCACGTTTGCAGTTTTTATGAAACGACCGAGCAGCAGGTTAATTGTCACGCCAATTACCGAATTAATGTGCCAAAGATCTCTGTACAATGAATAAAAGGGATTATTATTATTATGCCATTGTTTCTTTTAGTTTTTGTGGGCTTTTTTAGTTAAAAAAAAGTTGTCAATTACTCATATCAAAACATAGCAGAAAAGAGTTAGGAAAAAACAAATCAAAAAAAAAGTAAAATATTAATTGCTAATTAAAAACGGAATATTCGGATTCAGAGAGATCCCTGACCCTTGGCCGGGAGAATCCATGTGGGAATATTTTGGTGAATTACAACATAAAATAACGCTTATACATATATGTCTGATTAAAGGGCTCCCGGAAAATGAATCAGTAATAAGTATTTCTAAAATAAAGTTGTGTATCATTATTATTTTGAATTACCAAAGGACAAAATTGTATAAAAACATCATACTGAATTTTCGATTGTTTTTTAAAGGCAAAAAAAAAAATTGAAATTACCCAAACCCCAAAAAATAAATATTCTGTAAATTACAAACCCACGCTTATGATTTCAGGTAATAATACTACCGTGTTTTGTTTTTTCAAGAAATCCTGACTTACTTACGCATTTTCCGGTAACGGACGAAAGCAGTAAAAAATTGTAATAAAAAATTTTAATGGAGCAAAAATTAAAAGAATGGCATTGCCATTAACACATAAAGTGGCACCATTTAGTCACATGACTGAATACATTAAAAATTTTAACAATGAATCTAAAAATGGGGCAATTAAAGAACACAAAATTTAAAGAAAAGGAGAAAGATGTACGAAAAAATATATTTGACTTGTCCAATTAGTGTAAGCACAAATTTTTACCAAATTATAAAATGTTAAGAAAAAGAAAAGAGCGCAGTAAAAGCGAAATAGAAAGAGGAAAAGAAAAAAAACAAAAACGAAAGAATACATACATTTCTTTGTTTCTCTGTCTCCTTTTTCAACCCATGGGAAAATTGACTGAATATTTTCTTTCTTATATATAAATTTTTTTGTTTTGCTGGTGTTCGTGAGTCCAGTGAATCGTTCGGTGCGATTCGTTGCGGAGAGCGAAGTGCGACAGTTTGTGGAGGGACGGACAAAGGGCAACAACAGCAGCAACAACAACAACAAAAACAATAAAAAAATTCGCCTGGAGGAGCAATTAGTTCTAATTGAGGAGGGACGCGGGCGGTTAAAAATACGCGTCGAATGGTCGGCATTTTGACTGACCATCGGATGGAGCGGGAACACTTTGTCCGTTCCGATGATACGGACATTTGTCGTTCCTTTGGTCGATGAAGCGGCTGGGCTCCCACTTTTTTTAAAAATTGTGACTCACATTCATTATTTTTATATATTTATTTTTGTTATTTTTAAGGCAAAATGCTATCGTAATATTTTCTATAAATCAAATCAGTGATTAAGTAAAGAATTGTGGGTGCAAAAGCAAAGAAAATTCTAAAGCTTATGTTAATTTTTATCCAATAAATCCAATTAGCTAATGCAATTCTCCAAACAATTCTGGCTTTAAAAAATAATTTAAATATTTTTGGATCATTTTGACCAAATTCACTTTCGCTTGCACCACCAAACTTTCACCAATTCACTTCAAGCATTTGATTTATTTATACATTCTATATAAAAATTAGCATTGTCTTTTTTAAGATAAATTTGAAAACGTTTTTGCCTACCGACGGTGCCTGTTGGCACTACCGTAAATTTTTTTTTGGTTTTTTCCCATTTTTTAACGGATTTGCACCAAAAAGGAATTTTTGTGTTAATTCAAAATTTAAAAGGGCGTAAAAAGGAGGCTGTCTGAAAAAGGACGATCATTAAAAAGACCATTTAATTATAAATATTTATAAAAAGTAGTGTTGGTCGAGAGCGAAAATCCCGAGAATTGAATTCGAGACCCAAAAAGCCCGGGATTTTCTCTAGGCGAAAAGTTTTTCAAAAATTTTGCTTGTATAAAAATGCTTAAAATAAATTTTGAATTTTTTTCTCTTATATTTGCCTTTTTCAAATTTTGATTCAATAAACTCAATCTTTAATTTTAACAAAAATAATTTATTGCCTTTATTTTGAAATATTATTTGGAACTTAAAATTTCATAAATTTTTCAACAGGAAGATTCCAATGATCACTTTGTTTTTCGCTCATCAGAAAATGTTTGGCATCATTTTGACGCTGCAATTCACTCGACTCAGCCAAACATTGCCCGAAATGCCATTCACCGGCACAGTCACTGTGTGCAACCACCGCTGCCATACTTTCCATGGGCGCGGCAATGCCGGACTCTGTTGGTTGTCATAATCGATCACCGAAAGTGGAAATTGAGCGAAGAACTCGTCATGGTCGTTGTTGACCAGTGCCGACCAATGATCGGCACTGGTGTGGATGAAAAGGTTCGGCACTTTGCTCTTTAACAGCTTGACAAAATTGAGCAGCTTTCCCGTGAATAGGACCTTGTCTGCACCTTCATTCTTATCTGAACAACAGAATTAAATAACAAAATAATTAACAGTGTATACTACTAATGAGCTTCTAATTTGAATTAGCAACTTTCGATCACAATTTCTTGGAATTATATGCTAATTAGGTAAACCCGCTTCCCTTCCTCATTTATTTTGAGTTCACTATCCGAGAATAACCAAGTTGGCAATTAATATTTTAAAATATTTAAAATATACCGAAATATTTTTACAAACTCACATATTTCAACATTGACCACAGCAAAGTCTTTGTGCACATTGAATCCCGCCCTTATGCTTGTGTTTAGAAAATGCTGCACCTGCTCCAAGGCACCGGCACTTCCCGGCTCTCCTCTGAAGTAATGGTAGGCACCGCGATGAGTCATACCAATGGCATTCATTGCCCTTAATTAAGGCAAATTAATCGGTGCACAACAAAATGCTATGCGGATTAGGAAATAAGATACATTGGTGAAACCCACTTAAAATTTTGTTCAAATTTCGGGTCTTGGAACTGTTTGTCTTCGGTTGCCTTCGCATCGGCCAACACTTTTTGTTCCTTTCCCCACAAATTTGGGTTCTCTCCCAACACCCGTGGCCAGTCGATTTCGCCATTCTGAGCCCAAGCAGTGATCATGTTGAGAAGACAATCTTTGGCATTCGTTAATTACCTATATTATAAATCCTATTCCAAATGCTTACTATTTTTATCCAGACAATGTTTGCATTGTCCACATTCATTTTCAATTACGGCGCTAATTTGGTGCAGAATAAACGCAATTAAAAGGGCAGCAATAATTGCGGGTTTCATGTTCGCGTTGTGTTATTTATCTACCTTTTGATTTTGAAAACTCATTAAATTTGTTAAATTTTAACATTAAATTTGGGTTTTGCTTTCTGCGGTCCAATTTTTCATTGTTTTATCTTTTTTTTAAATTTTTTTTAATGACCGCATTAGTATTTATAGGATGGATTAATTTAAAAATAGGTATTAAGGATATTAAAAGAACTTTGATGGTAAAAGAAGGAAATTTTAAATTTTCAACTATTATTCAGCATTGAGTGGAAGAGAAAAAGGCAAATTTTTTGAAACATTAAAATGTCTGCTGAATTGGAAATGCTTTGGCTATAGGCTGACGCGCGTATCGAAGAAAAACGCCATTTCGCCATCCTTTTTTCAATTTCTGATGACTCACGAACGCGTCAGGGCCAGTCAGATGAGGACAAATCAGCTGATGGACAGACAACTCAGCTTTACGACAATTTACAAAATAATTATAAAATTGATTAATTAAATGAAATAAAAGAAAACAAAATAAAGTAAAAATATTTAATAAATTTAGTAAGGAATAAACTATCAAATTTTAATTTAACTGTTAATTTCTGAAAGTTTAAAAGTATTTTTAAATAAAATATTATTAAAAAAATAATTTTTAAAAATTACAATGAGCCAATTTGTCATCAGCCGAATTGTCCCATCAGCTGAGTTATCTTCGGCTGAGTTGTTCTCAGCTTACTAGTCCAGAAGCCACTCACTAATATTCATTATCAAAGAAATTTGTTTTGTTTTTTATGCTATAAATTATTTTTTATTTTATAAAATTTCAGAAATTTTCTAGTGGAAAAGTTCTGTGATGCCATAATTAAGGAAGCGGAGTGTTGGGACAAAAAACAATTCGTTTAAATTTTCTTTAATCAAGCTCCATTGAATATAACAATTGAGCTCGGTACCATCCCTTAAAACTGCAGCAAAATTTCGGAAAAAATACAAAAGCGGATTAATGCGAAAATGTGGCGTTCCGTTAGCGTATAACCCACCAGTCAGACGGGAGATGAAGGGGAACGAAGAAATTACAATTAATTAAACACCGCTAATAATCATGCTCGCGTTCGTGCCCTAATTATCCTAGCCAATAACAAGTTACAAGTAAGTAGATTAAAAAAAGCATAAAAAATGCGTTACTTAATTGGAACTAAAAAAATAGTGGAGCGAGAAGAAATGACGAGAAGAAATGATAAATGAGTGAAGCAAATTTGGAAATATTACATAGTGAGCAAGTTAATTAATCGCATTAATATCATACAAAATTATCATCAATTCGATTTGAACAGAAAATGCGACTGAAAAAATTTTAAATGCTTTTTTAAACAATTTTACGATTTTTGTAATTTATTTAATTCAAAATTAAAAAAAGAATTCGGCTTCGGTTGTAAAGACAGGCGAAACTTTGAAATGTTGACGAAGCTTAGAATCAAACAATTTCTATTCCTAGTGAACATCCAAACACTTCAAAAAACCAATCCTTTGCACTTAAAATAACGCCAAATAAAACCAAATTTTATTGAAAAATACCACAACTTTTGTGTTGTTATGTAAAAAGCCAAACAAACAGTGAACATGAACTGAAATATATTCTAAGTAAACGTATAAACCATTAATATTCGCGGGGGGAAATTTGAGCACCAAATTAAGGACTTAAAAAAAGAAAAAAATTTTTAAATGTGTAAAAAATTAAACCGTTTAATTTAAAGCACAGCAAATTTTAATCGAGTTTGGGATCTTAATCTTTTTTTTAACGAATCGTCCACTCAATTAACCATCTTATTTTGTAGGAATCAAATTGTTGTCCTTTCTCCTCCGACAATATTTGTGGTCTTCGAATTGTACAATATTTCAGTCTGTAGTGTGGTCCAACAATCCCAGCCCTTCCACGTGATTCCAAAGTCATTTTTCTATTTGATTTAAGAAGATATTGAATTTTAAATGTTGCCTTTTGACAGCTGCATAAAATTTGAGTCATGTGTAAATAAAATTATTCCACTAAATTTGAAGCAAATTTAAAGAAATAATTTTATGGGACTAAAATAGAAGTGAATCTTTCTAAATGCATATAATTAATGAATTAATCATTGGTTATTAAAGCTAAACAAACGTGGAAAAATCTTTCTAAAATTTTTTTTCTCTTCAATTTTTTCTTTAAAAGGCATTTGCTTACAATTATTTTAATTTGCATTCTTTCATTCGTTTCCAACCAAAAATTCCCATTCCGAGCCATGCGTGCTTTCTCTTCGCCATCCTGGCCCATTTCATGCCCAATTTTTCTGCTGCTCATGGTCCCGCTGTCAGTAAATGCTTTCTTCGGATGGGGTGGTTGTGAGGACGAAACGCAAATCGGAGTTGCACAAATTATTGGGCAAAAACAACAACAAAAACAGCAACAAGAAAATCAAGAAAAACAAAATCAAGAAAAACAGCAAAAAGAAAACGAAGAAAAACAGCAAAAAGAGCAACAACAACAAGAGCATAAAGAAAACGAAGAAAAACAGCAAAAAGAAAACGAAGAAAAACAGCAAAAAGAAAACGAAGAAAAACAGCAAAAAGAAAACGAAGAAAAACAGCAAAAAGAAAACGTTGAAAAACAGCAAAAAGAGCAACAGGAAAAAGAGCAAAAAGAAAACCAACAAAAAGACCAAAAAGAGCAACAAGAAAACCAACAAAAAGAAAACCAAGAAAAACAGCAAAAAGAAAACGAAGAAAAACAGCAACAACAACAAGAGCATAAAGACACACAATATTCGGGCAACAGTGATAGCCAACAACAGAACAACGACAACAACTTCAAGCAGTACGAGCAGTACATCAAATCTCTCTTTATTGCACTTAACGAAACAAAGGTGCAAACGGAGACACGACAAGCGCGGGCTCATATCACGGCATGTGTGCATGCGATCAGCGTATTGTTATGGCAGGGATACGATCAGTTGGTGCAAAACAACGGCACCAGCTGCAGAACGAACGGCGGCATTGGCGATAGTTGTGGTGAACAGGCAAAAGATGGTTCTTCGTCATGCACGGTAAATCAAAAATTTGAATCAGCGCAAACATTTTCATGACAAAAAATATCTGTCAAAAAGTACCATTGGCACTTTTGCCGAAAATCATGCAAATAGGGAAAGGGTCTAATGGAGCCCATTTAATATTTTTCAATTGATAACGTAATTACAAGTCTCAAACTGAATTTAGAAACAGGAGCTGGATGATGTGGCATTGCAACTCAGTCAGAATCAATTCGGCCAACAGCTGGACCAAACCGTCGACGGAAACGGTGCCAATGGCATTTCCGGGGGTTGTGTCAGTGCTGACCAAGTGCCGACCACCGCGCAGATTATCGCAATGATAAACCAGTACTCCTACACATACAATCTGATCAACGGACAATCCAGCGGCGTGACCATCAGCGATTCGTCATCGAATGCCGAAATCACCAGCGCAATTGGCACAATCATGCGCCAGACCACTCAGCTGCAGCAACAGCTGCAGAGCAACTCGAAGAAATGAAAAACAAAGTGCGCGGTTTTCGGTATTTTTCGACCATAGAAAACGTCTCTTCTTAAGCCTACCTCTTTTCATATTATTTTTTCCGGTCCATTCACTTCATTTTTGTTCATTTCCCTCCCCATTGACTCGTTTTACACATTGCTTTATATATTTGTCAATTTTTGCTCATAAATTTTTCTTTTATAATTATTAGTGAAGCTTGAGAGTCTCGACTCGAGAAAAGTCTCGAGTTTTTTGGCTCGGTCTCGATTTTCCTTTTCGGAACCGAGATTTTTTTTACACCCAATAATGATTGGCTTTTGACATTCTTTTCTGATTTTTTTATGGTTATATGCGTTTGTCTATTGCAAATTATTAGGTTACACATTAAATTTAAAACTTTTTAGAGAATTATTTTCCCATTTATATTTCCCCTGACTTTGGGGAGCCTGAAACGCACGAAAAACATGTTTTAGCTTGGTTTGAAGCTTCTAGGATGGATTTCTGTATCCATATTTTCCATATTTTTGTATATTTCGCGTCAAATTTTGGCATTATGACCATATTTTATTTCCATATTTTGGCATTTTTGACCTAAGGACCGGAAAAATTCCCGAAAAATCATTTTTTAGCTAATTTTCTCGAGCATATTGAATTATATTTAAATTTTCTTAAAAATTCGTAAATTTATGCCAGAATGAGCAAAAAAGCGAAAATTTAGCTTTTCAAGTTGTTTTTTTTTGCTAAAAATCTAGTAAATTTTAGCTTTATCATTGTTTTTTTTTTCTAAAAATGGAATTTTAATATCTAATTTAGGTAGCCATTTTTGAAAGTTTTACTTTATATTTAGGGAATTTAAAGAAATTTTGAGAAATATACCCTCAATTTGGAAAAATTTATGTTCATATTTTTGCCATTTTATGTCCATATTTCGCTGTTTTTCGTACATATTTTATGGTCATATTTCGCGATTTTATATCCACATTTTTGGAAGTCCTAGTAATAAGATTTTTAGGTTTTGGAATAGTGACTTTATTCTTAATTTTCAGTCTATTGACAATTTATTAAAGCATTTTAAATTCTTTTGTCAAAATAAAATTAAAACGTAACCAGCTTTGTTTTTATTTTTAACATTTTAGCCTCAATGAATTCAAGTTCCATCCAAATGATTAATAATCGCAAATTCATGCATTATTCTGTAAAACAACCCCGGTTCTGAAAATACAAAAGAACAACCATTCTGAAAAACCAGAACAACAACCATTCTGAAAACACAAAACAACAAACACTCTGAAAAAAAACAACAAACATTCTGGAACAAAAATCCTTCAGAATCACAAATATTCTGAAAATACAAAAGAAATACACAAACAAGCCCCCCCATTGCGAAAATACAAAAGAACATCCATTCTGAAAACACAAAAACAATAAACGTTCTGAAAACACAAAACAACAAACATTCTGAAAACACAAAACAACAAATATTCTGAAACACAAAACAACAGGCTTCTTTCTGAAAACGCAAAACAACAAACATTCTGAAAATACAAAAGAACAACCATTCTGAAAATACAAACAACCCCCATTGCGAAAATACAAAAGAACATCCATTCTGAAAACACAAAACAACAACCATTTTGAAAACACAAAACAACAAACATTCTGAAAACAAAAACAACAAACATTCTGAAAACACAAAACAACAACATTCTGAAAACACAAGACGACAACCACTTTGAAAACACAAAAACAAACATTCTGAAAACATAAAACAACAAGCTTCTTTCTGAAAACACAAAACAACAATGATTCTGAAAACACAAAACAACAACATTCTGAAAACACAAGACGACAACCACTTTGAAAACACAAAAACAAACATTCTGAAAACATAAAACAACAAGCTTCTTTCTGAAAACACAAAACACAATGATTCTGAAAATACGAAACAACAAACATTCTGAAAACACAAACAACAACCACCATGGAAACCCAGAAATAATCTTTTTTTGATTTGACCAGCGATTTCCTTATTTTTATAATTTTTCGAGAGGACCCCTGACAAATGAGTAAAGGATATAAATAATGTATAGGGATTGTTTTTTATGTAAATACATATTTTTTCCTGGATTCTCCATAACCTAATTAGTAGGAAAAACATTTCTTTTTTGTGTTTGCGAACAAAAATCGGGACTTTTTTTTTTACATATTTTGGGTTTTTATGCATATTTTGCCATTTTTTGTAATATTTTCAGTTTTTTGCATATTTTGCCATTTTTTGTACATATTTTCATTTTTTTTTTGTTACATATTTTGCCATTTTTCGTCAAATATTTTCAGATTGAATATCCTTAAGAAAAAAATTTGATTATGCCTAAAATTATTTCCAAATCTGAATTGATGCGCGAATGGGCAACAGGTGCTTTAGTGGCGAAAATCTTGAGAAATTTTTGATTTGCAATTGCAAAAACAACATATAAAATTTATGAGGAATAAATTTTTTTTTATTGAATTTGCACCCCTAAGTTTCAAGTTTTTTTGTGCATATTTGGTGCATATTTAGCGATTTTTGTGCATATTTGGTGCATATTTCACAACTTTATTTGCATATTTATGCGCATATTTTGGCTACTTTTCGTGCATATTTTTTGCAGCCCTGCATATTACATATGTACGGTAATAGTGGAGAATCTGGGCTCCACCAAAAAATTTTTTTTTTCTGCTATAAAAAGATCAACCCGGGGGTTTACGTGGCTTCTGATCACTAATCTGATATCAGATTTGCAAAAAACATTGATTTTATCATTGATTTTGAAAATCAAAGATTTTCGAAATTTTGATCAATAATGATCAAATACGACGTAAACATTGAGATAATCATAGAACAAACACACAAAAAATAAAACAATCAAAATTTATTACCCAGTCAATGCTCAATTTATGAAAATATGACCATATTGATCAAAATTTCGAAAATCTTTGATTTTCAAATCAATGATAAAATCAATGATTTTTGCAAATCTGATATCAGATTCGTGATCAGAAGCCACGTAAACCCCCGGGTTGATCTTTTTATAGCAAAAAAAAATTTTTTTGGTGGAGCCCAGATTCTCCACTATTACCATATGTACATATTTTTATACATCTTTTGGACTTTTCTACATATTTCGCAATTTTTCGTACATATTTTCATTAAAAAAATTAAGTACTTGATGAGAAATCCTAGACAAAAATCAATGATTTTGCTAAAATCCGAGCTCAGATTCGTGATCAGCGCAATTTTCAACCCTAGAAAAAAGGCTTCTTAAATTTTTATATTTATTTTACGCAGAAACCACAAAACTGCACCATTGCCGGCAAAAAATTTATGATCATTAGGCAGGCAAATACAATATGTACAACACAATACATAATTATAATTACAACGCTTTGGAATGCAAAATCAAACGATATGTACAGATAATATACAATTAAGACCTATATACATAGCAATACGCCACCGGAATATGATCGATTTTCATTCTACGCGTCAGCAGCGAAATCCTTGGACTTCCACGCGTTCAAAACATCCCGAATCAACTGAAGAACAGCATCCGTTTCCCCGGCCACTTCGTTTGCACCAATTTCAGCCATCGCTTCGTCGAGTGCCTAAAAATTTGCAAATGAATTCCAAAAAACAAGAAAGTCAAAAAGAATGATGACTTTCTGCGCAAGCTGACGAGCTTCCTGCGGCAATTTTAAGATTTCAAAGTGGAACAGAGCGAAGTTGTGCGCCAGGCCCAGGCGAGTCGGATTGGACGGTTTCATCTCCTTGGTGGCGATTTCAAGTCCATCTTGGTAGGCATGTTTTGAGAGGTCCATGACAGCTAAAAAAAAGAGCGAATTTGTGGGAGAAAAGAGAGCAAAAAAGCCATTACCAGGGCGCTCCTCCCCCGGCGCCACTTCGATCATGTAGCGGTAGTAATCGCCCTTCATCTTCAAGTAGAAAGCCTTGGCCTCAGCGTCGCTCGCCTTCGGAAGAAGCATTTCATTGATGGCTCCCTAAACGGGGATAAATGGGAAAATGATCAAAATCCAAGGGAAAAAAAACAAAAAACTGACCAAAATGTCGTGGCAAATGCTGAGCAGTTCTGACTCCATCTTCGTCCGGTACTCTTCCGCCACCTGTAAAAAGGGGAAACATCAAAAAGGAACACGCTGCTGACACTTGTGCCCAAACTCCACCTGTATTTGCTGGTCCGTAAGGTCCAAAGAGACGCGTTGTTCCGCGTAACAGAGCGAACGCCACGACGCACGACGCGCAGTAATCGCACCTTTGTAGGCGGTGCCGAGCAACTCGCGCTCCTCGCTGTTCAAATTGGCGTCCACTTGGATCATCTGAAAATAAAAAATGAAAACAAATCAAATGCAATGCGTTCAATCCTCTCGACCACACCTTCTGCATTGCCTCGGTCATGTCATCGTAGCGTCGTGCCCTCTCACACACTCTGGCAAAGAACATAAGGTCCTCTTTGGAATCGGTGACCATTGCGCAATTCGAAGAAGCCAAATATTAGCTGCTTGATTATTCCGTTACCGCTTAAAGAACAGTTTAATTAAATGTAAAGAATTGAAAAAATACAAATATTTGGTTACAAAAAGGAATAAGTCGTGAAATTCGTTTCCCTTTTGGGGCCATTTTTAAATTCGAGGAGAATGAAGACAATTTAGACTAACAGTATCAATAAGATTATTTTATCAATAAATGCTAATTTTGGTACAAAAAAGAGTCGATGGTAGAGTAATACATAATGGTGAATTCAGTTTGTTTTCGAGTTTTAAGCCGGTTTTGAACTAAAAATGCGAAATTCAAGAATTTTAAGTTTCATTTGAAGTTACAGCTTTTTGTTCGAATTGGTCCGGGGTTCAGAATTGCCGAAAGGTTGTCAAATTCGTGATCAGAAATCAAAAAAAGCATTAGAATTTTACGCAACGATTTTTCATGGATAAATGTAAAAAAAGTAAATTGTGTAGTATGGTGTGAATGCAATGAAATTAGACTGAGGTTGATTGAAGAAAACCGCCTCGTTATATATACAATTTTGGGCTTGCTCCACTCGACAACGACGCGCAATTCAAGCGTTTTTCCATATTTGGCGCTTCGAACCGCGGCAATTTGAATCCGCGAAAAGTTGGGATTTTTATTTACATATTTTTTACATATTTTCGGGTTTTTCTACATATTACATATGTACATATTTTTATACATATTTTGGACTTTTCGTACATATTTCGCAATTTTTCATACATATTTCCATTTTTTTTAAACATATTTTGGGGATTTTTGGGAATTTAGAAATTTTTTTTTGAAAAATTAAAAATTTTTTTTTTGAAAATGTATCCCTAAAAAATATTTTTTTTTTTCAAAAAATGAGATATCAAAAATAATTTTGAAATACTAATCTGTGATTCTAAGCCTATTTGGTCATTTTATGGCATTTTGTGCATATTTCACTTTTTACAAAGAATTTTTTTCCAAAAAATAATCATTTAAAAAAAAAAAAATTTTATTTACATATTTTAGTACATATTTTGGGTTTTTTGTACATATTTCTTACATATTTTAGCATTTTTTATACATATTTTATTTACATATTTCGCGATTTTTCTTACATAAAAAAACAATAATCCCTAATAATGTATAAAACGACAAAATAGGCAGTAAAGCCCTCCCTTTTTTTTGGGGGGGGGGGGTCCAAAATAAAACCCCCGGCGGGGCTCGATTTCAGAAATACGGTATTCCATATATTTAAATTAGAGTTGTACGGGACCGAGACCTGGTACTGAAAAAAGCGTACAACTGAGTACCTAAGCCCGGTTTTGACCAGTTTGAGCGGGACCGGGAAAAGTCCCAGTTTTTCAACCCGAAAAGTCCCGGTTTTTCAACCCGAAAAGTCCCGGTTTTTCAACCCGAAAAGTCCCAGTTTTTCAACCCGAAAAGTCCCGGTTTTTCAACCCGAAAAGTCCCAGTTTTTCAACCCGAAAAGTCCCGGTTTTTCAACCCGAAAAGTCCCAGTTTTTCAACCCGAAAAGTCCCGGTTTTTCAACCCGAAAAGTCCCAGTTTTTCAACCCGAAAAGTCCCGGTTTTTCAACCCGAAAAGTCCCGGTTTTTCAACCCGAAAAGTCCCAGTTTTTCAACCCGAAAAGTTCCGATTTTTCAACCCGAAAAGTCCCAGTTTTTCAACCCGAAAAGTCCCGGTTTTTCAACCCGAAAAGTCCCAGTTTTTCAACCCGAAAAGTCCCGGTTTTTCAACCCGAAAAGTCCCAGTTTTTCAACCCGAAAAGTCCCGGTTTTTCAACCCGAAAAGTCCCAGTTTTTCAACCCGAAAAGTCCCGATTTTTCAACCCGAAAAGTCCCAGTTTTTCAACCCGAAAAGTCCCGATTTTTCAACCCGAAAAGTCCCAGTTTTTCAACCCGAAAAGTCCCAGTTTTTCAACCCGAAAAGTCCCAGTTTTTCAACCCGAAAAGTCCCGGTTTTTCAACCCGAAAAGTCCCAGTTTTTCAACCCGAAAAGTCCCGGTTTTTCAACCCGAAAAGTCCCAGTTTTTCAACCCGAAAAGTCCCGGTTTTTCAACCCGAAAAGTCCCAGTTTTTCAACCCGAAAAGTCCCGGTTTTTCAACCCGAAAAGTCCCGGTTTTTCAACCCGAAAAGTCCCAGTTTTTCAACCCGAAAAGTCCCGATTTTTCAACCCGAAAAGTCCCAGTTTTTCAACCCGAAAAGTCCCGATTTTTCAACCCGAAAAGTCCCAGTTTTTCAACCCGAAAAGTCCCGATTTTTCAACCCGAAAAGTCCCAGTTTTTCAACCCGAAAAGTCCCAGTTTTTCAACCCGAAAAGTCCCGGTCCCGGTTTTTCTCAAAATTCCCGGTCCCGTACAACTCTAATTTAAATGGCCAACTAGAGAAGCTTTCACTTTTTTTTTCTTATTTCAAAATTACCTCATTCAATTTTGAAAAATATTCACTTTATGAAAAAACATTTGATTAAATTCAAAAATACGCTGTTTGTATTAAATTGCTAAATTATACTTCAGTCATTAATTCATCGATTGATAATGACTATTTTTAACCGTGGTTGGTCGATTCCTAAAAAGTGCAAATTTGGCGATTCCTAAAAAGTGCAAAAATGGGCGATTTTATAACTTTTAATTCTTTTTAAATGGTCAAAATAAAGGCAGTTCGTCCGATAAGGATCTGATTAGGTGTATTTTCTGAATTTTTTCGGCTCATTTCTTAGGGGTGTATTTTTCTTTTTTATTGCATTTTTGTTAAGGATTTTCAGAAAAAAACGCCAAAAAAGGCATCAAAACGCCAAAAAGGCACGAAAACTAAGACAAAACCCATAAGGACGCTTGAGACAGGGGGTAGGGACGTTTCCAGGATTTCGCCATGGAGAGGGTACCGAGGTTTAATTCCGATTTGTCAACAGGTTTTGCCCAAAAAATGTCTTGATTTTGCGGTTTTGAGCCAATTTTTGTGAATTTTTGGAAAAATACAGAGTTCGAACCGAAATTTTTTGAATTTACAAGGAATGCATGGTTAAATTCTTGAAAATTTCGTATGGGAGTTTTGTAAAAAATTGTAAGGAACTTTATCAAAAATTTAACTTTGAATAGTTACTGGAAAAATTGAATTTTTTTTTTTCCACAAATTTCAAAAAACAAATATACAAATATTAATATCCATCTGACATTAGAGAGAATTGAAGCTAAGATGATTGAAAAGCATGAAACCAAGAAACTAACCAGTAGACTACAGAAGCAGTAACACATTCATTTTAAAAGAAAAATTAAATTAATCTTTTTAAAAATAAATTTTCTTTGCCCCAACTTTGCTCAACGATTTGACCAAGACCCCCCATTTATGCTTAATATAACGAAACTAGTGCGCAAAAAAAATATGCATACATATGCCTCAAAATACGCTCTCTAATAATATTTATTATTTATCCATTTTATTTACTATTTAATAACATACACCTTTTTTTTAATTATAAAAGCATTACATATTCGACAAAAAACTTCCATCCAAATTTTAAACTGGGGTTCGAGCCCCGTGGGCGGGGGTGGCTTTTCGCGGGGGCGGGGGTTGGCGAGGGTCAGAGTCGCGGGGCGGGTGCGGGGGTGAGCAAATGTCTCGCCCCCGGGGACGGGGGCGGGGGTTTGCTTTTAATAAGCTCCAAAAAAACTCACAAAAAAATTAATTTTTTGAAACTATGTGTTTGGCTCCACATTCCTTTAGTCGATGTATCTAGGTTCAATTCCTTTTGGCATAAATTGCACGTACATACATTCTTCGACTGTAAATGTTTTCAAAAAAGCTCCAAACTTTGGAATTTCGGGGTCGGGGTTAAAACCTGTCCCGTCCCCGGGGGCGGGGGCGAACCCTATTTTAAACCATTTTCATCATTTTTCTTCGTCTTTCCATGAAAGAATGCAGGCATAATTAATAAGAAAACGTGATGAGCCGAAGTGACAAAAGTATTGTGGATATGGCGGCGGTGCCAGGGAGAAACACGAACATTTGCCAGATTTATTAACAAACTTTAGAAATGGGAAAATAGTCTCAAAAAGTTTCAAATTTAGAAATATAACTTGCAATACATAATACGCATAACGAAAAACAAAAAATGCTTGCTGTTTAATAATATTTTAAAACAAGCATTGCCAAAAATAAACTAAAATTCAAACCGACGAAATAATTTTACGTTTTTTCAAAAGTCAATCATTATTGGGTGTAAAAAAATTCTCGGTTCCGAAAAGGAAAATCGAGACCGAGCCAAAAAACTCGAGACTTTTCTCGAGTCGAGACTCTCAAGCTTCACTAATAATTATAAAAGAAAAATTTATGAGTAAAAATTGACAAATATATAAAGCAATGTGTAAAACGAGTCAATGGGGAGGGAAATGAACAAAAATGAAGTGAATGGACCGGAAAAAATAATATGAAAAGAGGTAGGCTTAAGAAGAGACGCTTTCTATGGTCGAAAAATACCGAAAACCGCGCACTTTGTTTTTCATTTCTTCGAGTTGCTCTGCAGCTGTTGCTGCAGCTGAGTGGTCTGGCGCATGATTGTGCCAATTGCGCTGGTGATTTCGGCATTCGATGACGAATCGCTGATGGTCACGCCGCTGGATTGTCCGTTGATCAGATTGTATGTGTAGGTGTACTGGTTTATCATTGCGATAATCTGCGCGGTGGTCGGCACTTGGTCAGCACTGACACAACCCCCGGAAATGCCATTGGCACCGTTTCCGTCGATGGTTTGGTCCAGCCGTTGGCCGAATTGATTCTGACTGAGTTGCAATGCCACATCGTCCAGCTCCGGTTTCTAAATTATAACTTAATTACAATTAGAAATTGAAAAATATTTAAATGGGCTCCATTTGACTATTTAAATGGGCTCCATTTGACCTTTTTTCATTAGACCCTTTCCCTATTTGCATGATTTTCGGCAAAAGTGCCAATGGTACTTTTTGACAGATATTTTTTGTCATAAAAATGTTTGCGCTGATTCAAATTTTTGATTTACCGTGCATGATGAAGAACCATCTTTTGCCTGTTCACCACCACTAGTTCCAGTGCCGCCGTTCGTTCTGCAGCTGGTGCCGTTGTTTTGCAGCAACTGATCGTACCCCTGCCACAACAGTACGCTGATCGCGTGCACACATGCCGCGAGACGAGCCCGCGCTTGGCGCTGCTCCGTTTGCCCCTTCGTTTGGTTCAACGCCGTGCGAATGGAATTGAGGTAATTAGCGTATTCTTGGCTCTGTTGTTGTTGATTTTGCTGATCAGCAGCATTGTCTCCATTTTGGTTAGAATTGGAGGAAGATGAATAGTCCGAATTGTGCTGCTCCTCCAAATAATTTGTGCCGCCGCCCCCATTTTGGGACGAGGAATAGTCAAATTGCACCGATGATGACACGGATGAGTAATTGTAATTTGACTTTGATGAAGAAATGGAGCCGGAGTTGGGGCTGATCAACGGGTGCTGTGGAATTGCATTGTTCCCACCCGTGCCATAGCTGCCGGAGTCATAATTATTTGAACTGTCATTCGTGACGTCGCTCGTGTTCATATTAGAAGAGTAGATGATCTCGGAACTCGAACTAATCACCGTCTGTTGGCCATCAGCTGATTGATCAGCACCAGCATCGCCACCAGTGATCATGTCGTCGCCATACGGTATTGTCTCCTCACTGTCACTGTCACTTTCCCCCGGTGGCTGGGACCCATACTGCTGTTGTTGTGCCGAGTTTGAATCGAATGCCGTTCCTGTCCCAGCGCCATTTGACCAACTCCCGCTACCGTAACCACCGCTGGAGTAGCTGCCGTATCCGCCACTACCGTAGCCATTTCCGTATTGCTGCTGCTGTTGCTGTTGTTGTACAGCGGGTTGTTCAGCATTTTCTTGCGTTTCGTCCTCATCCGATTGTGAGACACTGCTGTGCTGGTGGTTCAATGCCAAGTTTATCGAAAGAGAGGTGTCCGACTGTTCCGCGGATTCCGACTTGGAATTGTCGCCCCAACCGAACAAAGCATCGACGGACAGCGAATTTTGGAGGGCCAACAAAGAGAAGAGCAGCAAAATAGGAGGTGAAAATGGCCAGGATAGGGAGGAGAAGGGGGAGAAGGCGAACATGACGGGGAATTGGAGAGAATTTTGTTGGGAAATAAATGAATGGAAAAATTGAATTAACTGTCGACAAATGGCAAAGCTTTGCCTTTTAAGCCAAAACTTGGAGAGAAAAAAGTTTTGAGAGATATTTCCAATCTTTGTTTAGCTTTAATAACCAATGATTAATTAATTCGTGACTTGCTGAAGCGTAATGCATGCGTTTTGACAGTTTCACTTCTATTTCGGTCCATATTCAAATTGATTACATTTTCGCTTCAACTACGTCGAACAAAATTTCAAATGATTTCAAACTTTTATGCAGCTGTCAAAGCTGAAGAAGTTAACTCTATTTTTGGTTCGCTTCACGTTTCAATTTGAATCTGCGACCACTCCATCAATAATTGTTTCCAAATTGGTTAAAATTAATTAATTAATTTTAATAAAATAAGAAAATAACAAATGGTTGTTAATTTTTTTATTTAATTTTTATTTCATATAATCTTTAAAATGACAATTTGGCGGTAATATTTCGGGTTTTCTATCTAAAAATTAAAACCCATTATATAGTTGGAAATAATGGCAAAAAAAGGATAAAGTGGCAAAAAGATGGTATGCAAATTGATAATTTTCTTAATCATAAACTGACGGAGCCAGTAGACACCTCCAGGCCCAAAATCGTATAAATTTTTTTGAGAATTTTACAAAAAAAAAATTATAAAGTTTTTATTTTATTTTATTTTTTTATTAAGAATAAATATTTTTTAATATATTAAATGTTTAATTATAATAATATTATTTTCTTAATTAAATTGATTTTATTGACAATTGGATTTATTGCTACACATATTCTATTGTAACATTCTGATTTCCTTTCCTTCACATCCTCATTTACATTTTTTAACATTTTTATATATAATAATAAAATAAAAAATTCCAAAATTATCCAATGAAAATTTTATTTGTGCCCTTTTTGTATTTTGCCATTTTGACGATTTTTTTCCACCGCTTTTCCGCTGCTAACGAGACAAATGAGCATATTTCAACAGCAGTTGATGCTGATGCAGAAATTGAGAAACCGTCAAAAAAGCACGTCACTTTTGCTGATCCGATCGCAACTGAAATCAAAGGACGTGTGACATTGGCGGAACTGATCGAAAAGGAACGGGACGGGGAAAGCACAGCACTGATCAGCCAAAAGGGACCATCAGCAGCAGATGATGCTGATCAAATGATCAAAAAGAATGAACGGATAAGAGAGAAACAATGGCCAATTAAGGGAAGTGAAATGGAAAATGGAGCAGAAAAAAGGGACGAAAAAGCAATTGCTGAACAGGTCGAGAAGACTCATAATAGCCTATCATTAACACAGGAGGAATCAGCCGATCTGCTCAAAACAGAACGTAAGCCAATGATCAGTGGAAGTTTAGCAGAAAATCCCAACCCCAATAATGGCACAATATTTGCTGATGTGATTGAGGAAATGGAAGCGAAAAGGGCACTTAAGCGCAACGCATTAGTAAAACTGATCGAAATGGAGCAAAAGAGGGCACATCAGACGGATCCGGCACCAATGCCAAAAGCGGAGGATGGCATTCGTGAATCATCAACAACAGATGTAGCTGATCGGATTGTAGAGGAGCAGAAAAAAGCGGCGGATGGACCGAAGGCACCGATCGCAAAGCAAACGCTGGCCGAACTGTTAGAAATGGAAAGAAGCAGTCAAGAAGAGGCAATTTGATCAATTGTTGATTGAACTGTTTTGATCATCTTTTTCTTCTATTGTAATTCTTGTTGAACCAATCCCGAAAGTTCTCTTTCTCGATCACGCCCCATGTAACAATAAGAAGGATGTTTATTTATACGAAACTAAAAATTATTTTTTTGTAAAAAATTTTCGCAAAACCATTAAATCAGAAATTTTCCCAAGGGACCTCATATTTTATCTAAAAATTAAATGATGAACATAAATAATGAAATTATTTAAAAAATGAATAAATAAATTAGCCAAAATGAAAAAGATTAACACTCAAAAAACAGCGAATTAATAAATGTCAAAAACAGTCGGATAAAAATAAACAATAAAAGGATTTGTTAATTAATTCACTTCCTTTTTCACTCTTTTCGTGCACGGACTGTTCACCAAAGAACAACTCGGACGCGCGGAGATGGCCAAATCATGGAAAAAGAATGAACAAATTAACTGGATTTATTATAAATTAATTATTTAAATGATGAAAATGAAAATGGAAGAAAAAACATATATTTTAACAATTAAAAGGAAAAACCTTAGAGAAAAACGAATTATTTTAAAATATTTGTTGAAATAAATTTGAAAATATTTAGTGTCAGTCTAATAATTTATAAAATTGTAAAGAATATGCATAATTTCGCTTTGTTTTACGTTTTTCATAAAAGAACGAAACATTTAATTCCATTCTCCCAGTTGAAGCAAAAGTTGCATTTAGGACAAAAACAAATATTTAAAATTAATTAAATGATACAATAATAATTCATTAAATTGTTTAATAATAATTCAATTAAATTGTTTTTCTTACTTCCGCCTCGCTCGGCTGGTCGTCCAACTCCACCACTTCGGTCGGCTCATTTTTGACACTTTTTTGCCCAATTTTGGCCACCCATTTGTTTCGGATAACGTCGTCCACGAAAATAATGTCCGACGCATTGTTTCCGTCCGTTTGGTCAGCAGCTGAAAAGTTGGTAAAATGACAGCGATTTTTATGATGAAAATTGCCACAGAACGAAAAAAAATAGAAGGGGATGAAGCCAAACACAAATTCAAGATCAAAAAATTAGATAGATTTATGGAACGGACAAAATTTAGTGAAATAAAAAAAAAAGATAATTTTTATCAGGTGTTATTTTAAAATCCTCAGCATCGGAGACAAAAAAGCAGCAGGAATTTGTAGCCGTTTTCGGCAAAAAATGACTAATTTTGGTCAATTGGGGTCAAATTTTCAAAAAATATCGTAAACCGGGGGTCTCTGGGGTGCCGTTAGACGCGGCCGTAAAATTTTTTTTTTGGAAATTTTAATGCTATTTTGTTAAGAAATTGCTTAAACTTTTCGAAAAATTTGCCCATTTTTAAAAATATTCCGATTAAAAAGAACCAAATTAGGAGAAAAGATTTTTACCGACACTAATAATTGGCACTTTTTAAAATATTTATTTTTATTTAATAATTCGATTTCTCTTTCCCTCCCCACCTTTTTGCACAACTTCTGGCACATTTTCCTTATCTTCCACAACAATAATTGTCCTGTTGTTGTTATTGTTGTTGGTTCGGAAATCGTCTTCCATTGCCATTCGGTTCAAAAATTCTTTACATTCCGCCAAATTTTGCTCCAATTTTTGGCACTTTTGCCGCAACAGAACCTGAAAATGAAATGAACGTTTCCTTTGGTTAAATTAGGTGATGTTTTATTTACGCCAATCCTTTTAAGGTAAAAAAGTGTAAATAATCCTTTTTTGTTTATTAGACGAAATTGAGGAGCACAGAAAAGGAAGACGAAGTTCCATTTTTATGGTTTTCCTGTGGCCGGGGCGAGTAATTATAAAATGATAAATCAGTGATTCAAGAGACTCAAAATCAGACCCAATTTTTGCCACTTTCTGTTTTTAGTGCCGGTCCCATTGGGTCACAATTGGACTTTTTTAAATTTTCGGCGAAAACATGGGAAGCGAAGATCGGTGTCTGCCCAGGATTAATGCTAATTTTCCAAAGCGTTTTTTGTTTTCGAAATCGCTGCCTGTGATTCGTCCAACGACTGTTTCATGGCTTTCATTTTGCCGTTTTCCTTCTCCAATTTGTCATTTCGTTGTGCCAATTCCTCGCTGCTCTTCACCAATTCTCTTCCGATGTGTAACAATTTGAAGCAAAGTTCGTTTTGCACTTTCATTGTGTTGCCAATGGACTGCACAATTTGCGCAAAGTTTGGCACGGAAACAGCGGAACAATGGGAGAAGCCATCAGAAGAAGAGGAAGACGAGGGAGAAGCAGCAATCAGCTGACAAATGAAGGAAATCGGGGGAAACTTTTGGAATTTTACTTTTTCAAAAAATTTAGATTTTTTTTAAAAAAATGGAACAACAAATCGGCGTATTACCGAACATTCGACCCAAATTTGAAAATTTTGGAGGGATCAAAAAGTATTACTTTAATTAAATCTGTTTTATTCAGGAAAATCTTCTAAGAAATAATAAAGAAAATTTTGCAGATTTTGAGTCATTTAAGAAAAAATCAGCGGAAGGAAGAGGTCAGGCGGAGTGACAGTCGCAATCGGAGAAAAATTTGGGATTTTGAATAGTTTTGATCTTAGTCTATTTCTAAAATAGAAAAACATGTTAATTATTTTTTAAAACTGTCAAATTAGTGGTAATTAAATGTCACTTAAAAAATCGCTTATGTATTTGCTGGGACCTTATAAAGGCAGGAAGTCCCGGCCTGGTCCTGCCTGACCCATTCTACTCCGAATATGAAAAATATTTTAATTTTCTGCTAAATATGAAAACTAAATCCGTAAAAATGTCTCTGCTCACAAAACGCACTTTTGCCGTCGTCGCCTCCTTTTGCTGTGCCGTTGTCAGCGTTTCGTCAATTTGTTTTGCCAAAAGTTGCAGCTCACATTCAATGGCAACGGCGCCGTTCGGAAAAGCATCAGCCGAAGAAGAAGCCATTTCAATACAAATGAAAAATAAAATATAAAAAGAAAAGCAACATAATATTAATATTAATAATAAAATTAAAAAATGTGCTTCGCTTCGTTTTTCCGCTGTCTGGGAAAGTTGGGAAAATTGTAAAATGAAAAATGAAGGGAAGAGAAGAAGAAAAGCAATCGAATGGAAGGGGAAGGAATTGAGCGGTGGGAGGGAGGGAGGAGAGGTCAATTGGACAAGTGACGAGCAAAGCGGAGGAGGAGGGGGGGGGGGATGACCTTCGATTTGTGGGGAGTTGGGGCGGGGGTTGGCCGCGGAATGTTGCGATGTGTCCATCCCGATTACATCGGCCAACCCTGAGGGGCCTAATTACGGACGCGTAAGAGGGTCCCCTGGAACTTAATTCCCCTATTAACACTGGGTAGTGGGACCTCACGGCTTTATTAAATGTACCAACAGATTTTAGGCTTAAGATTGATGTCTATAGAAAATTTTGTATACATAAATTTAGGCTAAATAGCAAAATACCAAAGATTTATTTGAATATATCGAAAAAATAGTCATAAAAGTTAAGGCGACGGCATTTTTTATTTATATTTCGAAATAAAATTGGTGACTAACTTAACAAAAAATATATTCATTATTAATCAAAGGATTTAATTGGCAGCCAATTTCAGCAATTGTCCATTTCCGTCAAAAAGTTCTCTTTTCGGAATCGGCGTGGAGAGCATTCTAAAAATGAATTAAAAACGAAAGAATTTTAGTTTTTGAATTAATTAATTAATACCCTCATTATTTGGCCAAGAATGACGTACTCTTTCACGAAACCACGAGGAAAATCAGTGCGAATTTGGAGCTTTTCAGCAGAAAATAGCATTTTGTTGACGCTGTTTTGGAGCAGAAACATACAAAACGATTCAGAAGTCTGAATAAATATTTGGAATTAATAAAATAAAACATTAAAATAAAATCTGCGGCTTTTTGAAAGTGCCGTCCAATTGGCATTGGTCGGCCAATGTTTTGTTCCGAATGTGCCATTCCTCAAGCGGATAAGTTTGGAAAGCCAACAAATGAATGACACTTCCCAAAAACCAAGCGATGTCCGTCCGATTTGTCGGAGTAACGTCTCATTTGCTTAAATAATTTTTAAAATTCTTTTAAAAATTTCGCAATTTTGGCACCGAAATTTGCTGTGGACTCATTGTGATCAATTTGCTCATTGTCAATTCATTTTGACTACAAATTTGGCACTCGTCAATGAAAGTGATGCGAATGTTTCCGCCCATTCCGTTGGAATCGTTCGGTTCTTTTTCGACACGAAAGTTTTCCAGGGTTAGGGGGTACGGTAGTTCAGTGGCCGAAGTTTTGATACAATGAAAATCATTTCATTTTGCATCCGTAGCAAAACCCTCGCAATTGTACTCGGCGGAACATGGAGTCGCGCAGAATGATAATAATTTGAAAGTTCCGCCAAATATTGGCCAAGCGAATTTTGGCGCTTTTCAACGGCAAAGAAAATTCGAGAAAAGCGCCCGGCACTTTTTCTAACTCAGAAGAAGAAACTTTTTGCTCGTCAGAAATAATTTGCTTCGCAGAATTTACAGAAACTTTCCGTTGGCTTTCCGATTTTTTTGGAAATGCTAAAAAAAGTAAAAATCGGTGAATAAAAACAAATTATTAATGGATTTACAAAAGTTGACATTTGCTAATAATGGTGTCCTGCTGATATTTTTAGCTTCGGACTTTGTGGGACAGAAACATTTTGTTTTGGCACATTGGCACTTCCAACGGAAGAAATGTGCGGCAAATTCACTGATGAAAAATAATTAATTATATTTAAATAGGTATTAATTAGCAAATTAATTACTGCAATTTGGTGACAATGGGCCGATGCTTTTTTCGACTGCCAACAAAACGAACAGAAAAATAAAAAGTGGTGCCATTTTCGATTTTTTGTTTTGTTTTGTTTTGTTTTATAAATTAATTTCGATTAAGTGATTTTTCCTTCAGATTTCCCTACTTTTATATTGTGTTGGCTCTGCAAAATCAGCTGATGGGGAATTCATGTGAACATTTCCATTTTCGCAACTTCAGCCAAATGCTGAACGATAAACAATGCCGAAAATGCGGTCGTAATATCGAATCGATGAACAAACCGAATAAAGTTTAGACTTCGTGATCGGAGAGCTCGATTGTTTTTTTTAATTACATCAAACAAGTTAATCCTTTACAAAATTTTGTTATTTATTGATGTTTTGCCTGCCCCACGATTCGTCTGATGCGATTTTTCATTCTTTCCCCAACCGTCGGTTCTCCGGCAATTTTGACTGAAACATTTTTGGCGGCTTCTGTACTTTCGCCAAGCGTTTTGTCATGATTTTGCGTATCGATGATAAATGCTTATATTTATATTGTGTTTAAACTTTTCATTGTTTCAGTTGGCAAATCGAAGAACGGATAAATTAGGAAAAAAGGGAATTAATTAAGTGGTCATGAAGCTGAGTTAAGCAAATTTTAATTCATATTATAAATTACCTTATAAAATTTAAATAAACTTTTTTTTTGAATTGGCACAATTGACTAAATACAATAACATGAAAGCAAAAACTGAAATATATTAGAGATAAAGAGAACAAATCCAAAAAGGCATCTACGGACATTAAAGAAGCAATTTTCTCAGATTTCTAAAAATAATTATTTCAACAATTTCTTAAAGTTTTATGAATAATTTTGAATTTCACCAACAAAAAAAAAGATCAACTCAAATACAATAAATTGTCACCAATAACTTTGCCATGCTGAACAATTGGGTGTCAATTGGCTTGGCCATTGGGTGCACAAAAACTGACAATTTCTTTTTCGTTGAAGGAGCTGGGCCGGATAAAAGGTTTTCTTATGAAAATTAAAAAAAAAACTCGAACCTCAGTCATGAGAAATCGGGTTTTTTAAACTTTTCAAATATAAATAAGCTGAACATTTGGAAAGTGCCATTGTACTGAAATTTGACGGATTTTCTATGCGAATTCAATGTTAAAAAGGTGAACAAATACTTTTCTGGTTGTGTTCCGCCGGCGGGAATGGTTGTGATTCTGATCATTAATGTGAACAAACAAATATTTGATCAAATCACTTCGCCAATCCCCGGCCAAATTGAATATAAAAAGGCCACCAATCTTCGAAATTCACATCCAACAAGTTCAAACTCATCTCGAAATGGTCCAAGTTCTGCTTGCTGCTCTCGTGCTCCTCTGCTGTCTCTCGGCAAACTCTGAAGCTCTTTCGGCTGTGGCGCCAGCCTATGGCCAACTGTCCGTGTCCGGCACCAAACTGATGGGCAACAGCAAGCAGGTGGCATTGCACGGCAACTCACTGTTTTGGAGTCAATGGTACCCCCAATTTTGGAACGCGACCACACTGAAGGTCAGAAAACATTAGAAAATACGGATAACTGATTGGCTTTACAAAAATCAACAAAATGAGTATGAGTTTTTCAGGAGTCACTTAAGGTCGGGAATTCCAAAAAATGAATAGTACAGGTGTAAAATTTTCATTTTTTAAAATTAAAACTAAAAAAGCAAAACTTTCCTATGTATTTTGATTAACAATTAATGCTCAAACTAATTAGGCATCCAAATTAATGAAGTCCTTCAAACTAATTATTGGTAGGCAAGCTAATTAAGACATACAATTAATTCAATTAAGGAATTAATTCAGACTCCAAATGATTTATGACATTAAACCAATTAGGCACTCAAATGTACCTGGAATGCCAATGTCGTCCGCGCCGCGATGGGCGTTGACCAGGGCGGCTACCTTACCACCGAAAGCACCCAATACAATTTGGTCACCACGGTGATTGAAGCTGCGATCAGCTTAGGCATGTACGTGATTGTTGATTGGCATGTTAGCGCGACGTACACAACCCAAGCGGTAAGATAAATTGGCAAATTAATATTAAAATTTAAAATATAATAATAATAATAAAATTTTATTAATATATTTTTGAGGTTGCTTTCTTTACAAAAATCGCCAAAGCATATGGCAGTTACCCGCACATCCTTTACGAGACGTACAACGAGCCTTTGGCATTGTCGTGGACAAGTGATCTTGTCCCATACCACAAAAAAGTAAAAAATAGTAATATTTTGTGCAAATTAGCTAATTAATTGATGCTTATGTGTTGCAGGTAATTGCTGCAATTCGTAAATATGACACAAAGAATGTGATCATTCTGGGCACACCCAACTGGTCACAAGTAAAAACAAACAATAATTCCATTCAATTTTAATTGTTAAAACGAACATTTGAAAGGACGTGGACGTTGCCGCTGCCAATCCAATTAGTGGCTACTCGAATTTAATGTGAATAGAATAGTAAATGATACGATGTCATATATTTTGGGATTTCATTTTAGCTAATCTTGTTTGACCCAATCTTCCCCAAAGGTACACTTTCCACTTTTACGCCGGCACTCACACAGTTTCTGGCCTCGGGGCAAAACTCAAGACTGCCTACACAAAAAGTGGTTTTTGGGGTCATAATTGGTTTAAAAATGAATATTTGCACTAATTGTCAGGTCTGCCCATTTTTGTGACTGAGTACGGCGCGTGCGAATCGTCCGGCGACGGCACAATTGCGACCAGCTCCATGAGCGCATGGTGGTCCTTCTTGGACGGCTACAAAATCTCCTACTGTAACTGGTCCGTCTGTAACAAGGGCGAGTCGTGTTCGGCATTGACCACCAGCGCATCGGCGAGCAATGTGAGGAAAAATGAATTGTGAATTTCAAAAAACGGAAAGTAACCAATGGCCGAGACTGTCTGTGTTGGCAAATTGCATTCCTCGAAATGGAAAAATGCAAAAATTTTGTAAATTTGTTTAGGTCGGTTCGTCTTCCTACTGGACAACTTCAGGAAAACTGATCCAAGCTTACTACAAGAAGCAAAGCAACGGCAAGTTTTTTTTTTGTTGCTAATTTGGCTAATTAAGACAGAATTTAATTGCAGGTGTCAGCTGCTCAGGTTAATTGTTGCACAAAAGAAGTGAAATGGAAGGAAAAAGAAGTGATTGGAAGCAAAATTAAAATGCATATTTTTAAATTTTTAACTAGCTAAAATACATTGAATTATTTTAATTTTTTGAACGATGGATAAATAATGGCATTAAACACCAAAACATTTCATCATAATAAAATGTCTAAACAAATTTTAAATTTTCAAAAATCTTTTTTCAGGAGACGGCATTTTTTATTTATATTTCGAAATAAAATTGGTGACTAACTTAACTAAAAAGTAATATTCATTATAATCAAAGGATTTAATTGGCAGCCAATTTCAGCAATTGTCCATTTCCGTCAAAAAGTTCTCTTTTCGGAATCGGCGTGGAGAGCATTCTAAAAATGAATTAAAAACGAAAGAATTTTTGTTTTTGATTAATTAATAATAATACCATCATTATTTGGCCAAGAATGACGTACTCTTTCACGAAACCACGAGGAAAATCAGTACGAATTTGGAGCTTTTCAGCAGAAAATAGCATTTTGTTGGCGCTGATTTGGAGCAGAAACATACAAAACGATTCGGAAGAGGCAAAAAGCTTATTGTTAGTCACTAGGCAAATCCGCAAAAATTTCCGGACTTTAATTTAGAAACGGGCGCGAAGCGCCCGTCTGAGGCCGCAAAGCGGCCAGAAGATTTCAAAATTTTTATGAATTCTTTTTGGCCAAATTAAAAACCAATTTTGAACAACATCAAAATGATCCGAAAAATGACAAATAATCAGTAGGCAAATCTATTATGCCAAATCTCTAATCGATTATCACCCAGGGGCAGACCAAATCTGACAATTGGGCGGCACTTTCAAAATGCCGCAGGTTTTATTTAATTTTATTTTAATTATTTCTTAATATAAAAGTAATATTCCTAGAGCAAATTATATTTATTTAGTTGAATTAATTTAATTAATAATTACAGAAAATACTTTTGCATTTTAAATTTTTTTAAAAATAGCTGAAAATACCCAAAATTTATATATATTTTTTTATCACAAATCTGTTATTAAATTGAAAAATTCAAATGAAAACCCAAAAAATAGCCTCTTAAATGAAAAATTTGTTACTTAGGCTTAAGCATTGTTTTGTAAAATATGAGTTGCCTTTTGTACGAGTTGCCATTGACACGTACAATATTAAATAGTTGCAAAAATTCAAATACCGAAAAACGCGAAAAAATAGTAAAACAAAACAAAAATCGAAATGGCACTTTGTTGGAAGTTGAAAAAAGCGTTGGCCCATAGACACCAAATTGCAGTAATTAATTTGCTAATTAATAGCTATTTAAATATAATTAGTCATTTTTCATAGTGCATTTGCCGGCCATTTATTCCAAATATTTATTCAGACTTCTGAATCGTTTTGTATGTTTCTGCTCCAAATCAGCGCCAACAAAATGCTATTTTCTGCTGAAAAGCTCCAAATTCGTACTGATTTTCCTCGTGGTTTCGTGAAAGAGTACGTCATTCTTGGCCAAATAATGATGGTATTATTATTAATTAATCAAAAACAAAAATTCTTTCGTTTTTAATTCATTTTTAGAATGCTCTCCACGCCGATTCCGAAAAGAGAACTTTTTGACGGAAATGGACAATTGCTGAAATTGGCTGCCAATTAAATCCTTTGATTATAATGAATATTACTTTTTAGTTAAGTTAGTCACCAATTTTATTTCGAAATATAAATAAAAAATGCCGTCTCCTGAAAAAAGATTTTTGAAAATTTAAAATTTGTTTAGACATTTTATTATGATGAAATGTTTTGGTGTTTAATGCCATTATTTATCCATCGTTCAAAAAATTAAAATAATTCAATGTATTTTAGCTAGTTAAAAATTTAAAAATATGCATTTTAATTTTGCTTCCAATCACTTCTTTTTCCTTCCATTTCACTTCTTTTGTGCAACAATTAACCTGAGCAGCTGACACCTGCAATTAAATTCTGTCTTAATTAGCCAAATTAGCAACAAAAAAAAAACTTGCCGTTGCTTTGCTTCTTGTAGTAAGCTTGGATCAGTTTTCCTGAAGTTGTCCAGTAGGAAGACGAACCGACCTAAACAAATTTACAAAATTTTTGCATTTTTCCATTTCGAGGAATGCAATTTGCCAACACAGACAGTCTCGGCCATTGGTTACTTTCCGTTTTTTGAAATTCACAATTCATTTTTCCTCACATTGCTCGCCGATGCGCTGGTGGTCAATGCCGAACACGACTCGCCCTTGTTACAGACGGACCAGTTACAGTAGGAGATTTTGTAGCCGTCCAAGAAGGACCACCATGCGCTCATGGAGCTGGTCGCAATTGTGCCGTCGCCGGACGATTCGCACGCGCCGTACTCAGTCACAAAAATGGGCAGACCTGACAATTAGTGCAAATATTCATTTTTAAACCAATTATGACCCCAAAAACCACTTTTTGTGTAGGCAGTCTTGAGTTTTGCCCCGAGGCCAGAAACTGTGTGAGTGCCGGCGTAAAAGTGGAAAGTGTACCTTTGGGGAAGATTGGGTCAAACAAGATTAGCTAAAATGAAATCCCAAAATATATGACATCGTATCATTTACTATTCTATTCACATTAAATTCGAGTAGCCACTAATTGGATTGGCAGCGGCAACGTCCACGTCCTTTCAAATGTTCGTTTTAACAATTAAAATTGAATGGAATTATTGTTTGTTTTTACTTGTGACCAGTTGGGTGTGCCCAGAATGATCACATTCTTTGTGTCATATTTACGAATTGCAGCAATTACCTGCAACACATAAGCATCAATTAATTAGCTAATTTGCACAAAATATTACTATTTTTTACTTTTTTGTGGTATGGGACAAGATCACTTGTCCACGACAATGCCAAAGGCTCGTTGTACGTCTCGTAAAGGATGTGCGGGTAACTGCCATATGCTTTGGCGATTTTTGTAAAGAAAGCAACCTCAAAAATATATTAATAAAATTTTATTATTATTATTATATTTTAAATTTTAATATTAATTTGCCAATTTATCTTACCGCTTGGGTTGTGTACGTCGCGCTAACATGCCAATCAACAATCACGTACATGCCTAAGCTGATCGCAGCTTCAATCACCGTGGTGACCAAATTGTATTGGGTGCTTTCGGTGGTAAGGTAGCCGCCCTGGTCAACGCCCATCGCGGCGCGGACGACATTGGCATTCCAGGTACATTTGAGTGCCTAATTGGTTTAATGTCATAAATCATTTGGAGTCTGAATTAATTCCTTAATTGAATTAATTGTATGTCTTAATTAGCTTGCCTACCAATAATTAGTTTGAAGGACTTCATTAATTTGGATGCCTAATTAGTTTGAGCATTAATTGTTAATCAAAATACATAGGAAAGTTTTGCTTTTTTAGTTTTAATTTTAAAAAATGAAAATTTTACACCTGTACTATTCATTTTTTGGAATTCCCGACCTTAAGTGACTCCTGAAAAACTCATACTCATTTTGTTGATTTTTGTAAAGCCAATCAGTTATCCGTATTTTCTAATGTTTTCTGACCTTCAGTGTGGTCGCGTTCCAAAATTGGGGGTACCATTGACTCCAAAACAGTGAGTTGCCGTGCAGTGCCACCTGCTTGCTGTTGCCCATCAGTTTGGTGCCGGACACGGACAGTTGGCCATAGGCTGGCGCCACAGCCGAAAGAGCTTCAGAGTTTGCCGAGAGACAGCAGAGGAGCACGAGAGCAGCAAGCAGAACTTGGACCATTTCGAGATGAGTTTGAACTTGTTGGATGTGAATTTCGAAGATTGGTGGCCTTTTTATATTCAAATTGGCCGGGGATTGGCGAAGTGATTTGATCAAATATTTGTTTGTTCACATTAATGATCAGAATCACAACCATTCCCGCCGGCGGAACACAACCAGAAAAGTATTTGTTCACCTTTTTAACATTGAATTCGCATAGAAAATCCGTCAAATTTCAGTACAATGGCACTTTTCAAATGTTTCAGCTTATTTATATTTGAAAAGTTTAAAAAACCCGATTTCTTTAAAGCGTTTTTATAAAATATTTGTCATATTTTCGGCATTTTATGTCCATATTTTGCGATTTTATATCCATATTTTTTGCATCCCTATAATTACATTTGATTTTTTTTTGTTTTTGGTAAAATTCAAAAATATTCAAACAATTGTTTTTAGGAAATCTGTGATCTTAAAAATTGTGCCAATTCAAAAAAAGTTTATTTAAATTTTTATAGGGTAAATTTATAATATGAATTAAAATTTGCTTAACTCAGCTTCATAACCACTTAATTAATTCCCTTTTTTCCTAATTTATCCGTTCTTCGATTTGCCAACTGAGACAATGAAAAGTTTAAACACAATAAAAATAATAAGCATTTATCATCGATACGCAAAATCATGACAAAACGCTTGGCGAAAGTACAGAGGCCGCCAAAAAAGTTTCAGTCAAAATTGCCGGAGAACCGACGGTTGGGGAAAGAATGGCACCGCCAAGGATTTGTGGCGATAAAATATCAGGACTGAGAACCTGAAAAGCAGCAGATTATTAAAACAAATAAAGAATTAATTTATATAAAAATGATAAATGAAGCTTTTTGTCGGGTTTTATTATTAAATTTCCAAAATGATGACTTTTTAGGACAAAATCTAAAAATGTTTTCCCCGGCGGCGATTTACACAACAGTCGGACATACTCTCTTTTTAAAAATAAATCTTTTAAGCTTGATTTTGAAAAAAAAAAACAATTTCCATCAATTTATTTTTTGGGCCATTTTATTGAAATTTCCCCAAAAAATATTTTTCGGTTTACCGTCGGACTGAGAATCAGCGGACTCATCGCAAAAGGGTTAAGAATATTGGGCGAAAGAACGTAAGGCGTAAGCTAAAATAATTAACAAAAACATTAAATAATAATGACACTTAATTGCTTTACAATGACTGGTGCCATTGCCATTGGTGACAAAATGTACGGACTAAGCACATAGGGCGACAGAATTAACGGCATCGGTGCCGCGGGCGACAGAATGAACGGAGAAAGAACGGCCGGGGCCAAAATAATCGGCGAAAAAATATTCGGGGAAAGGACCAGCGGACCGAGAACAGACGGACTGGAAAAGCAATTAATGAATCACTAATTACAGAAAAAATATTTTCTTCGATGCACAGTTTGTTATCACAATCATAGCTTTAGCAAAAAATATTTAAAAGTTACGTTTTATAATAAATGAATGCCAATTTCATTGGGATTGAGTTTTTTAATTTCTTCATTAAAAGAATATTTTAATTATCAATTAATAGTTCATTAATGAAATGTGTTAATTTCTCACGTCAATGTCGGCGAAAACATAAACGGTTGCAACATAATTGGGCTGAGCACACTGATGCCGCCGATGGGTTCCAATTGCCGTCGCTTTCGTCGCCGCTGGCCCGGCAAACGTTCGTTCTTTTCCATCCTCCGTCGGTCCAATTTATCAGCGATTTTCTTCATAAATTTAAACAATTTTTTGAGCACAACCACCAATTAATTCCTTAATAATTGCCATAATTGGCCTATTTACGTCAGGGATATTCCTCGAAATGCGCTCAATTCGCTTCCATAGCATTGCTTCACGCGTTTCTCTTGGCATTTGTGAAAATTCGTCGATAGAATGGCGAAATCCTTCGGGCAATTGAGCATCTTTAAGTGGTGAAAAATAAAATTCGAAAAGATTACATATAAAAATTGGATGGTTTAAATAAAAGTGATCACATTGATCTGTACAAAGTTGGTCGTATTGGAATTGTCTCAGAAATGTCCATCCATCCTTTTGCATTTCTTGGCGTTGTGCGTCATCAAAAGACTGCTCCATTCTTGAAAAAGCGTCCACAATTCGATTGTTAGCATCAGTCAAATCATTTTCAATCTCTGAGAATTCAAAAATGTTAACATATTTAATTGCATTTTTTAATTAGTTTTTTCTCCAATTTTCAAATGCTACCGAAAAAATTGAGTGCCTTGAGCAGTTCCATGGCCTTCTGCACGTGTCCAATACTGCCCGACACGTCCAGCAAAGTGTGCAGCAGTGCGTCTCTGTCTTGGCTGGTCACGCCAAGCGCCCTGAGCAGCTGAGCAAATGCCATTTAATGAACAATTAAAAACAATTTTAATTTTTGAATTAATTTATTTATTTAGCTATGTAAATTAACAAATATTTTTAACTATTAAATTTTTAAAGTAAATAATATTATTTAACTATTTAATTAATTATTTATTATTATTTTGCTATTTAAATTAATTAAAATAATATTATTTTGCGATTAAATGCTAAATATCATTTTTCCATATTTAAATTAATCAAATATTTTTAGTTGTTTAAATAATTAATATTATCTAGCTATTTATTAACAAGTATTTTTTAATTATTTCAATTAATTAATATTATTACGCTATATAAATTAAATAATATTATTTTAATTATTTAATTTAGTTAAATTTAGCTACTTCGACTAATTTATATTTTTTAGTTATTTAAATTAATTAATATTATTTAACTTATTTAAATTAATTAATATTATTTAACTTATTTAAATTAATTAATATTATTTAACTTATTTAAATTAATTAATGTTTTTTGCTATTTATTATTCACTTGGGGTAGTGATGTTGCGGCTGCTTCAGCCTCTGCCCCCTTTTCCGCCTTTTTCTCATTGTCCTCCAAATCGTACAATGCCAAAATGGTCGGTGACAAATTCCCCCTGTTTTTTTCTTCCTCCGCTGCTTCTGGCAACAATGGCACAAATCGTGGGCTCATAATTTTGAAGTTCGAATTGGCGCCGCCCGTCGCGCTTCGCAATTTGTTCAATAATTGGATGCCCATTTTTAGAATTCCACTGCCACTTTTCTTAATTTTAAAATAATAATTATTATTTAAGCATCTTATTTAGTGTAAAAATTGCCGTACTTTTTCTTTTGGCCCAAGTGAAGGTTCGTTACGCGCAAGCACCAAATCATACATTCGCATCTCATAAACACCTAATTAATTTCTGTTTTTTTTTAATTTACAATTTTACTCACGTGCCCCGGGCATTTTCCGCTTTTGGTCATTTGCCATTTTAATTTTCACTAATGCATCATAAAGTTGGGTCCATTTTGGTGAGTTGTCGCTTTTCTCATTGTCAGCAGAATTTCCATGTTTTCCAAAGAATTTGTCGATTAAATTTGTAACCTTTGAATTTTAAAATATGAAAATTTTAAAATTAATTTTTTGAAATCACTTTGAATATCGCCGATCGATCGCCTCGACTCAACAATTTGTCCTGACTTTTGATCTGCTTTATCTTAAATATCAAAATTTTTACATTACATTATTTTAGATTTAATAAATTTAACCTTTATTTTATGAATTCCCTGAGTTTTTTTCCATTCTTCGATCTGACGAATATTTTTTATTTTTTCTATTTTTTTTGCATTGCGTTCATTAATTCTTCTGCTTAACCCATTCATTGGTTCATCAAAATAATTTTTCAGCTTTAATTGTTCCAAATGAAGTGTATTAATCCTAAAAAACTTTTTTATTTAAAAATATTTACTTATTTTTTTTACTGCTTTTGTTTGGCATTTCGTTCGTTTGAAATTTCAATTTGTGCTTCTTCTTCTTTTTCCATGCTCTGCTGTTCCATTGTAAAAGCACCAATTTTTTTCGCCTTAAATTTTGAATAAATATTACTAGGCGCGGTTTTAACAAAGTTTAAAATTTAACACCAAATTAAATGCTATTAAATGTTTATTAATTCATTATAAAAAAGTTTTTGAAATCCATCCAAATCGGATTTTAATTATTACTAACCTTGATAAATTTGAAATACTAAAAAGTTTACCTTTTTCTCCTCCTTTTTCATTTTCTCTCTGTTCATTTCTCTCAAATAATTCTTTCGGAATTTGGTCAAACATTGCGATGACATCACCAAATCGCGCTTATCCTCAATATTATCCAAACATTTTTCCAATTGCTTTTGTTCATCTGAATTTAAAAAGCAGAAATTAAAATAATAAATTTATTTTAATATTTACCGTTTCGTAATTTTTTGTACAATTCGTTTCCCAATTTGCCAATTATCGCTTTTAGACCAGCTGAGTACCAATTGCCGTGCAAATTTTTCACCATCACAAAATTTTTTTCATTTACACGCACTTTTTCGAATTTTTCCATCCCTTAAATTTAATTATAAAATTTTATATTAAAAAAATAAATAAAATTATTACCCGTTAAACAAATAACAAATTGCATTGAAGAAAGAAAGGAATAAAGCAAAGCAAAATCAAATTTCATTAAATTTGACCTTAATTCAAACAGTAAAATTGGTAATTGTTCAAAAATTAAAAAAAAATATTTAAAAATTGGGATGCATTTTAATTATGAAATGATTAAGTGCAATTACTTAATTATTTTTTCAACTTGGGTGGGATGGGTGAACTTTTAAGCATGTATAATAAAAATAATCCCTGTGAAGTGCTAATTCCGGTAGGACGCTTTTGTTAGCCGTGCCATTCTGCGAAATGAAATCCAAAAAAATGGAATGGCGGCTACGAGTTCAGCAGAGATTAAATGCAAATGTTTTGGATTGTGGTGAGATTAAAAAAACAGGAGGAGCTTTTGGAACGGGAAATATTTGCAATGGCATTCATTCAGGAATGAATTTACAAATTTAAAATAAAAAATAAATACAAATTGAATTAAAAGAAATGCCAATTTTAATAAATTGAACGCGTTCTGTCCAGCCTTATGTAAGTAAAAGTCTGTCTGTTCTATTTTTGGTGGGTCAGCAGGTGATACGTTTTCTTAAACTTCCGCCCCCCTAAGCATGCTTTTCCTTTTGCTTTTGCTTTGCTCTTCCGCTCAAGTGCTTCTCCCCCCCCCCCCCCCCCCCCCTCTTCACGGGTCATCTTCCGCTTGTGATTACCTTTTTTCAGACAGTTTTTGTTTAAAAAATGCTTTGAAATGAATTGTTTGTTTAGCCATGTTTTCCATTTTGGGTCAATTAATTATTATCTTTACGCAAATGCATTAAATTAACCTTTTTAAATAGTGCCCCTTCAAATATTGTTGTAATTGGCGAATGTTTCTTCTGTCTGTCCGTCTGTCTGTTCAGGTTGAATTAGGGCGGAAAAGGTTGCGGAGCAAAAAACATAAACAAACATTTGGAGAAATTCAAGCGGATTTGAATTTTTTGAAGTTTTTTTTCCTGCTGAAGAAGGAATGTTTTTTTTCTTACTATTACTTCCGTTTATTTTTGTCATTCTTAAATAATTAGCTTAATATTATTTATAATTTAAAAATTAAAAAAAATTTATAAAATTTGAGTGATTTTCCTTTTTAAAAATGTACTCGTGAAAATGCACCAGCAGATTCTCAGGTTTTTAATCCGGGACCTAATTTTCCCAAATCTAAGTCCTTGTCTTGGCCCAGTTTTTTTTTTTTTTAAATTTTCGTCACTAATGCCAACATATGTTAGCGTAGTTATGATTTAAGAATTGATTGACTCACTCCGTAATTTGTTCTCATTTCTCTTTAATCATATTCCATTTTTCCTTATTTCATTTGCTCATTTTCTCTTGATCCTCAAAGCATTATATCATAATAAGGGACTGATTTATACCTATTAAAATAAATAAATATTTAATTGAAAATTAATATCGAATTATTATTAGAACAAAAAAAAAATGGTAGACCTTGAACTGGACCTGGCTGGATTTTTTTTAGGGAATCCAGGTCCAGGTCAAATATAAAACAAATCCAGGTCCAGGTCCAGGTTAGGCATGAAAAAAATGGATTTCCTGGATAATATTTTAGACTTTGTTATTTCGAGTGACCAAGTTTTATTTAAAATTATCAAAAAATGATTTATTAGATTTGCAATTAGATACTTTTAGATTTTTCTAAGTAATAATCGATTGCTTTTTTCAAACATTTATTTGCTTTTTAACATATTTCTAAAAAAATTATCCAAATCCAGGCCTGGACCAAGGCCATGATAAGCATAGATTTTTCATGGATCTGGATTTTCCTGTGTTCTTATCCAGGAAATACAGGATCAACGTTCAACATGGAATCCAGGCCCAGGTCCAGGCTTTTTTAAAATGTCGAGCTAAAATGGCATATTTTTCATTTAATTTTTTATTTTTATTGTCTATCGTTGACAAAAACATGGTAATTCTTAGAAATGATTTAAAAATTAAAATTAAAATTATTTTGATCAGCTCAATCATATTAAACAAGCATTCAACTTTGAATTCATTTGGCTTTTTCCTTGCAAAAAATGTCGCCTTCTTCGATCAGCAACAGACAGACAAATCGTACAAAATATTATGTCTCCCCCCCCCCCCCCCCCCCGCCACTCATTCATTGGCCGTCGTTTGTTGCGCTGCTCCATCTCCGCCATTCATTTGGCCCTTTTTATTGCCTTTTTTTGTAATTCCCAATAATTGGCCATTCATCGGCCCCATTTTTTGGCCTTTGCTTTTGTTGTTTGCTGCTGTTCGTTGGCTCACTTCCCTTTGATTTGGCCACTATAAAAGGTGTGTTTTGTCTGCCAATTGTCGCATTCATTCCTTCGTCCTTTGATCAACGACCATTTGGCAATCCGATTGACTGACTGACCGACAGTCCCTCCTTTTTCCCACTGATCATCCGTCCGTCTATCTGTCACTGATCGAATGTTTCTCCAATCTCTTTCTCTCTCCGTCCTTTGGCTTTTGGCACTGTCCAATTTCGCTACCGCTTCGGGTGCCGTTCAACACTACGATGGGTTCGCTCCTCGCTTTATCTTTGATTAATCATTTTTTCTTTCATAATCCCCCCCTTCCCCCGCTTTTCTCAGTTTCCAATTGCTTCGTGTCATCCCACAAACATTGGAACAGCTCGCCGCCCTTCGCAACTTCAGCGAACATGTCGGCCTTCAGCCCAATTCGGGTGCCGAAGTTTGGAACTTTCGCCCTTTCGTTGGCCAACCGTCCGAATTTTTTGCCGCGCCGGACAATGTCAAAAGAGTCACCGACTTTTTTGACGACAACAGAATCCCGAACGGGGTTCTGGTCGAAAATTTTGGAATGTAATGGGAAATCGAGAAATAGTTTAGTTTCTCGTCTTTTTAGACAGCTCAGAGAGGCACAGAGAAAATTTATTTTTCACGACCCGGCGGAGAGAATTCGAAGTCCGTCCGACTTCGATTTGAATCGTTTCCACCCCTTCGAATCGGTCTTTCTTTTTATCTGAATTTAAATTGGACCCCATTAATTGCTGCTCCATTCAGATTGAGAGCTACCTCCGTCTGTTGGCCCAGTCCCACCCCAATTTCATCAAATTCGACTCCATCGGCAAAACCTCCGAGGGTCGTGAAATTCCCTTCCTGACGGTAGGTTATTTCATCGAATATTTGTTTTGACTGTACTCGTTTGTGATCTCGAGATTCTCGACTCTCGGATTTTCGCCATTCTCGGTCTAATTTCTTGGTCTCTGTTTTGGGTTTCTCTGGGTATTTCTTGGTCTCGGGGTCTTTTTGGTCTTGTTTATCAAGTCAGTCTCGATTCTTTATTTTCTCGCTTCTTCTTGTCTACGCTTTGATGTATTCATTTCTGACTCCCTTCACCCCGCTGTTACCCATGCCCATTTTTATGCCTTCCTCAAAAATGCCTTTCAGCTCGGCTACCCCTCGAAAACCTCCAAAAAGCCCGCTCTGTTCCTCGATGCTGGCATCCACGCCCGCGAATGGATCGCTCCCGCGATCGCCCTTCACTTTATAAACGCGGTTCGTTGTTCGTTTGTGTATTGCCTTTGCTGATTCGTTGTCCGCTTCTTCAGCTGATCAATGAGCCCAAATTCCATTCTCTGCTCTCCGACATCGATGTGCACGTCCTTCCGTCGCTTAACCCGGACGGATACACTCACACGTGGACCAAAGACAGTTGAGAGATTTAAATAAAATATTTGATTAAGTTCAGAGAATAAATAAATTATAAAAAATATTTCATTAAACGTTTGAGGACTTTGGCGTCGGACGCGTTCGGGGCCAATAAAATCGAACTCAAAAGTTTGCGGGTCAGACGACTCGGATGAGGAGGAGTTCTGTTACGGCGTGGACCCGAACCGAAATTTTCCCTTCCATTGGGTGGGGAAAAGCTTTCGCCATTTGGCAAAGCACTTTAAACTGCGAATTCACAGGGCCAAGCAGGCGTTAGCAAATGCCCGTGCAGGTCAACAAAATGCTTGTGCCAAAAAACAAAAAAGAAAATCTTTTGTTTAGCCAAGTGTACAACGGAGAGCGGCCTCTGTCTGAGCCGGAATGTGCCAATTTGGCCAAATTTATCAGTGCCAACACGGGCACCATCAAAGCGTATTTGACTCTGCACGCGTACAGCAATTTGATCATCCATCCGTACGGATTCGAAAGACATTTCTACCCGGAAAATGTGGCGGAAATTGTCAGTGTGGGACAAATTAATAAAGCGAAAGTGAACAAATTTAAGCTGCGGGTGGCAAATTCAATGGCAAAAGCCATCGTTCAAGCGGGCGGAGAGAAATTCCGTGTCGGAAGTGCGCCGGACATTCTCTGTTAGTGCCATTTGTAATTACTATAACTAATCTACTAATTAATTGTCTATTCCGTAGATTCGGTGTCGGGGAGCAGCGACGATTTTGCACGGAGTGCGGGCATTAAGTGAGTGAAGCATTTGACTGATTAGCAATGCTAATGATTGTGGTACTGATCAGGTACACGTACACAATGGAACTGACCTCGGGATGGTACGGCGACCGATACGTGGGCTTTGTGTACCCGGAAGAAGGGATTAGCAAAGAAGCGGAACAGGTGGACAAAGGAGGGCAATTAGGAAAGTAATTAGCGAAGGAATCGATCGCCTCCCGCTTAAGGTATTGCCGGCATTGTTGATATTGGCAGAGCAAGTCAAAAGTGAGAGCAGCGGAAAAGAAGCAGAAGACCAAAAAGGCATAGGTGGACAGTGATCGGAGAGAGCGATTGGACAGAAGCTGATCAGGGGCATTGATCAAAGGGATGTAGCATCAAGAGATCAGCAACAAACTTAAACCCAATTAGCTTGAAAAATAATAGAATAGTTAATTCCCATGGCAATTATTTTTCTTTATTATAATTGTAATTTTCCCTCTCAAATTATGCTTACTCAGAAATATTGTACCTATTTCATGTATTCACATTTACTAGAAATGATAACTCTGATAAAATTAGTTTTAAATTAATTTTTTCTTAAGTCTTCGAAAATGGTACTCATTTTTCGGTGCCTAATTCAATTCTTAAGTTTTTAAAACTTGTTTAGGTTTTCAAAATGGTTTGCAATTTAGAATTCTCTCCTCTGCTAAAATAATTAGTTTTTCGGTACTAAAAATAATTTAAATTCAAAAAAATTGTTTGAACAAATTTATAATTATCGATTATTAGAGAGGGTGGAGCATATTTTCATTTTTATTGTATTTAAAAATTTTGGAAATAATATAAAATAATGGAGGACGAAATGGGACCCTTTGAGTTTTGATTTTCGGATTAATTCCGAAAAAATAAAAATAACTCTAAAAACTGGAGACCAATAATTAAGTGTATAATTCAAAGAATAAATAGTCAAAAATACCAAAACAAAAATTATATTCCATTGCCAATTTGTCCATCTGTTAATTTATTATAAAATATTTTTGTCCTTGTTTTATTTTTTTTCACTTTTGCTTATTCTTTTTCTTCTCATTTGTCAGCTTCTTTTCAGCCTGTTGAACTGCTCGCTGTTGTCGATGAATTTGTTGAATTCGAAACTGACAACAAGCCAATTTGTGGTGAAGTTTTATTTCCAGCAGCAGCAGAAACCAACACACTAAACATAATGCACAAATTATGAATACAAGCTGATCAAATAGGTTAATACAGAACAGATCAAAAATGGGCTGATCATTTCGATCAGAATCAATGAGATTAGCGGATATTAGTAAAAAAAAAGATTTAAATTAAAATTAGAGTTGAAGCCCGGGGTTGGGAAGAATCACGGGATTTCATCGCCCTCTCATTTTTCATTTATTTTTAAATTTGCCTTTGATTGTTTAAGCCATTTGCTGCTGCCATTCCCTGCTGTGTTTGCGTTGTTGAATTGGTTGAATTTGCGTTAATTGTTATTGCATTTCCCGTGGCTAATGTGGAATTTCCTGCTGTTATTGTCGAATTTGTTGATGCTGTTGCATTTCCTGGAGTTGTTGTCGCTAAATTAAAAATGAAATTTTATCCTATTTTATTTTTGATATAATAAATAAAAATAATTACTGTTCGGCATTGGTCCGTTACTGTATTGAATACTGTCGACAATCGCAAAACCGCCTTGAAGTGCACCATTTGAGAAGACAAAATTTGATGCACGTATTATAATTTAAAATAGAAACTTTATAATATAATTAACGAAAAGTGCCTTATATTTTTTAAGAATTAATTTTATTTAAATATTTTTTATTAAAAATAAAATAATTTAGCGGTGCTAATTGTCAGTTCTTTCACAAATTGTTGGATTTTTTGTCAATGAAACAAACAAAGAAATAATGATAAAGCACGAATTTGGCTACTTGAAATGGACTCGTCGATGCTCCGATTGTGACATTTGCTGGGCCCGGGCCTTGGACGAGCGGAGTTTGTTGGCACATTGTCGTCAAATTGAATGGAATTTGGTCAATTTTTTGGCACACGTTCAAAATCACAAACGGACTTGTCCAGTAACTGAATTTAAATAACTATCCATTGTTTTTTTGCACTCATAAGAATGAGGGGGGGGGGGGGGGGGGTCAGAGAGAAATTAGAGAAAAGACCCATTTATCCAGACTCATTTGTCCTTAACATTTTTAATTTATTTTATATATTTCTTAAAATAATTAAAATTATAATTGAATGAAATTTTAATTACCCTTGTATTTTTTTACTATTATTGCAAATGATTTGGGATTTTCTTTTTAAAACTCAAATGGTTAAAAAAATATAAATATGAAATATAAGTTAAATTAATTTATTTGATTCCGTTATTCCCCATGTTTACCTGAACATTAAGGAACCATTGCTGGGTAGTGAAGGCACAACATCACTAATTAGACACGCGTGAAGTGACTGATTAACACTGTTGCTTGACGCGATCGCATAACTTCCGTCTATTAAAATATATTGGAGATTCAAGTTTCAAAAAGGCATTCTTGACTTGGATTTGGCATTCTTCCCTGTCCGCTTATTGTTGGATAATCGGAAATTATCCATCCTTTTTTTATGAAAAACTTTGAACCTAAGAACATTTTTAAGGGTTTTACCAAAATATGAAAAAAATTTTTTATTTAAATTAATGATTTTTTCTCGTGATTTTCTTAGCAAATGTTCGTGAAAAAGCAGGTTTAATATGTTTTTTTTTTTGGCAAAATTCGTCGAAACTTTTTGTGTTGTTTGGACTCCAAGAAAAAAAAAAAAATTAAAAAAAATTATTTGTTTTTTTTTTTTTGAATTTTTTGAAAATTACAAAAATACCAACTTGGCATCACTGCAGTGCCCGTCGTGGTCATCATCTGATCTCTGCTTATGTTTGCCGAAGTGCGAAACCACATCAGCGGGGCAGCGGGGGTTTGGCAATTGTGCCATGCGCAAGTGTCGTCGAACTCCAAGCAGTTCAAATTTGGCATTCGTTGGCAAAAGACTAAAAGAATATTTGTAAATAGTTATAGAAAAATAATAAAACAATGTTAATGTGTTTTTTAAATGATTATTGAGGTATCTTCTTTACCATAGTCGAACACATAAAGTTGTGAAACAATTTTGAATAAAAATAAAGAATAAAATTTCATTTTTAAATAAATTTAATCCGCAGTAGGATTTTATAAAATAATAATAACAATAATACCAACACTCGCATTTGATTAGTGTTGGATTTACTCAATTTAATGATGTGCGCAATTAAAAGGATTATTTATAGAAAAAAAAGAATTTATTGAAAAGACCAAAAACTTATGATATAACAAAAAATATTTTTGACTATTACATATGTATGTATTGCTAAAATATTATTCGCATTTAATTAATGTAAATTCATTATTTTATTATCTTAAAAATTGTTGTTTTTACAAATGCTTCAACAACGAAAAGAAAGTTACTGAATTTACACAAATGATGATTAATTTCATTTTTTTCATATTTTTCCATGTTCGCGATTTATTTCCTTATTTGGGCATTATGCATATTTTAAATCCATATTTTGGTTTTCCAAAAACCTCTATTAGAACGACCCCCATCAGCCAAAACTAATGCCGGAGCGAAATTCAACGCGTGTTGGCGAAGTGAAGTAAAATTTTTCATCAGACAGAAAAATAAAAATAAAAATATGAATATTTAATTTAATTTAATTTATGATAACAAATATATTTAATGCTTAAAATTTCCCAACTCCTTTTTCCAACTCAATTTGTTGTCAAACAAAAGTTTAATTAACCATTTTTTCAAATAATGGCAATTAATTGGTTGGTTTGGTTATTAATTTACGAATCGTCCATAAATTGCGCAAAAAGAGTTGTTTAAAATTAAAAATGGTTTTTGTTTCATTGTCGACACATTTTTAAGCATCGATTTGCGCATTCATTTCCATTCCATCACTTTACAGTCATTCTTTCTTTGTCAATGCTTTTAAAGAATGGCAGATTCTATTGTTAATTAGCGATCATTACAAATTGGTAGTACAAATGACAAATTAATTGTTAATTATGTAATATTAAACCTTTTCTCTGTCCTCCCATTTTCTTTTAAACAAAATGAACATTTTTATTAATCAAGTGACCCATTCACGCATAATTAATTATTCTTCCATATGATTTCTGATCACTTTGCAGTCAGTGTATTTAATAGACTCATAAAATTAGAATCAACACATCATTTATTTATACTCCCTCAATTTTCCCCAACTTTTTAAATTTCTAAACAAATAATGTTTTATTTCTTTTTATAAAATTAAAACATAATTAAGCGATTGAAAAAATATTTCCCGGGAATTAATTTTATATTTAAATTTTGTCAAATATTTTCTGCCGCATTTCTCTCCTCCCACCCAAAATGCCAATGTTCAACAAATGCCCACTTTTGTCTCTGCTGCTTCTCAGTGCCGTTGCCCTTTTGCTGTTCGGCACCGGTGCGATGGCTTTGGGCGGAATGCGTTTCGGGGCGCGCGGGTGCGACACGGACTGTGACACTTTGGTGGAAAAGCAGGGCGTCGACAGGAAAATGTGCATGAAATGCTGCGAACTGAAAAGAATGGGCGAAAGGTGCTGAAAATGAGCGACGAAAGGGACGGGAAAAAGGCCAAAAGTTGCAACAATTAATTCAATTTTGGAATTTAATGCACATAATTATATTAGAAACTTGATGGAATTTAAAGCATTTTTCAAAAGTTCAATTTTTTGCCAGAATTATCTGACAATTAAACTTTTTTAATAATTAAATTTTTGTTCATTAATTTTTTACGCTCTGTGAAAAGCTTTTAAGTGATTTCATATTCCCAACAGAAACAAATTAAACAATTAATTTAATTGATCATTTGTTTAAGTCATCATTTCGTCATTTGTTTTCTCTTCTCTTTTTATTGCTTTTTTGTGTTCCAATAAAAATTAGTGCCGAAAATGAGCAAAAATTTTCTACTCAAATTGCCCCAAGGGTTAATAATTAATTAATAAATTAATTAATAAAAAATATTTCAAAAAAAAAGGAAATAATATTTATCTCAAAAAAAAAACAAAAATTGTTAACGCTTGCATTCAATTGAATTCAATCGCTTATATTCACGCACATAGCCATTGAAATCGGACACGCCGTACATCGAAATTGCGGTCGGTGTTCCGTTTACGCATTCGCCATTTCTTTCATCCAACTTTAATTTAAAAAAATGTATTTTATTTAGAATACAAAGTTGGGAAATTAATGCACATTATAATTAGCCAATTGATTGGCAGAAAATTTGTGATTTGATTCATCCCAATTTTTTGGTGCCATAATTAATAAAAAAAAACATTTGAACATTTCGGTTTTTTCTGTTAACCCTTTTATTAATTTAACATACACTGAAATTCAGCAAGAAATGATTTCTGTGATCGGACAATTTAACATTGCCCAATTCAGCCAAAATGCCGGTGAACAGCACGTCGTCCAAATAAAAGCCGACAGTTTCTTTGGCACGCGCTAAAACGGCACGGATTGTTGCCGGTGTTGTCAAATAGACGGTGCCCTGCATGAAACTGGGAAACCAATCCAACGGGTAAACATCCTCCGAAATGTACCTAAACCAGTAAAAAAAAAATTCTACCGAAAGAGTTGCAAAATTTCTGAATTTTTGTTTCCCTAAATTTCTTTTAAATAATTAATTAATAATTGAAAAGGAAATTCAAAAGACTGTTAGCTCAAAGAAAATCAAAATTTGATAAAGCTTTAAAGAATTGAAAATAAGGTGATTTGGATGCCAAAATTAAGAAAAATCAACCAAATAAACGAAAATTTGAAATTAAACAAATCCAAATGGAGCAAGAGATTTAACAATGAAACTATGTATAATTAATAATTAACCTTTTAAAATAATTAATTAATTAATTAATTGACTTTCATAATCGATTATTCCTTACCATTTACTATTTGTGTTTCGGTCTGGGTTTGGGTTGAATAAGACAAGTCCGAAGTAAATGAGCGGATTTTTCGCGGCGATTGGACGAAATTTTGCGTCCACCCAATGCGACAAACGGCGCAGGTGCACCACCGCGTCGTCGTCCGCTTTCATCACCCATTCGGCACTTTTGCAAAACGATTGTTGCCATTGGAGCGCGGCGTACCACTGCAATTTAAACTTTAATATGACCGAATGTTAAATGCCTTTTTTAAATTTTTGTAATTTTTTAAAAAATTTTCCCGTTTCTTAACATTAATTTCCATCAAAATATCTACATAATATACCCAATAAAATTTACAAATCTCCATCGCGAAACATGTCGGCACTGTTTTATAAAAAATATAGAAAAAAAGAATACTAAAAAATATTTGGGTTAATCGTAAAAAAGCACTCAGCTCTTAGTAATTTTAAATTTTATTTTATCGATTTTTTAAATTTTTATTTTTTTGTCTCATTAATTTTAAAGAATGACCGAGAGAAATCTAATGCCCTCTAAGAAAATATTTTAAAAATTTTTCTTAAATTTTTATGCTCCTCACTTTAAGGTGAATGTGTTTGTATTTGTCTTCAAAACCGTGCAGAAACACCAAATCGCCGTGCTTTCTCTGCTCCTCCTCCAACTTTTTACGCGTTTCGTTCGCTTCGCCTTTCGCCGCATCGGCGACCAAAAAACGAATCGTTTCGCCAGGGGCATAAAAATCAATTAATTAATTAGCATTTAAAAATACAAAAATTATTTACCGAATCATTCATCCATGTTTGACGCACGCCCTTCCGCTTGTCGAAGCCGTCCCTTCGTGCCATCGACAACATGATCAGCTTGGTGTCATTGGGACACGCATTTGCAAATTCCATCCGATATTTCAGCCGAATGTTTTTAAACCGAACCAAAAAATTCTTAATTAAAATTAATTAAATGTTTAATTATTATTCCAAATCACTCATTTCATTTTAAAAAAGAATTTTAAGCCTAACTTCTCAAAACAGGTGACCAATTCTCCGATTTAGCTTAAAAAAATCATTCTAAAACTCGTAAACTTAATCGAGAGTATGAATTATCAAATTAAATTAAATGGCATGCCAATGCCAACCCCACCTCCTTCCCCCCCCCCCCATTTTGATATATTAGGAGTATATATCCATTATTATACCCTCTGCGTTTTATAGTCGTATAATTCTTGTGTTGCATTAAATTCCGTCGTCCGTCCTCCATCTTTCCATTCGTTGTGTTTAGTGGTGAACAAATGGTATATGAGTACAAAACCGGTGAAACACAGCAAAACCATCCGAATTTGGAAGGCCATCGATTTGAAACCTATTAAAATTCTTTTGTAAAGAAAATTTAATTTCTTTCCAAAAAAAAAAAAAACGATTTTTCATAAGTAAGCGATGCCTATTATTATTCTCATTCATATGATTTGGGAAAGAATTTAAGTGATTCAATGGTAAAAAAGGAGAAACCTTTGTTCAAAGAAATGTTATGTATTTGCCGCACAAATGTTTAGGCGTCATTTGAACTTTTACATATTTTCGTTATTTTTGTTGTATTAAAAAGTTTAAGAAATGAATTAATTTTTATAATAAATAATATATAAAAAAATATATATACAAATTTTATTTTTTAAAAGCATATGAATATGAATGGAACTACCAGAAGTAGAGACAATAAAATTATAAAATAAATAAAAATGAAAAGATTAGGTATATTATAAAAATGGACAACTGAAAGTTTGGGTGTGAATTAGTGATTCTCGAAGTTCGAAGCCCCAAAAACTCGAAGTTTTTGAAGTTCGAAGTTTGAAGCAGAAGCGATTGGTTTGCACATTTTTTATGTTTGATACTGGTTTAAATATTTTTCCATATTTGAAAAGAAATTCTTCATTTATTTGCTTTATTACAATTTTGGATTTTAGCGATGGCAACGAAACAAAGCTATAATTACCTAATTAATAGTCAACTTTTCTTCTAATTTCAACTATTTGAACAGTTATTACTCTAATCCCTGAACCATCAAATTTAATCGCTTGCAAAAACCAAAATTGCTCAAATGTTTATTCAGAAAAAAATGTTGAGAAGATGATAGAATTTTTTTAATTCTTTGAATAGCCATTAAAATTCAAATTTAATGAAAAATCTATTAAAAAAAGACAAAATCCAAGATTTTTTCACAAAACCAAGTGACCGCCTAATAAAACATTTTTTACTAATTGGTTATTGATTTAATTCTGTTTTATATTGCTTTTTGAAAGAAAGAAAAAATTTTTTAAATTAGTTGTAATATTTTGAATTGAAAATAATTTAAAAAAATATATTATTTTGAATAACAAAATGTTTTTTTTCTTAGTAAAATTAAATTTGTCAGTGGGATTCGGAGATTAATTTTCTACCAATATAATTCATAAGTGTGATTTATGGCTTAATAAAAGCACCAATAAAAATTGAAGCGCGCGCTAGCGACTAAATTTGTACGAATTTGTTCCTCCAATTTCTTAAATTGCTTCGGTCAATTTCCAATTTTGCAACAATTTTCGATTCGCTCATCGTTGGGCTTTTGCTTTTTCATTTTGTTATACATTTTTACAAATTCCAATTTTTCAATGTATTATAAATTTATTTATTATTTATTAAAGATTGATTTAATAATTCGCTTTATTCGTTTTACATATGAAAAATTCATTTTTGAATGTAAATATTCAGCTTCTCATTTTTTTGCTACATTTAAACATGCCCAATTATTTGTGCAGTGAAAAAAAGTTAATTGGAATACCATAAAATGGGCCGATATTTTTGGGCAGAGAAATCGCCAAAAAGGTTGTCGGGGAACGCCGGCTTGTTGAGTGATTGGTTGTCCTTCTGCTGTTGGGCTTGAGTGGGGTCGGGAGGGATTTTGATCATTTCGAGTTTCGCATTTCGTTTTTTCATTGCAAAAAATTTGGCTAGTTTCAAAAAAGTATGCCCTTTCGGTCCTACTCCACAAAAATTTAGAAAAAATTATGCGGCAAAAAAATATAAAATTTGTTAGCAGATCACACCTTGATTAAGGAAATTTTAGGAGAACTTTAAAAATAAAAAACAATAATAATAATAATAATAAACTTCTAAATTTTATGAACTTTGATTAAAAAAAGGTGAAAATAATTGATCTCGAATATTTCTTTATTGATTATATTTTAGAATTATTCTAAAATTTTAGAATTTTTCAAAAACAAAATTTTGTGTTTTGCCTTTCGCGTTTCGTTTTTCGTTTGTATTCCATTTTTTGAATTTTATTTTCATTTTTTTCGTATTTCATTTTTTGAATTTTATTTTTCGATTCGCAACAACTCTGCTGGTCGGAACAGTGGTGGGCGGCGACGATGCACTAAAAACTAGAGACCGGCGCGGGACGGGATCCCGCGCTGGATTTTGCGGGATCCCAGTCCGCAATCCCGCATTTTTTGCAAAATGCGGGATTTGCGGGATTGCGGGATTTGCGGGATTAATCCCGCGGGATCCCGTCCCGCAAAGAATTTTGAGTTCCAATCCCGCAGCGGGATCCGCAAATTTGACTTTTTGTGCGGGATTCTGCGGGATTTCATTGATTTTTTGAAAATTTTAAAGAACAGAATGCCAAAATTTTTGAATAAATTTATAATAAATTCCGCCTCCCCACGATTCGTCTACTACACGATTCGTCTATTACTCGATTCGTCTACTACACGATTCGTCTACTCAGCCAAAAAGCCACGATTCGTCTACTAAACGATTCGTCTATTACACGATTCGTCTACTCAGCCAAAAACACACGATTCGTCTACTCAGCCAAAAACACACGATTCGTCTACTCAGCCAAAAAGCCACGATTCGTCTACATTATTCGTCTACTCATCCAAAAAATTTTAAAACCCGGATTCGAACCCGAACAAATTTTTAAAGCCATTTTTCTGGGGTTTTAAGGGTGGCTGATTACGAATCAGGCATCATTAACCATCTAGCTCCTAGCCCAAGGCCTAAATTTTAACATTCAACAGACCCAATTTTTTCCTTTATTAATTGTAAGCCAAAAATGATGGTTTTCTCTTTATTACAATAAACACCAAAAAATAACAATTCGAATCAAAAAGAAATGTTGAAAATCACGGGGAATTGGGGTTGAAAAATCCAATCACTTGCGTTGAATAACACCAGGGTTTTTGCCAATGGTAAAAAGCGATCAATCATCCAATTGTTCACGGTCCTCATGTTCGTGTTGGGCCCCTCGTGCACGCAGGCCACCCACATATCCCTGCATCTGCAGACTCAGCAGCGAAAGAATGTTCATGATGTCTTCATCGGCGTTGTACTCCGCATCGTCCAATGCATCTCCGATCAATTGCTCCTTCAAAATGTATTTGATGCGGCGCTTGTGCGGGAACACTCGGGCAGATCTCGCGATGTCCACCTGCTTGTCAACATCATCCAGAATCACTGCCAGAAAGTCTGACAAAGACGGGTGATGGACGAGACCTCTCTTAAATTTTAAAAATGCGGTGAAATAAAAATCGAACTAACGAAAATTGAAGGTGTGAAGCCTCCATAGCATTATTCGTATTCTCCATTGCTGACCTCGCTCTGTCATGAACATTCCAGAAGTGCACAGGATACAGTGGCGGACGCACAGTCGGCAGCTCCCAGCGTGGCACGACCGAAATGGTCGTTGACAATTGCGTTGTTGGTGTTGATGGAACTGGTGAAGGGACACCGAATTGGATGAAATTGTTTCCGTAAATGTGGTCCAAATTTACTAAAAAAAGAAAATAAGAACGAATTCACAAAAGAAAAATACTTACCACTACTAAACGAATTCCGGCGACTGTATTCGAGATCCCCGGTGGCATTGGTGCTGATTGAACTGCGTCGGCTCTGATCAGCGCCCGGAGCAAACGCAAGGGCACCGGCTTCTTGTTCGTGGTCGGTCAGTCCAACATATACCCTCGCGAAGTAACCGAAAAACGCAGCCAAACCATCGGGTGCATGGTTTACTATGAGCGCGAAACCATGACGAACATGTTGTTCGGGAATCAATGCCAAAGCAAGCAACTTTCTAGGAGTAAACTTTTTTTTTGCCTTTCTCACTCACTCCAACACTCACCTGAAACTGTTCCGCGCGCCTTCTCCTTGTTCTTCGTCATTGGCATACAATTCTGCCAAGCCCATTTCGCGCCATTTCCTGAAAACGGCCTGGCTCATGTGGAACAGACATCCCGTCAATTGTGCCGCCGGGAACGTCTCACGCATGGCCCGAATCGTCGCTGTTTCAAAGTCACTGATGACTAAATTTGGGATTTGATAAATTTAAATAGAAGATGATCACTTACTGCGTGCTGGTGTGTTAGGTGCAATCACCGCTTTGATCGCATTGAGCGCCTCCTCGTAGTATTTTCGTTGCTTTCCAGGCAACAGAGCATGCACACATAATGTGAGCCGCCTGTTGACAAAAGCCCCGATAACGAAACACTGCGTCAAGGCGGCAGGTGCGACTTTGAACGTACCATCCACAGAAATTTTCCTTGCCCCCTTCAAAACATCCAACAGCTAAAAAAAGCAAAACAATTGACATTGAAATGAATAACTTAACTTCGGGTGTGCAAAGACTAACACCACGTCCGATTCTCCTTGGCGGTGCATTCGGCTGTCGTACAACAGTGTGCTTTCGCCATCCTTCATAAGCAGGGTATCGGGTAGCACCGCATTCAGGGGGTTGACACGGTCCATGTTGCCGTAAATCTTCCTTTTCTGTCTAAAAATTTTGAAATAAATAGAAGTACAAAAATTTGGAGACGCACCTTCTCATTACTTCCTCAAGCGCACGATCAGTGCCCATTGACACATACGTTTCGTCCTTGGTGCCTGCACGTTTTTCCGCCAGCACTTTGGAGGGTTTCAGGCGCGGCTTTTCGCTTGTAGTCGCCTTAATTTTGTTGCGCTTTTGCTCTGCATGGAAGCATGCTGGATTTGGCAAATGATTGTGCCCTTTTTTCCCGATCATTCCAGTGATGGCGCCTTCTCCTTCTTCGTTCGCAAATGCCGTTGCGTCGCAATCCCTGTTGGAACAGCGGAACCACCTTCCCCTTCTGCGAGGGAATCGGAACCCTAAAAAACAGTTATTTTCCTTAAAAAAACGACCGCAAACCTTGATGCCAAATGCAAAATGCCCCTCTCTCCGTTTTTCCGCACTGAAACTCGACGAGAGGTCGATTTTCCGTGTCATCTTCATCCGACGCCGGCTCTTCATCGTCGTTTCCACTTTGCGTGATAAAAACGCTGCAGTCGTCGAAATCTGACGACTTTCTTGTGCGTTTGGGTGCCTTCCGTTGCTGCTGTTGTTCAATTAACTGACGAATTGATTTCATTTGCTTAAAATTGAGAAAATTGATTTAAAATAGGCAAAATTTCATACACATCTCATAAATTAATTAAGAAAAATAGGCTAAATAAGTATCAAATTAAGTCCTTGAAAAATGCAAAAATATTCATATTCAGTTAATTTTTTGTACATAAGTTTATTATATTTGGCTTAGTAGACGAATCGTGTGTTTTTGGCTTAGTAGACGAATCGTTTAGTAGACGAATCGTGGCTTTTTGGCTGAGTAGACGAATCGTGTGTTTTTGGCTGAGTAGACGAATCGTGTAATAGACGAATCCTTTAGTAGACGAATCGTGGCTTTTTGGCTGAGTAGACGAATCGTGTAATAGACGAATCGTTGGCGCGCCATAAATTCAATTAAATTAAATCCATTTTTCATCTCAAAATTCATCTAGAATTTGCAAAAAATTTACCGGCGGCGCCTATCGGCACCGCCGGATCGGCGTTTACTTATTGTAGAAAAGATTCAAAAAGTGCGACTTTTTGTCTTTTTTAGACAAAATCAGTTAAGAAATTGACAAAATTTTCAAAAAAAATTTCCGGCGGCGCCTATCGGCACCGGCGGACCCCTTTGTTTCTAGTTTTTTGAAAAATTGCGCCGGAAAAAAGCGGTTTTGAAAAGCAAAAATAGTAAAATTTATGGACCATTAACAGATTTGATTCCCGATCTCTTTTTACCGTCTGACCCATTCGAAAAATCTTAGTCGCCCCTTTTAATGCATCCCGTCAGCCCCTTTCCAAAATCCCGCAATCCCGCGCGGGATCCCGAAAATTTTAAATGCGGGATTTGCGGGATTGCGGGATTTGCGGGATTAATCCCGCGGGATCCCGTCCCGCAAATAATTTTGGATTCCAATCCCGCAGCGGGATCCGCAAATTTGAAATTTCCGGTTTCTACTAAAAACCTTCACCAAATCAAAAAAAAATTAACATAGAAATGCTAATTTTGAGCCCTTTTCTTCATGGCAATGCGCAGAAAAAATATTGCAAAATTATACAATAATAATCCAAATTATTACAAATGTATAAAATAATTTTAATCAATAGGCTAAAATAATAAATGCATTTTCCTGTTTTAGCATGGCAAAAATGGGCTAAAAATAATGCCAACGAAACATTTGCATGGACCACAACCATTTACGCTTCTAATTACTACATAATTTTTCTAAAAACGGCAATGAAAATAAATTTGCTAATTTTATTTTTTCTAAATTTTGTTCAAATTTTCGTTTCGTTTTCGCCGTATCAATGGGACCCAACAAATTCGGTGACCAATGTTCACACATTTGCCAAATTCATTGACAACCTTTTCATGACTTACACAATGAATAACAAAATGGGTAAGTCGGGATAAAGGCTAATTGTAAGTAACACTCGACACTTTAAAATGTCGAAGTCGGAACCCGAAAGTCGAAATTCCGAAACATCTCTGGCATTTATATTCAGTGCCAAAACCAACTGTTTTTTTCCAAGATACACTATTGTACTCTCACCTTCCATTTGTTTTGTTTTTTTTGAATGTGCTCGTTTTATGTGCCCAATTTTTCGGGTTTCCGTTTCCCTATTCCTTTTTTTCAGTTCATGGCAATTTTCTTAAATTTTCATACCCATTTTCCGGCTTCGAACTCGGCCCAAATTTTCTTTTTTTTTTTCATTTTTCAAAATGGGTTATAAATTTAGATGCCATCTTCCCAAATGTTCTGCCGCCCGCCCGTCTCTCTGATCAGCAAAAAAGGGCCGTGTTTATTTTCACTTTTGTCAAATGCGCCGCTGAATTTGCCCATTTCCGAGTGATTAACAAAAGCACGGCCGACGAAACTTACCAGAATTTAAATGTGTTTCGTGGTCGAATCAATGCGAGTTTTGTGGGTTTTCTTTTTTATGACCAATCGCTTGGCCATCGAATTGCGAAAAAAGTCGAGGAATTTTGTGCACAAAACAAAGAAAATGGTATTTTGATGAAGCAATTTATGCAGCTGTTTTTCTCATTTGCCCTGCGGATTCTTCTCAGTGTGGTGTCAGTGATAAAATTTAAATTGTGGAGCGAAATTTTGGGGATTTTTCATTTCAAAAAACCGATAATCTTTACCAAAAACTTAAAAAGCTTCACCAAGAGCCAAATGAATCAAGTAGTTTATGATCATCACAAGTATACTAAAGTGTTTTACTAGGAGTTTATATTTTAAATAATAAGATTTTATTAAAAAAGGTTTTAGAAAAGTAAAATAAATTTCATTCAAAAAACGAATAGCGCTTAAAATGAGAAAAAAAACTATAAAAATTTATGAGGTGAAAAATCCCAAATTCGTGGCCAAATTTCAGAAAATAAGAACCCCCCAAATTCAGTCGCCAAATGTCGTTTTGTCTTAAAAGTCGGGTCCCCAAATATTATTTACCAAATTTTGGGCTCATATAAAATATTCGCTTACCCAATGACCCCAAGGATTATGATTTTAAGAATTAATTAGAGTTGGAGATATTATTTTAAAATTTAAAGAAAACAATCTTGGCTTACCTTATTGCCATTCCATTAAGGTTTTAAAATTTTTTACCAAAGCTCATATAATTCATTTATGCTTTTTAGAATTTCAAATTAGGCTTAACAATTAATCTGTGATTTTGGTATTTGGTTTTAAGTACTTTTATCCCGAACGAATTCTTAACAATGGAAAAAGGCGTTTTGAAAAATATTTTAAAAATTTGCCATCGAAAATTTCATTGATGAGAATACTGTAGACATTTTCAGTTATGCCAATTATTTCATCCACGGCATTGGACAATGGCAATTGAACACACTTTTGAGCGCCTATAAAATTTTGTCAGCGCAAAGCAAAAATAATGAAAATGGGTAAAAAATCAACTTGAATTTTTAATCAAAATTCTTAGTCGAAACATTTAAATTTTGCTTTTAAAAGTTCAGAATATTTCCGTTTCGTCTAATTCAAAAGGAGCAAAATGATGACCAATTGTGGACTCAGTTTTTTTATCCAAATCCAAATTTGACCACATACAACTCGGAACAACGGCAACACATTGGTAGCAATGACTAAACATTTATTTAATTGATTTGTAAATTCATCAAAAATTAAAATATATTTTTTTGTGAAAATTATTGCCAGAATTTGTATAAATATTTTAGAAAATTTCAAATTCATTCTCCGACTCTCCGAATTCAAATTGTCTTCCTTTGAAATTTTCAAAGCAATTGAAAAAATTATGGGTAAAAAAGGAATTGAAAATAAAAATGAATTTCCGCCGCCAGCAATTTACACGTTTTTAAAGAATCAATTTACTGATTATTTGTATTTGGCAACACCTTCAAGACAAAAAAGGCGTGCTCGAACAGAAAAGTACGAAAAAAGCAACAAAATCTAAATAATATTGCAAATTTCTTTTATTCCGCTACAAATCGGATGAGATTATCTCTAAATGAGTTTCTAAAAATTTTTTACTTTTGAAACATTTTGTTTTCTTTTTTTTTTTCTTTTTTTATGAAAATTTAATCCCAGACGATTTAGTTGCTGCCCGGTATTTTTTAAATTTCTCAAGCCATCCCCGAGGTATGTTTCGGTTATGCGGCCGCACCTCCAAAATTTAAAAAGAGAAAAAAAACTTTTTTTTTTTAATATGGAGGTGTGGCCGCATAACCGAAAAGTACCATCCCCGACAATCCCCGACTTTTCTCTCCCCGAGGGACGGAGCATAAACCTAGAAGAAATTAATATCGCGATTTTTTTGAAATCTCTACAAAATTTGTAAATTTGCTCTTCTTTCAGCAGTTCGCTAATTGATCACAATGAATTGGACGAAAGGGACTGCGCTTTGATCACTTTTGGACGGGAATTATACAAACATTTGCACTTCAATTACAACGAATTTTGGTCATTTCTTCTCAAAAATAAAAATAAATGCGGGAGAGACGCGCACATTTTTGACAATTACCCTTATCAAATGATTGGCGAGAAGAACACACCAGCACAGGGGTACTGTAGGCTCACTCAGATTACCGTACGGTGGAACAGACAAAGACTGAGTATAAATAATACCGTATATAACAGGGTTGCCAGATTAAAATTTTCAAAAGCCTCATTTGGTAGGCAAAAAAGCCTCATTTTAGGTCAAAAAGCCTCATTTTTACAAATTTATTCAAAACACATTAAAAATGTTGAAATATTATATTTTTGATTTTCCATGATCAATTTGAGCAATTTTTTGTTAGAAATAAGCATTTTGTGAAATTCTGAGCACGAAAAATCGAAGTTGATTTTTTGCGGCGTTTTTTTCAAAAAAAAAAAATTTGGGGAAAAGGAAGCCGGCGGTGCCGATAGGCGCCGCCGGGAAAAATTTAGTGATTTTTAATACGATTTGTTAACAGATTTGACCACAAAAATGACCAAATTTTGCGATTTTGAGCAAATTTTTAAGAAAATAAGGGATTTTTAGGGGCTGGCGGTGCCGATAGGCGCCGCCAGGAGAAAAATTGAGAATTTTGACCATTTTTTAGCAGATTTTCAGTAAGAAATTCTTAATTTTGTGGTTTTTTGGAAAAAAAATTAGTTCTATTTTCGTTTTGATGCTCTTAAAAACCCAAATTATTAAATAATTGTAAAACATTATGCCAACTTATCAAAATTAATCAAAATTTAAAAAATCTGACGAATTTCCCCCCAAAACATCAAAAATCCTCAAAATTTCTCAAAAAACCACAAAAAGCCTCAAAGCCTCATTTTGAAAATTTAGCCTCATTGACCTATCAAAAAACCACAAAATGAGGCTAAAGCCTCAGATCTGGCAACCCTGGTATATAAGGAGTGGAAAAACAATTTGCCATTTCGCGGTCCCTTTTTACGGTCAAGAAGGGCGTTTCATAAATGCTTCAACTTGGGAATTTTTCTGAAGCAATTAAATAAAATTCAAAAATTTCAAATAAAAATCGCTTTTGTTCAAAAGCAATAACCAAAAAAAAGTCCAATAATTTGTTTTTATTATGATTTTTTTAAATATAAATAATTTTGAAATTTTCTAATAGAGTTTTTATATCCGAGTATTCATTCCCATTTTATGATTTTTCGTAGGGGCAAAGACGAAGGAAGAATAAGCCTAATAACTGATTTTGCTTGCAATTTCAAATGTTTTAAAATTGAGGAGATTTTCATGCCAAAAGAGCATTTTTTGAGAAAATTTCGTGCAAAAGAAAACATTTTTTGGAGCTACAATGATGGTTTTTTAAATTTTGATTTGCAAACTCTGAATAATAATTGCTTCTATGTAGCTATAGTTATGAAACTACTCCCCATTAGCATGCACTTTAACATTCATAATTTTTCTTAAGTTCCAAGCAATTGGAAAGTAAAATGTTCCGTGAGCCGTTGTGGAATTATGCGAAAGTAATCGGAATTGAGAAAAGCGAATGCAAAAGTCAGTCAATTTAATTATTCAATTCTCTAATTGGGTAGTTTAAGCTGTGATGCAATTTTGCGATGCTCTTAAAAACGCCGTTCATTCTGCGCTCAAAGCGCCCGCGGCGAAAAGGGAAACAATTCAAAAGATCACCGAATTGGATGAATTCAAATTTTTGGAAGCAATTCTAAGCAGCTTGGAATATAAAGGAGAAAGCACAGAAAAACTGAAAAAATTTTCAATGGTTTTTTCGAAAAAATCATTTGCCGATAAATGCAAATCATTGGGTGCCCTTTTGGCGATATTGGATCAGACCAAAACGGAGTACAGCAGAAGCAGTGAAATAATCAGTTCCAAATCTGCCAAAATAGGCATAGAATTGAGAGAATGGGAATTGGAAAATGCAAAATTTGGTGAAATTTTATACGAAACTCTGAAAAGCCATTCGAACAAAGTGAAATATGACGAAAAGCATCAATTAATGGAATTTCCTCTGCAAATGTGCGAACAATTCATTGAGCGACTTTGTGCATTCGTTGAAAAGTCCGAATTTCAGTTTTGACATTAAATCGAAATAATCGAAAGTTTTTTCGTATCCGGGGACAGAAAGAAAATTTTCTAAAAAATTATTTAAATTATTCAAATCTTGGTGGAAAAAATGAAACTTTGCTGGAATTCTTAAAAAAGCAAAAAATTTATTAATTTTCTCTATCTTTTTCAAAAACTTGGAATATCTCTTTCCATATAGAAAAGCAATGAATTAAAACGTTTTTTACGAAAGAAAATTTTGGAGAAATTATTCATAAATTATAAAATAAATCATTTTATCTTAATATTAGCATTAGTTTTACTTCTGATGCCATTAACAAAAAATAATAAAATTTATTTTTTAAGAAATTTGGCTAAAAATATGCCAATTTATGAAGAAATAGACTTTATAAAAACAATTGAAAGCGTTGCGTCGGAAGAAGAAAAAGAATTGGTGATGGAAAAGCGGCAAAAGTCAATTTGGCCATCAGTCAATTTGAAATTGTTCAAATTGCTTTTCTCAATGGCAATTCGTTTGTGCTTACAAATGGAACAAAAGGAATTTGCACTGTCAACACTTTCATTTGCACTAAAAACGGAGTAATTTAAATTGCACATTTAAAAAAAGTAAATTCGCGCATTTTGATTTAAAATTTTGTAAAAAAAAAGAAACAACCTTTTTAGCTTCAAAGTTTAATGTTAAATAATTAATTGTTAATTAATTGGATATTTTGTTAAGCTATTCCGCCGCATTCGATTTTTTCAATTACAAAATAACAATTGAGAATGAAATTGTCAAAATCAGCATTCCAAATTGGAAGTTGCCTTATTATGCGTATTTGGAAGATGAATTAATTGTGAAAAAAGCCATCGGTAATTTTATTATTTCCAATATTTTTAGATTAATTAATTTTTATTTAAAGAAAATTTCGCTTTTTTTCGTTCGCTGTCCGCCCATTCTCCGACAATTTATGAGGTGATAAAAATGGCAAATATTCTTTACCAAACACAAAATGACAATGTTTTGGTCGGCCCATCGGACCCAAAAATTTTGCAAATTATTTTAAATTATTTGAATAACAAAAACGAAGAATTTGCCGAGAACACCAAAGTGTCAGTGGAAGATAATTTTTGCATTTTGGCACATTTTGTGACGGATTTATTGGTGCGAGCAAAAAAGGCAAAACATTTGCCAAACATTGAATTTGTCGCTGTTTTTGTTAGAGAAACAACAGAAAAGTGCACAGATGAAAGGTCAGCTGCAACAACTAAGGCTTTTCATTTTTTAGACTTAAAACTGTAAAATAGGTTGGATTTAGGCCTAAAAACCCTCCAAATATGATCGAAAATAAAGACCATAATTTTTTTCGGAAATTAGGCGTTACAATTTATATATTTTTTTCTTAGTAACTTTTGTTAATACGAATAAAATTTAAAAATACATATAAACACAATTATGGAAGTTAATTAAAATTGAAAAAAAAAATTGATTTTATGGCTTGGTGTTGACCAAAATTGTAAGAATGATCAGATTTACCCTACTCACTTCATGGTGATCGATAGACCCCCGAAATAGGAAAAAAATTAATCATCAAACAGAATTTTTGTCCTTTAGAATAAAGGAGGAAATGATCAAAAACTTTGATGAGAATATAATGAACTTTTCCCAGCTGATTAAACTCGATTTGAACCTTGATAAAGGTAAAAATGGAGCATTGGTTTTCATTTTAAGCTCAATTATTTCTTAAAGATAATCAACTTTTCATTTTGCCCGAATTGATCAGAGAATTGGAACAAATGCTTAAAAACGGCAATTGGAATTATGCCAATTTAAAGCATATAAAAATGGCGGAATGGAATCTGTTGGAATTGGCACTTCATAAAGAGGGCGAAAGCAAAAAATGGATGGAAATAAAGAAATTATGGAACAAATGGAAGAAGGCATTTAACGGAAAATTTAAAAATGCAAACAAAATGCCAAATTTCAAAAAATTAATGGACGAGCTTAACGAAAAACTGAAAAATTTGAGAGAAAAGAAACAAAAAGAAACGGAGAAAAAGGAAGAAAAAATAAAAGATTAAGCACAGAAAAGAAGCGTATGAGGAAAGGAAGAAGCCAAAATTTACTAATTTAATTGGGATTTATTTTAAATGTTAAAATTTTTAATTTTATTACTGAGAAAATGAACGATTACCTTTAAGTAAGTTATTATATTAATGTTTTGTTGGCTTCATCGTCAGACCTCATTTTTCCAATCGTTTATATTTTTATCACTTTTAAATCCTCAAATAAAAGTGAAATAGAATATTTAATTAACCTATTTAAAATAATAACAATAATTGAAAAAATCAGCCGATGAAAAGAACAGTAAAAGATACAAATTAATAGGTTGAGCTAAATAGGGCAGAGAGTGCCGGCAGGTCAATGCGCGCGCCACGCGTGCTCTAACTTTTTGGCATTAAATTGTGAATTGGCCGTCAAAATCAGAATTCCAATGAATTCAAAAAAAAAGGAAAATTTTATTTGGATTTTGATTTTATCATGTACATAAAACATAAATTATAAACAAAATGAGAAAATAGAATACAAAGTTCTAATTAAGGTTGCATTTGGGTGATTTGAGCAAGTCGAAGTTGGGTTTTCCAATGTTCTACTTAGGGATAAAATCGAAAATTTTTTTCTAATGTTTTTCAGTTTAAATTTTTGATTTTCTATAGGTTTTGACCGAAGAAACTTTACGGAAAAAAACTTGATTTTAATGCATTTTTTTCATTTTTAAGGGGTGGAGTGGAGGACCGGAGGAGTTGGAAGTGTCGGGGGTTATCCCCGAAAATGGCAAAAATGGCGGGTCGGTGATGCAACACAAAAATAGAAATGATTAACAAAAACAAAATAATAAATCAAAATTATTAATTTTAAAGCATTTTAATTCAAAATTAAATAATATGACCAGTAGAAAATGTTCATGACAATAAATGCCAATGGAAAAAGCACCCGCGACTTTTGGTCAATTTTGTTTGCCATTTCGCGTCCCTTCAGCTGTGCCAACATTCGTTTGATCAGCAGAGCCTGTTTACTAACCTGAAAATAATTTTGTTGGAAATTCCAAATTTGGCATTTATTTGAGTGTTATGACTTGGTTTCTGATCACTCGCGCCGACTCTCGAAACGAATTCTTTCGCAGGACGGCACTGGGGGGAATTTGTTCTTCGCCGTATTGGAATGGGCATGGCAATGACCTAATAAGATTTATTAATTAATACCTTTCAAAAAACCCTCAGAATCTATGAATTTTGCCCTCCATTAATAGCAAGCGATTTTTTTTAGTAAATTTGTCTCAAAATTCCTTCAAAAAATTTTTTTCACTAATTTCACAATCTTTTACCCGCCCTTCCATTTAAATAGAAAAAACAAAAAATAAAAAATGATTATTATTCCAAGATAATTTTCAACAAATTATAATTTAAAGTTGTGTTCGTTCACCTTGAAAATTGCCTCGTCCGTATTTCGTTCATGTCGAAGAAGTCGGCACTCAAATGGTTTCTGCTGATTTTGCGCTGCTTCTGCTCCTCCTTCATTATTGGCAAACTGATTTCCGATTCATCTCAACATAATTTTAATTTTTTTCATTTATTTTTCGCTTTTTTCACCTTTTTCCCCATTTTCCGAATATTTTTCCTCCATTCTCCGCCCATTTTTGTAACTCCGCGAACTCAGCGAACAACGCACGGCACTCTTCGCCGCATTATTTTTATTAATGATATTTCTGTGCCGAAAACTTTCTCTCAGATTTTGTCTCCCATTTTCCAACACTCCGCACACTTTTTTTCGCCAATGTCTGCTGATAATCAAAAAATTTATTTATTTAATATTTTAAATATAGTTTTAGTGATGACTCTAGGACAAATAAATATTTTTTGATTTTATTTTATATTAAAACATTTTCATAAATGCAAAAATTGAATTGGAATTACGGCACGAATGAAAAAACTTTCGGCGATTGATTCTCTCCCCGCCCCCTTAAAATTATGAAAATCGTATCACTTCGCTACCTGTGTAATTGTTCCGAGGTGAGGAACTGCTCGAGTTCGTGCCGTACCGCCACCGCTTCGTCTGTCGGGTCGTTGGAATTCGGCGTGGAAGCGGCGGCGCCGGAACTGAACAGCGAATTCAAAGTGTCCGGGTCGACCACAAGCGAAGGCGGCACATTCTGACGAGCCATTTGGAACAGATGCTCTTGATTCTTGGCAAAGTGCGCAATTGTGTACTCGACCATGACAGCTGAGAAAAGGCACAAATGAAAAAAGAAATAAGGAAACGAATAAATAATAAATAGAACCACAGTTTTATTATGAATTTTGGTGTTTTAGAATAAATCACTTTTAATTTCAATTTTGTATATATTTATTAAAAGACAAACCCATTGTTTGTTGAATTACTTTGGGAGCTTTCGAAAACAAACATTACCTATTTTGCTACTTTTATGTTTTCAGTAAATATTTTGGCCATTTTTTGAAAATTTTCAATGAAAAATGTAATAAAACTAAAACATAAGAAAGGACAGTTTGGAAATTTCAAAAATTAAAGTTATTTATTAGCAAGATTTGTAAACTAAAAGAATTATTCGTTTTTGATAATTGAGTCTTTTTGCTCTGTCTGATGCATCGATAGTTTTTAAAGAATTTGTTTTTTTACCGAACACAAATGCCATGCACATGTTCATCCACGAGTCAATGGCCTTCATATAGGACACTTCGGGCAGCGAAAGTTTCACAGCGTTTGCCTGGAAAATAAAAACTAAAAATATTCTTTAAAATCTAATTTAATTTTACTGAAATGTACAAAATATTCTTATAAAATGCACTTGGGTGGCAATTGTGAGAAGTGTTGTGATGGACAGAGAAACGCGTGCCGGTGCCGAATCGATGTCCAACCAAAAATTGAACCTAAAAAATAATGAATGGCACAAATGAAAATGTGGCAAACATTTGGTGACCATGAAATTATGACGATCAGTGCGGTCGGCACATACGTTTGGATTATATGGTGAAGCATGGCACGCTCAACTTAAACCACCAAATGGCATTTTAACAATCACTTTTATTGGGGTGCATCTCCAATTCTCTTTTGATTCTGTCCTCAATAAACCATCTCATTTAAATTCTCGATATTTTTTGGGCCTACCCAACAATTAGCAATTAATTAAAAAATAATCGTTTAATTACCGTAAAACACTGCAGTCATACAACTCCAAATTCCTTTAAAATGATTTGTTTTCCACATTTTCTTATTGTTCCTTCCTTACCTTCAACATATGTTCCGTTACATTCCCCGGTTTCAATTCTGACCAAATTCATGTCTTGAGAAAATTTTGTACATAATTAATTTAAATTTAAATTGTCACTAATTACCGGGCATTTTAATGTCCATATTTCTGTCAATCGCTGGGTTAATCCGTGTGGACCATCGAAGGCGCAAATGCGATTCGGGATAAGCATCTGAAGGCGAAAAAAGAAAAGCGAATATTTTTAAATTAAAATATAAAAATTTGAGAAAATAAATTTTAAAATCGCACAGCTTAATATTCTCAGCTCACAAATTTGTGAATCAAGCGGATATTTCCACAAGTCCATCATGCAAATTGCCACCAACGAAATTCGGCAATCGTACCAAACCCTGGCCCAAGGCTTTGTAAAACAAAATTTGAAAATTCGCCTGCTGACCTTCCATTTGGGTAAATCCAAATCATAAAATTGTCGTCCGTTATCTCCTGGAATGATGCTTGTTTGGCGTTTGCAAAATAAATGTCCGGATGCCAAAGTTTCTGTTGTTCAATATTCGGTGATTAGAAGTCAAAAAGATTATTGGCCTATGCTCACCTTGAAAACCTGCTTGTCCCGGATAAGCATTGGGCCCGTTCCGTTGTGCTTCAACCGTTCGTCTTTCCATTCCTGCAATTATTCTAAATAATCTTTTTCTGGAATTGGAAAGGGTTTAAAAAATTTGCAATTTTAATGTTTTGAATTTGGTTTAAAAATATTAATTCACTTTTTTGGATTAAGTTAAATCCTCAATGGCAATTAATTCCTTTTCCCTCGACTTCTCATTTTTACCCTCAAATTACTCATTCCTACACCAAAAAAGTCTTGCCTCAATTGGTGTAAAAGACATTTTTGATCAGCATCAAAAGTATTTTCATGTTTTAGGAAAGACTTTCTTTGCACTCATTTTTGGGCATCTTTGACTTTGATGCCAATAACTCACTCATTTTGCGTTAAATAAAAAAAATACTTCAGCATCTGATAGAGCATTCATTATACGAGCTATAGAAAAGAGTAAATTAAAGAAAAGATTTTTTGGGTCATTGTACCACAAAATTTCGTGTTAATGCCGACGAATCCGACCCCGTCAGAATTACAAATCATTTTTCAATAAATCATCAAATTTGTGAAACCCATTTGCACTACCTGGTACATGTACATGTCCAAGTGGTAGTCCATGGTCTGAGCACTGAAACTTGAAATGCCCTCAATAAACATCGACATTGAAACATTCGTTGCAAATCCTAAATTTCATTCAAATAAGTAGGGTATTTTAAATTTAAACTTTAAAAAAAGGCTTTCTTTACCTTTCCCTTGCGTTGGCGTGGCATATTTATTGTACCTTTTCTCATCGTCTAACAATGCAACGAATTCTAAAATATTTAATTGGTCAATTTATTTATATTTTTAATTTAATTCAAATGAATTTACCGCTTGTCAGTGGCACCATTTTTTCATTTGCCAAAACAATTTTATGAAACAAAAGGCTGAAGAACGGAAATAATCGAAAGAAGGTGACGAAATAGGACATTTTAAGAGGATATTGTTGTTGAAATCATAAAACAATTAACAACTAAATTTAAATAAAATAATTAATATGAAAATTTAATAAAAAGCAAAATTTAAAAAATAATTTAAAAATAGCAAAAATAAATTCAGTTTTGATCTTTTGAATTGGTAAATCACACCTCAACCTTTGGCTAATTCCGGCCCTTAAGGCCAAATGGATCTGATCATCCGTGGGATTTGCAAAGAAAGACAATCGATCAGAGGGAAATGGGGGGGGGGGGGGAATTTAGGAAATTCATTTGAGAAAAAGCAGATTAAAGCAAACATTTGTGATATAAAAAGCAATTTAATTTTATTGGTCTCCGTTCCATCGGATAATCTCCAATCTAAGCGGGACAAAATTGGGTGACAAATGTTGTGTTTTTGTGCACATATTTTGGCCAATTTCTGAATAAACAAACATTGGCCCAAAAGATCCGATTAATTTTTTTTGCACTGAGTAAACTGGCTAATTTCGGCCTTTTTGAAAATGGAAAGAAGCTTCAATATGATTAAAGTAATTAATTAATTAATGAGTGAATGATTCGACAGATGGACAAACAAACGAAAATTTGGGAGGGACCAAATTCATTTAAGCAGAAATGTGCACAACATCTGTGACATTTGGGCACCAATAGTTTTTGCATTGTGAAATGCAGATGCTTTATGTGCTAAAAATGGATTTTTGTTGGATTTTGAAAAGTATTTAAAAAAGAAAAGGAAAAAAGAGACAATTTACCATTTTTACAGTTGTGTGAATCTGTGAATTTAGAAAACATATAAGGCAAAACCGTAACCGTTTTAAGATTTATTTCACTAAGATACCAAAAGTGATGTTAGAAGATGATTTTTCAGCATTTCCATAAATTATTTTTTGAAATTTGACGATGACAAAAAAAACTTTTTTGTTTAATTCTTAATTCCCATAAGTAATTTCACAACGCAATCGTTTGATAGAGATGGTTAATTTGTGTTTGTGTTTGTACAATGTGTGCCAATGGTGGCATGACAAAATGCCACGGAATTCTCACCATAATTGGGGGGGGGGGGGGGGAGGAGCGCCTTTCCCGGAGGCATTGGATGAGCAAACAAAGTCCGGCGATATTATTACGACCAAAATAAATTTTCTCGACATTATTATTTTGTTTATGATTATTATTTGTGTGATGCCTCGGGCAGCGCACTGAGCTGCTTCTCATTTTTCATTAGTTTGCCCGTCAATCCGTCACCGATGGATGACGACGATTTTCTTTTTTCATTGCTTTGGCCAATGCTTTAGGGGGGGGGGCATTTTGTGCCATTTTGTCCCACGAATATTGCCTTAACAGTATTAAATTTTGAGAAAATTTTGTGACATAATGAAATTAAATTATTTTGTATAATTCAATCCGCGGAAAAGCGGTGAAAGGACAAAGAAAAGCTGAGACAATTATTAATTATTGGAATTGGAAAATGAAATGAACGCGGCGGGTGAGAAAAATAATAATTGGAAAAAGAACAATTTACGGGAAAATTAAGAAATGAAACAAAATCAGAAATCACATTCCATTTAAAAGAAAAACTTTAAAAAAGATGAATTATTACATATCCGTTGGAAAATGTTAAGCTTCGCAACAAACAGAGCTATAATTATGCACAATTCTAAGAAAGATGACAATTAATTCTTTTGACAATGAGTGTAATTTCGAAATTTCAATTAAATTATCGACGTTTTTTGACAGATTTTAGAATGAAGACATTTTATAAATGAATAAAAAAAGATGAAAACAAAAAAAAACGAATGAAACTCATTTTGGTAATTAATTCATTGGCAATGGAGGCAAACTCCCCCCGCCCCCCCCCCCCCCTCATTTCCCCATTTAAACTTCGGCCAATTTTGTGCCTGAGAATGCACCTCTAAATGTGCTTTCGTAATTTAAACTTTTTGGAATTTGGTCCCATTCCCTCTTCCCCCCCCCCCCCCCCTCTTACTCATTTTGCCGTTTCCGGGGCTTTTCTCCATTTTTGGCTTTTTGTGTGGGTCACATTCTTTTGTTCCCGCCGGTTTTCAATGATTTTTCTCTTTTTTATTATCGAAATTATCCAAAAAAAAAAACAATTTATATTTAAATTTATTTATCAATTTTTCTCCCACTGAATTTTCAGGCTGCAGGGTGGCCGGACACGTCTTATTAAAAATGCATTTTACAATTACAAATAATGAATAATTAAAAATGGAATTGACAGCCATTTTCTCGCTTTTGGTCCTTTTTCAAAGGCCCAAAAAACGGAAAATTATTCAAAATTTAAATTATTAAATGGGAAATTAGGAAAATTGATAGAGAAGAAATTCAAATGCAAATTCTCCCAACCCATTAATGAAGAATGAGTTTAAAACCTCAAAATAAATATGTGTCATTTGCATAAATTACCTTTTTGTGGAAACAGTTGGCCATGGGAATGAAAAAGGCAACGAATATTTTGGACATGGAAATTTCTGATTAATTAAACGAGGAAATGAAGAGAATTCTTCTTATAAAAATGAATAAATCAAAATAACAAAAAATAAAAGAACTAAACTCTAAAAATAGTTGAACATTGGAAAATTCTTTCATTTTTAAATGCCCTAATTAGGTAATTTGTCCTTTTTTGATGAGAGTATTTTTTTAATCTTTTTTGGGGTAATAACAAAAGATTTCGAGCGGCGAAAAAAGAATTATGAAACAAAAAAAAATCGTAATTTGTACTTATGGCACACATGAACGATGGACTGAATTGGGTTGGGTCACGTCGAGAGTCTCGACACTTGAAAAACAATTGAGGAAGGAAAAGACAGACTTGGAAATGACAAAGAGAGGGAAAATTTAATATATTTTGCAAATTAAAAATGATGATACTCAAAGAATTTAAAAGATAGAAATAATGTAAAATAATGAACCGTCAAAAAGGGAGCATCGCTTTAGAAAAACAAAACAAAAACAAATAAATAATTATTAGCAAGCGAAGAAGCACAGAAAAAACAAAACCATTCAAACGAATTATTGAGAGATTGCTATTGCGAAGTTCGTTATCTTAAAAAAGCGCAGACCTTTTACTTCCAGGAGCCTATAAAATTGTGATAAAACATTTTAGAAAAGGAGCAATATAAATTTTTTATTTCAGAATGCCCCTATAAGGTTCGAAATTCACTCCTTATAAATCAGAAATTCGCATTCTCTGTTAAAATTTAACTTTATTGGGTATTTGGCTAAGGTTTTAACTTTATATTTACTGGAAACCAAGGAAGGCAAATTCATGGTCTTTTCTCATAATGTGGATGCGTGTGTTGAAAGTTAATGCTGGATTCAAAATACTTAAAAAAAAGCAAATGCGAAAAGTAGAGCACATTTACAATAATTTCTCATGTTTTTGACCAAATTCCGATTTTAAAATTCGGGATTTAGGATTAAAGGTGAGCAAGCTTGTTATGACATTAGCGTGTATCCTTTTCCCATGCGGTAAAATGAACGAATTTGTAAAGCAATAAGACAATTTAAATAAAAACAATTGAAGGGGGTCGGTCCTGGTCAGTCACTTGATGCTTTCTTTGTTAGTTCAATAATAATTTGATTATTTTGTTTCCTTATCATTTTGTTTACAAAAGCGGAATTCATTGCTTAGTTACGGTTAAACATATTGAATGATTACAAATATAAAACAAATGCACAAAGCAAAATTACACTTTGCCAAATAATTCTTCATAAGCGAAATGCCGTGGTGTGTTTGAATTTGGCATTCACTCATTGGCATTGTCCCCTAATTGCGCGCATTGGCTTAGGGCGGTGCCGTCGGGCACTGTTCGCAGTTGCATTCCGCTGCCGGCCATTCCGGCATGTCCGCCTTCCCCTGCGCGTTCAGTTCTATTCCCAGTGGCGGTGGCTCGTGCCGCGGATGTGCGCCGGCCCCGCTCGCCTCCGTCTCCGCTTTTCCGTTGGCGCCTCTACCGCCGCCGCCGCCGCCGGCACTTTCAAATTTGGCGTGTGCATTCGCTTCAATCGCTGCGCAACACTTTTGCACGTCCGACTGATTGCTCTGACAGCAGCGCAAATTCGTGTCGTGCATGTGATTGATCAGTTTGGCTTTGTAGTCATCAGCTGAGATAAATGAATAAATGTGATACTATCCATCTGAAAATTTCCCGAGACTCGAAAAAATGGATGTCCAAACGGTGAAATGGCGTCTCAAGACTGATACTCTCGGCCAATTGCGACTGGTACGATCCAAAGCTTTGGACTATTAAAAATGCCATTTTTTCCCCAAAAGCGAGTTTTAATCAATGCCATTTTTGGTCCCAATTCTCAATTCATTTATCAACCGCCAATTCGTGAAATCTTTGAGTTGATTGAAAATGCATCATTCTAAACGTACTCGAATTTTCTGGCAACTTAGGAAAGTGTGGGAACATTTGGCCGTCGGTGCCGCGAACCATTGGGCAAAAGTGGTCGAAGCCTTCACGCGCGTGCCAAGTGCCGTTTCCGGTACCATTTGGGGGTGGTCCTCCGCCATTTGAAGTGTGAAAAATGCCACCATTTGTGGCATTGTTGGTGCTTGATTTATCCAATTCGGCCCCATTTTGTGTCAATGTGCCGTGGAAAAGCAAATTGAGGAAAAGCAGTGGAAAAAGTATCAATTTGGTCATTTTATTAAATTGTGCACAATTTTAAATGTTTCTGTGATTACATAAGTGAAGAATATGTAATGCTCTAATAATGCTCAAATGCACTTTTTAATGAAAATTCTCTTTTTTATGTGTTTGAACATTTTTAATCCCTTTTTAATTGGGCATTATTGGCAGAAGCGAAATTATGCGAGATTAATATTTTGGTAAACAGATAATCTCGAGGATTATCGATAATATTTTGTATTGTCAAGCGAAGAAAAAAAATATATTCTATAAAATTCAACATAAAAAAAATTAAAAAAGGTTGCTGCAGAATCTTCAAATTTTAATTTTAATTTTTTTTTTTAAATAAGAATAGCGATATTTTCACCAAATGCATGTTTTTCATGCTTTTTCATTAATAAAACCGCCAAAAATTAATGTATTTTTAATGAAAATTTTTGCCTTTTTCCAATGATAATCACATGTTTTTTTTTGGCATTTTTTTGGCAATATCATATGAATGAATTGTGGAACGTGTGCTGTAATATTAATAATCAATAAGATTGTAATTTTATAAAAAAATTTTATTCTTTATTTGCCATTTATAAAATTAATTTTATAAAAAGTAATAAAAAATATAATGTAAAATTATTTTTACATTTTTTAGATGAACATTTTTTCACGCTTCAGCTTAATAATTTTCTTTTTCCTTTATGTTATTTTTGTTTTCATTGAAGTGAATGAATGCACTCCCGGCTTTTTGGATGAGATTTTAGCAAAATTTAGCCCAAGTAAAAAAAATTGGAAAAAAAAATTTATGCATAAAAATTTGGTCGAACAATGCAAAGGACAATCAGTCGAAACAATGACACACATTTTCAATTACAAATCGCTGAAGAACAGACGCGAAAATAATGTTCATGAAAAAGTTGATGGATTTATGGCCGGAGCTAACGCAAAAGTATGGCAAATTTGGAGAATTGAATTAATTTAATCATTTAAGTATAAATTAATGCTTTTTAATAGATTTTCATCGGTTACATTGGGGACCGTGAGAAATGCGTTGCAATTAAACTGATCAAAAATGATGAGAAAAAGAATATATTTGAAAATTCATATTTAGTGATGAATAAAATACAGAAAAAATTGCCGTCGCGGGAAAGGCAACACATAATTGAGCTAATTGATTAGTAAGTGGCAAATTAGAGGCAGAAAAAGCAATAAAATATTGAAATTAAAATGGAATTTAATGCATTAAAATTAATTATTTCATAGGAATGAATAATTTCTGTTAAAGTGCATTAAAATTCATCAATATTCTTCCTATTTATACGTCCGACTTAAATTGAAAGAAAAATAGGGCAAATTTTTTATTTTAATTATTAAAATTGAAATTTTTACCGTCAAAAATTTGTTTAAAAACTTTTACACTTTCTTTGAGCGGAATAGCAATTGTCAAAGTGTCAAAGGGTGGTCATTTTGGAGATGAAGACACAACAAAATTCTTCGGATGTTTCTCAGATGACGGGGAACAAAATGATGAAGAGGAAATGGAATTTGAATTTGGCGCACTGATAACGGAACTTGGCACGGAAACATTCGGCGAAAAGATTTACAAGGACAGAACGGACTTTGAAAGTAATCAGCGGAGCCTGGATAATGTGATAAGGCAAATGGTTTTGCCGTTGAAGGAGCTGCACAAAGGCACGTAAAAACATTCAAAAAGACATTTCATTAAACAATTAAATTGGTGAAAAACAATAAATTTTAAATGAAAAATAGGGAATTTTTAATGCGTCCAAAATGTATTTATTTCATAGAAAATTTGGTTTTTGTTATTTAAAGAGGCAGCTTTTCTGAAAGATTTGTTGTAGTGCCTTAGATTTGGCTTTGCTGTTGACCGACCTTAAAGCTCAATTAATTAAGAGTCATTTTCTAAATTTATTTTTTTTTTCAATTAGCATTGGCAAATTTAAACATTCTTCTCAAATCCCAATTTGCTTCTCCAGTTGCCATGCATCTTGACTATAAGCCGGACAATTTGGTTTATGTTGAATTGGAAAATGGAGGCAAAATTCTCAAAGTGATTGACTTCGATGGCACTTATTTGCTGCCCGATGCAAAAGACCGTAAGGGAAAGTTGGCAATTGTCAGCGATCGTTTGAAAATTTTGACCGGCACCGAAAGGTATAATTCGCCCGAATTTTACGCGGATTTATTCGCCAAAAAGGTCAAAAGTTGTATTTCAATTATCTATCCATTTAAGAAATTGCAATAATTTAGCTTTCAACAAAAACGGACATTTGGGCAGTTGGGATAATGCTTTACGAAATATTATTTTTGCAGAAAAAATATACGATTTACGAAGAAATGGGAAGTGACACGCAGGTCAGTTTTATACATATGTATAAAATAAAAACAATGGGCTTTGATTAAATTATATAATAAAAAGAGACCGACTTTTGAGGCATATGCCTTTTTTTCTGCGCATTAGGTCCGATAGATTAAGCATAAAAACCCATTTTCCACTTGGTTTGAAGCTTCTACGTTGACTTTTCTTATGCCTTCTTATGCCTTTTTCGGGATTTCGTGCCTTTTCATGCCTTTTTTCAATTTTTTGGTGCCTATTATAGTGCCTTTAATGCGATTTTTGGTGACTTTTTAGTCGGTCTCTAATAATAATACGTAATTTAATTTTTTCGGAAATGAATTTCATCAAAAAACGATGATTTTTAAGGTAAATGTGAAAAAAACAGTTTCAAATGGGAATAATCTGCAGCAATAAATATTCAGATTAGTGATGGTCGGGAACCGAAACGGGATCCGGGAATTTATCCAAGAAGAAAATTTGCAAAATAAAAATAAAATTAATAAGGATAAGAAAATCTAAAATTTTAAATTCACTCAATATTCATCACATTTAATCACACTCGAATATGTTTTTGTAAGTTACATATAATTCCCATTCTTTTATCATAATGTTTTTTCTCGTATGGGCCCTTTGTCCGTCATTACGTATCAAAATCGTCTGTAGAACACAAAAGGTAACTCGCTTGGTGGGACTCGAAACAGAGAGTGTGACCTAAAACCCGCGCTCCCGGGATTGGTATAGGAATTCAAAATTACGGTTTAGAAATAGCCAATTTTTAGGTGAAACATTCCAAAAGTCGAAAGAGTAATTATTGTATTTGCAGAGCTTTAAAAATTTGTTGTATCATCTCAATGAAATTCATCGTGGTTTTACAGTGTCAAAAGACCTCATTAAATACAATCACCATCCAATCACTTATTCCGCTGAATGGCTCTCAAAATTTAATGTGAAAATTCTATTTTGGATGTTCCAAGCATGGACAGATTTTCCAAGGGTGGGCATACTGATTACGGTAATTATCTAATTATATTTAAATGAAAAAATAAAGAATTATTGAGTTTTGACTAGAGACCGGAGGGACCGGAACTCGCGCGGACTTTTACGGGCTTCCCGGTCCCGCTCCCGTAAATTATTCATTTAAATTTGTTATTCTTGTGGCATTATTCGTCCTAACGACAAGAATTATTTTTCTCGGAGTCACCTGGATGGCATCACCATATACCCAAAAACTTACGAATGTTTCCTATCTCAAATAATTAGCTTTTTACGCTTGAAGAATTTGCTGAGTGTTGTGCCAACGAAGCGAATGAGTGCCAAAGGAATTATGGACTTTTTGGACGGCAACTGTTGTCCGGTGGAAGTATACGAAGAAAAGTTAGAAATTGAGAACATTTTTAACGATTTGTCAGTGAAAGAATTGAACAAAAACATTGATCAGAGAGTAGAAAAGGACACAACGGAATTTGAGGAAAAGCAGAAACTGTTGGCGATGAAAAGAATGATGAAAAAAGCGCGAGTAAAGCGATTGGAAATTGCCAATGTGTTGAAACTGATCAGAACGCATTGCGACCCAGAGACAACGGGGGACTGACTGACTGATCAGCACAGAAGCGATAGCTAAGCATAACAAATATAACTTATCATCCCATCTGAACTCCGTAATCATCATTAGAAGGATAGCATTTTTAGGACCTAAAAATGAGATCTAGTGTAAAAGCCATCCATGTCAACAAAATTTTATTAAAACTTTCAAATAAAAGAAAATATTTTTAGATTTTAAGTTTTGTACCAAAATATCGGTATTAATGGTAAGATTCATAAATTTTGGTTTAGGAACCACAATTTTTTTTTAATTTTAAAATAAATGAAGCCAACCTAATGGTTTTCGGGGTCGCAGATCACTAATCCGGCATCAGTTTCTACCAAGTTCGAATCCCTGACCCGAACTCGAACAAAAGGTCGAAACTTCACTTTTGAACAAAATGCACATTTATTGCCCAAAATCGATTTAAAATGAACAAGAATGAACGCTAGCATCGACTGCTCAACACAAAAAACGTTCAAAAATGCAGAGTAATGGACAAAACCCTGCAGATTTTGAATTGAAGAGGCATGCAACGGCCAACGAACGGCCACTTCGTGCATTTTAAATCGATTTTGGGCAATAAATGTGCATTTTGTTCAAAAGTGAAGTTTCGACCTTTTGTTCGAGTTCGGACTGCTATCGGATTCGTGATCAGCGACCCCCGAAAATGATGTCCCGAATAATTTGCCTAACAAATAAGCATGTTGGTATTAAGATGTTTGCCGATGACATTAAAATTTACATTGAGCATAAATATGAGAAAAATAGAGAGAATATATCTTCCGCGCTTGAGCCAATAAATAAATGGTCATAAAATAATGGCCAAAATATCAATAGGAAAAACAATGGTCCTTTTTGAAACATTAATTGCGGCTTATAAACGCTATATCAGACCACAGTTAGAATACGCCACAGAAATTTGGAATCCATTAAAAAAGAAAATGTCCGCAAAATTGAAGCAGTCTAAAAAATTTTTACAAGAAAAGCCTTCAAAAAATGTGGGCTTGTTCCCATGCCGTATGAAGAAAGGTTAAATGTTTGCGGAATTAAGACATTGGAAATTAGGCGTAAAATTAATGATATTACAACAACTTTTAAAATCCTAAAACACATACACATCTTAAACCATCTAACTTTTTTGCTGTTGCTAAACGGGCTATTCGCAAACCTTTTTTTTTTTTACAAAATAGGATATATATTACAAAAACAAAAAATAATTTTTTTAATAGGGTTATTAATAGGGCCGCGACTTTTAGTGACGAAAAATCCCAAAATAGTTAACTAAAACAGTGACGAAAAAGTGCCAAAAAAGTGACAAAATAGTGAAAAAAGTCCGAAATAGTGACGAATAATGACATAATTTTCAACCAAAAAATGAGCAAAAAAATTTTATTCACTAATTTCAGTTGCAAATGAGGTAAATTTCCTTTCTAACATTTATCTTAACAAATATTGACATTTTTTAAATCAAAAATTTTGTCAAGAAAAAATTTGGGTGAAAAATTTTTATGAAAATTTTCCAATTCTTAGTGGTATTTTTCAAAAATTTTTTATGTCGATTCTTAGGGGTGCATTTTTTGAAAAAAATTTTAGATCGCTTCTTAGGGGTGCATTTTTTGATTTTATTGCATTTTTGTTAAGGAATTTTCCAAAAAATGTCGAAATAGTGAAAAAATAGTGACAAAACGCCAAAAAAGTGAATTTTCACTATTTTAAGTGACGAAACGCCAAAATAGTGATTTCTAGTGACGAAAAATGACGTCCAAATGAAAAAAATTTTAATGCAGAAATGCGTTTTTTGAGCTCCTTTCTTCAAATCAATCGAGCAAAAAAAGTTTTTTCACTAGAAATCGCGGCCCTAGTTTTATGGTTTGTCCGATAAATAAAAAAATAAATAAAATAATTTAATAATTACTACCGTTAAAATTAAAAATTTATTAAAGGTCAAATCGACGAAATTTTAGAGATTTTTGGCAAATTTCAATTCAGGAATACTTTAATGACTTTTTAAGTGACTTTGATTATGTAGTTTACGACTCAACAAACAAAAACAAATTGGCCAAAAACGAATTGAAGTTTTACCGGCAGTTTAAATTTATCGCAATCAACAAAAAAAACTAAATAGGCGTTTTTTTCACAATTTTATTATAAAACGCCATTTGGCGGATTTAACAAAATGCATAAAATGGCGGTTTTTAAGAAAAGACCCAGCACATCTCCTAAAATCAAAGGCTTTCGAATAGCAAAATTTTTAAATTAACAATAAAATGAATTGTTGAATTGAGAAAGAGATCAATCTTTACCTCAATTTTAAGTGCCACGTAAACATTTCATCATTTATTTGTTCACCTACGATTATTAGGACGAAAATCCGTTCCGTTATGAATTAAAGCAGTGCCAAAACAAACCATTACAAATTTAAAAAAAATTAAAATGTCAAAATGGTGTTTGATCAGCAGAAGACAGGTGGAAAAAAATGTAGAAAAAAGTTTCCGATAATTAAAAAAAACGGAAAATAAAAGGCGAGCGAAAAAGAGAAAACCGTACAAAGGCATAATTAATTAATTAATTTAATTGGCTTTTTCTCTCTTAATGCGCTCCCTTCTGTTCCTCGCCTTCGTGGCACTTTTCGTCGTCAAATGTTCGGCCGATGAGTCAATGCAAAATGATGAAAATGATGAGCAATTCCCTCCCGGACCACCGCCAAGCAATGAAATGTCGGAAGAATCAAACGATCGCCGCAAGCGAAGCCCTTTCTTCAACTTTTTCGGGCGCTTCAAAAAGGGAGGACGAGGAGGACGGCCAAAAGGGGAAAAGCCGAACGGAGTGCCACCCACGGGAAGTCCACCCGCGGAGCGGAAGAAGCGCAGCATGGACAAAGAAAATGCCAAAAAAGGAGGACCGCCAAAGGGGGAAAAGCCGACCGGAGTGCCACCCACGGGGAGTCCCCCCACGGAGCGGGAGAAGCGCAGCATGGACAAAGGAAATGCCAAAAAAGGAGGACCGCCAAAAGGGGAAAAGCCGACCGGAGTGCCACCCACGGGAAGTCCACCCGCGGAGCGGAAGAAGCGCGGCATGGACAAAGGAAATGCCAAAAAAAGAGGACCGCCAAAGGGGGAAAAGCCGACCGGAGTGCCACCCACGGGAAGTCCACCCGCGGAGCGGAAGAAGCGCGGCATGGACAAAGGAAATGCCAAAAAAGGAGGACCGCCAAAGGGGGAAAAGCCGACCGGAGTGCCACCCAGGGGAAGTCCACCCGCGGAGCGGAAGAAGCGCAGCATGGACAAAGGAAATGCCAAAAAAGGAGGACCGCCAAAGGGGGAAAAGCCGACCGGAGTGCCACCCAGGGGAAGTCCACCCGCGGAGCGGGAGAAGCGCAGCATGGACAAAGCAAAAGCCAAAAAAGGAGGACGCCAAAGGGACCCCCGCCGACTTCGTCCGCCCCAACGAAAGAAAAAGAGGAGAAAAAAGATGAAGCAAAAGAAGCGATTAATTTGATGGAGGATTTGAGTGATAAATGCAATAGAACAATGATTTGTGAGTTGAAAGTGTAAGAAAGTTGATAAATTAAATTCAATTTACTGCGATTGAATTTTAGTGATTGATTGGTCAGATAAATGAAATATCAATTAGAAATTATTTTTTTTGTATTGTAGTGCGGGCTCTCAAAGTGCCTGGGAGGCAGAGAGTTTCTCATTGCTCTGATGAAAAAGGGCAATAGAAGGGTGTAAAGGGTGCCCTGTGTAGCTCAGTGGTTAGAGCATTCCACGGAAAGGAAGGGTCGTGGGTTCAATTCCCACCACAGGCTGACCTTTTACACCTCCGCCATCCACCAAATTCCTACATGGCGCTCCTGGGTGGATTGACGCATCGGAGTAATCGATCTCTGTGGGAGACGATTCTCCTCTCTGTCTTGTGTGCCTGGGGGGCAACAAAGTTCAGAGACCACGATTGGGATGTGTCTGCTACATTCGGTGGCTTGACGTCTGGGACTCAAGTTCACCTCTCCACTCTTAAAACCAATAAGAGACCGGAGACCGGTCTTCACAAAGGCTGGGGATGTAGTGCGGGCTCTCAAAGTGCCTGGGAGGCAGAGAGTTTCTCATTGCTCTGATGAAAAAGGGCAATAGAAGGGTGTAAAGGGTGCCCTGTGTAGCTCAGTGGTTAGAGCATTCCACGGAAAGGAAGGGTCGTGGGTTCAATTCCCACCACAGGCTGACCTTTTACACCTCCGCCATCCACCAAATTCCTACAGTATTTCTTTGATTTTGGGTTTAGCGATTATAACCGTATTTATCAAGTATTACCACTAACTTTTCTTAGAAACTACTTAAATATCTGAAAAATGCATACAAGCATAACTTTTTATGCAGATCAATTAATTGCTTGGGAACTTCTAAAAAACTAATTTACAATATGTTTTTAATCTATTTAATCATTTTTTGAAAACTTGAAAAAAACATCGGTCACTTGAAATAATTGTCCAGGAAAAGGTTTTTCCGTGTTTTGCCTGGACCTGGATTTTTTTACATTTGACTGGATCTGGATTTACTGGACAAAAATCCAGGAAAATATACATCAATACCAGGGCTGGCCGTGATCACGGATCACGGGAATCACGGGGTTTTTGGGGTGCCGTGATCTCGGATCACGGGTCACGGATTTTTTCAATTTTTCCGTAATTTTGATCCGTGATTGGCATTTTATATAGGGGAATTTTTATTGAGACGAATATATGAAATTGATGGGAAAAGAGAAAATTTTTGAGAAAAAATTAATTAAATAAATCATTTCTGTTAAAAATTAAGAACATATATGTAGCTTAGTGGTTAAGCCTTCTGTGTTTCGTTATTTTCCCTTGAGTTCAATTCCACATTGGGACAGTAGATTTTTTTCATATTTTCTTTAAATTATTTTAATTAAAATTTAATTAAAAGAAAGTTTTCTTACATTTAAAATATTTTCTTTATTTTTTAAAACATTAGATCCATAAATTAACAAATGATTGGATATTTTTTGGACAAAATCTGTTAACAAATTCATTCAAATTTTCAAAATTTTTCCCGGCGGCGCCTATAGGCACCACCGGACCCCCATTTTACATAATTTTCTGGAATTTGGACCATAAAATGGCAGAAAAATAGCCCTTTTTTGGCGCAAAAACGGCTAAAAATCCTTATTTTTTCTCTCCGTCGATGATAATTTTGGTCCAAAAGACTTTTTTGTTCAACATCAAAAATTAGCTTATTTGTTAGAGGAATTTTTTTTTTCTATATAAAATAGAGTTTTGATTAAATTTAAGAAAAGTTTTGAAAATTTTCTTAGGAAATTTACTTAAAAATTAAAATTTTCCATAGAGATTTCTATAAAAAGCTCTAATTTCCTCAAAAAATTGGCTCAATATTGTAAATGTTGACATTTTTGGACAAAATCTGCGAACAAATCGCATTAAAAATTACAAATTTTTCCCCGGCGGCACCTATTGGCACCACTGTTCCCTGTACTCGAAAAGTTTTTTGGAAAAAGTACGCCGCAAAAAAGCGGTTTATATGGTTTGTTTTCTTTAAAATATATTTTGTTTATTTTTCCAGCGATTAAATTCCGTTTTATATTAATAAATTGAAATAAAAAAATCATTCAGAAAATTTTTTACAAACACGGATCACGGCTCACGGATTCACGGGAATCACGGGGTTTTTTGGGGTGCCGTGATCACGGTTCACGGCTCACGGATTTTTTTGAAAGCCACGTGATCACGGCTCACGGATTTCCGTGATTGTAAATTCAATCACGGCCAGCCCTAATCAATACATATCTATTTTCATTTTTTTAACTTATTTTAAGATTTTTGAAAATTAAAAATAAAAAAAAAAATTTTTTTAATGTATCCCTAAAAACCGATTTTTTCCAATAAAGACTTTCGAATGCGCTATTTTATGTCTGGAGAACTCAAGTATATTTACTAGAGACCGGCGCGGGACGGGATCCCGCGCGGGATTTTGCGGGATCCCAGTCCGCAATCCCGCATTTTTTGCAAAATGCGGGATTTGCGGGATTGCGGGATTTGCGGGATTAATCCCGCGGGATCCCGTCCCGCAAAGAATTTTGAGTTCCAATCCCGCAGCGGGATCCGCAAATTTGACTTTTTGTGCGGGATTCTGCGGGATTTCATTGATTTTTTGAAAATTTTAAAGAACAGAATGCCAAAATTTTTGAATAAATTATAATAAATTCAATCAAATTAAATCCATTTTTCAACTCAAATTTCATCTAGAATTTGCAAAAATTTCCCGGCGGCGCCTATCGGCACCGCCGGATCGGCGTTTACTTATTAATCCTGCTGTAGAAATGAGTCAAAAAGTACGACGTTTTTTCATGTTTGGACAAAATCAGTTAAGAAATTGACAAAATTTTCAAAAAAAAAATTTCGGCGGCGCCTATCGGCACCGCCGGACCCATTTTTTCTAGTTTTTTGAAAAAATTGCGCCGGAAAAAAGCTGTTTTGAAAAAAATAGTCAAATTTATGGACCATTAACAGATTTGATTCCCGATCTCTTTTTACCATCTGACCCATTCGGAAAATCTTAGTCGCCCCTTTTAATGCATCCCGCCAGCCCCTAAAAATTTATTTTCCAAAATATCAGGTATTTTTTCTTTTTTGGAAATTTTTTGAAATTTAATTGATTTTTTTTAAAATTTTCAAAATCCCGCAATCCCGCGCGGGATCCCGCAAATTTTAAATGCGGGATTTGCGGGATTAATCCCGCGGGATCCCGTCCCGCAAAAAATTTTGGATTCCAATCCCGCAGCGGGATCCGCAAATTTGAAATTTCCGGTCTCTAATATTTACTATTTTTTTTTAATTTAATAACTGGCCCTTAGGGGTCATATGAGATGGGCTCGAATCAAACTTCAGATTCAGGATCAGCGCATTTTTTTACCTTTAATTCATCGGAAAGAAAATTCTAATAAATAAAATTTTTGAAAAAAAATTAAGTACTTGATGAGAAATCCTAGACAAAAATCAATGCTTTTGCAAAACCCGAGCTCAGATTTGTGATCAGCGCATTCAATCCTAGAAAAAATGCTTCTTAAATTTTTATATTTATTTTACGCAGAAACCACAAAACTGCACCATTGCCGGCAAAAAATTTATGATCATTAGGCAGGCAAATACAATATGTACAACACAATACATAATTATAATTACAACGCTTTGAGGGAATACAAAATCAAACGATATGTACATATAATACACAATTAAGACCTATATACATAGCAATACGCCACCGAAATATGATCGATTTTCATTCTACGCGTCAGCAGCGAAATCCTTGGGCTTCCACGCGTTCAAAACATCCCGAATCAACTGAAGAACAGCATCCGTTTCCCCGGCCACTTCGTTTGCACCAATTTCAGCCATCGCTTCGTCGAGTGCCTAAAAATTTGCAAATGAATTCCAAAAAACAAGAAAGTCAAAAAGAATGATGACTTTCTGCGCAAGCTGACGAGCTTCCTGCGGCAACTTTAAGATTTCAAAGTGGAACAGAGCGAAGTTGTGCGCCAGGCCCAGGCGAGTCGGATTGGACGGTTTCATCTCCTTGGTGGCGATTTCAAGTCCATCTTGGTAGGCATGTTTTGAGAGGTCCATGACAGCTAAAAAAAAGAGCGAATTTGTGGGAGAAAAGAGAGCAAAAAAGCCATTACCAGGGCGCTCCTCCCCCGGCGCCACTTCGATCATGTAGCGGTAGTAATCGCCCTTCATCTTCAAGTAGAAAGCCTTGGCCTCAGCGTCGCTCGCCTTCGGAAGAAGCATTTCATTGATGGCTCCCTAAACGGGGATAAATGGGAAAATGTTCAAAATTCAAGAGGAAAAAAAACAAAAAACTGACCAAAATATCGTGGCAAATGCTGAGCAGTTCTGACTCCATCTTCGTCCGGTACTCTTCCGCCACCTGTAAAAAGGGGAAACATCAAAAAGGAACACGCTGCTGACACTTGTGCCCAAACTCCACCTGTATTTGCTGGTCCGTAAGGTCCAAAGAGACGCGTTGTTCCGCGTAACAGAGCGAACGCCACGACGCACGACGCGCAGTAATCGCACCTTTGTAGGCGGTGCCGAGCAACTCGCGCTCCTCGCTGTTCAAATTGGCGTCCGCTTGGATCATCTGAAAATAAAAAAAATGAAACAAATCAAATGCAATGCGTTCAATCCTCTCGACCACACCTTCTGCATTGCCTCGGTCATGTCATCGTAGCGTCGTGCCTTCTCACACACTCGGGCAAAGAACACAATGTCCTCTTTGGAATCGGTGACCATTGCGCAATTCGAAGAAACAATTTGTAGTATGGAGGAAATGCACTGCACACGAAATGTGAGGTTGATTGAAGAAAACCGCCTCTTTATATACACAATTTTTGGGCTTGCTCCACTCGACAACGACGCGCGATCCAAGCGTTTTTTTTCATAATTGGCGATTCGCAACCGCGGCAATTTGAATCCGCGACCACGAAATTTTTTTGCGCGATCTTTACGACTGCGATCCACGGCTTTTCCGGGACTATATAATTATTTACAAATTAATTGGTAAAATGAAGAATACCTCCCAACTTTGATTTTGTATATAAATTACATATATCATTCGAATCCGTTCGATGAGAAATCGAATGGTGCAAATTTTTTCATATTTTAATGAAAATGATAAATTCCAAGTGTGTGTAAAAATATTTGGTTGAGATCAATTTGATCAAAAATGAAAAAACGGTCGTATTCTCGAAGACTAGCGCCAAAAGGACTGAATCTCCTAAAGAAAGAAAACGGCGCTAGTGAAAAAGTGAGTTTTTGAATTTTATCAAAAACAAAAGGGGAGACCTTTTTGTTTTGCAAAATTTTTCTTTATAAAAAACCATAATAATTTGTTATCCGGGGTTGTCGCTGATCACGAATCTGATATGTATTTTGACTAATTTCTAATCCCTAACCCGAACTCGAATTCAAAACTTTGAATTTTTTAAATTATGATTTTTTGTTCAAATTTAGATTAGGAAATCGGAACTTGTCAAAATAATTGAAAGATTCGTGGTCGCGGACCCCAAAAACCCCAGAGAATAAATTAAAATAAACTGATAAAAAGTTTGTAAAATGTCACATTATCATCTATTTCTTGCAAAACCATTATATTCTTAAGGAGAAGAAATTCATAAAGAATCTCTCCCTAACCCACAAATCCAACCAATTTATTATCAAAATGTCTAACAATTTCTTCAAGTTTTACCATAATAATCCGTTGAAAACAAATAAAAATTTATTTGATTCTTTAACGAATTCGAATAATTAAAAAAAATAATAATAAAACAGAGGAACATCAGAAGCGTCATCAAATGGCTCCCGGACTTTTCGACAGAGGACTTTTCGACAGCAAAACAAAATAATGGACTTTTCGACAGTAAACATAAAAACAAATAATTCTTATTAGAATAAATTATATTGCTGTCAATTTTACTACATTTTCTTTTAAATTAACATACTAATATATATTGCTAAAACAGAATTACTAGAGATACGTTTTTTATGTTTTTTACCTGGAAAATTTTTTTTAAAAAATACACCCTAAAGAACCGATCTTAAAATTTTCAAAAATATAATCCCAAGAAGAATGAAAAATTTTTTCAAAAATTCATCTTAAATATTTATTTGTTTATTTTCTTTAATAATTTTTGATTTTAAAAATTATTTATCTCAATATTGGCTTGGCTTAATTTTGTTGCTTTCTCGAAAAATTTTACGATTTTACACCACTAAATTTTAAATTTAATTAGGTCGAAAAGTCACCTCCTCAAATTTTAAATATTTCTGTCGAAATGTCCTTTGCTGTCGAAATGTCCTTTGCTGTCGAAAAGTCCTCTGTCGAAAAGTCGGGCGCCACATCACAAATAACAACTTATTGTGCCCTGAACAGCGGCGGCATTTTCTTCGTGGCAAATACCCGTGGCATTTTTGTCAAATGCTGGTGGGTTGAGTCCCGGTGATTGGAATGATGGTGGATTCAGTCCATGATTGGAATGCCGGAGAATTGAGTCCCAGTGACTGGAATGGGGGACTCTAAAAGATATTAATACACATTCATGATTTATTAATCTTTCTGCAAAAATCTGACGCTGGAATTGAAGAAGGGCTCTGAGATTAAAAAATTTTAATGCCACTCATTTTGAGTTATACATGGGAAATTCGAAAATTTGTATATGTGGTGTGGGCGCCGGCCAACTGGGCGCCAGCCTGGTTTTTGGAGCATAACTCATTTCATAGTTGTCCGAATTGAATAAATTTAAGAGCATTCGATAGCCCTATGTATTCTCTATTAGCATTTAAAATTTCAAAAAATTTCGTCAGGTTTCAAAAAAGTTATGGCCAAAAATTTTCGGAAAACCCAGTTTGTCTAGTTTTTTTGGCCACAACTTTTCCGAAACTTAATGAAATTTTTTGATTTTTTACATGCCAATAGAGAATACATAGGGCTATCGAATGCTCTTAAATTTATTCAATTCGGACAACTATGAAAAGAGTTACGCTCCAAAAACCAGGCTGGCGCCCAGTTGACCGGCGCCCAGTCGTCCTGGTCCGGTGGTGGTACCCTTATGGACATATCTGCCCATGAGGGTACCGTTGGTATAGGAAGCTATCGTTTCATTGTCCACTGTACAACCCCAGGGGTGCAAGGTAGCGCTGATCTGTGCCCAGATTCGTAATCAAAATCTTTAAAAACCCCATGAAACTTATTTTCTCAATGATTAAAACAAAACAAAAAATTAGTTGAAAAATACATGTTATAAGTAGCCTGTAAACCAAAAGAGTACCCAAAAATGGATGCCAGAACCGACTTTCCCGACCCCGAAAACCCCTAAAAAGCAATTTTGGCGAATAAACGTGCATATGAAAAATAATTTCGACTTTTTGTTCGAATCCGGGTTTGGGATCCGAACTTGATGCCCTGAAAAACCTAAAAAGCAATTTTTTGCAATAAACGTGAATTTCTTTGAAAAAGAATTTTCGACTTTTTGTTTGAATCCTGGTTCGGGATCTGAATTGGACAACAAACTTTTTCTCTTCCTCTTCGCCTTCCTCTTTCTCTTCGTCTTTTTCTCTTCTTTTTTCACGTTCCTCTTTCTCCTCCTCCATCATATTTATGTTCAGCTTGCCTGAAAATCCCCTAAAAACATGTTTTAAGACTTGAAAATTAAAAAAATAAAAAGGCTTAGACCTAGGAAAACAAGGCCTGAACCCAGGTCCAGATTGAAATCTGCTTTTATCATTTTTAGCATATGACTTTTATTCGAGCTGAAATTCGCAATGAACTTCGGTCTACAACCGGGCAAATCGATGTGCTGCTGCGCACATTGGCGAGTGAAAACGTGGGGAACGAGGAACGGGAGCGCATCAACGCCCAACTTGAACAACTGCGGGAACGAGCGCGAGCACTTGTTCTGCAATTGTTCGCACTTCAAGCTGCGCAGAGGGAAAGGGAAGAAAGGTGGCGCGACGGCGATGATGATGAGGTTTTTTTGTCATGTTTTGCCTTTGTCTTTGTGGCTTTTTCGGAGTTCACACGACCACAAAACTTGAAAAATTTAAGCACAAAAACTCAGAAGCATCCAATTTAATTAGATTTGTCAATTTTTTATACATTTAATTGAATTGAAATATTTTTTTCAACAGGGAGGACCGAGGTGGCGATCCGGAAGTGGATCACCTCCACAACGTCCAAGAGGAACGGCGGGAGCTTGGTCAATGTGACGGAACGAAAAAGTGGAGGTTTGCTCAAATCGCAAAATAGTAAATTCAAAAAATTTAAATAAAGACCATCCTATGCAAATATTTTCTGCAAAATTTCAGTTAATCCAACAGATTGGCGGCTTTTTTGACTTTCTTGTTTTTTGGAACTCATTTTCAAATAATGTGACGGAACGAAAAAGTGGAGGTTTGCTCAAATCGCAAAATAGTAAATTCAAAAAATTTAAATAAAGACCATCCTATGCAAATATTTTCTGCAAAATTTCAGTTAATCCAACAGATTGGCGGCTTTTTTGACTTTCTTGTTTTTTGGAACTCATTTTCAAATAATGTGACGGAACGAAAAAGTGGAGGTTTGCTCAAATCGCAAAATAGTAAATTCAAAAAATTTAAATAAAGACCATCCTATGCAAATATTTTCTGCAAAATTTCAGTTAATCCAACAGATTGGCGGCTTTTTTGACTTTCTTGTTTTTTGGAACTCATTTTCAAATTTTAGGCACTCGACGAAGCGATGGCTGAAATTGGCGCAAACGAAGTGACCGGGGAAACGGATACTGTTCTTCACATGATTTGGGAGGCTTTGAACGCGTGGAAGCCCAAGGATTTCGCTGCTGACGCGTAGAATGAAAATCGATCATATTTTAGTGGCTTATTCTATGTATATAGGTCTTAATTGTGTATCTAATGTACATATCATTTGATTTTGTATTCCCTCAAAGCATTGTAATGATTAATTATGTATGTATTGTATTGTACATATTGTAATTGCCTGCCTACTTATCATAAAATTACATTCGTCTGCCTCTGCTACGCTTCTCCCGTTCCGCAGGGGGACTTCCCATGGGTGGCACTCCGTTCGGCTTTTCCCCCTTTGGCCGTGCTCCCTTTTTGAAGCCCCCGAAAAAGTTGAAGAAAGGGCTTCGCTTGCGGCGATCGTTTGATTCTTCCGACATTTCATTGAAGCCAATTAGATTAATTAATTAATTATGCCTTTGTTTGGTTTTCTCTTTTCGCTCGCTTTTTATTTTCCCTTTTATTTAATTATCGGAAACTTTTTTCTACATTTTTTTCCACCTCTCTTCTGGTCAAACACCATTTTGAAATTTTTATTTTTTTAAATTTGTAATGGTTTGTTTTTGGCAATGCTTTAATTTTCAACGGAACGGATTTTGGTCCTAATAATCGTAGGTGAACAAATAAATGGGGAAATGTTTATGTGGCACTTAAAATTAATGTAAAGATTGATCTCTTTCTCAATTCAACAATTCATTTTATTATTAATTAAAAATTTTGCTATTCGAAAGCTTTTGATTTTAGGAGATGTGTTCGTGCCAGGTGATTTCGACAGTGGTTGATTTCGACAGTGAGTGATTTCGACAGTGTGATTTCGACAATGATTGATCTCGACAGTGAGTGATTTCGACAGTGAACTATTTCGCATTTTTTCACTGTCTGCGTGTGATTTCGACAACGAGTGAATTCGACAATGATTGATTTCGACAGTATCAGAAAAATTGTGAATTCGACAGAGATTGATTTCGACAGTACCGGTAAATTAAAAAAAAAACACGAGTATATGAAAAATTGGAGCCTAAAATGAAGTGGTATGAGCACGTTCAAAGATAAATTTAGGATTACGATTTTCAAAATCTTCGAAGGGTCTTGTGGATCGTGATTTTGCTCTCCATGTCACCCACCAGGGATGGCATTCCGAGCAGGGATGGGCGAAACTTCGAGCTTCGTGCTTCGAGCTTCGAAAACTTCGCGGTTTTTGGGCTTCGAACTTCGAGCTTCGACTTCGGGTAATTTACCCGAAGTTTCGGGAAAAATACACCCCTAAAGATCGAGTTCTCAAAGTAAAAATACACCCATAATGTTGGCTTATGGTACATTTTAATTTAAATATCATTATTAACTTTTTGTTTTTTATCATAATTACATGGGTGTCCAGCAGGGATGTGCCGAGCCAGACAAAATCCGATTCCGATTAAATCGCCGATTCCGATTATGGCCAAAAATCCGATACGGTTTTAAAACCGATTACGATTATGGCCCAAAATCCGATTTATTGCGATTCCGATTTTTTAAAAATAATTTTTTCCCAAAAATTTTTATTCATAATCAAAACTCTTCCGGATAGTGTAAAATATTCCCCACATCCCTGGTGTCCAGTGGGTTATGCTCTTGGATCCGTTCGAATTTTTGCGTTGGATCAGTTCTCCTCCAAAAATATAAAAGATAGGCTCAAAATCGGAAAATTTGATAATTTTTTAGTGAAAAATTCTTAGTAAATTGTATTCAAATTTTCAAAAAATTTTCCCGCTCTTCACACCGCCAAAAAACCCACACTTTACACCCAAAATAATTCTAAAAATACGCAGCAAAAAAAAAGTCGGGTGAAGCGTAAAATGAAAAAGTGGTTGCCTCAACTTAAAAACCGTGAAAGACTTAGAAATGACATATTTTCGTTGAATTAAAATCAAAATTAAAATTTATTCTGAAAAGCCTAAATTATAATTTTTGTTAATTAATTTTTAGTGAATACAAAAAATTTTTGAAAAAAAAAGTCTTTGTTAAGGAAAATTCTTTTTTCAAAAACTTCGTGCTTCGAAAGCTTCGAAAACTTCGGGTTTTTTGGGCTTCGAACTTCGAACTTCGTGCTTCGAAAAAAATTGGGCTTCGCCTTCGGCTTCGGCTTCGAGTGCCAAGCCGAGCTTCGCCCATCCCTGATTCCGAGGCCCCAAAAATTTTCGGAAAACGGAATTCCGGGGGTCCAAAATTTTTCGAAAATCGGAAATCGGATTTCCGAGGCCCAAAAATTTTTCGGAAATCGGAATTCCGACCCCAAAAACGTCGGAAATCGGAAATTTTTCAAAAAATATAAAATATAATAAAAAAAATTTTAAATATTATAATAGGCTAAATTTTTAATTCTTAACCAAGTAAAAGCTGGTCAAAAATTTTTTGATCTATTTAAATAAATATTTGCCTTAAAAAATTATTCAATGATTTTCATCAAAAATTTTACCTTTTTTTTTGTGGCGCGTTTTTCAAAATTTTTGAAAACACGGCGGGCGAGGTCCGGCGGTGCCGATAGGCGCCGCCGGGGAAATTTTTTTATAATTTTTTAATCAAATTGTTAACAAATCTTGTCCAAAATGACTAAATTTAGCGATTTTGAAGCAAAAATTTCTCAAGAAAAATATGATTTTTAGGGTGCGGCGGTGCCGATAGGCGCCGCCGGGAAATTTTTGAAAATTTCAATGCAATTTATTAACCAAAATTGTAAAAAATTGTTAATTTTTTGAAAAAAAATTCAAAAAAATTTCCAAAAATTTCCGACTTTTTATCAAAAATTTTGGAAATCGGAAGTCGGAATTCCGACGTCCAAAACTTTTTCGGAAATCGGAATTCCGACCCCAAAAATGTCGGAAATCGGAATTCCGTGCCATCCCTGTCACCCACCATTCATTTATAATTTTTCACAATTATTTCAATACCAAGTATAACTTTTTATGTACAAGTCGTAGCCCTACCATTCCAAAGAAAATTCGGTAGTAAATTTTGTGCTCTTTAAAAGGAGCTTATTAAAAATTTACCTGGAAATTTTCCCAACTCCCTATGAACTTTTTTTTCTAAAATTTCAGCGATTTTCAACGTATTTTGTGGTGTCCCGATCACCATGAAGGAATGATCTGATCTAGTTGGGGTAAAAGAATTTTTTGATGAAGATCAAAAGACAAGCAAGCATGAATTATCTCAGATTTTTATATGAACTATTAGATGGTTTTTCATGTTTGAGTCAAGGCTTTTTTCCGCCCCTTTTTTGGGTAGTCTGATCAGGCGATTTATTCAAGGGGATGAAATATTGTGGTGTGCTAAATTTTCAGTCGAAATTTAAAATTTTACAAATTTTTAGTCATCTTAAGTCAAGACTTTTTTCCACCACTATATCACTTCATTTTAGGCTCCAATTTTTCGGTAACATGTGATTTCGTCAGAAGTGATTTCGTCAGTGAGTGATTTCGTCAGCAGTGATTTCGTCAGTAAGGGATTTCGTCAGTGATAATAATCATTTTTTACGAAAAAAATATTTAATTTTTCATAAATTAAAATTCGTTCGATATTTAAATTCAAAATAAAAATTATTTGCTCGATTGTCAACCTATATTTGGGCCGGTCATTTACATATCATAAAATAATTAGTATTTGTACCTCGTCTTTGCTACTTTTATCTCCTGTATGTTCATTTCTATGTGGTCGCCAGCCATTCATTATTCATTTTCTCGGAATTTCGCTTTTCGCGAAGCCCAGCTTACGGAATAAGTGGGCACATGAAAGCGCAATTGAAAATGGGTTCTGCAGGGCAACAATTTGAGAATACTTGCAGAGGATTTTGTAAATCGTGAATCGTTAGAAATATTTACAAGTCTGTTCTTACCAATCGACTTTTTGAATTTTTTGTAGTTTTTGGCTAGGTGTACGCTTTTTTATGAATTAATTTCTACTGACGAAATCACTTACTGACGAAATCAATCACTGTCGAAATCAATCACTGTCGAAATCACCTGGCACGAACACATCTCCTAAAATCAAAAGCTTTCGAATAGCAAAATTTTTAATTAATAATAAAATGAATTGTTGAATTGAGAAAGAGATCAATCTTTACATTAATTTTAAGTGCCACATAAACATTTCCCCATTTATTTGTTCACCTACGATTATTAATACCAAAATCCGTTCCGTTGAAAATTAAAGCATTGCCAAAACAAACCATTACAAATTTAAAAAAATAAAAATTTCAAAATGGTGTTTGACCAGAAGAGAGGTGGAAAAAAATGTAGAAAAAAGTTTCCGATAATTAAATAAAAGGGAAAATAAAAAGCGAGCGAAAAGAGAAAACCAAACAAAGGCATAATTAATTAATTAATCTAATTGGCTTCAATGAAATGTCGGAAGAATCAAACGATCGCCGCAAGCGAAGCCCTTTCTTCAACTTTTTCGGGGGCTTCAAAAAGGGAGCACGGCCAAAGGGGGAAAAGCCGAACGGAGTGCCACCCATGGGAAGTCCCCCTGCGGAACGGGAGAAGCGTAGCAGAGGCAGACGAATGTAATTTTATGATAAGTAGGCAGGCAATTACAATATGTACAATACAATACATACATAATTAATCATTACAATGCTTTGAGGGAATACAAAATCAAATGATATGTACATTAGATACACAATTAAGACCTATATACATAGAATAAGCCACTAAAATATGATCGATTTTCATTCTACGCGTCAGCAGCGAAATCCTTGGGCTTCCACGCGTTCAAAGCCTTTTTTTTTAATTTACCGGTACTGTCGAAATCAATCTCTGTCGAATTCACAATTTTTCTGATACTGTCGAAATCAATCATTGTCGAATTCACTCGTTGTCGAAATCACACGCAGACAGTGAAAAAAAGCGAAATAGTTCACTGTCGAAATCACTCACTGTCGAGATCAATCATTGTCGAAATCACTCACTGTCGAGATCAATCATTGTCGAAATCACACTGTCGAAATCAACCACTGTCGAAATCACATAGCACCGATGTGTTGGGTCTTTTCTTAAAACCGCAACTTTGTGCATTTTGTTAAATCCGCCAAATGGCGTTTTATAATAAAATTTTTAAAAAAGGCCCATTTGATTTTTTTGATTGGGATTAAATTTGAACTGCCAGTAAAAACTCTTTTTTGGCCAATTTGTTTTTGTTTTTTGGATTTTGGTTGAAATAAAGTTATTTGGCCCAGAAACGAGTTGAAGTTCGCCTGGACTGCCGTTAGATTTAAAATTTTAATGATTTTTATTTTAACGGCAGTAATTATTAAATCATAATAGTCCTGCTCGAGAGTCTTCGGTCTCGGGACTCGACTCGGGAAAAGTCTTGGATTTTTTGGTCTCGTATTTTAGGTCCCGGTCTCAATTTTAATGTGAAAATTCTATTTTGGATGTTCCAAGCATGGACAGATTTTCCAAGGGTTGGCCTACTGATTACGGTAATTATCTAATTATATTTAAATGAAAAAAATAAAAAACAATAATTATTGCGTTTGAACTAGAGACCCGGCGGGATCGGAACTCCCGCGGGATTTTGACGGGATTCCCGGTCCCGCTTCCTTCAATTCTCTCACCAAATACTAATAATGGATTTTTTTTTTGTTGGTAAAATTAATACTCTATGATTAAATAATATCTTCATTTCTATTTGTTGTCCTTCAAAAGTCGGGACCGGGACCGGGACCAAGTTTTTTGACCGGGATCGGGACCGCGAGAAAAGCCGGGACCGGGACCAACCGGGAATTTTCCCAAGAAAAAATTTTTTTTAAAAAATTTGAAAATTTGAGCGCACTTTGTTACTAAAATTGCCAATATTCAAAAATGTACCCATAATATTTTGTATTTTCGTTTTGGGAGACGAATTCGAGTAAAATTTTAAAAAATTTTCATTTCAGGGGGGATCTTGGAATTTTCTGGGTCCCAAAATTCTGGATTTTTTAAATAAATTAACAATTTCTTAAATCGCTGTTTTTGTGGAGCTGTTCTTTCGAAAAAACTCTTTTGGAACATTGGGGTCGGGGGCGGGGTCCGGCGGTGCCGATAGGCGCCGCCGGAAAATTTTTGAAATTTTGAGTGAGATTTGTTAACAGAATTTGTCAAAAAAAATACCAAATATGGCAATCTTTCGGTTCATTGGTCCCGATTTTTTTAAATTTTATTTGTTTTCTGAAAATTTTTTAAACACTTTTCTAGGGGTGTTTTGAGGCGCTGAGCACGAATCCGGACTCAATTTCAACCAATTTTTCCGAATCCCTAACCCAAACCCGAACATTTTTCGAGAATTAAATTTTAAATTTTTTTAAAATTTCTCTTAAAACATCGTTTTTAGTGTTTTCGAGGTTGCTGATCACGAATCTTGCATTAATTTTGATCAATTTCGAATACCGGACCAGAACTCGAACAAAAAATCGAATTATCAAAATTTATTTTAGGTTCGTATCTTTACAGAATGACCATTTTTTGCTTTTGAATTGGTTTTTGTATAAAGTTAGCAACCCCGAAAACACTAAAAACAATGTTTTAAGAAAAATTTTAAAAAAATTTAAAAGTTAATTCTCGAAAAACGTTCGAGTTCGGGTTAGGGATTCGGAATTGGTCGAAATGGAGTCCGGATTCGTGCTCAGCGCCTCAAAACACCCCTAGAAAATTGTTTAAAAAAATTTCAGAAAACAAATAAAATTAAAAAAATTCGGGACCAATGAACCGAAAGATTGCCACCAAATATTTGGTTAATTTGTGTGTTTTTAGGCTCTTTAAAAATGAAAAAATATTATTTTTAAGTTGAAATAATTTTATTAATTAAATTCAATTAAAACAATGGTAAAGAAACTATAAAGAACTTTCTGTTTTCCATCGGGGGATTGAACCCAAGAGACAACTAATGAAAGTCAGAAGGTTTAGTCATTAGACTACATAACAATGTGAACAAAGGCAATAAATGAAATAAATAATTTATTTTTTTTTTCTCAAAAATTTCTCCTTCTCACCAATTCTCTTCTCTTTTCTCACCCAGACCCCCATTGTAAGAGGCAGACGAATGCAATTTTATGATAAGCAGGCAGGCAATTACAATATATACAATACAATACATACATAATTAATCATTACAATGCTTTGAGGGAATACAAAATCAAACGATATGTACATTGGATACACAATTAAGACCAATATAATATATACATAGCAACACGCCACCAAAATATGATCGATTTTCATTCTATGCGTCAGCAGCGAAATCCTTGGGCTTCCACGCGTTCAAAGCCTCCCGAATCATGTGAATTCCTCCGCCTTTCTTTTGCTCCGTTTGCCCGCTTCACCCTCCTTCTCATCGTAGCGGACATTGAACAGTGCCGTTGCATTCACTTCCGGTGGCAATTCAATGCGTTTGCCAATGCCTTTGTCTGATCGCCATTCAAAAAGTTTGGGCTAAACACAATTAAAATTCAAATATATTTTTAAATTAATTTTTCCATGCCTTTTTGTCGTATAGGTCAATTGCCAGTGCCAACGACGCGCGGAGATGGGCACTCAATGCGACCAAAAATTGGCGAAACAGTGCCGTGTCGTTGAACAGTGTGGACGGATGGAGTGCGACCGCCAGGAACAGCTCGCCAAGCAGCAATTTGGGTTGGTCATCCGCCGTAGGGTCGGGCTCATGCGCGTCGTGGACACAGTCGCCGCCCTGTGAATTTTAAAATTTAAAAATCGTTTAAATTTTATAAAGTTGGGCCGGTCATATGAAAATGATTGATTACCGTTTTCACGCATTTCCCGCCATTTTGGCACAATTTGTCCCTCAGTTGGCACTCGTCAATGTCCTCTTGGCACCTTTGCCTGGTCCACCCCGTTTGGCATTGACTGCCGTTCTGGTCGTTCATGCAAAACCCATTCAGACAAACTTCCGTAGAGCTTTGGCAGAAGTTTTCACATTGCTGGAGACAGAACGCAAATTTGGTATCTGAAAATTGCACCCGTAAAAAACAATGACAAAAGAAACCCCAAAAATTTCCAAGAAAACGACGCCTATTGGCATATATTTTTTTCGTAATTTACCGATTTTGACTCCAAAATCTGGTATTTTTTTGCTTGGATATTCTGATTTTAAATTTAAGCTACAATCCCTGATTTATTCACTCCCTTACCGTTTCCTTTCTCTTCACATTTCACTTTGATGCAAAGTTTGTCCTCCGCCCATTTCGATTCGCCCTTTCGTCGTCCGTCCGTTTCCAACTCTCCCAATCCGCATTCGTTTTTAACATTCCCTTTTTTCGCTTCAAAAGTGCAAAATTCCTGGCACTGTTGCTGATGGTTCTGCGGTTGTTGTGCGTATCTGTTCCCGACATTGACGGCGAGTGGCCGCACAACTGAAAAGGTGTCATTAAGTTGTAATTTTTTAAATTTATCAATTAAAAATGTTTCCGCCATTGCCTAGCTGCTGACTGGCGTTGCAGCTGATGCTGTTACTGCTCGTTCTGCTTGTTTTGTTTGGGCTTGGACTGCTCGTCGAGTAAACGGACTGGTCCGAATTGGGCGGGGTCAGCATGTTCTGAGGTGGCAGAGGAGAAATGATCACCACGGAAGAAGTGGCCGAAGTTGAGGCCACATTTGTGCCAACTGAAAATGCCGAGGCATTAATTAGTATAATTATGTGATGTGTAAATGAATTTTAAAAACCAACCAATTTGACTCGGTTTCTGCAACTCAAATTGTTCATAGGGCCTTGAGAGTGCCGCTTTCTTCGCAACTTCGGCACCAATAAAATCAGACTGCTGAAAATTGCCATTAATTTTTATTGCAAAATGACTTTCATTAACTTTACCTCATCCGTGCCATTGCTTCTTTTTGCGCAAGTGCTCCGTTGGCGTTTTGTGCCAATTTTCACTTAAACGATTAATTAATTAATATTCATTTAATTTGGCATATTAGTCTTTCTTTCATCCATTAACCACCTTCGCAACCGTTGTGCCTTTGCTGCACATTCGCCGTTCCGCTGCTGCACGGTCTTCCCATCTGCTGGAAGTGCTGTTGTTCCGGATACTTTTTGAACAGTTTCATGAATTCTCCAAGTCCAGGCTGGGAAGGCATTGGTGGCAATTAGAACACATAAATGAGCCATTAACTAACTCTTGAAATCAGCTCAGGGATAATCTTTGTGTCCGCCGAATTGGCTTTTGTGCGGTCGGCGTGGAGTTGAAGCAGTGCCTCGGTCGAGTCGTATTGGCCCAATTCAACCGCGAGGAACAACGGAGTTCGGCCCTAAATTTTTTAGATATGCTCAAAATAATAATATAAAACTATAATGCATCATTAATTGATTGCTTTTCACCCACTTGTTGGTCTGTTGCCTCCCGGTTGGCTCCGTGCCGAACGAGCAGTTCAATCATCGCCACGTTGTTGCAACTTGCAGCAAAATGCAACGCCGTTTTGCCGCTGTAGCCCAAAAATTCGGCATCACCAGTTTGGTTCACAAAAAAGGCTCGTTGATCGGCTTCCAACGTCTCAATCATCAGTTCAGCAATGCGTAAATATTGTTTACCGCTGAATTATTTATTTATAAAAAAGGATTACTTTTTTTTTTGTATAAAGTTGTTGCTGGCGACAATAGCTAAGCGTTTACGGTATGTATTTGCCGGTTTAAAGTCAACGGTATAAGGAATGGATGTACCGAAATCTTTTTTTTGATTTTCGCAATATTTGGCTATCATTTTTCAAAATAAACTGAAATTTTGCAGAACTTTGGAATCGGTGACCATTGCGTAATTCGAAGAAACAATTTGTAGTATGGAGGGAATGCACACGAAATATGAGATTGATTGAAGAAAACCGCCTCGTTATATACACAATTTTTGGGCTTGCTCCACTCGACAACGACGCGCGATCCAAGCGTTTTTTTCATAATTGGCGATTCGCAACCGCGGCAATTTGAATCCACGACCACGAAATTTTTTTGCGCGATCTATATGACTGCGATCCACGGCTTTTCCGGGACTATATAATTATTTACAATTAATTGGTAAAATGAAGAATACCTCCCAACTTTGTATATAAATTATACATATCATTCGAATCCGTTCGATGAGAAATCGAATGGTGCAAAATTTTTCATATTTAAATGAAAATTCCAAATGTTTGTAAAAATATTTGGTTGAGATCAATTTGATCAAAAATGAAAAAAAGAACGAATGAATGAATAGGATATTTGGAGAGCAATTGCTGGGTCAGTTGTTTTTTAAATTTTGAAAAAACAAAATTCAAAAAATTTAGTCTAACAATAAGGACAAAAGAATTGGTTTGTGTAAGACCACACGACAAACGGACCCAGCCAAAGCCTTATAAAAAGTAAATGATAAAACTCAATGATTGGATAAATAAAAAAAAGGAAAATGCAAAATAAATAAATAAAAAATCGAATTTTTGGTCTCTCGTTTTTTGCCGTCCCTCAAATGTCAGCCTCGAAATTGTATTTGAAATTTGACCCAAAGTTGGCCTCAATTTTGTCTCCAGGATGGTACAGCGTAACGCAGGCAAACAAATCAACCGAATCGGCAAACAAATTCGACGCATCTGAAAATGTAAAAATAAGTGTTAGAAAATCCGATAATACTACCGATGGTACCACACCTTTTTTGAAATTTTTTTTTTTCAAAATTTATAAAGTCGTAAAAATATTTATTATAGGGTTTTTCGAGGTTTTGAGCACGAATATGACATTCATTTCGTCAAATTCCGAACCCCTGACCCGAATTCGAACAAAAAGTCGAAAACTCAAATTTTTCGATTTTGAGATTTTTGTTTCAAACTTTTTTTAAATACACGGAAACTAATTGAAAGTCATCATTGCTTCAATAAAAAATCAATTAAACCAATTTTCGACCAAGTGTGAAAATCGAAAATTTGAGTTTTCGACTTTTTGTTCGAATTCGGGTCAGGGGTTCGGAATTGGACGAAATGAATGTCATATTCGTGCTCAGCGATCCCGAAAGCCGTATAATAAATATCTTTTACGACTTTATATATTAAAAAAAATTTTTCAAAAAAGGTGTGGTACCATCGGTAGTATTACCGAAAATCCAAACTTTTAATTTTCAAGAATATAAAAAGTAACATAAAAAATTTTTTGGGAAAATTTTAAATTTTAAAATTCTTAATTTTGTTTTCAATCGACAGACCAATTCGCTCCCCATTTTTGGTGTACATCAACTGCCGTGTGGACAAATTGACGCCGCATCCGACGACGTCGCCGGCCCCCCACAACGGCACTCTTTTGCCCACAAATGCCCGACTGCTGCTGCCGCCGGCACATTCGCTGCTGTGCCGGTTGCGATGTTTCAGCCGGCACCCGTTCAGCCAAATGTTTCCATTGCTGTCATACGCATAGGTGCACTTGTAATTGCCCATACATTTGTCCAATTTGACGTGTTTGGGGCCCAGTCCGACGATGATGTCGTCGCTGTGGAATTTTATAAAACAATTTTTTTTATTACAAAATTAAAAAAAGATTGGTTGGTTAAGAAATTGAGGTTGGCAAAGGAATTCCCCACCCCCCGAAACGAAATTTTTTTTTTTTTAATTTGACCAAAAAGGCATTGTTATGTTGGCGAAAACGGCTAAAATTCCTCCTTTGCTAAAAAAAGTTGAAAAATAAAATGGACAAAAAAATTTTTTCTTGCAAATGAGAAAAAAGCCCGGATTTCCTCTATCCGAAACATACATGAAAAAGGGGGGGGGTCGACCCCCCCCCCCCCCTCCTTCGCCCGCAAAGTGCCCCAAAATGGGGGACCCCTTCGCATCGAGGGGGGGCCGGTGTAAAAGAGGTGGGGGGGGGGGGGTCGCCGGCGAAGGGGAAAAGAGGGAAATTTCTGAAAAAATTGGCCATTTTCTTAACAAAATTCGTTAGAAATTCTCAATTTTTCTCCCGGCGGCGCCTATCGGCACCGCCGGACCCCCCTTGTACCTCAAGAGTTTTTGGGAAAAACCGCGCCGCAAAAAAATGGTTTTGAAATGCAAAAAAAAAAAAAAGGTCGTCAATTTACATGGCTGGACCCCTTTGCAAAATTGGCCGCTGACCCCCCCCCCCCCCTCGACCCCCCCTCCCAGACCCCTTCGCAAAAATTTCGGTTGACCCACCCCCCTTTTTCATGTATGATCCGAAATGTTTTCTTCTTAGGTGATTTTAAAATATAAATTTTTCCATTGAAATTTTTATTTTAAAATAACACGGACCATTTAAAACTTTGCCCTCCATTTAAAAAAATTAACCAAATAATAAATAAATTTAAAAATATATATATGCATCGCTTACCCGGACAATTTGTCGATGACTTTGATTTCGAAGTAAAACGAATTGCAATGGATTTTGGTGACGGCCCATTTGGCGAAGACGGAGCGAAAGCCTGAAATACACACACACCATATAGGGCGATGATTTATGAGTTTTTCAAAAAATCTTAGCCCCTCCGTAACCCCGCGTTTCCGAATCCCGGACATTCCGATGGAAATGCATAAAAATTCGGAATTCTATTGCTAATAATTTTACGAATAAATTAAAATTTCCGTAGTTAGTCACCTAAATGTGAATAAGTCAAACTGACCCGGCTCCTCCCCGTTGTGCTGGACCAACAGTCGCTCGGACCCACCACACAGACTGAGGTCCCTGTGGCACGCATTTGGGTCCCATCGGTTGGAAGGGATGCGCTCTTGGAACAATTAGTTGAATTAAAGTTTAGAGTATTTTCTTGCCAAAATTCCAAACATTATGAAATTCTCACCCAAAGTCGGTTTTATTTTTTTTTTTTACAAAATTTGCAATTTTCTGACTCATTGTCAGTGAAAAAATGATTTTCTTTAAATTTCCGTTTTCCTTTTAAGTGCATCGATTGTTATGATGCAAATGGATATATGCCAAAAAAACCTTTTTTTTACGCGGTGTTTTCCAAATTTCGTGCAATTTTAAATTTTTTAAAAAGTGCCAAAAACGGAAAAGTGCCATATTTTCTCTTTACAATTTTTTTTTTTGAAATTCGATTTTCAATCAAGATTCGACTGTTTCTTTAGGTCGGCTCTCTGCAAATTTACCCTTCAAAATGCCGACAGAATTTGCCACGCTGGCCATTTTGGCACAAATGCCCTTCTGCGCCTCGCCCAATTCATCCACCGTTTTGGTCAATTTGTCAATGCGTTGCTGCTGCGTGCGCTGCTCAGTGTTTTCGCGGACTTTGTCCTTTACAAAAAAAATTAATAAATAATATTGTGTCAAATATTATTTTATAAAATTCCGCTAAATTTTCTATGTTTTCCCCTCGAATTCTTGGAAATTATTCCAATTTCCCACCTTTCTGAGATCGGCCATTGACTGCGAACATTGCTGTACCATGTGCTGCAGGTAGTGAGGGTACTCTTCCGCCTCCCTTTGCTGGCGAATCAACACGTTGTTTACCTGCAAAATTTAAATTGCAAATAAATTACTGTAATAATTTATTTAAAATGTAATTTTTTTTTTCGAAAATGCGAAACGGTTTTCTTAAGCGAAAAGTACAATAATTTTATAATGCCAACATTTTGTCTTTTTCTATTTAAACTTTATTTATTTTATTGCAATTAAATTTAATATTTCCGCCCCCACCTTTTCGAATTCGTATTTCGACGTGTTTCTGTACAGTTCGAGTCTCTGCTCGAGCTGCCAAATTCGGTCCGATTGTTCCCCGTTTTTCTCTATCAATTCGGCCACTTCCTTTTGCTTTTGTCGTTTCACTTCCGCCAATTTCATCTCCAATTTGTCCAACTGTTCACCGCGCTGACGAAAATGCTAAGGAAAGAAAAATAAGATATAACAAAATGAAAAAAAGCATAATAATTTCAAAAAAGAAAGAAATTCCAAAAAATGATTGGTTTAAAAATCTATTTTTGTTTTTGGGTTAGAAATTTCAGTTTTGTATTGTTTTTCTCCTCACCTCCCAAATTCTCTGTTCCAATTGCGCTTTGTCCATTCTCTGCGGCTCCGATTCCTTCGTCTGCTTTTCCTCCAATGCCTTCATTTCGTTTCGAAGCTAAATTTTCATGAAAAAATCTGACGCGTTAAAGGAAATGTAATGCTAATTTGGCCGAAAAAACCCAAAGAAAATTGTAAATTTGGAAAATAGGTATATTTATGGATGGGTGCACATCATAATTTCGCCGCCGAAATTTTCTTTAAAAAATACAAATTCCAAAAAAAATGTAAAATTTTCAGCGATTTTTTGGGTTAATGGCAACTCGTACCCAGACAACTCTTAAAATAAAAAAATACAAAAAATAAAGCCTAACAGTAAGTTTAGGCCTAGCCTAAGCCTATCATACCTGAACAAGGGGTGCGCCGGGGCGAGGCCCATACTACGGACGATTGGCGCAGGGGGGGTGCGCCAGGACCAATTTTTCGTACGAAGGCCCCCAATTTTTCCCGGCGACGACCTTTTTTTTTTTTTTTTGCTATTCAAAAAACAGTTTTTTTTTCGGCGCGGTTTTTTCCAAAAAATTTTAGGGAACAGGGGGGCCGGCGGTGCCGATAGGCGCCGCCGGGAAAAATTTTGTAATTTTTAATGCCATTTGTTAACAGATTTTCACCAAAAATAGCCAATTTTTGCGATTTTAAGCCGATTTTTTAAGAGGAATTGGGATTTTTGGTGTCCGGCGGTGCCGCTAGGCGCCGCCGGAAAAATTTTTTGAATTTTGTATTGATTTTGCTAAGGAAAATGTGCAAATTTTAGGTTTTTCCCCCTTCGTTACGACCCCACCCCACGACGATCCCCCCTCCTTTACAGCCGCCCCCCTTACGACGAACGAGGGGGGGGGTGCGCCAGGCCTCTTACGACGAGGGGGGGGGGGGGGTGCGCCGGCGCACCCCTTGTTCACCTATGAAGCCTATGTGTGATTATGCTATTGTGAAATGGTTGATTTGATTACAAAAATTCTGAATGTTTTCGCATATTTTCACGGCAAAATTTGTCCTGTTTCGATATTTTTTTGTTTTTTTTGGTTGGAAAATTGCCAAGTTTTTGTATATTTTTTTTTCTCCCCACCTCCCAAATTCTCTGTTCCAATTGCGCTTTGTCCTTTCTCTGCTGCTCCGATTCCGTCGTCTGCTTTTCCTCCGATGCCTTCACTTCGTCACGAAGCTGAACAATGACGGAAACTGAAGGGGAAAAGGCAAATTGATCAATTGGAGTTTTTTGCAGAGAAAAAATTTTAACGATTTTTTTTTTGAAAATTAAATAGTAAATATTTTTTTTAATTTTTGTTAGGGTGAAGGAGGAATGAAGCATATTATATATCCTCCGTCCATTACCTAAATTGCGCTTAAGGCAAGCTCTAAGGGGTAAAAAGCGAACGAAAAATGAGAGAGGTGGGCAAAAATTTAAAGGAATTAAAAAATGAAATTTAATTAAAACCAATTAAAAAATGAATTTAATTAAAACCATATTGTATTTGCTGTGTTGCGAATACAAAAATCCTACCATTTTCGTCCAAACGTTCGGTCAACGCGACCACCAAATGGTGCAAATCGTTCATTTGTCTGTCCAATTGTGCTGTTTGGCTGCTGCCAGTGCTGTCCAATTGTACATTGTTCAGCATCTTTTAAAACAAACAAAAATTAAGAAAAAATTATTTAGTGAAACGATTTCGGTGTTTTTTTTAGCATAGGCCCCAAATTTCCTGTAATAATAATAAAAAAAAAATTTTTTTTTTTTTTTTTGGGAATTTGTATGGTCCGAGGTGTTCAAGAGGCGCCAGTCGAAAAAACATTTTGATTAAAGAAATTAGCAATGAAACCAATATCAACCATTTCAAGATTTTTTGAGGGATGGGAATGAATGAAATGTGTGTCATATGCAATCATTTTTAAACCCTTATTCAACAAAAAAAAAAATTTTTTTTTGAACCTCCAACACTGACCGTTGCCTGGTTCTGATGCTCTTCCCCCTCAACAACAGTGCCCATGCCCAAAGTGTTCCAAAGGAGCGTAATTTGGTTAACTGTAAGAAAACAAAAATAGTAAATTATTTACGAATAAGATTTTTATTTGTGATACCAAAATAGAATTTTTTTTTGGCTATGAATTGGATTTGCTGGAAAAAACAAAAATTTACGAAAAATGACCCAAAAAGACAGTCGAGGAGGGGTTTTGGTCCTAACAGGCCTTTGCACGGACCAGTCCGAATAACAAATTCAGCTAAATTTACAAAAAAAAAATTTCGCCAGCAACGCCTAGCGGCAGCGTCGGCCCTTGGCTTGGGAATTTTAAGATTAATTTGTAGGTTGGCCGTTCCGCAGGGTCCAACAGTCGGCCGAACTCACCGACATTCGTTGCCTCGTCCATGTGCTGCTTCTGCTGGTCACTCTGATCCGTAGTCGCCTCCTGTTGTTGTTGCCCATAGTTGTGTTGTTGCTGATCAGTAACTTCCTTCGGTGGCAAAATTTGTGCCAATCCGTCGCCTTCCAAATTTTCCGTTGGTGCCACCAATCCGTCGCCTCCCAAATTTTCCGTTGGTGCCACCAATCCGTCGCCTCCCAATTTTTCCGTTGGTGCCACCAATTCGCCGCCTTCCAAATTTTCCGTTGGTGCCACCAATCCGTCGCCTCCCAATTTTTCCGTTGGTGCCACCAATTCGCCGCCTTCCAATTTTTCCGTTGGTGCCACCAATCCGTCGCCTCCCAAATTTTCCGTTGGTGCCACCAATCCGTCGCCTCCCAATTTTTTCGTTGGTGCCACCAATTCGGCGCCTTCCAAATTTTCCGTTGGTGCCACCAATCCGTCGCCTCCCAATTTTTCCGTTGGTGCCACCAATTCGCCGCCTTCCAAATTTTCCGTTAGTGCCACCAATCCGTCGCCTCCCAATTTTTCCGTTGGTGCCACCAATTCGCCGCCTTCCAATTTTTGCGTTGGTGACCATCCTTCGTCCAACAATTTGTCCTCTTTATTCATATGATTTGCATTCTGTAAATTTATTACCTTTTTGCCATAACCTAATTTTTAGTCTTACAATTAATCATGTGTTTAAATTTACTATTTACCATTTTTTGGTGTTGTTTCGATGGAATATCGCCCATTGACAGAGAATATGTAAACATTTAAAAAATAATTTGCAAATCGGTATTTTTGCAAGTAAAAAATGTCTATTTTTATGACAAAAATTTTTGGCATTCTGTCTTTATATATTTTTTAAAATTTCAATACGGATGCCAAATTTTTGATTCTGTATCGTTTCGGCGCACCAGACCAAATTTTTTGAATATAACTTCTTTTTTTTTTGTCGTTAACCAAATACAACCTGAAAATTTTTGTATTTTTTGTAAGGCTAATAGTGCATGTCAAAGGCTTTCGAATGATACCAAGATTTTTGGGTTTGGCTGAAAATAAAAAAATATTTGGGTTGGTAAAAAAAAGTGTAAGAGTTATTTTTAAATGCATGCCAAAAGGTTTCCCGGTACAAGAGATCCCGCGCGGGATTTACGGGGCCCAAGTCCGCAATCCCTGACCATACATGAAAGTGGGGAGGGTGGGGCGTCTGGAAAGATTTTTGGAAATTTACAATTTATTAACAAATCTTGCTCAAAAATGACCAAATTTTCGATTTTATCAATTTTTTTCTAGCGCTGATCACGAATACGGCATCCATTTCTGCCAGTTCCAAACCCCGAATCCGAATTCGAGTTTCAATCCTGGATTTAGAATTTTTGGTTCAAATTCGGTTTAAACACTGAAGGCCACAATCCTGCAATAAAAGACCATTTAAGCATTAAACCATTTTTCGACGAAAAATTATTAACTAAAAAATTAGAACTTTCGACTTTTTTTTCAAATTCAGGTCCGGGGTTAGGAATTGACCGAAATGGATGCTGGATTCGTGATCAGTGAGCTCGAAAACCACAGAAACTTTTTTTAAAAGGAGTTTATAAAAAATCATCAAATGAAAATAAAAAAAAATATAACTCATAACTTTGCTAAGAAGCAACCCTATTTTATTTTTATATCATTCGATAGATCTAATAAATTCTCTATTGGCCTGCAAAATTTCAAAAAATTTCTTCAAGTTTTAACAAAGTTATGGCCAAAAGTACTCATCAGGTTTCTCCAAACATTTTTGACCATAACTTTTTTGAAACTTAGCAAATTTATTGAAAATTTGTAGCCTACAAACAATTATATTTAAAATTTTTCATTTAAATAAAATAATTTTATCGTCAAAAAATTCTGGTTAAATCCTTTTTATAACCAACAAAATTAAGGGAAAATTTGATATCATTCGGTAGCTCTTAGAAAAATCTTTACGATCTTGCGAAATTTCAAGAAATTTCGCTAAGTTTCAAAAAAGTCATGGCCAACCTTGTGTGTACTTATGGCCATAACTTTGTTAAACTTGAATAAATTTTTTGAAATTTTGCAGATAATTAGAAAACACTTAGGGCTACCGAATGACGTCAGAATTTAAAATTAGTTGATTTTGAGCAAAGTTGTGAATAAAAGTTTGAGTAATTTTTTGTTTTTAAAATTTTCATTGATATCAGAATTTAAAATAGTTGATTTTGAGGCAAAGTTATGAGTAAAAGTTTGAGAACTCGAGACCGACTTTTGAGGCATATGCCTTTTTTTTTCTGCGCACTAGTTTCGATATATTAAGCATAAATAACGCATTTTCCACTTGGTTTGAGGCTTCTACGTTGACTTTTATTATGCCTTTTTTTGCCTTTTTCGGGATTTTCGTGCCTTAAATGCCTTTTTTGGCATTTTGCCGTTTTGGTGCTTTTTTAGCGTTTTTTCCGAAAAATTCCATAAAAAATGCAATAAAATCGGGAAAATACACCCCTAAGAAATGATTTGAAAAATTGTCAGAAAATACACCCCTAAGAATTGAAAAATTTTCAGAAAATACACCCCTAAAAAATGACTTGAAAAATTTTCAGAAAATACACCACCAGGAATTGAATTTTTTTTTCAAAAATACACCCCTAAGAATTGATTTTTTTTTAGAAAATACACCCCTAAGAATTTAAAAAATTTTCTAAAAATGATCGCCAAAATTTCATTTTTTTTCTTGATAAAAAACTTTAGGTTTAGAAATTTTCTTATTCGAAAAATATTATAAAAGTTTAATTAATCATTTAAAAGACCAAAATTAAGTTTTTTGGTTAATTTTACGTGTTTAGCTCCCTAAAAATCCCTAATAAAATGCCTTTTTTCATGCCTTTTTCAGGATTTTCGTGCCTTTTCATGCCTTTAGGAAAAACACTCTTTTTTGTGTTTGTGAACGAAAGATGGGCCTTTTATTTACCTCTTGTGAAAATTAAAATTTTTCAAAGCTCGAGCAGAGCAACCGCCGGCGGAGGGCGCGCGGTTGGCTGACAGAGGAGTGATGATGACATTATTTGTACGAAGCAAATTTGTAGGATAATTCGACCCAAAAAGTTTGGGGTGGGGAGGGGTGGACATAAAGCACATAAAAACAAACAAATGCTCAACGCATTTTTGCTTTTCCCATCCTTTGATCCCAAAAAAAGTCCCAAAAATCTCTTCGCCCTTTTCCAAAAAACCGAAAAATAAAAGAAAGAGGAAATTCGCAGTGAAAGAAAGAATTGCGAATGGGTAGCTTCGCGTCGATTTTGTTTATGTTTTTTTTATAAAATTGAAAGTATGGCACGGAAATTAATTTGGACATTTCCGTCCAGACATATTTTGGATTGTACCTTAGAAAGTCGTCAAAAGGCATGTCATTGAGATAGAGAGGAAGAAGAAGCTTTTCGAGGCGATAATTTACCAAAATGATCATTCAAATAACCATCATTAAAAATGATATACATATAAATTTATTATTATTATTTTGTTTGCATATTTTTGCATGTGATCGACTAGACTTTTGCGTCACTTTTAAAAAGGTAAATAAAACATTTTTGGTAAAATCCCGTATATAAAACAATACGAATGTAAGAGAATTATATTATTTTTTAAAATTAAATTTTAAATTGAACAACCCAAAAAATAATAATAATGAATTTTGCTGCGAATGTTTTCACTGCTTTTCTAATTGTTGTTTTGGTGCAATGCGTTTTCGGAGGCGGCTGTTTTTCGAGTGGGTCTTCGTCGTCTTCGTCGTCCCATGGGTCATACGGAAGACACCAAGCTGCTCTTACAATACACACAAGTCAGTGACAGGAGAGGGACCGGGGCGAGACATACGGTAGGGACAGATACCGTACCCCCGAATTTAAAATTGTAGCTAACGAATAAAGCTTTACTTTTCAATTAGGTGCAAGAAATGAAATATTCGGCAAGCTCAATACGACAAAAAAGAATGACGGCGGAGGGACGAGCAAAAACACCGCCGGCGCTTCATCAAGCCGTGGCACAACAAACCGTGGCACAACAAACCGTGGCACAACAAACCGTGGCAAAGGCAACCCAAGAAAATAAACGATCAGAGAGAGACTGAGCGAGAGAGAGAGAGAGAGAGAGAGAGACAGACATACAGATGAAAAGGGATTGATCATTAGCAATGTTAAATTCAATGTTCTAATTATTTAGTCTTAATTCAAAAAATTCCATAAAGGAAAGCACTTTTCTTGGGTAGTTTTAGGCACTGATTAAGAATATGAGGTCAAAATGCAAAATCCTTGATTTTATCAATGATTTTTCGAAAAAAGCTAAAAAATATCTTTCTTTTTTTTTTGAAAAACCCAGAAGCAAGTCTAGGATTTCTAAAAATCCATAAAAAAAGCTTTGAGGGCCGCGGAGCGGCCCGCCGGTAATTCGCAGCAAAATTCTTCATTTTTTTAAAATTGTTTTATTTAATTTAAAAAATAATGATGTAAGAAACTCGTACATTCGTATGCTTTATAAATGGGATTTTACCATAAATGTTTTGATTGCCTTGTTTAAAGTGACGCAAAAGTCTAGTCGATCAAATGCAAAAATATACAAAATAAATAAATATGCAATACATTTTTAATGATGATCAGGGCTGTCAAAAATATGCACGAAAGCGGCCAAAATATGCGCATAAATATGCAAATAAAGTCGTGAAATAAGCACCAAATATGCACAAAAAATTTGAAAATTAGGGGTGCAAATTAATTAAAAAATTTTTATTCCTCATAAATTTTATCGGGTGTTTTTGCAATTTCAAAGCGGCGACTGTCGGCACCCCCGGACCCTAGAAATTCTTAATTTTCTTAAATCGGCTCAAATCGCTAGATTTAGTCATTTTTGTGGATAAATCTGTTCTCAAATCGCATTAAAAATTAAAAAAATTTTCCCGGCGGCGCCTATTGGCACCGCCGGCCCCCCTATTCCCCAAAATTTTTGTTTTTTGGAAAAATTCCTGGGACCATCCCTGAGATGGACAATCAAAAATATAACATTTGAACATTTAATTTGAAAAATGGGGCTTTTTGACCCAAACTTATTTTTGAGGAAAAATTTCGAAAATGTTACCGCATCAATAATTAACAGCAATTAAATTAAATTAAAGAGATTCTTTCGGTCCAAAAAAGGATATGAAAGATACGAAAAGGTGAAAGCCCAAAAAGGTGAAAATGTCGGAAGGTGAAGGGTGAAAGATGCAATTTTCAACTATTTTATTCAATTCCTAATCACTAATAACTAGGGCTCCAAGCTACTTTTCGAGTTTTTAGCAACTATTTTCTAGTTTTTTATTTTTAGCAACTAAAAAACTATAAAATTAAAAAAAAAAAAAATTAATTTCAACTATTTTGGCGTTTTGCCAAATTATGAAAAACGCAATAAAAACGAAAAATACACCCTAAGAAGCGCCGATCGTTTTTTAATTAGTTTTTTATTGGCAGCGCATGACACCAAATGACTTTTAAATTTATAAAAATAGATAAAATTTCTCTAATACACCTACCCATTTCTTTTACATATATAGAAAACGACCCCCGGCCGAAATCTGTGTGTTGTTAAATATGCCCACCCAATTTTCTTAACCTTTTAATTTTTATTAAGATTTTTCCGACAAATCCTCCGACCACATTTTATCTAGGATGCTGCAACTTTTTTAAATGTTAAGGATGAAATTTTTTAACGAAAAAATTAAATGCATTTATTCTTCGAACCATTAGCTAATTATTAGGGTTATAAATTATATGGATTAACATATTTTTTCTGCGCATATGCTATGAAGAAAGGGGCTCAAAAATAGCATTTCTACGTTAAATTTTTTGATTTGTTGAAGGTTTTTAGTCCATATAAAGGCATTTTTTAAGGTTAAATCCATTTTTTGGCAGTTTTTAGCATATTTTTTAGTCTGTTTAAGTAAATATTGAATATATAAACACCTTTTTCATAATTTTTTAGGATTTAAAGCAGACATTTTGGCAGTTTTTAGTCCATATTTTGGTCCATAATTTGCCATTTTTGAGCTTTTTAGTCCATATATTTTTAGTCCATATTTGGCATTTTTTAGTCCATATAATTTATAACCCTACTAATTATATGTTAATTTCATTCCCGAGTTTCAAGGCATTGTTCTTTTTTATACTTTAAATTGAAAAACGCTAGGGAAACAGACTGGGAAATACAATAGAACTGATTACGGCAACTAATTACAGTCGGTGAATCATCACTCGGTCTTCCCGAGTTTTTTCATCCTATTCACAATACAATTCTAACGGTTCTTTTCTTTGCCGACTTTTTCCACGCCCAAAAAGCATCGTTAGAGGAGAACGATTTAGTCGGTGAAATCGAAGCCTGACTAAAAAATTTGGAAATTTTAACAAAAAACGTCAGTCAGAAGTGTCCTTGTATTAAGCTTTTTATTTATATAGGGCTATAATTGAATGATTTCGCGAAAGGGACTCAAAAAAGCATTTCTGGGTTAAATATTAATGTTTCATAAATAAATTTTTAACAAAATTTATAGAGATCAATGAACATCTATGTATTTTTGCCTCAAAATATACATACCTAATTCATGTAAAGCCAAAAAGTCCCGGTTAAACATATTTACCCTGTTTTGCTGCTCTTCCGCTGCTGTTTTATGCTTTCTTCGCTTTGATTGGCACTTTGGCCAATGCCTTTAAATTTGCTTTTCCAATTAATTAATGTGCCCATGGAAATGCCCAATTCCTCCGCAACGTCCGCAAATGCCATTTTCGGATTTTGCCTCTTTATTTTGTAATATATTTCCAATTTTGCCATTCTCTCCTCGTCCGTGTGCTTCTTCTCCACATCAATGCCCAATTGTTTTTTCCATTTTGTTATTGTACGCCCTTTTACGCCAAGAACATTGGCCAATTTCTTCAAAAACTTTCCCCATTCATTTTTTGAGTGATTTCCTTTTCGCAAATAGGCACTGATAAAATGATTGTATTGATTGGTAATTCTAAGTTTTTGGTGATCAGCAAATTTACATTTCCTCTCACTTTTGGATTTATTGTTAAGACATTGATCACTCTCCAAACTATCAACAGAGTGATTGGCTTTTTTACCTCTATCATTGGGTTCATCACATTGTTGTGATTGATCAAAAACATTTCTGTCTTTACCACAATTTTTTGACTGATCAGAAAGGACAAAATTCGCAATCTGATCAGCAGAATGATTGGCATTTGCGCAAGAATGATCGGTTACATTATGTTCAAAGTCTTTTCTGTTTACTTCATCATTTAGTTGCCCTTTTACCCAATGTTTTCGAATTCGAACTGAATGAATAGGGCCAAACATTAAAATTAACATCCACAAATTCATTTTTAAATATAATTGACGAAAATGAATAAAATGTTTTGGGCAAATTAGAGAAATATTTTTTGTATTTATTTATTAAAAAATATAAAATTAATTAATAAATCTGCCATCGATTTTTATATGTTGGCTATTCATCATAATTGACTAGATATTTATTGGAAATACGTTGTATATTTATTAGCTAATTAATTATATTAATATCACAGTTCGCTGTGAAGTGAATTTTTCTTATTTCGAATTCCAATTTTTCCGTGAGAGTTAATTTAACTTTATCCCATCGTCAAAAAGTGATTTATTTATGAAAAATTCAAAAATGGCAAAAAAGCGATGAAAATAGTGACGAAATTTTTTAATCCAAAATTTTTTCTTAATTATTATCAAATATATTTCATCTCTTTAAAGTAGATGCAAAAAATATTTATTGCATTGAAAAGTTCCTTTTTCCGGTCATTAAAATTTTGAAAATTAATTGGCTATTGTTTGGAAGCGCCGGATTTCAAAGAGGAGATCCGTGCCACAAATCGCGCAGATCATCTGCTTTTTGCGCGTTGAGAGGACATTAAATTGGACATTGTGCCATTTATTGGTGCTGTGAAGGTAGTGTGGACAATGTGAGATGGATAAATTTTTAATTGTACTATAAATACAGTGTCATGTATAATAAAGTTCTTACAATTATTTTTAGAGGGAAAATATTAAAAAATTTCTATTGTTTTTCACTTCAAAAAAGCCAAAGTTAAAGCATAATAATATTAATCGAAAATAATTGTAATCCAATTATTTTCAAATAAGCCCATTAATTTTTGAAGAAAGAGAATGCTTAAACACAATGTTTATTGGCTTAAAAAGAATAAATAAAAAAGGTATCAGTGGGAAGAAAGTTTGTATAGCAAAAAAGACAATGCCAAAAACGGTAATTTATCCAATCTTTCGTCGTTTTCCAAGAACACCACAAAAATTCATTTATCTCTGCCATTTTAAAAAAATGTTTCGCCATTTATTTTCTGTCCATTTTCGATTGGTCCTTTGTTTTCTTTTAATTTTTCAACATTTCCGCATTTTGTGCTATCCAATTTCGATTTCTTCCGTCCCACCACAAATGCCAGCCGACAATTGGTTTCACACGCTTAAAAAATGAGAAAAAAGCATAATTAAACTCAAAAGTTGAATCTGCTAAATTCACTTGCTGCTGTTGCACCGCACTAATTTGGTCATTGTCCGTAAATTCAGCGGAGGGATCAAATGATGACACCTATTAATTTGGCAATTATTTTATTAATTACCCTATTATATATTTTAAATGACTACCACCAGCAAGAGTAGCAGAAGTGCAAATTGTAGCATTTGTTATGAGAATGGTGGATAATATAATAGTAAAGGAGGACACGAAGTATAAAATGCCGAAAATTTTTACACCAAAATAATAACAGTAAAAATTAAAAATTTTGTGATAAAAAATGAAAACATGCAATTTTATGAATAAAATATTTAACAAGCAATCAATCAGTTATAATTCGATTTTGAAAATTAAAAAATTTACAAAAAATTATTAAATGCGTTTCAAAATGCTTTAGCTCTCTTTCAATGCGTTGTCCCATTTTAAATGTTCATTGCCTTAAGGGAGGGAAAGAATGAGGCGACAATTGTTAAAAATGAGGGGGCGACAGAAAAGAGCAAAGGTGAATTTTATTGGGCTAAAGAAGTACACTAATTAAATGTTAAAATAAAAAAGGGTAATTTTAATTAAAATAAAATATTGTTTTGAAATTTCAAAAAGGATTTTAATTAAATTAAACGACTATTTAGTGACTAGGGTTTAGGATCCAAATGAATCCAAGTGGTGTAATAATCAAATTTATCAATACCGTCAGAAGAAAAAGGAATAAATGTTTCATTCAATTTTTTAACAATTTTCGAAACTGATCACAATGAGAATAAGAAATAGTCAAAGATAAAATCATTTTGAAAAATAAAATTAAACAATTCGATTAAATATTATTTTATTGCTAATTTAAAAAACAGCAGCTAATTGCTGGACAACAACAATAAACGAACTCGCCACAATCATTTCACCCCATTCAGTCACTAATCGTTCAGTTCAGTGTTTGTGTGAGCCGGTCAATCCGGGCATGGAAATCACACTGTTCGTGCCAGGCACATTACGTTGGGAGTGGTCTCCTTGAATTGTAGAGCATAATTAATTAATGATAAATTCACAATTAATTGGATTTACCCTTGGGGCCGTCAAAAGGCACTTTGGCAATGCTAATGCCAAACTCGGCACATTTTGAGTCAATTTCACTGATTTGCTGACCAAGCTGGGCACTCAATGCCTGCCATTCGCTGTTGTTGCTGGCATGGGAAGAAACGGAGGCGGCAATGGCGAACATGGCACGGACGAAGCCGAGGCTGTGGGCACACTCATCAAAAAGGGGAAAAACATACAAATTTTATAATAAAAATAAGTAAGGTATATTATTATTGCTTAATTGGCAATTAGTTTGATCCATTAGTCCATCATTACCAGAAGAGTGAGTGGCAAGAGATGCTTCGATGTCGGCCAAAAGAGTTGCGTCGCCGCCATTCGAGCAGCCGATCAGTTGGCCTTTCAATGCGCCCGCAACACTTTGGGCATCCGAACAAAGCGATGACTTGGAAAAGGAATGAGCGAAAGTGCCAACATAATTGGCCATCAGCGAAACCACTTTTTGACTGCCGGGACAGCACGGATCTATTGAAAAGCAATGAATTAATTAAATATGGGTTAATTAAAAACAATTAATTACGCGGTGCCGAAATGCAACATTTGCACAGAAAACATAAAATTGTGACGATGGCGAGAAGAGAGACGGACGGAGAAGGCATTTTTGGAGGATTTTGGATTAATTAGATGGATTAATGATGCCTGGTTGGTTGGTGGTTGGTGTGGTTGTCTTATTCATATTGCTTAAATACGCTTTTTTGTCGGAAAAGTGCCGAAAGTCTTTCCAAATTGGCATTGGCTGGCGGCGGCTTTTTCTTTTTGAGAGGAAATTGTTGGATATTTTCACTGGCGGTATTTCCTCTGAATTTTAAATAATTGAAGGCTGGAAGCTGTCGAATTTTTCAATAGGTTAACCCATTTTTTTAAATATTTGTCTACAAATGCCAACATCGGATATGCCATTCTATGGATGACATTTTTCCGACTAAAACATATTTAATTTTTGGGGTCGGAATTCCATTCCGAAATTTTTGATAAAAAGTCAGAAATTTATAAAATTTTTTTTTATTTTTTTCAAAAAATTATTTAAATATTTAAAATTAAATGAAAATATCTTTGGAAATATCCAACAATTTCCTCTCAAAAAGAAAAAGCCGCCGCCAGCCAATGCCAACTTGGAAAGACTTTCGGCACTTTCCAACAAAAAAACGTATTTAAGCAATACGAATAAGCCAATACCATCAACCAACCAACCTCTATAATTAATTCCATCAAATCAGCCAAAATCCTTCAAAAATGTCTTCTCCGTCTGTCTCTCTTCTCGCCATCGTCACAATTTTATGTTTTCTGTGCAAATGTTGCATTTCGGCACCGCGTAATTAATTGTTTTTAATTAACCCATATTTAATTAATTCATTGCTTTTCAATAGATCCGTGCTGTCCCGGCAGTCAAAAAGTGGTTTCGCTGATGGCCAATTATGTTGGCACTTTCGCTCATTCCTTTTCCAAGTCATCGCTTTGTTCGGATGCCCAAAGTGTTGCGGGCGCATTGAAAGGCCAACTGATCGGCTGCCCGAATGGCGGCGACGCAACTCTTTTGGCCGACATCGAAGCATCTCTTGCCACTCACTCTTCTGATAATGATGGACTAATGGATCAAACTAATTGCCAATTAAGCAATAATAATATACCTTACTTATTTTTATTATAAAATTTGTATGTTTTTCCCCTTTTTGATGAGTGTGCCCACAGCCTCGGCTTCGTCCGTGCCATGTTCGCCATTGCCGCCTCCGTTTCTTCCCATGCCAGCAACAACAGCGAATGGCAGGCATTGAGTGCCCAGCTTGGTCAGCAAATCAGTGAAATTGACTCAAAATGTGCCGAGTTTGGCATTAGCATTGCCAAAGTGCCTTTTGACGGCCCCAAGGGTAAATCCAATTAATTGTGAATTTATCATTAATTAATTATGCTCTACAATTCAAGGAGACCACTCCCAACGTAATGTGCCTGGCACGAACAGTGTGATTTCCATGCCCGGATTGACCGGCTCACACAAACACTGAACTGAACGATTAGTGACTGAATGGGGTGAAATGATTGTGGCGAGTTCTTTTATTGTTGTTGTCAATCTTTTAGTTGCTGAATAGTAAAAAATAAATTAACATTATTTGGTTTCTTATATTTTCAAAAATTGAATTTACCTTCGCCTTTAAAAACGAAAAAAGCAACGCCCTAAGAACCGACCTAAATATTTTTCAAAACTTTACCCTTAATTAAAATTCCGTTTGCAATTGAAATAGGAAAATTTGTCTTTTTGGGGTAATTTGCAGCCTAATTGTTTAAAAAATTATTGCATATTTTTGTGGTTATTTGACGGTTTTGTGACTAGATATTTCGGTACTTGTGGGTTTTGGGCCTACACCAAAAAAAAATTTAAAAAAAGTTAGGACGCGCTGAAGGCATTTTAGCGCGTGTTGCTATTTGGCGGCATAAATTCAACAATCTGAAGCAAAATTTCTTCAAAGAAATCAACTTTGCGTCTTTTACATTCCTCACGCAAAAGGAATTCGCACAAATAGGAGTCGAGTTTTATGGTGTAGGCCCAAAACCCACAAGTACCGATATTTCATACGTATTTTCTCGTTCTTTGCCTCTTCAGGTACTTATTCTTGAATTTTTGTCCCTAAAAATCACTCTTAATTACTACTAATACTTTTATATTTGAAATCTTAAATAGGAATTAAAAGAATTTATTTTAAAATTATAAAATAAAAAAAAATAGTTGATAAATTATTGAATAATGTAAAAGTATAGATAACATTTAATTATCATTCTACAGGGAATGGAACCTATTTCCGGAATTTCAGCTTTTAAGTTACGGAATTTTCAGATTTTTATAAATATTTCCGAAACAACAAGAAATTTATTTAAAAAATGGTAAATTTTATTTCCACGCCTAAATCGCCAATTTCTTTACTTTACTTTTAAATTCCTGTTTTGGTGATTTGAAAAAATTGTTTTTTTTATTATAAATTATAATGGACAAAATGGCGAAATACCGCAAAGAAAACACATGCCAAGTCGAATTTGACTGTAATAATGGACTGAGTACAAAACATCGAAAAATCATCTTTTCTGCAACTCATGCAAATTCGCATTACGCCAAGCGAAGCTCGTAAATTTGTATAAAATATTCTCAAATTTAATATTTATTCAAAAAGCCAATCGATCGAACATTTACAGTACCGGAAAAAAGTTTATGCGCCTAAAGAAAAAAATTTGACTCTCTAATCTAAGAGCACAGAAATAAATTAAGCTTATAGCTAACTTTTTATTCTAATCAAAAACTCTTTTGCACCAACTTTATCAGACCACTCTTTTCATGGTAATGAAAATACACTGAGTTCTTCTATCGAATTGCCTTTTGAAGGTTAAGAGACGCGGAAGAGAGGGAAAAGTGGCGGACGACGCTAGAAATTTTATCCTGTGCTGCATATTTTGGGTTTTTGTACATTTTTTTGACATCCCTAGTTAGAGTAGCAAAATGAGCTTATCTGCCCATTTTTGTATCAAAAATGCTAAAAAAATTATCAAAATTAGATAGGTACTTCTTAACACTTATAACTACTAATGTATATATAAAATACCAAACTATAATATGCTTTATCCATCACTATGTTCAGTTGCAAAATTATAAATCCAAGAATTTGTTTTTCTCTTAATTTCAACTACTTCGCAAGGGTTAAATGAACTAGAATTTTCACAAATCATACCTCCCACATAAATATTAAGAACCACATAAAAAAAATGGAATGTTTTTGCGGTTTTCGCGAAAAGAGCCGGCACCAAAAGTGGAAAAGTGGCGGACAACCCTTGAAATATTTAGCTTTGGCTGACGAAAAAAATAATTTTTTTTAAATGTAAACTAAAATTTAGCAGTAGACAAAAAGATTAAAATTTGAAAAAATAGGAAAATTGTCATTTATAAATGAAGAATATATTCATATCATTAAGGATATAGCTGTATTTCTATTCGCCACGTTGATTTAGAATTTGTTGCCCGTTTTGGTGTCATGACAAGCAAAAATACAATTCGTACAATGACTTAGGCTAGGCCTAAGCTTCAGGCTTAAGCTTAAGCATAGGCTTTATTTTAAAATTTAATGTACAAGTTGCCTTTTATATGAGATTTTCTTCTCTATTTTTTCAAATTTTAATCTTTTTGTCTACGGCTAAATTTTATTTTACTTTTAAAAAATTTAAATTTTCATTAATTTTTTTTTTGCACTATTTATCGGCGAGTCGTGTTGTCGGCGAGTCAACCATCGGCGAGTCTTGCGGACTCTGTCAATTGGGTCCCACGGTTGAGGGCACAACTGAAGTAAACCGTATGTAGAAAGGAAAAAGAACTGCTCAATTTCAACCAACCGTAGCTCATTAATTCAAAAATTTGGGAATCTTTTTCGAGGACATTTTTCTTAAATATTTCGGGATTTTTCTTACATGTTTATATACAAATTTTAATATTATAAAAAAGTTATATTCAATTTGTATTAATCTAATCATCATTTTAAAATATTAAAGCATATGAAAAATATTAAAAAGAAATCAATCAATTGGCCGAAAATTCCACCATTGATCATAAAATGTAAAATTTAGAGATTCTCTTTCCCTTTAGAATTTGTTAATATAAGGGATATGTTTTAACAAAATTAGGGAATACAAGAAAATCAAATCAATATGGCAAAATTTAACCATTGTAATGCATTTGTAATTTTAATCGCCTTATAATTTATTATTTTCCAATATTATATAACCATATAAAATATACACACATAAAAACCAATCCATAAGGAAAAAATCAACTAAAGAAATTATGAATAAATACAATATTTGCATCATTAATTTTATCATTATCTTTTCTTCAAAAAACTTAATTATTAAAATTTTTCCATTCACCCAAAATGCCAAAAATGGAGAAAATCCTAAAAAGTGAACTCAAAAAGTGTCTCATCTGTGGCGGATTGTCTTCTTTCAAATATTACAGTATTCCTAGTTGTGAAGGTATTGTTATGGCGCAAGCATTTTTTGACGAAAAAAATTTTATTTTTAAATTAGTATTTGTTTAATATTTATTTCTTAATTATTTTCAGCATGTAAACAGTTTTTTCGTCGCACAGTTATGCTGCAGATACTATTCGTGTGCAAAAAAAGCGGAAATTGCGAACTGTTAGCTGCACACAACAGTAATTGTTTTAGAATAATTATGAAATTTAAACAAAGACTGCTAATTAGATAATGAATATTACGAAAAAATATGGACCGCTAATTAGATAATGAATAATTACGCAATAAATAAGTATTGCTAATTGGTACTGAATAATTACGAAATTTAAATCTATTGTTTTTTTTTGTAGTGCGGAAATGTGGTGGATGCCGACTTAACAAATGTTTAACTATGGGAATGGAACCAAAAATGGTCAATGCAAGGAAAGCATTTTTACCCAAAAAATTTCTGGAAATATTGTACAAACGCAAAATGGAGTTGTTGTCCAAGCAAAAAACTCTGATTCACCCGCTGGCCAACGATGATTCAACTGATCAGAGTTACCAATTAGCTTCTAATCAAATGCCATCTCCGATGGATGTGGTAGAATTGTCATCCCCAAAAAATGAGCGCAAAATTTACGACAAAAACGGCACTACAAATCAGAGCCAAAGCGAAACTGAGGAGCCGGCGAAAGAAGGAGCAAAGGATTCCCCATTAGCAAAGAGTCAGATTGGAATTGACAGAGCAATTAGTGCCAAAACGGCCGAGACTTTCGACACAATAAATCAGCTTTCTTGCGTTCAATTTCGTGTTGTCAAATTTTTTGCTATGAACCGCAAAGTAAGGCCTGAGCTGTTCAACCAATACACTTCATTTCGAGAGTTGCTCGAATCTCGAATTTCCATTCTCAGCGACATGGAAAAATTCACTTTCCAAATTGAGCACCAATGGGAGCGTAATTGGGACCAATTGAAATGTCTGCACCTTTTTACGCTGTTGGATTTGTTCCGGTCCATCCCGGCATTTTGCACGATCGACTTGGATGATCAAGTTCGTCGTTTGTGTTTCTTTCTATTTGTATTAATTACAACAGTTTTTATTAATTAGGTGCGATTGGCTAATTATGTTGGAAGTGCGGTCTATTTAATGTCCACTAATTTTCATTCAAACATTGTGAAATTTGATGCGGAAAATGAGTTCAAACTCTCGAAATTTCTGAACAATTCAAATCTGTGCCTGGAGGAGTTTCTGTTGCTCAGAGCCATTGTGATATGCCACTCGAGTATAATTAATACAATTAACTTTTCTCTCAAAATTTAAACGGACGGCTTTAAATTTAGTTATAAAAATTTCTGAAAATATATTTAAAAGTCTAAAATGCATAAAAATTTGCAAAAATTCAAAAAGGGAGTGTTCAATGAATTCAATTTTACGAGTGTTATTTCATTCGAACTCAAAAATTAGTAAAAAATCATTAAAACGATACGTTATGATTGATTTCAATTAACCGAATTTAAATAAATATGATTTATTTTAAACAATTTTAGGCGTTTCATTTCTCTCACAGAATGCCAAATCGCAAATTCAATTTGAATCTGAACGATATGCAAGCTGTTTAATGCATTTTTTGCGATTAAAACATGGGAATGAGAAGGGAATTATGCGATATGCAGAAGTCATTCATGTGCGTGAATTTTAAGTTTAAATAAAATTTCTTTTGATAAATTCATTTGAATTATTATTAAGGAGGAGTACAATTAGACGGAAATCCCAAATATTTTTATTTTAAAAATAATAAAAAAAAATCATATTTGTTTTTAGCAAAATTTGTGAGATTAAGCGAATAATGAACAAAAAAATTTGTTTGTTTCGTTAGATAATAAAATTTTACCAGAAATTTTTGACATTTTTTCAAATAGATAAAAAGGTTTTCTTTCCATTTTTTCCCATTTCGGCATTTATTTTGTTAATGGACTGCAAAATATAAAGCCTTGTTAAAATGAATTTTTTTAAATTTTGAATTAAAAAATGAAATAATTAATTAAATTGTTATTAATTAAATCAATTTTAGATGGCTGAGCAGTTGTTTTATGCTCAAAGCAAACTCCACTCGCATTTGACCTTTATGGCAATGGTTACTCATCAGGACAAGTTTTACGAAGCAACTCCTTCCCCATTTGTACCAATGCTTTTGAATGGCTACGAATGATTAAGAAATATTAGGCAAATGCCAAAAAATTGAAAAAGAAAAAAAAAGAAAAACAAATTAAATATACCGCATTTATTAATCCGACATTTGTCTAAATTAGTGGATTATATTACATAGGAGAGAATAAAATATACACATAATTTTGAAATACCACGGTTAATAAGAAGGGCTGCACGCAATTACGATTACGGATTATGGAAATACGGCATTTTTGGACCCCGTAATTACGGGTTTTTGTGATTATCTTTTCTTCCGTTAGAATAGAGAAATTATTTTTTTTTAAGGGATGTTGAGGAAAAGCTAGCTGCTTAATGTTTAAAATTTCAAATATAATTTATATAAAAAATACTTATCTTTTCTAAATTTTCTTTTAAATTTTCTTTTTTATTTTCGGCAGAGCTTACACGTAAACTAAATTCCTTTTATAAATTATTATTTCGGAGTCTTGGGCACATGCCCTGCTAAAAACTTTCAAACATAGGGGCTTAAAATCATAAAATTTTATCCAAAAATCAAAAAAAAATGAAGCCAAATCAGTATTGATATACAATTTTAAAAAAATAAATAAATTTTGGAGCTGAATTTTTGAGAAAATTTGTCTTTTCTTAGGTTTTTTTTTTGAAAATTTTAGTGTGCTTCTTAGGGGTTTATTTTTCTGAAATTTTTGGGCTCGGTTCCAATACTTGAGAATAAGCGAAAGCTATTTGATCTGTTCATGGCGCAAAAGTTATGGCCAAACAGATCTGAAACTATTTTCTATTTTAATCCATCAACACGTTTGAACATCCCCTTTTACCAGGGTTCCCAGATCAAAATTTTCAAAAGCCTCATTTGGCAGGCAAAAAAGCCTCATTTTTACAAATTTATTCAAAATACATTTGAAATGTTCAAATGAACAAAAAAAGTGCAAATTTTTCACTGATGCAAAAAAAATTGTATTGATCCACAAAAATCGATTCTTTTTAAAAAGGGATACCAAAAATTAATTTTAATGCACCGAAAAATTTTTAGGATCATTTAGGACTTTTTATGCCTTTTTTTTTGCTTATTCACGGTTTTCTAAAAATTTGACCAAGAAATTACCATTTAAAAATTTATTAACATTTTCTCACATATTTTGAACATATTTCTATCATTTTTTGTACATATTTTTGCCTCCTTACTAATATTAGAAAAACTTATATTCAATTTGTATTAATCTAATCATCATTTTAAAATATTAAAGCATATGAAAAATATTAAAAAGAAATCAATCAATTGGCCGAAAATTCCACCATTGATCATATAATGTAAAATTTGGACATTCTCTTCCCTTTAGAATTTGTTAATATAAGGGATATGTTTTAACAAAATTAGGGAATACAAGAAAATCAAATCAATATGGCAAAATTTAACCATTGTAATGCATTTGTAATTTTAATCGCCTTATAATTTATTATTTTCCAATATTATATAACCATATAAAATATACACACATAAAAACCAATCCATAAGGAAAAAATCAACTAAAGAATTATGAATAAATACAATATTTGCATCATTAATTTTATCATTATCTTCTCTTCAAAAAATTTCGGAAGAATTAGCACCTAAAAGAAAAATTTGAATTTTCGGATATATTTTAGAAAAGAAAAAATAATAAATTGTTTTATTTTTTCGTAATTAAACCCCCCCCCCCCCATTCTTACCAGTGCATAAAAATTTCATGTTTCGTGCAAAATACGAAATACGAACACGAAACGCCCGAAAAACACAAAAATACGAAACATGACAAAATCAAAATCCCTGGCACATGCCATAATACCCTCTCGTTGCCCTCCCCAAATATTTTAGATGATGAGATGTGGCTACTAAATCATTTGTTTTTGATTTAATTTTATTTGACAATGCTTTTTTTGTTGTTAATGTTTTCTTTATTAAAATTTGAAGAATTTTTGTGGGTTTTGGGTAAAGCGGCAAAAATGTGAATTATTTTTGAAAAATCAAGAAGATTTGTCATACTGTTAGAATTTTAGAAGTTTTCCTCAAATCATAAATTTTTTTTACCAAAGTCCTCATTTAATTTTTCATTTTTTAAAAGTTTATTACCACATTTCTGTTTAATTTCCAAAATTTTCGTTGCGACGTTTATTTTGTTAACCTTTCCTTTTTACAAAATTTTGAAAAATAGCTCTGAAGACTTATTTTGAGATCCTTAAAAATTATAAATGTTATCCTCCATTAAAGGAAAGCTAGTGGGATTTATCTCATCAGAGAAACTTTAAGGATGGCTTATTTTTCGTCAACTTTACTCATTTTGGGCATCCATTTGACCTTGTGCTTTGGCTGTTTTACTAAACCAAAAACAAATTCATCGGAAAACAATCGCAATTCAAACCTCCAACAAATAGGTGGCACTTCTGCTGACGGTTCAAATGCCTTCAGAAGCAGGTAAAGAACAATTTATTTTTCACATTTTAATGGGTCAGCTTCTTTTCTTTTATAAATTTGGCATTTCAGCACAATTAGTGGTGCCTTCCCAACGAATTCTTTTGCGAACCCTTCGAATATGTAAGCGATGGGGGGGGGGAGAAGCATTTTCATAATTATTTTTTGGATTTTTGGGCATAGAATTATTTTTGAAATATTAAGTTAAAAAATTATAGAAATTTTCACCCTAATTATCGATTGACAAACATAATTTTATGAAAAAGGAATTCCTTTGAAATTAGCGAACTTAAAAAAGTCTCAAGAGAGAAAAGATTTAAATTTTAAAATGAGTTCCCAATTTTTGACCAAAACTTATTTGTATATCAATAGAGAAAATTTTTGGGATATCAAATAATAGCAAAAATAATAAAACATTCTTATTATCATTCGATAGCCCAAAATTATTTATTTTCCTTCAAAACTTCAAAATGATTGATCAAAAAATAATTTAAGCCTTTCCTTTAAAAAAATTTTTCTAACTGCTTGACTATTTTTGATTATTTTTTTCTCTTTTTTCTGTTTATATATCATCCTTCTCTACGACACAATTTACAATTATGGCATTGCATTAAATGAAAGTTTTAAACAGTTTGGCATACGACCTGAAGTGTACCGTAATGGGTCATTGCTGGCCAGCTACAGAAAGCCATTTATGGGTATGAAAATTGGTGAGGGGAAGAAAAAAAATATTTGGAAAAAATAGAATTTTTGTAAAATTAGGGGGGGTTTTAAAATGAATTTTGAGTGTTTTTTGTCATCAGGTTTGAGCGGATATGTGATTACGGAGTCGGATCGTAATACGCGCGTTTTGGTGTTGTCCAATCGAAGGTCGGAAGGAAGCAAAAATGCGTTTCGCATTTTGATGCAATTGGGATGGAAAGATGGCGAATTGGTGAGCAGCGCCAACTAATTATTAAATAATTGACAAAAATGGGTAAAAATATTAATAATTAACACTTTTGCGCCTGTCAGAATATTACAATGCGTGCCGGCAGCAGTCCGTTCATTTGGTCTTCCCATGGTGGAAGCGCGCCGCTGGCGGTGCCCCGGTGCGGCTTTGATGGAAACGGATGTGCCGTTTCAGTGTTCGACATGTATAAAGTAAGACCAGCAGCAGTTCACTTTCACTGGCCAGGGTTGGCATTCCGATATTCGGCATCCTCCGTAAAAACTTGGGAAGCCGTTAAATCCGAGTCGGAAGGGCATTTCCATGGAAGATACCGAACCCAACCCCTAATTCTGATCCTACTCAATGATTATTTTAGGGATATTTTTTGAGTGGCATCGCTTTGTTTGCGCTGCTCATTATCGCCAGTGTTACGATAATTGTCTATTTAATACAGTAAGAAAGAGAAACGAATGGAACATTTTTTACTAATTATTTTACAGTGCCAAAATTGTTGAAACTCGTAAAAACAATTTACTGTGGAAAATACCATTTGGATTGTTGAAGCGACAGAAGCAAAGGGTGAGTGGTTGAAAAGATTTATTGGGATATTTTAAAGCGTAATTACATGTAAAATGATAATCCTAATATATAATATATAAATTAATTAGCCGAAACATTCAATTTTTAAAGTTATTTATTTCTATCAGAATACAATTATTATGCCTTCCATAATTTCCTATGCCAGACATTTTTCTTGCAAATTTAAGAGACCCGAACGGACTGCCGAACGCAGTCACCACTCTCTGCGCTCCAACCAAACAAATCTTTCCTCGCTGACCAATTCGACCACCGACAGTTTGGCACAGTCCAAAACATTTACGCTTTACTCATACAACGGGGAGAAGTGCATTGTGCGCACTTACTGCTCAACCTCCTTGGCGACAATGGCACTTTCCGTCGCGCAAATGGCAGAGTGCCGAACGGTGGGGCGAGGGGGGGGGCAATGAATGGAGGAGGCATTTAGGGGAGCGAAAAGAAATCAAATTTTGGAATTAAAATTCACGTAGAAGCCGAATGGGGAGGAAACTTAGGAAGGATAAGCTGCGATTCAAATCTCTGCCCCCAAACCTCATCAGCGACTCGTCAATACATTGAAAATTCTAAGAGTCAGCACCAACTAATGCTAATAAATCTTGCTTTTTTTTTGTTAATTAATATACAATTTTTATTTCTGTTTTTATGAGTCGTGTTTGATGGAATGAATGCCTTTTCTTTCATACTTTTGCTTGCTAATTATTTTTAAGTCATAAGAGATTTATAATTAAATAAATTTAAATGGCGTAATTCGCCTAAATGTTCAGCTGCGATTGTTCGACCATGAGAATTTGAATCGTTTTTTGGGGCTGAGTTTGGATGGGCCAAATGTTTTGGCTGTGTGGAATTTCTGTGCCAGGGGTTCGCTCAAAGATGTGATAATGTCCGAAAATGCCATGGTCAAGGACGTGGTGTTCATCCAATCGGCTATCAACGAACTGTGCGAGGTGAAAAGTCAAAAATGAAATGCCGAATTAAATTTCATTTAAATTTCGAAAAAATTATATTAAAAAATGAAAAAAACAAAAAAAAAAAAGAATTTTTTTTTACACCTAAAAATTATATTAAAAATGGAAAATGGAAAAAAAAAAGAGAAAAAGTCACTTTTTATATATATTCCTTTTCCAATGAAAAAATAAATGGTCTTTCACAAAAGCTTATGGTCAAATAAATGGAAGAATACAGTATTTTCTTTTTTTTCTTCTCAGGGACTGTATTTCCTGCACAGTTCGCCCCTCCAATTCCACGGTCGGCTCAAATCGTCCGTTTGTCTGATCAATGACCGCTGGCAAGTGAAAATTTCGTATTTTGGGCTTCGTTGGCTCAAAAATGTTCAAAAAATTGATACAAAAGGTGAAGGATTGCCCTGAAATGTTATTTCTTAATTGAATAATTACCTTGAAGACCTTTTGTGGTTGGCGCCTGAACAATTGCGAAAAATGGGCGACAACAATAATAATAATGACCAACAAATCGACGGTTCCAAACAATCGGACATTTACACGTTGGCATTGATTTTCACTGAAGTATATATAAATTAAATGCATTAAATTTGGGTTCAATTTCATCAGCAGATGGCGGCACCGTCGGATCCTTTCTTTTTTTTAATTAAAAAAATTAGGTTTTTCAATAGAAAAATTAGTGGTGGCAAACATACTTTGGACACTTTTGATTTGCCGTACCATATAAGATGGAATGGTGAAGCCTTTTTAGAGTTATCTTTTTTAAATTTTTGGCATTCTTTTTTCAATATAATTAATAATCACTAAACAAATCTGTATTAGTATGGAGAAAAATAAAGCATTAAATTAATTTCATATATAAATCATTTGTTACCTTAATTAACTTTGTGTCCCAATTTCGGATGGTGAATATGTGCCCGTGTTGGGAAGAGAGTGACCAATACGGCGCCAATGAGCACGGAGAAGACGAGCGGCGAGCAACGGATGAACACGCAGCAGCAGCAGCGGTGTTCAACAGGCGCAGGGAAACAGCGCAGCAGCACGCGTCACGACAGCCGAGGGAACGGAACGCGGAGGAAATTGCTTATTTGGTGAAGCGGGGCGGCACTGTGCCATTGAGGCCGACCATTCGCCCCGCGCTGGACGAACTGAAGCCCGAATTGGTAGGGTACGGTGGGAAAATGTAAAGTTGGAATTGGAATTGAACTAGTACATTTTCTGGACTGATTCATCATCTCCCTTTTTTCTCGCCATTATTTTATCATCACAATTTGAATTTTTAATTCGAGTTTCCAATTGCTTAAAGAAATATTGTTCAAATCAGCTTCATCTAATTCGCGATTGTTGGGTGGAGGCGCCGAATGAACGGCCAACCATTGAGAAAGTGCGGCAAAAGTTGCGGCAAATGAATGCCGGCAGAAGCATCAATCTAATGGACCATGTGTTCGGCATGTTGGAGCAGTACGCCAACAAATTGGAGGAGGATGTGCATGAACGGACGCGCGAGTTGGAGGAAGAAAAGCGCAAATCGGAAATACTCCTCTACCGCATGATGCCACGGTAATTAAGGCAAAAGTGATTAAAAAAATTCCCTTTTTTTCTCTCACGCGCCCCTCTCCCTCTCTATTACAACCTCCCCCCCCTCTTTTATTGCCCTTACTGTAAAGCTGATACGCAATTAAGCCAAGTTGCGGACCGACTTAAGCTTGGCCAGTCGGTTGAGCCCGAGCACTTCGAGTGCGTTACGGTGTTCTTCTCGGACATTGTCAAATTCGCGGAACTGTCCAACCAAATGCGACCGCTGCAGGTGGTCAATCTGATGAACGAACTGTACACCATTTTTGACGCGATCATCGACGAACATGACATGTACAAAGTGGAATCAATTGGCGAGGAATTTTTTTTAATTAAAAGCAGACAAATGACATTTTTGAATTTTGGGGCTAGGCTGGTAGTTGAAAATTTTAAAATTGTTCTCAAAACCTATAGAAGGAAATAATGCATGTGGATAAATGGTGGATATATGCTTCAGCTAATTTACGATTAAAAACTTGTCATAATTTTATAAAGAATCGATTCACTTTTATTATTTGAGTGTTTAAATGTCTTTTAGGATTTAAAAATATATATATTTAACATTTTTTATTATTCACTAATTATGTATTTAATTTTGCTAAATGCCTTTAGGCGATGGCTATTTGTGCGTGTCTGGCCTTCCCAATCGAAATGGCAATTTACATGCCAAACAGTATGCTGACATGTAAGAAATGGCATAAATAAATTCAAAAATTTTATTTTTTTTAATTAGGGCATTGAAATTTTTGAAAGCGTTGGAAACCTTCCGAATTTCGGACCATTCCTTTGAGCGCATTCGTCTCCGCATCGGACTGCACAGTGGCCCATGTGTCGCGGGCGTTGTCGGTAAAAATTTCTTTAAACACATTTGGTGTAATTAAATTAAAATGGGCAAATTTGAGGGATTCATTTTCATATCAAAAAATTTATTGGTTCTAATTTAGGGTTGGCCATGCCCCGCTACTGTCTGTTTGGTGATACGGTAAACACCGCCTCGCGCATGGAAACCTCTTCAAGCCGTTCGTTAAAAAAACCCATAAATCATCTTTTTTCTCATTCAGCTAACAAAATTCACATCTCCAAAGAAACGTATATGCTGCTGCACAATAATTTTGATGGTTACGCAGTGGAAAGTCGAGGCGAAGTGATAATTAAGGTGAGGGGAGGCGGACAAATGCATCATTAATCAGCACGAATAATTGACTAAATGCCGGGATCTAATAAGCTAAGGCACCTCAAAACTGTCATTTTGAGAGTCACATCACAGGATTATTAACAAAATATACGAATGATATGAGAATGCTGAGGAAAAAATAAGCACCACTTATTAACCAAAAATCAAATTAAAATGAAACAATTAGAAAGCCCGAAAAAAGACAATTAAAAATTAATTAGTGTGTACAATCTTACTCTTTTTATAGGGCAAAGGCGTAATGGAGACTTTTTGGCTGTTGAGCAATGCCGAGATAAGAAGCAACAACGGAGTGCCAACAAATCACGAAAATGAACGCATAAATCAAGTGACCTATGGAGCAGAAGAGGAGAAAATGTACAAAGCGTATAAGACAAATGATGGCATCCAAAAAGGCACAACGGCACGGAATTAATCAAAGAGGAGAGATTAATGAGACGACAAATGACTAATGACGACTTACTAAATGAATAAAAAAAGCAACAAGTAAAAAAAAAATTCTTTTTACTATATTTACAAATTAGCCGAAAGAGGGATCCAAGCCAATGCCAAAAAACATTAGGAAATGGCAATCAGAATTCAGATAATCTAATTCAAGGATTTAATCTTATCAGAATTCAGATAATCTAATTCAAGGATTTAATCTTATCAGAATTCAGATAATCTAATTCAAGGATTTAATCTTATCAGAATTCAGATAATCTAATTCAAGGATTTAATTTCCAGTTTAATAAAAATAAATTTAACAAAATGTCTTTTTTTTACGGTTGGCTGAATGACAAAGAAAGTGTTTGGAATATTTATCCGTAATAACTGATGCGGTTTTGAAAATCCAAATGATGGTTCAGTGGTGGAAATGAACAAATTTTCTTGAAAATTTTTCACATTTCTTATATAGTTCATTAAAATTTCCAAAAATTTTTCCCGGCTGCCCGCGCCGCCGTGACTTTGAAAATTTGACCGCAAAATAGCCAAAATTACTTTTTGCCCACCCCGAAATTTTTTTCTGGATACGAGCCTGAGCTCAAGGTTTTTTTTGTAATTCAATAGAGGTGGTGCCGGTAGGCGCCGTTGCTAGGTAAAGTTTTGTAAAGTGAAACCTCATGCCAAATGCAACACATAAAATCCAGTTCAATCTTAAATTGCCACACTTACGAGCGATGCCTCTTTAATTCCAAATTTGCAATAAAAATTTATGACGAATAATAAACGTTTGAAAGAAAAGTCCATTAATGTTTAGAATTTTGTGATAACAAATAAAAAATATCACTTCTAAATAAAAATGATTTAAATACGTTTGACAATCAGCTTCTTCTAAGAGTTTTTACTCAAATTTTCTTCGGCCATAAATTGTTTAAATTCTGTAAATTAATTAATTTATCACTTAATTTATTGTATTCTTTTTCCTTTCGATTAATTAATTTAATTTACCATTCAAAAATTCATTTAGAATGTTTTTAGCGACAGAAGGCTGAATTTTGTTGGCCATATTTTTGTGAGGAAATATTGGCGAAATGATTGGCATTTCCATCCCAATTTGGGCATGGCCAACTTCGCTTTGCTTTCTCTCAAACCATTCTCGTTCAGGGGACCAATTCAGAAATGCTCCTTCTTTGGCATAATTAATTTCTTTTAATTGCAATGGCATTGGCCAAACCCTTAAATGGATTTTGCGATTAATTCACTCTTGAATTTCATAATTTCGCAATTTCATCAATTCGGCACAACCCAAACACTTACCAAAACGAGTAAATGAGGAAAAACTTTTCCAATAGAAATGCCACAGAAGTTTTGCCGGGGAACAGAAGGAACACTTTGGTGACCATGGTGAGGATAACTTGCGAATTAAAGTGACCAGCACTTTCATTGAACAATTTATTTTCTAAATTTCATTGAATTCAAATGCAAATTTTGGTAATTAAAACATTTATAAAAATATGGCAAATTTCAATTTAATTTTTAATTAAAACTAATTAATTATTCTTCCGTTTTGTCGCCACCTTTTGCCCATAATTCGACAAATGCATAAAATGTTCTAAACCTCCTCAAAGTGCTTTCATTCAGCACATTTTCGTCGTCCGTTTGGTGTAAAATATACAATTCGTTTGGTGACAATAAATGCTCAAGAAGAGCCAATGGAAGCGAATGCTCTGAAATTTAAAATGCTAATAAAAGTTAATGGGTTTAAATTTAATTAAAATAAAAACCAGAAGAATAATTCAAATTACGGTTTATTAATGTAAATAATAAATTAAATGAAATCATTTAAAAATTACCCCACAAAACACTCAGATTTTCCATCAATTGTCCGATGGTTTTTCGCTTCATTTCCGCCTTTTTCAGTGCCTCTTTCATTGAATCACTTTGTGCCGTTGTCCGTTCTTCATAACTTCCCATTTTTTCCAACTTTTCCATAATTCTCGCAGCTTTATCATCATCATCCCCTAAAAAAATTCCATAAAATGTTTAATACTTTATTAATTTTTAAATTAATTAATTTTATTCCTTTTTAAATTTCATACCAATTGCAAAAAGTTCGTCCTCCAATTCCATTCGAAATTTCTCATGCTTTTCCCTCCCAATTTTCTCATCCTTTTCATTGGTATAAACGTCAACAAAACTTTCTTTGAGTAAAGTGCCAATTTTCTTCCCGAATTTAGTGAGGATTATTTGAATTAATTTCCCATTGAAATTAAGCTTCGGCGGGACTTGGCTCATTTGCGGAATGGCAATAAAATTGACAGCGAAAAGAGTGCCCATAAATTTTATTTCCAATTTTGGCACAGTCAAATGATTCTTTTTCAAAATGTTCACCAAAGGATTCTGAAGAAAATATTTATTTATTTTTTTTTAATGATAAATATTTTATATAATTTATATTTTTTTTTCATATTTTTTGCCTTGCAAAAGATGCAATAAATTGAATTGTCACTGCATAACTTTGCTTTAGTCAAATCGCATTGAAATTGTCCCAAAATTTTGGCGTGGATATCAAATCCATGCGGCACAAAGCAAATTGTGCTCAGTGATTTGTTATCCGGTTTTAAGTAAAACATTGCTGGCAATTGAAATTGGACATCACCAGACTTAAAATCCCAGAAATTAAATTAATTAAAAAATTAATATTTTTCAAATTATTTCCAGTATTTCGAAAAATATAAAATCCCAGAAATTAAATTAATTAAAAAATTAATATTTTTCAAATTATTTCCAGTATTTCGAAAAATATTTTACCCATTCTTTGAAAATGTTTCTAATTGCTTTTATCTTATTTCTTTGTGCAATTCGTCCATTTTCCGTTTGCTCATTAATCCCAACCTTTTGTTGGATCTGAAAAGCACAATTTCCTAAAAAAGTTATAAAAAATTTCCGTACTAAATTGTTTTTCGCTATATTGTGCAATTTTATTTCACTGAATTCGATTTCTTGCCAACCATCCGAAATTTGATAAATCATTGGCATGCCCTCGGGCATTTTTGTGTTACTCAATTTTCTTTCGTCAATTTGGCTCTTCTCCCCATTCATTGTATGCATAAAGAACAAATTTTGATCTAAATTTTTTTAGTATAAATTTTACTTCTTATTAGAGACCGGCATTTTGGAAAATTCCGGAACAGAATTAGAAATTTTAACTCAGACCAGGCCCCAAAAAATCTAAAAAAATTTAATGCAAAAAATAATTTTTTGAAGGTATTGGTACTTTTCGGTTTTGGGGCCTAGATTTTAATTTTTTTTTTTTAAACAATAAAGGACGCGCAGAATTTTGTGTGAGTTCCTCTGGCGCTAAGATGCCAAAAAAGATGGCTCATATTCACTTGAAGAAATATTAGCTCAAATTGTGGCATTTATGCCCCCAATACAATTTTGGCGCGTAATTTTTGCAATTTAATTAAAATCTAGGCCCCAAAACCGAAAAGTACCAAGGTATCAACGGAGAAATTTCCCAGATGGACTCGGAAAGAATTTCAGGGAATAAAATCCTATTTTTTACGGACTCTTGGTCAGGGTCATTTTTCTAAATATATCCGATTCAGGGTCAGGAATTCTGAAAAACCCGGACAAGTTTCGGTCCTTTTCCGGGCTCTACTTTTTATTTTGCTTAATTAATCGTACCCAATTTTCTCTGCGCTTCCAAATTTTTAAATTGATAAAAAAGCATCTTAAAATCGTCCATTATTCGCTTCTCCATTTGTGCATTATCTGTTCTTTGTAGTTCCAAAAGTGTGCTTAAAAGAGTGATTGGGTGCACATTAATCGCATTGACCAATTTGTAATTTTCAGCAATAAATTTGGCGAATTTGCGAAGTTTCAGCCCATTCCCCACAATTTGTTCTTCAGACGCAACAAAATTTTGCTCATTTTGCACTTGGAAATTGTCCATTTTGGCCACAATTTGTTTAAGTAACATAAAAAGTTGGCCAATTAATTTTTTGGCATTTTTTACTTTTGACAATTCCACACTTTTTAACATATTCCATTCCATTTCTATTTGATCTAATTCAATTTGCTGGTGTATGTCCTTCAGATGCTTTATCAGTTTAAGTCTGTGCAAAATTTCGTTGGCATAAATGCCAAAGTGCAATAATTGAGTTAATGAGGCGATGGACAATGATTTATCATTAACAGACTCTAATATTTAAAAATAAATAAATAACAAAATGTATATTAAACCTGATTTATTTGCAATCAAATCGACAAATTGTTGGAATTTTGCAGCCAAAAAAATGTCCTGCTCAAAATTGCTCAGGCTTAAGCCAATGTAATCATTTTTGCACACATTTTCACCGAATATTTCCCTATATTTTGGATTTTGTTCATTTTCAACAAATTCTTCACCAGTTTTTCCCCCATCTTTCTTATCTCTTTTATCATTTGGCACTTCTTTTTCTTTTTGTGCTTCTTTTTTGCTTTTTTCATTTTTCTTTGTTGTATTTTGTGGAGAATTTTTAGAATTTTGTGGAGAATTTTTGGCTTTTTCTGACGAATTTTTGCTGCTAATTTCTGCACTTTTAATTACCTTTTTCTGTGAATTTTTGCTTTTCCCTTTTGAGTTTTCGTTAGTTGAAACATTTCCCACCAAATTTTTAGACGGTTTTGGCGAAATAATATTCGAATTTTTCAGTTTGTTCTCTGCTGCTGGTGTAGATGATGGTGATGCCACCGGTTTTTCTTTTTTCGAATTTTCATTTAATTTTGCCAAAATTTCCTTTGCATTTTCTTCGCCCACAACGAATTCCAAGTTCGGTTGGAAAGAGTTTTTGTTTAAAAGGACAGCTAAAAATTATAATTTATGTAAAATTAAGGGACGAATTTATAATTTTTTTAACAAAAATGCCCTCCAACCAATCGGTCTTTAAATTTCAAAAATGCATAAAAAATTAATTTCATCAGATTTGTCTCATTAGTGATAAAAATATTTGCTCACGGCTTATAATTTAGCATTTAACGCAAGTATTTTATTTGGCATTTTTTTTTGTAAAAATTTATTTTTAAATATTTCGGGCTTTTTCATTAATTTAAATCCTCATTGCCTTAATAAATGTGTAAAATTTTGCCACCGTTTTTCATGCGATCGGCAAATGCCGGCTCTTCTCTGATCAGTGTTCCGATTATGTCCCAGTGCAGTGATCGCTTCCACTTTTCATATGCCCGTCGCTTTTCCATGTCCATCGTTTTCGCATTTCCCTCCTCCATTATCTGTGCCCATAATTCGTTCTCCAACACTTTCGTCGTGTCCTTCTCCAGGCACTGCTTCAACTTGTCTAATAATCCTGTCACCACTTCTCCCAATTGGCGCATCTTTCTCTCGTCCTCCTCCCAAATTTTGTCGTAAAAACACTCAAAAAGTTCTTTTCGCGTCTCCCAACTTTTTTCGATGCGTTTGGTGGCGATTGAACGCCGCCGCGTCAGTCCCAACTTTTCCTCCACCCATCGGACAAAAACGATCACATCGGCGAGCAAAAGGTGTACGAATGCGGTCGTCCTCATCCCTTTTCAAATTGGCGCCAAATAAAATTCTGTCATAATGCGACAGAAGCACTTTGTTGTCCGAGAAAACTAAACAAACAATTAGCCTCATCCAGCAATTCAAATTCAAAACGCATTTATTAGAGGACACCGCCGTGACTGAAAAAACCCGTGAACCGTGACCGTGAATTGGTACCGTGAATCATTCGATTCCGACCTTTTTAAAATGATTTTTGAGATATATTTACCCAATTCTTAAGAAAAATAGGGATTTAAATTTTTGAAAATGGGATTAACTGATTTTGCCCAAAATAACTTTATTTCGAGTGAGTTTTTTAAAGAAATCTAATGAATTTTTATTTAAATGGAGTCATCCTTGAAACTTGACTTTTTATTTGTTTTCGCACAATATTGGTAGTTGACTTTGTTCAAAAAGTTTCAGGAATAGAGATTGGGCCGGCGGTGCCGATAGGCGCCGCCGTGGAAATTTTTGAAAATTTTGCTCTGTTTCTTAGCAAAATTTGCCCAAAAAATGACCAAATTTCTCTATGAAAACAATATTTATTTCATAAATATTCAATTTTATCCAGTGTAATTTTTTCACGGAATAACCGTGAACCGTGACCGTGGCCGTGAGTGAAAAAACCCATGAAATTCACGGTAACCGTGACCGTGAATCACGGCGCACCTCTAGCAGTTATTGACTAATTACTAAGGCTTTGTTTTTTAGGCAAACTCCTAAACTTTTGCGCACTTTATACGCTAAGATAAGCACGAAAAACGCGTTTACCGCTTGGTTTGGGATAAACGTAAAATACACCCCTAAGAAATGACACGAAAAATTTCAGAAAATACACACCTAAGAATTGAAAAAATTTTCCCAAAAACTTTCCCCTAAAACATAATTTTTTTGCTATTTTTGTGCCTATTTAATGACTATTGCGATTTTTTCTGCCTTTTTAGGTGCCTATTTCGGATTTTTTGTGCCAAAAAACGAAGCCCCATTAATTATATATTCATTTGGGAGAAGCAGTTTAATGTGTTTTAGTTTCAGACCTTTTTAAGCATTCCAAATTTTGATTATAATTTGATAAATGAACAACTCTTTTTAATTGGTTTTAGACTCGTAATCTGTGTGAATTTGAAAAAATCCCCTTTTTTCCTGGCTTTTCTCAAATTCCATTCCCGTCTTCTATTAAAAAGAAAACTTTTTTTTATTTATTTCAAATTTGTTCCCCTTAATGACCTTGTTTTCTCCTCTTTCTCATCACTTCCGACTCCCATGTGCCATCGTAATTTATTATTTGCTTTGGCCCTAATTCGGTGAGCATTTTCCACAATTTCATTTTTGCCGCCGGTTTGGCCAATATTTGGTCGCTGTGGTATTGCATCAGCTTATTTATTGCCGTGTAATTGCAATCTTTTATAAAATTGCGTTGGTAATAAAATGCATCTGTCAATTCTTTTTCAGTTTGACATCCTAAATCCCTTTTTAAATTCCCTTTATTATTTTTTAAATCCCTTTTTCAAAAAACCTTTTTAATTCCATTTTTAAATCCCTTTTTAAATTTCCTTTATTATTTTATAAATCCCTTTTTCAAAATCCCTTTTTAAATTTCCTTTGTTTTTTAATTCCCTTTTTAATTTCCTCTATTATTTTTTAATCTCTTTTTCAAAATCCCTTTTTAATTTCCTTTATTATTTTTTAAATCTCTTTATTTTTTAATTTCCTTTATTTTTTAATTCCCTTTTTAATTCCCTTTATTATTTTTAATCTCTTTTTCAAAATCCCTTTTTAATTTCCTTTATTTTTTAATTCCCTTTTTAATTCCCTTTATTATTTTTAATCTCTTTTTCAAAATCCCTTTTTAATTCCCTTTATTTTTTAATTCCCTTTTTAATTTCCTCTATTATTTTTTAATCTCTTTTTCAAAATCCCTTTTTAATTCCCTTTATTATTTTTAATCTCTTTTTCAAAATCCCTTTTTAATTCCCTTTATTTTTTAATTCCCTTTTTAATTCCCTTTATTTTTTAATTCCCTTTTTAATTTCCTCTATTATTTTTTAATCTCTTTTTCAAAATCCCTTTTTAATTCCCTTTATTATTTTTAATCTCTTTTTTCAAAATCCCTCTCTTGCCTGGCTCCCATAGAAACATTTGCTGAAAAGTGAAACCCTTCGGATTGGCATATATTTCCGACAAAAGCTCCTTCAATTTCACCAATTTGCATAGATTTTGCCGCCATTCTGTCGGCTTTTCCTCCCGAATTACCCCATAAACACTTTCCTTTATTTCTTCAATTTTTTCCTCAATAATGAGTTTTATTTGGTCGTCCATAGATAATATCCCTGTCAAATAATTTTTAAAGTTTTTGACCCATTCCATTAAATAAGGCAATGAAAGCCGCGCCTCGTAACATTGGGCCAAAAGGGTGCCCGACTTGTGCTCCAATTTCTTCAAGAGAAGCTCAAAATAACTGCAATCAAGTTGTTTTTCTAAATAAATTATCATTAATTTAATTAATTGGGTAATTAATAAGTCATTTTTTTAATAATTGATGTTGATTAACTATGAATGTCTTATTAGTAGGGCTGGGAATTTAAGTCACGAAAAAACACCAAAAAGTCATAAAAACGCCAAAAATAATAATTTTACTTCAAATGAACCTTTTCGGCAATTAATAGAGCTTTCAATTTTTTTCGTAACAAACCCAAAAAAATAATTTTTTTTTTTTTTTTTTGCTTTTTCCCCAATTTTTCTTACCGAAATGCAAAATTTCGGGAAATGTTCGTTCAATGGCGTGAAAAACATTTGTCTGTACAATTACGCTGAGTTTGGCCTTTATGTGAAAGAAATCAGCAGTGGGCGTTCCGTAGCAAAAAACGCCTTGAAAATACGCAAATTTTGGGATTAATTTTGAAAGTGCGTCGAAATGCACTCGGTCAGCCCAATTTGGCATTTTTCTGATGCTTTCCATAAATTTGGCTGCCAATTTTGGGTCGGCACAGTCGGCACTGGCCCAATTGATGCCATCTTCATCATTCAACAGCAGAATTAATTTCTTAATTTAATTAATTTAAAATTGCATAAAAAAATTTTAAAATGCCAAAATGTATTAATATGTAAAACGAAAACATACAAGAATTTTTAAAAATATTTAAATTGATTTTTTAATTTCTATTTTTTGAATTAAAAAATTTCAAAAACCTTTTTTAAAATTTAAATTAAAAATAATATTTTTAATTAAAATCGCCAAGCCCTTAACCGTTTTCCCATTCACCGGTTCATTCATTTGAAGTGTCGCTGTGTCCGTCAACAGCCGCTTCAAATGCTCGTCCCACTGTTTGTTTCTTCTCAGCGCTTCATCTTTCACAAGTGCTAACGCGATTTTGTGAAGGAAGCATAATCGGGAGTAATGGATGTCGCTGTCGTTTTGTCCTTCGTTTGTCGTCACTTTGTCCAATTCATTTTCGACCAAATTGTCAAAATTTGTGTCCAATAGATTTCGTGAGTCGGCAAATCCGATCAGTTCGTTCTCGATCACTTCCTTATACACCCATAAAGCGGCTTTCATCTCCAAAACGGTTTTCATCTCCAAAATGTGCCCATAATCTTTGGCTTTGCACTCAAATATTTCGGCACTGTTTTCTATTTTGTCCATAACTTCAACATATGAACTCATTAGCCCATAATCAGCAGCTTAAATATATTTTGTTTGTGCATGAATTTTAAAATAGGCGAATATTTTTATATTAAATTATGAAAATTCACAAATTTTAGTCCATTTTTTACGATTTTAATAGGAAAAATAAATAAAAATAAAACGAAGTTATTGTTTAATATAGGTATATAAATAAGATATTAGAATTAGGGATGCTATTTTTTAGGTGCTAAAAACTGCCAAATAGTTAGTTTTTATGTTCTAAAAAACTCTAAAATAAGTGCTAAAAATGGGAAAATAGTTGCCAAAAAGCCTCAAATTTAGGGTATAAAATTGACAAAATTTTATTCAATAGCAACAAATTAAGCCAACCCCGTATTGAGATACATAATTTTTAAACGAAAAATTCCTAAAAAACAAATAATAAATTTTGGAGATGCATTTTTGAGAAAATTTTTCATTTCTTAGGGGTGTATTTTTCTGAAAATTTTGTGGTCGATTCTTAGGGGGTGTTTATTTTCGTTTTTGTTGCATTTTTGGTAATAAATTTTTTGGCAAACGTCAAAATAGGTCCAAATAGGTTTTTCAAAATTTTTTTTTTAGTTTTTTAGGTTCTAAAAATAAAAACCTAAAATAGTTGCTAATAACTTGAAAAGTAGGTTAACAACCACCAAAAAAACGTTTTTTCGTGCCTTTCAGACCATAGGGAGCTCAGGGAAAAAATAGGCTAAAACCTAAAAATAATATCTCTAGTTATAATTACACTCGGCTTCTGATGATTTTGTAGGCTTCTCCCAAAATTCTGATCCACTTGGACAAGCCAAATAGGACGAGCTTTTAGCGGGGAATTCGTTCTTTTCATTATCGAAAAGTTCCCAAAATTTGCGTGGCATTATTCGTTGATTTTGGTCAATAAGTTGAAAAATCTTTTTTATGTATTCTCTTCCCAATTTATTTCTGTCAAATTTTTTGCGAAATGATTCATTTTCTTGGTAAAATGCCGATAATTGTTGTGCATATTTTTTGAACAAATCTTCACTTTTTTGTCCCAATTTTCTTGTGCCAAAATTATTTTCCAATTGCGTTAAAATTTGAAAAATTGAATTTGACATTTCGTTCACTGATAATGTTTGCTGTTCCTCCACTTTTTTCAAAACTTTGGTGAAAAATTCCCACAGATTTTGAATTTTCGTCTTTAAAATTTCATCGTTATAAATTTGTTTGAAATAAGAGAAAGTTTTTCCGAAAATAAAATAAAATTCGAGCCATCGAAAGGCATTTGAAGAAGTGTTCATATTAGCTTCCAACAGATTGCTGACCGACACAAACAATTCACTTTCACGCATTACTTCTGTGGATTATAATGAATTTTACAATATTATATTAAATAGGGTCGCACGACTCCGAGTTAAAAAAATAAATCCCAGTTAATCTTTTAGTCCCTTAGGGTTGCTTGAACCAAAATACCGTATTACTGAATTATTATCCATCATGAATTTTACTCCTTTGGTTTCAGTAATTACGGTAGCCACTGACAATGAGAATGAGGGGGGGGGGGGGGGGGGGAGGGGGCGGGTCCAACATATTAAAATGGGCGTATTTTAAAAAATTATCAGATAAAAATTTTGCTAAATTTGATCTAAAGTAACTTATTTGATTTTAAAATCATTGAATAGCACTAAATATTCTCTATTAGCCTATAACTTTCAAAATATTTCATTAAGCTTCAAAAAGGTATAAGCAAATATGAAATTGTTTGAAATTTTGCAGGCTAATAGAGAACATTTTGGGTTACCGAGATTATTTTAGTCTTTGATGTTTTCTTAATAAAGCCCATTGTTATGGTTTTCACCCGTAATCCGAACCCCTCCCCCCGCTCCCCTAAATTGGAATTCCAATGCCTTCAAAAAAGTTCGAAATTGCAAATCTGCGGTTTTCGTCCGCTACATATCTCTCCGAGGATGCATCCCATGGACATTCGGTGCTAGGTCGAACCGAAAATGGTCTCAGTGTGGGCGAACCAAAAAATTGTCTCCGCTTCAATAAAAATATTTAAATTTAATTATTTTAAAGCAATTTTTTAAATTTAATATTAATAATAATTTTAAAAATTTTCAAATAAATATAATGTAATTTCCACTTCAATGTTTTTTCTTCAAAGATTCTGCTCGAAATAAATGCTAGTTTCCGTACCATTAATAAATGCAAAACTTTTTGAATTGTAGCTTATTGTTAGTGGAAAAAAGAATAGGGATGAAGAAAAATTTATGGGAAAAAAGGCATGAATTTCTGGAGAAACGATGAAGAACTAATTTACGTGAAATATTGGGCGTAATTTCAGAAGAAAATTAGTAGATTGTTGTTTTTTCTAGCTTATTTGCCAATCATTTTGATGGTTTCAGATTTTAAATTGAAATTTTCGTTTCGATGTGATTTTTTTTTGGTCGGAGATGGAATTCTTTTATAGTATTCTTTTTAAATTTATATTTTTATATTAATCGTCGTATAATTAAATTTAAATATTTTTATTGACACTGAGAAAATATTCGGTTCGTCTCAGCACTGGACATTCATTCACCTGCCGAAAGTGTCAGCGGATTTTGCACCACCAAAATGCCAATGTGTGAGTTTTGCATCAAAAAGAGTTCCATCAATGTTTTGACCGCTTTCAACTTGTCAAATTCGCTGTTTCTGCTCAGAGTGCGCAGTCTGTGCGACAATTCGCTTTCACTGGCCATTTTTTCGTTGCCAAACCAAAGGCCGACTTGGCCCATTTGGGACGAGTCCAACGACAGCTTTCCACCAAGGTACACTAAATGCTTTTCCCACAGTTTTGATTTGAATATCGGCGCCCAAACTGGGACAGTTTCACTTTCCAATTCCTTGCATTTATATCTGTAATTTGGGAAAACAAATATAATAAAATTTAAGAAAATGTTTATAAAATGAATAGAATTATGAAATATGTAATAAAAACCATGACATACTAATTAAACCAAAGTAAATTTTGTCAGTTTTTAAGCAATTAATTTTAATTTATTTCAAATCTTTTTGTTTGTTTTACGATTTTAATTCAACACTTCGAAAATGAAAATTATTCTAAATTCATGACTGAATTTAATTTCAAAATTCATAAATGAAAAAAACTAATTCCTATGTAAATTTTACTACTAATTATTGTTAGTCTAATGGCACATTCAGATTTTCTAAAAAAAGTTTTACTAGTGATCAGAAATTGATGATTTAATATGGTCCAAAAAAAGTTCGAGAGGCATAATTTCCGCAATTATCGACCATTCCAAAAAAAATAATATTTCTTACCCCTCTTCTTTAAAACTAGAGTTGTACGGGACCGGAGCTGGTACTGAAAAAACAACTGAGTACCTAAGTCCCGGTTTTGATCGTTTTTGACCGGGATCGGGACTAGTCTATGTTTTTTCCCGGTTTTCCCAGCCAAAAAGTCCCGGTTTTTCAGTCCGAAAAGTCCCGGTCCCGGTTTTTCTCAAAATTCCCGGTCCCGTACAACTCTATTCAAAACCCCTTCTGGGGTCAATTCAAACAATGTCCAATAAAAAAAAAGAATGATTTTATTATTAAATTACATTTTTTTACATTATTTATCAAACTGTGCTTTTTCAAATTTAACTAATTTAGCTTTAATGTGATTTGTTATGCTCTTTTAAAAAATTTAGCTACGAACTTTTCCATATTAAATGATTTATATTTTTCAATAATTGTTTTTTTCAAGCATTTAATCTTTTCTGAAAGCGTTTTTAGCGTTTGTTAATTTTATCATTTTTTCTGGGGGAGGGGCTGATTTATTTTTTATATGAAATAAACGCAAAAATGAAATGCCCATGCCATTCATTTCACATTGTGCCATCTTCCCCCCCCCCCCCCCCCCAATTGACGGTCCATACTCTTTTTGTCAAATAAAATTTACTAAATTCACCAACTTTTTCTCCCCTTTTAAAATTCACTAACTTTTTCCCCTTTTTAAAATTCACTAACTTTTTCTCCAATTCCACTCTCGTCTCAAGAAGCAGTTTTCCATGGTTCGGCTTTATTGAGACTTCCAATTCTCTGTTTATTTCCAGAAGAATTTCTTCAAAGTCCCACAATTTGCACAGATCAGAGTCGGCCAATTTTAGCAATTTTGGCTCAATTTTTTTGCGCAATTTGTCAAATTTCGTTCGCATGTTAACCATTTCAAAGTCATTTTTATGTTTTATTGCGAAATTTGTCATTTTTTTTGTGTGCTCGTCGGTTGGGCCCAATTCTCTGCAAAAAGAAAAAGCTTAGAAAAACGCAAAAATTAATGAAATCGAGGCAACCCAGTTATGTGATCGGACATTTGGACAGAAGCGAATAATTTACAATTTTACAGGGAACATTTGGAAAATAAATGGAATTTTATTATTGTTATTATTATTTTTATTGTTATTTTTATTTAAATCTCTTTAGCATTGGAAAATAAATAAATTCTCCAGACAGAAATATTAGCTAATTCATAAGCGCCTGCTTATAAATAAACATCAATTAAATGATGCTAGATCGAACCGAAAAAAAGTATCAATGATAATAATATTTAATTTAATTATTTTTAAATTTTGTTTGCAGAATAATAAATCATAACATAGCTCATATACTTAGTTAAATTAATAAAATTGGTATTCTGCGATAGCTCTACGTGTCCTCCTCTTTTTATATATTTTTAAAAATCTAGCAAATTTACAAAAATTGTAGGACGGGATCCTGCGTGGGATTTTGCGGGATCCCGGTCCCACATTTTTTTGGGTATTGCGAGATTTGGCGGGATTAATCCCATAGGATCCTATCCCGCAAAATTTTGAGTCCCAATCCCGCGGCGGAATCCACAAATTTGATTTTGTGCGCGGCATTCCGCGTTACATTTTTTGAAAATTTTAACTGGCAAAATGTCATATATTTTCCTTAATAAAATTACAAAAATGAAATAAAAGCTAACGCATTTTTTGCATCGCAAATTTCATCCAAAATTTGTGAATTTTCCCAACGGTGTCTGATTACTTCTTCAAAAATTAAAGCGACCTTTTTCTGGGCTCTATTCATAATAGTATAAAAAAACTTCATTCACTGTCCAATTGTCCGCCTCTGTCCATTCCAAATGTCCGGAGTTTTAGCATTTTTACAACGAAATAAATCGGACTTTTAACCCCAGTTTTTTAAGTTTAGAAAATAGGGTGATTTAAATATATTTAAGAAGACAGAATTTTAGCATGTAATTAATATGATTTGCTTGGCTTTTCCATGCCTGTCAATGCTTAAGCAAAATTGAACAGCGGACAATGCTCTACTCAGCTGCCATTGTGCTGAATTGTCCATGGTCGAGTCGAACAACAAGCGAATGTATTCGTCATCCAACGATTGAAGTTTTATCCCTATTCAAAATGGAAATGATTAATTTGTCTTCTTTTAAACCCTTCTCTTTTCAATGCTTATGCAAATCTCAAAAAGGAAAAGCGTTGTTGGAAGCGTAAAGTTCGATAAACATTTTCACGTTTTAATCAAAATGGTGCAATTAAATATAAGGACAACGGACGGAGAAAAAAAGTTTCATTTAAAAAAGAATTTATTTAATTTTTAGCCCAGCGTCAAAATACATCGCCAGACAATTTTTAACCCATAATTTTTTCATTATTAACAAAATTAAGTTCTTGGTATTGTTTATTCTGCAAAATTTTAATAAAATATAAAATCTGGCAAAAATGGCCAGAAATGGCCAGAAAAATATTTTTTTTGAATATTTCGTGATCTTTTTTATATAAAACATGAACAAAAAAATTTTTATATTTTGCAATTAGTAAAAAGCTTTCGATTAATCATTTTTCTGAGTCCAAAATTAATTTTAAAAAAACTAACCAAATAATGAGTTCGGTAGTTTAGCAAATGCTATTGAAGAGAAATATAATGTAAAATATAAAAAAATAGAAAGGAAAAATTTGCTATCCATTTCTAAACGAAAATGAAAATGAATTTTGTTTTGTATAAAAATAAAAAATTTATTTAATATAATCGCTAAAATTTACATACATTCAAAATCAATTAGCGACATGGCTTTTTCTTCTCTGTTTTACACACTTATATGAATGAATATTCATAACTGAATGACGCGCATTAATTGATTTTGTATATGGCAAAAAAAAATAAAAAATTAAATTATTTCACGAAATTAATGGGCGGATTTTATTGGTCATTTCCATGTCTCACCGTTTAATTAAAAAAGTATATTTTTATGAAAACAATTAAAACAGATTACATACTTGCAAAAGATACAAATTAAAATTTATCTTTTTGAGTTAAACCCAAAAATTATTTTTGTTATAGTGAAAATTGATTATTTGGCAATTTTTCAATTTATGTTATTTTTAAATGAAAGCAATTTTATTTTTAAATATTTGCAAAATAAATCCATACCGTTTTGGCCTCGACGATTAGGCACCGTCGCTTCGGCGCCAGGGTCTTAAAATTTTGTTACTTCTATAAAAAAAAAAGCTTTTCCTGGGGCTTTTTTCTTATAAATTTGGCTTGCAATGGAAAGAAGAAATCCGAATGGAAAGGCAAAGGGATTCAATTTCAATTTCAATTCCATTTTTATTTTATTTTGATTATTGTTTAAGAATTACTTTCAAAAATAATTTTGTTTGAAGTGCAATCACATACCCAATATAATATTAAAGTTTGTAAATACATTTTGATTTGCATTTTATTTCCGGCGGTGTTTTGTCCTGCGCGAGCCACCATTGGCACACACACATATTTCTATATGTAATCGGCAGAAAATGAAAGTAATTACAACTTTTTACTTTAATTTATGGTCTCCAAATTGATTTATTAACATTAAAAATGACATTAATTGATAACCGTTATCAGAAAATCGATCCAAATGCTTTTCATTATCAATTGTCCCGCTCCATGGCTTCAAATCACTGTCCCATGGATGTCGCCGCGAGTGGCATCGGCACGCGCCTCCTTCTCACCCCTCGGCGAAGACTTCGCAGGTTCGGCAGGCGCACCACCGCGGTGGGTTCCGCCAAGCGCTTCGCCCGTCGAATGGTTAAGCCATGCGGTGGCACGAGCATCGGCACCTTAGGAAGGCAAAGAATTAAGGGCAAAGCTTTCACATTTTTATTTTGCTAAAGGGTCGAATATTATTAAAATTCAGGAGTTGACAAAATTATTATAAATATTCTAAACAATTGCTGGCATTTTTGTGGACGTAAACCTATAGGCTAACCCATCATTTGGCACACAAAAACCCTTTATTGTTTACCAATAAGTCCAGTGTTCAATTCCCAATTCGAAAATATTTTTTTTGGATATTTATACTGCTTGAACATTAAGCCTCCCGCCCTCTCAAAATCGTGCTTTTGCGCCTCACCTGTGCCTTTCCCGCCGGCACCGCCTTCCCTTTCTCCGCTCCTTATTTGTTGCTTCGCTTTGCTTTTTCCCATTTTTAAATTATGCAATTTTTTGCCTAATAAAAGACAAAATTTATTTTTGTTAGGATATTTAGAAATCAAAGCCAAAATAGCTTTTATTCTAAATGAATGACGGATAAAAATGGAGAGAAACGAAGGGGGAAACATTCTGTAAACAAAAACATTAAAAGGACACAAATAAAAAACACACCAAAGCTCAGTAAAAATAATAACATAAAATTCTTTTTTTCTTCAATTTACTTAAAAAAGTTAACTGCGTAATTTTCAAAGACCAAGATTTATGCTGTTTCGATAAATTCGAATAATTCTTTTTCGAAAAAGGCATAAATTGAAAAAAAAGATCATTATGGTCGGAATGCCTTCATCAGCCATAAATGGCCAATCAAATGCCAAAATCAGCGCCCAAGGCCATGGACTGCTTCACGAATGGCGTCGCCACGTTCTTCCTTCCCACCGCCCGACAAATTTGCACTACGGACGGCCCCATGGACAGCCTCAGCACGCACATGAGCAGCTGATTTGGGAATAATTAACACAGTAATGGAAGAAGCACGGGAAAAAGCCATATTTTTGGACAAAAATTATCCCTTAGTGGAGCTCGGACTGATTAGAAAGTCGGGATCGGGATCCCAGGAAAATCCCGGCGGGATCCTGGCCCCGTTCCTGCTCTAATCCCAACATGCGCGGTACCCACTAAAATTGGGATAATAGTTAGTTTATCAGTGATTTTTCTGGCATCGAACGAGACTGCCGAACCCCCCCCCCCCCCTATCTTTCCGCTGCCCACCTTCGCTCTTTCCGGCACCGCCACCGCTTTTTCCGCCTCCTCCGCCGCCTCCTTTGCCGCCTCCGCCCCCACTGCCACCGCTCTTTCCTCCGCCGCCTCCGCCTCCCTTTCCGCCTCCGCCACCGCTTCCACCGCCGCCTCCGCCTTTGCCCATTTTGTTGTAAAGTGCAAAAATCTATCAATAATTTTATTCATTTGACAATGTGTGAATGAGGCAAACTTATTAATATACAGGAAATGGAAATTAAACGTGAAAAAAAATTTTTTTTTTTTTTTGCAAAAATTGGACCAATAAACAGGCATGGAATGAATTTTTAGGTGATCAGAGAAAAAGGCACTGATCCAACAAAAAAAAATTAACCCAATTTTTCAAAAAACAAACATTTTCCTAGAGAGTTTATTAGCCCAAAAGCATCCGAAAGAAAGAAAATGTGTTGACGAATAAAAAAAAAAGAATGAATGTGGTGCCATCAGCAGCAGTTCATTGAGAGAACGGAGCATTTCATCGAAGCGAGGTGTAAATAAAATTGTCACAAGTCTTTCATAAAACATTCATAAAGTAAACAATATTTATTTATGCGCATATAAAATAAAGTCAACAGAATTAGCAAATTGCAAAATTAAAAATGTATTAAAATGGCAAAAAGGACAATAAACTGAAAAAAAAAGAAACTAAATAAATAAAAATGCAAGATTTCAAATATTTTTGTCCAGAAAAAATGAAAATTAATAAAAATTTAAAAAGAAAAATTATTTTTAGGGATTTTTAAGAAATTAAAATTTAGATCGATTGTTAGGGTCACTTTGGTTTATTGCATTTTAGTGAGGAATTTTCCAGAAAACCAAGTAAAACACATGAAATAATTGTAGACGCCGCAGAGGAAATTTCTGAAATTTAAATATGTATGTATGATTTGTTAACCGATGTTAAAAATTCTCATGTCGATTTTTATGAATTTAAAAAGGAAAGAAATTTAAATTGATTAACTTACGAGTAATTCAATTTTAAAACCAAATTCAAAATTGTACGAAAATAATTTTAAAAATTTTTTTATTCAATCTGGAGACATCCAAGGGCAAAAAACCTTGACCGGGGACCGGTGGTTTTCAAGAAAAAAAAAACAAAAAATTTTTTTTTAAAGTTTTGAGTATTATTTTTAATTGCAAAGAAAAACTTTTCTAAAATCTTTTTTTTTTATAAAAGCCCAAAGTTAAAGCAAAAAATTAAATCAAAAAAAAACAAAAAAAATAAAATAAAAATAAAGTCACCAATTATTTAATTAAATCAAAATTTTGATGTATAACCAAGAGAAATTCAATATTTGAATAACCAAATCAAAAAAGATAATTAACCAGCAGAAGACTATTTTGCTGTTCGCTAGGAAGGCCGACGGTACCGACACACAGCGCCGGAGAAAAATATTAAATTTTCATAATTAAAAAAAATTATCCAAAAATTTACCAAACGGGGGATTTGAATCGATAAAGATATTGTAGCGCCAGCGGTGCCGACAGTCGCTATGGAGTTTTTGAGATAATATAATATCTCACTTTTAGAACGCCCAAATACGAAACATGAAACGAGCAAAGTCTCTTGTAAATACGTAGTATTTTCTCCAAATTCGGAATTTGTCGGAGCTTCATTGGTCCTTATTGCGCTTTATGAATCGATGCTTCATCTCTTTGCCTAATCGAATAACTTTCGGTCCGCATACATAAATTTGTTACCAAATTTGCACAGCTGTTCCACCATAAATATAAAATGAGCAGAAGAAGTAAGCGAGCTTTTAATTGAGGAAGAACTTTAGATTTTACAGAAATTTTATCAAATTCATTATCAAAAATTGCTATCGTAATATTTCAATATTTACGCCCAATTTCTTTAAAATATTTTTCATTTTGCCTTTATTCTCACGCATAATTCAATTGATTTTATGGCATGTCCTTTTTAGAGAAAAAATAATGAAAATATAAATTTTACATTTACAAATGCGCAGAAACACAAAGAAAATTATTTTATTTTAGTGATAGGCGAATAAAAAATGCCCTTTTTGGCATAATGAGTCAAAATTCAGCTGCTGAAATGACTGCGGCACACTTCGAATGCTCCGTTTGCTGTAGGCCGTGCAAATATTTTTATTATGGCGTCAAATGTTGTGAAGGTTTTAATTAAAAAAGAAATAATAATAGTGAAATGGACTAATTCTAATTAGCATGAAAAATCAAATTTTAATGAGCGCAAATTAGGGTTGTTTTTGTGTAATGATTTTTCATTCAGCCTGTAAACACTTTTTTCGCCGCTCAGTTTCATTGGCGAAGGAATTCAAATGCAAAAGTGGCGGAGGATGTGACGTCATAAAAGGCAATAAAATGTTTAACAATTTATTTTAAATAATTGGATAATTTACAGTGTGAAATTAAATCTTTTCAGTGCCCCTTTTGGATTATATTTAAATAATTTAATATAATTTAAAAAAAGGCAGATTTTTCAAAGTGTAAGCGATGCCGATTGGACAAATGTTTTACGGCCGGAATGAATCCGCGCGGTGTTAATGCCTCCAAATTCAATGACCAAAAGCAGCAGAACATTGGCACGGAATTGGTGGCACTGAACAACATCATTGACAGAAACGAATCAGCGAAATGGATTGGGCCGGACTCGGTTCTCAAACAGAGACTAATTAGGGACAAAGTCATATCTAAAAAACGGAAACTCTGCCGGGACCAAATTTCTGAGCCCTATTAGCGCCTAGAAACCGAAATTAGGCTTTGATTCATTTCAAATTCGGCACTTTTCCCCCATTTTCACCGTGACAAGGCAAGAATAAATTCAAAATTTTCAGCCATTGGTACAAAAAGATTTCATGAGTTTTATTTCGTTGAAACATTTGCTGGGGGTTGAGCAGAAAGTGCGCCGAATTCGCGACTCGGACACACCGATTCCCAAGCAATTTTACGACCGATGTGCCACTTTTGAGTTGATTTTAGATGAACGAAAATTGAATTTGCTTAATTGCGCCAACAAATTTTTGGTAGCGAATGAAAAAAAAGAAAAATTTGAATTAAAAATTAAGAAAATGCCCAACTGTCATAAGGATAATAAAGCAGAAGAATTAATCTGGCAGAAGGGTGTGTTTGCTCAGTTACCTAAATATTTGTTCATGGATTTGCTGTTTGTTTTCGAAACGGCCAAAACTTTTCCATTTTTTGAGCGCCTCGACGACAACGACAAGGCAATTTCAAAAAATTATATTAAATTAAATATTTTTTTAAATCGCCCCTTTCGTCGCCGGATAATCACAAATCATATTTTTTTTCTTTGCCAAACATAATCAATTTTGAAAGTTTATTCCAAAGATACCTAATAATTGATTACTTCAACTCGAATTTAAAACTAAAAGAATTTTTCCATTTTCTTTTGCTAAAAGCGAAGGATTTTTTAGTATTTTTATTTATTTTATTAAAAATTGTTTTTTTTTTTTTTTGAGTTCCGCGCTTTTCCTTTTTCCATTGACATTTATCCGTTTTAAAGGTCGCTTTGTGCAGTAACATCGCCATGCCTTTGGTTGTGCTGAGCAACGGCTTTTACTCAGCCCAACAAAATTGTGACGCTTTTTCCACGCCGGAGGGATTTCTGCCGATTACATTGTTCAAACATGCGTGGTACAAGCACGACCCAACGTAAGGAGAAGCTTATTCCACTTCCTATTAAATTGCCATTTGAAATTCCAAATTTTGGTAAAATTTATTTCTTTTTTTTATTGAGTATTTTGAAAATGTCGGACCAAGTGTTGTGCAAAGCCATCGGACCATTCGCTCGTGCAAAAATGAACACTGTCGAATTTGTTGTTCTGCGGGCAATTATTTTTGCTCATATGGGCAAGTGAAAAATTTAAATTTAATTAAAAACAAAAATATTATTTTTACAGTTTCGCCAGGACTTAGTGATAAAGCACAAAAAATGTTATCCACCGAAGCGGAGAAATTTGCTGCACTTTTAATGAGAATTTTGCAGGTGAACAGAAATAAATCACATGGAAATTCAAAAAATGATCAGGAAAAACAAATGTTTAAATTGAATTCTTTTTTTCCAAACTTACAATTCTAATTCCCATGCCTTTAGTCTCTAAATGCTTTTCCGTTCCGTTCAGACTAATTACGGTGGCGAGGGCGGTGCCCGACGGTACGTGGAACTAATGGCACTGATCGAATTCGTTTTCAACTCGGGCGCTAAACACCGCGAACTGCTCTCTTACCTGTCCATTGTCGTTGATCGGAACTTCGATTTGGTGATGCCCCCCGTGCTGGCCAAAGTGTGCACCAAAGGACCCGTCGAATTGCACCAATTATTGCCCTATTGAAATTGGGCTGAAGCATTTATCACCACGCGATTTGGTCCCATTTTCATTGATATTGCATTAAAGCCGCTGAATATTTACATCCCTTTCGGTCATTGACTATTTTCTGCGTGCAACGGTAAATTCAATCAATCACACAATTTGCTTTTAGGAAATTAGCCATTTCTTAAGTCATTACATATATCCGTTTGGATTTACATTAATTGCCATGGTGTTCAAAGCCGAAAGATTTGAACTTTGGCCACAAGACTCGAACCTTTTCAACTTTGCATTTTTCTAAGAACGGGCTTACTACAAATATAAGGGTGACCGACATTTGAGGATGGATTTGATAAATGGGTCCGATATTAGAGGCCCGACACTTGGCGATTTGGAAAACGAAAATAAAATGAAAAAATTATTTTCTTCTATCAAAAATAGCCGAAATAAAATTATTTTTAAGTTTACCATTTATCATTTTAACATGAAGATATTAGAAAATATATTTTCAAAGACACTTTAATTTTCTGATTGGCCCAAATGCTTGGCAATTGTTTTTAGAAAAAGCTTCTCACTGAGAGTAGCAACCTTTTAAATGTTATCAATTATAAGACTTAGCCTTAAAATTTTGGAAAAAATTTATCTGAAAAAAATAAGTCGTGAACTATTTGAAGTAAATGAAATACATCGAAATTAATCTGTTGCCTGGGAAAGGCATTTCTTTTTATTTTTTTCGTCTGTAATAAAATTTATTTTTATTTGATTTTTAAATCGTTCAAAATTTCAAATTTTTAATTTTCATATTTTTTTGGCAATTTTCATTTCTATAACTATCATTATTCTGTGTCATGATCTCGTGAGATGCCCGTCATTAACCGGTTGGTTAATGAACACTTTAAAAATGTGCAATTATTTTTGTTTTTGTTGATTTGGGACATCGCCAAACAATTGAGCAATTTCTGCAGACCCAATTAACCCGTCCATTCATCACTAATGCGACAATTTAATAATTGACTTTTAATGTCTTATAATATTTTCATTATAATTATTTTTTGCTTGATCAGCTGCAGAATGCATCATCATCATCAGTCCGTCCCCAAATTGCCGTCTCCGTTTTGGTCCGCTCCTCGCGCACTCTCTTCGGCAATTGCCATCCGTCGCGTGGTGTGTGATCGGTGATCGTCCTCCCCCCTCCTCCTCCTCTTCCGATCACACCCCTCCCCGCCCTGGGGGGATGTTGACATTTTGTTGCTTCCCCCCCCCCCCCCTATTTCCCACTTCTTCCCCCACTTTTTTTTTGTTTGCTTGGCCACCTCAAATGATTCACCATCCGTCCCCCCCCCCCCTCCGTCCGTTTATTCATTCGCCGATTTTCCTCCCCCCCCCCCAATTCATTTCATTGTTCACTGATTCCATCGTTGGCGGAGGTATTAACGTTTTATTATTTATATTTATATTTATCACTCATTTCATGTGATTGATGATGAGGCATCCATCGTTTCTTCCCCCAACAAATTGGGGCCCAACAATTCGATGAATGCGATGAGTGATCGGCCGAATCACTCACTCTTTTGCCCACAAATTCTTTCGCAAACTTTTGATTATTTCCACATAAATTTTAATATTTATTCTCAGAGACAGAACCCTAAATTTATTTTTCATTAATTTTGAAGATTCAATGGCTCTGATACCTTTCAATTTGTTTCTGCTCAGCGCCGTAATTTTTGCATTCATTTGGATTTTCAATTATTTTCTTCCATTTTTTAGCTTTTCTTCACAGCAAATGCATATGACTTAATATTCAAGAATATTTCCGTGGTAAAATGCAATTTATTATTTATTTAATTAATTAATTAAAATTTCTTTTTAATTTAAGCCAGACGAATTGAAAGACAAATTTGAATGCACTTTTGAAGTTAAAAAAGGGAATGGGGAGAACGAATGCGGATTGGGAGAGTTGGAAACGGACGGACGACGAAACGGCGAATTGAAATGGGCGGAGGACAAACTGTGCATCAAAGTGAAATGCGAAGAGAAAGGAAACGGTAAAAGAGGGCATAAATCAAGGATTTGTAGCTTAAATTTTAATCAGAATATTCCAAGCAATGAAAATCAAATTTTTGGTCGAAAATCGGAAAATTACGAAAAAATGCCAATGGGCATCGTTTTCTGGGAAATTTCTTGGATTTTTGTCGATTTGCAGATACCAAATTTGCATTCCGTCTCCAGCAGTGTGAGCTGGTGGACTTGAAAAAGTCGGACAAACCGATGAAAAGGCCCATCCATCTGATCGACTCGAACGGATGTTTGGCCTCAAATGCCAAAGGACAATGGCCAAAAGTTGGAAAGATTTTCCATGGGAAATTGAAGAAAATGAAAAATCCAATTAAGCTCAATCCTCCACTGAACTATTCTTTCGAAGAGAGAACGGTGGAAATGCGCGGATGGACTTTTGGCAACGAAACGGACATTGGCCAATTCCCCGACGAAGCGACCCTTTCCTGCGCGGTCGAAATCTGCGCGGATCCGTGTGAACAGAGCTGTTTGGACAAAATTGTGAGCACATTTTGGTTGCGCTTTGGATTTGGCAAATCTTGGAAAAACAAAAATTTTAAAATCGAAAAATTCTAACAATGGGTTTACCTGTCAAAAAATACTCAAATTTTGCATCCTTTTGGGATGCGGCAAAAAAGGGTATTAGGAAATTTAAAAAAAATCATTTAGTTCTAAGAATTTCCAATTTTGAGTTAAATTGATTTTTTTTTGTTTGTTAATTTATATTGTTTTTGTTACTATTTGTCCCCCTTCCGAATGCCCTCCAATTAAACAATAAATGGCACTAATTTCTATAATAATTTCCTCATTTTTTTTCTTTACAGTCTCTTGACAAGTGCAGCCTCAATGATTTTATCAGTGACAAAAATGCCACGGATATTTGCCACGAAGGAAATGCCGCCGCTGTTCAGGGCACAATCAGTTTTTGTTTGATGACGCTTCTGATGTTCCTCTGTTCTTCCACTGTTTTGATGTTTCAGTGATACCAAAAAATAATTTTATTTTGTTTTTTAATAATTCTAATTCGTTAAAGAATCAAATAAATTTTTATTTGTCTCCAACGGATTATTATGGTAAAACTTTAAGAAATTGTTAGGCATTTTGATAATAAATTGGTTGGATTTGTGGGTTGGGAGGCGTTCTTTATGAATTTCTTATCCTTACGAATATAATGAATGCATTTTGCAAGAAATAGATGATAATTGTGACATTTTACAAACGGTTTATCAGTTTATTTTATTTGTTTCTTTTATTTCTTTAGGAGATTCAGTCTTTTGGCGCTGGTGTTCGAGAAGAGAATATTTCGTTTTCAAAATTTAGTAATTTTGTCGTAAAGCCGAATGAAATTAATGGACTCAAAATTAAAATGTTAACAAATTCGGTCATAGTAGCCAAAAATTTAATTAAAAAAGTATTATACATATACACAATTGGGTTTTGTCATTAATTAAATTTCGGAATTTAAATTCATTAATTTTCGGTGTTAAATTGAAAATAGTAAAAAAAAAAAGAAAGAACAAAATATTTAATTGATTAAAATATATGACTTATAAAATGCCCAAAGTTTTCTCTTTTGAATGGTAATGCAATTAACACACAAATACTTGATTTTTTCACCGGTTTTTATTTTTAGAACCATATTAAAAAAATTCCACTTTTAATTAATTAAAAATGCCAAATTTGTATAAATTTCAAAATTAAAAACACCAAAACAATGGCTAAAAATATAGGTGTTTTTAAGAATCCCAAATATTTTTGGTTTTTGACAAAAAATCCTTCCAGAAAACTCAAACTTTTTTGAACATTGTTGTATATTTTTTTGAATTTTAAAAAGTCACCTTTAGTGGGTGAAAAAATGGCCGAAGGAAAAAAAGACGAAATATGGATTTATATGGACGAAAAACATTTACCAATCAAAAATTTAACGCAGAAATTGGTGAGTGAAAATTAAAAAGAAAGTGACATGTAATGAAGTGTTGTTGTTGTTTTTTTGTCTATTTGCTGAATTATCCATCGAATAAAAAATATATAAAAACAAAAACAAAATTGATTATGCGCTTCCGGCAATTAGCTAATAAAAAGGACAATTCACGGGGGAATCATCACATTTTATTTCCGCCCAAAGAAATGAAAACATTGTTTTTGTTCAAAATCATAATAATGCTTCACAAAATGGCATTTTTGACTGCCGCGAGGTTAAAGTTGCGCATTAACCACGAAGCAGTGAACCCGGCACGGAAGTTTCGAGTCGACTTGGAAATTACCGTTACCAAAAATGGGCAGGGCCATCAGTATTTTCACAAGGATGTGAAAACGGGCAAAAACATCCAAATACGCATACCGCGCAAAAGCGAACGGGACAAATACGAACTGTGCCTCCACATTTACACAAATCCGATTGATGAGGAATTTGTGCCGGACCAAAGTGATCAGAACCCGTCGGACGATCAGCCGTACGAGGAGGCGGAGAACAACATTGAGCTGGAGGACATCCGGCAAATGTTCAAATGTGTCGAAATGAAGCTGTACGCACCGGTGTCCTCGAGGCGCTATTTGATCAATTTGGGCAGTTTTGAGCCTAAGGGCATTTGGTGGAACCGACGCATTTTCATCAATTCGAACAACGATTTTGGCAATTATCACGCCTTTTTGTATGCAAAAGTGTCGAAAAATGAGCGTGAGGAAGAAGCGGAAAGTGAGAAAATATTCTTAGGAGATGCGCCACTCAGAAAAATATTGGCCGGAAATGCTTCTCCATCTCGGCAAAAAGAGGCAAAAATAAAAATTTTTAAAAATAATTAAAAATTTAATTGGTTGCTTTCAGTTTTCTGAATATAATTTTTCAATTCCTGTTGACTTGACGCCTTTTTTCAAGCATAAAATTTGGTACAATGAACTGCTTATTTACCGTTATGAGGAGGTAATCCAAATTATTAACCAGTTTAGTTAATTTCAATTGTAATTAAATTTAAGAGTAAATATTTAATTGATTCGCCAAATGGGCAAAACAAAGAAACGCCACCGACAGAAGACATTGACAATGAGCTTAATTGCTCCATTTGCTTAGAGGCAATAATTGAAGGAGAAAATATAATAAAATTGCATGGTGAAAAAGACAACGACAAAGCATCGGTAAAAATATTTAAAAATGCTTAATAAAATCGAATAAATTTAGCATATATTTCACAATGAATGCATCAAAAAATGGTAAACCATTTAAGGGAATTATTTTATTTTCAAAATAATTCTTCTGTCATTAAGGTTTAAAACTCATGGGAATTTTCGTTGTCCGTTATGCAATCGAGAATTGAAACTTGAAATGGTGTGTATTATTTTCCAAATACTTCGTAATTACCAAATTCAATTATAATTTGCAATTTTCCCTAAATTTTTAAGAGGGCATTTCTCCCGTCACTTTTTACGGGCGTTGCCAATTCCTACCAAAATATGCACATGGATTCCGTGGGTGAATTGGTGCGAATGGCAAACGGAAATATTGGGACGCAATTTGAGCAGAAGCAAGCCGAAAAGGAAATGGAATCATTTTTAAAAGTTTTAAAGGAAAGCGAAGAAACGCTGAGGGAATTATTGGCACAAATCGAATTGGACCATTTGGTGCCAAATTCGGCGGAAAAATTAGTCGAATTGAAAGACGGAAAGCTAATTAAAAGCCCATCATTGGAAAACATTCAAAAGCAAACAGAGCAATTTGTGAGAAATGGGCAACATTCGCAAGAAGCAATTGATATGGCAAATGAAGCGCTGTCATCAATTAACACAATTAAAAATGGACAACTTTTTTTTCATCTTTCCATTGAAAATTTGAAAATAATTACAGTGGAGAAAAAGCAGAAGAAAATACCAAAAATTTTGGCTTTATTATCGCGAATTAAAATCTCAGGAAAAAAGAAAAAGACATGAACAAAGTTGGCACACAATAAGCATTTTTAATTTGCTAATATTATTAATTAACATTCGTAAATGCAGTTATTGAAATTTTAAAATTTTAAAAATTTGCAATTTCTACATATTTTCAAAGAATTAATAAAGTTTCGTCGTTTTTTTAAATAATTATTTCAATTAACCCATTCCAAAATGTAAAGGAATTTAATTTTCTGTACATTTACAAATTGTGCATTTATCTTTTGAGAACACATTCATAAAAATGAACATTTAAACTTTTTGCGTCATCGTTTTGCCGTATGAAGTTTTGTTAACCCCATAAATTTTTGTGAACAAATCCGCAACAGAATGGCTCATTTATTCTCTGCCATTTATTCAATAAAATTTTTTTTTCATTTTTATCTATTACAAAAATCACTGAATTCAGAGCCCAACGTTAAACTTTAAATTACATAAGACTTAATATTTCTTAAATTTCACCAGTGCTTTTGGGTAAAATTCATCATAAGCCTAAGTTTAAAATAGGAATGGGAATTTAAGTCAAATGATTTTAGTTCTGCTGGTTCCAAATATCTCTAAAATGAATTAAAAAGCATTTTATACTTTATTTGAAACTTCTGAAAAGCATGGCTTTTTTCTGTTTTGGCATTTATATTACATTTTTGCATTTTTATATTTTTTTATGTTTGAAACAAAGTGCTGAATAATCGAGTCACTGGAAAAAAAGTTTTTTGACTTAATGAATTTCCATCCCATTATCATTCCACAAATTGAAAAAAAGGACTGTTAATTACTAAGACCGGGCCCGGTTAATTGTCGCTTCGGTCCGGATAGAGAATATTGATTATTTATTTGAATTTGCGCGCCATACAGTAAGCTAAGAAAGACTAATGATTATCTTTCCCCCACCTCGTCAATTTTCCCATCGTTTTGCATCATTCATTTTCATTTGACGCTCATTTTTCATCTCTGCCGTTTCGCCTTTCTTTTGTCCACTTAATCGAAATGTACAAGTCTAAAAGATTATGTGGGTTTTAAAGGTCGCAGAATCCGAATCTGACATTAATTCCGACCAATGTCGAACCCCGAACTCGGATTTGGGTAAAAAGTCGAAAATTCAAATTTTCGAATTTCTCATTTTTGGGCTTAAATGATATGTATAAGGGAAACAACTAAAAGTCAACCCTCTAATAAAAGATCATTTCAACCATTTCTAGACCAACTATGAGAATTTGAAATAAAGCAGAAGTATTGTATAGAGATGACATTTTTTGGCACTTGTACAGTTTGCACCCCATAGAAATTTTTTTATATAAGTGATAAAAACCTGTTTCCAGGGGTATTCGGGGTCGCTGATCACGAATGTGGGTAATAGTGGAGAATCTGGGCTCCACCAAAAAATTTTTTTTTCTGCTATGAAAAGATCAACCCGGGGGTTTTCGAGGCTTCTGATCACGAATCTGATAACAGATTTTCAAAAATCATTGATTTTGAACATCATAGATTTTCGAAATTTTGATCAATATGATCAAATTTTCTTAAATTAAGCATTGACTGGGTAAAAAATGTTGATTGTTTATTTTTTCGGGTGTTTGTTCTATGATCATCTCAATGTTTACGTCGTATTGATCATATTGATCAAAATTTTGAAAATCTATGATTTTCAAAATCAACGATAAAATCAATGATTTTTGCAAATCTGATATCAGATTCGTGATCAGAAGCCTCGAAAACCCCCGGGCTGATCTTTTCATAGCAGAAAAAAAAATTTTTGGTGGAGCCCAGATTCTCCACTATTACCCGAATGTGACATCCATCTCAACCAGTTCGAAGCCCGGACCCAAACTCGAACAAAAAGTAGAAAATTTATATTTTACAAATTTCAATTTTTAGTCTAAAAAATTGTTTAAATGATTTTTTGAACCAATGGTGACTTTCTACTTAGTTTCCGTATATTCAAACAAAGTTTGAACCAAAATGTGAAATTTGAATTTTCGACTTTTTGTTCGAGTTCGAGTCCGGGGTTCCGAATTGGCCGAAATGGATGCTGGATTCATGATCAGCGACCCCGAATATCATTGGAAACATATTTTCATGGCTTTTGAAATTAAATTTTTTTTTTCTATGGGGTGTAAACTGTACAAGTACCCATTTTTTGGTACTTGTGTAGTTTAGGGGACAGATTTCATATACATTTTTAAATGCCTATAAATGTGTTTCAGAAATTAATGAAAATAAGTGTTAAGGGGTTCTCGAGGTCGCTGATCACGAATCCGGGCTCAGATCAGCACTACCGTTCACTACATGAGCTGTACATGGACAAAAAATTGATAGGCTTCCTGTACCAATAATACCCTCATTGGCAAGATACCCATGAGGGTACCATCCATACAATTTTCGAATTTTGTGCTGCCTGTACCATGGTTACCCTCATGGGTATGGTGCCAATGAGGATATCATCCATACAAATTTTTTTTTTAAATTATTGTTCGAGTTTGGGTCAGGGGTTCGAAATTAGCAAAAATGGGTGCTATATTCGTGATCAGCGACCTCGAGAACCCCTTAACACTTATTTTCATTAATTTCTGAAACACATTTTTAGGCATTTAAAAATGTATATGAAATCTGTCCCCTAAACTACACAAGTACCCATTTTTTAATCACAAATCATCGTACAACTTTTAAAATAATCAAATATTTTTAGAGATTTAAACTGGTAAAATGTCGATTTCTTTCAATTCAACAAATAACGATTTCACACCAGCAGCAGATGAGGGTAATTAACGAAAAAATTAAAATAAATATTGAAAATGGCTGAAATTAAATAAAATTTAAAAATTAAAATTTTATTATATTTCAGAAGAAATGAAAGGTGAGGTGTTGGAAAACAAAGAACAAAGTGGCAAGAACAGAGAAACAGTCGCTGAACGGAGAATTGGCAAATTGGAAAGAGAGAACGTGAGTTTGGAGGACAGAAAATTAAAATGAAATGTAATAAAATTTTGAGCATACGCAATGTGTTAAACAAAAATAAATTATAAATACCAAATGTGGACAAAACTGACTAATTTAATAATGATATATGAGACAATTTGCCGGTTTTTCGGAGAGTCGGTAAAAAGTCGGTCCGATAATTTCCAGGTACTTTTCCGTTTGGGGCCCCACATTTATTTAAATTAAAAAACAACAAAAAGCACGCTGAATATTCAAAAAGAGCGATTAGCTATTTGGGTAGTCATAAAAGCAACAATTTGGGCAAAAAAATAATTGAATAGATCCGCATTGGGGATAACAGCATTGATTTTCAGAAGGAACTCCAAGAAAAGTTACTCCAACAAATGATGGTCCAGCTGAGTTCACTTCAGTCGAAAGTGGACAAAATGGAAGAGGAAAGAAGACAGCAAAGGGAAAGGGAGGAACAGAGCAAATACGGTAGGGAAATGGACAATTACTACTGTATTTGTATTCAAAACTTACTGTATTTTGTTTCAAGTTTTATTTGTTAAAGATAACGACAATTTTCAGTTTATGCTGAGCAATTTAAAGCAATTTTGGAGAAAATCAGTGACTTGGAGGGTACGAAGCAAAAAGAAGAAGAGCAGCAGAAAGGGATGATGAAAGCAGCGAAAAATTGTGAATTTTGCATTAACTAACGAAACGGAGAGGCCAATTAAATTAATTAGTGAAACAAATTGAAAAAAATAAAATTCCACGGTTAAGTCATTGTGGAAAAATGCGAAGCAACTAACGGACGGATGGTCGAAATTGAGAAACGACTGAAAACGGAGAAGGGGAAATACGGTAAGGAACAACACTTACGGTAGAAATCAAAGAAATTTTGAAATAAAAATCAATAAATAATTTTAAAATTAAAAAATAAAATGCCATAAACCAAAAAAAATGGAATTCCCTTTTCAGTGTCTGCTGGTCAATTTGAGAAAATCTTGGATAGAACTGAAAAACTTGAGAAGCAATTTAAACCTTTGCAGCAGCAACAAAAACAGGAAGCAAAGGCCGCCAAATTCGGTAGGGAAATATACGGTAGCCATTGGGAACCAAACAAATAAAGTTACGGTATGTTTAAGCGACTGTGGAAAAGCTTGAAGAAACTTTTGGTCAAGTCGGCGAAATGCTAAAACAACAGAAGCAGAAATTGGAACAGTTGGACGCCGCACAACAAAAATTATCTGAAAAAATGGCGTCGATGGAAAATTTTGTTGGTGAGTAAAATCTGGCGGAAATGACTAATTGCTTTACTAATTAACTTCTAATTGTTTGCTAATTATTCTCTCTTTGTTCAGTTGATCTGTTTTCTCAAATGCAAAATGCTCAGCAAACGGAAATTTATGCCAAAATTGACGAGGTGAAAAAGAATTAAATGAATTTAAAAAAAATAAATTGCAAAATTGAAAATTCTAAAAAGCGTTTTATTAATTGTAATTTTTTTTTCAAAGTTCGCGCACCAATTGAAGATGGAAATTGATGTGATGACAAATGCCACCAAAACAAAAGTTGAAGTGCTGGACAGACAGCAAAAGAAAATTTGGGACAAATTTTCCGTGTTGGACAATTTTATTGGCATTTTGAAGGACCGCTTCGAAAATGGTAAAAATAAATAAATTTATTTTATAATTGGAAACGTAACAAATTAGGCGTTGAATATTTCCATAAATTATTATTATTAATTTGTCCAAATTTCAGAACTTTTAAAGGCTGTCCATTCGGATGTTCGTCATAATATCGCTGAGGTGAAACTTTAATAAAATTCAAATTTATTCAAAAATAAATTCAGAAATTTTCTAATCCTCAACAAAATTGCTGGGAGGTTACTGCATGTCACAATGAGCTCGAAATCTTTGGCAACGAAAGCTTGAGGATTCACTACAAAGGCGATGGAAGCGGTGCGTTTAAGTTGACCTTTCGGTGCCTTGAAGCGAGAAATCTCCCGATTTTTCAAGTTTCACAATTAGTCATGGATCCCTTAGCTCCCAAAACTTTTAATTCTAATTTGGTTTTAAATTAAAAAAATAAAATTCATTTTCATCGACAGGTTTTTGCTCTGTTTTTGCCAAATATTCGGTGCCGTGCTGCAATTCTGGCCTTTTTTGCTTTGAACTAAAAATCACAAATGTGAAAAGGTACAGCAGCACTTAATTGAATATTATTATAATAAAAATTGTTTAAATTTTTAAAAATCGCTTTTTAATTTTCGTTTTGCCACAATTGGCCTCGCCACCAAAGCGATGCCATTGAACGCAATGGTTGGCCAACATTCGGACAGCTGCGGATACCGAAGCGACGGCCAATTGTGGATAAACGAGTCCTGCAGAAATACTCAGCCAAAATTTTCTCGGGGAGATTTCGTCGGATGTGGCATAAATTTGGCAACGCGCCGCGTCATTTTCACGAAGAATGGAAAACGCTTGGGTTGGCAAAAAATAATAATAAAATTTAACAATTGAAGTAATTACCGACTTCTCAGATACCGCCGATTTGTTCCTTTCGCCCCCTTCCACCGACCCTTTGTTTCCCTGCATGTCTTTAAACGATTCGGGTGATCTGATGGAAGCAAATTTTGGGCCTTATTTTAAATTCGATTTTTTGGCCAAACTCTGATGTTCGATTTTTCTCATTGATTGTTTTTATATTTTTGAATTTTCCTTTTTTGAATTATCATCATTTTACATTAAATCCTTTTCGATAAACTGATTTTGGTGGGCCAATTTTTGGGCGGGGCCCCGCGGGAGATTTGTTTGCGTAGCCCAGCACCCCCGCATTGCGAAATAGGACGAAGCCCCAACCGAAACGGGGATTTTTGAAGCGGGCTTCTGCCTGTCTTGCGCACTGTCATGAACCCGGGCCCATCATTACCCCGGTCTCTAATTTCTTTCGCTTTTTTAAATTTTTTCCGAAGTGTCGGTGGTTTTTCATTTTTTGATTTTGTTTGGTAAGAAAAAACTACCGGGCCTAATAGACAGGAAATACTAATTATTTCTATCATTTCATATTTGGTTATTTTTATGGCATAGAAAATAATTCATGTACATTATTTACCTATAAATTAAGCTAAGGATCAATGAGTCAATTCTACAAAAAATAAAACACATAACAAAACATTGATTAAAATTTAAAAATTAGAATTGTCAATTAATTCGAATATCTCTCAATACAAGATTAATTTATTTCTATTTAATTTTTGTATTTTGAATTCTGATTTCAAATTTTAAGTTTTGGTCCCTGTGATATAAGCAAAATTAAAAAAAAAAAATTTCAAAAATCTGTTCATCTGCTACCTATTGTCCAACCTTTGTGCTTTTTTTTTTTGACCAATTATTTCCCTATTTGGCCTCCGTATGGCTGCATCTCTTTAAAATCCGAAAACCACATGCTTTTTGTATAAAAAGAAAAAAAAGAAAAATTCCAGTAAAAATTAAGCTTTAAATTCAAACGCTATCTCGACTCCCATTCTCGAGCCACACTGATGGAGCTTGGGGCCACCAATGATTAATTCGTTAGGATATAAGCTTTGGTTTGGCTTCGGCTTTCTAAATTTTCATCGAGTCTACATGAATTTAAAATGGAAATTGAAATAATCGTTTAAATATACAATATGAAGGGGCAACGAAAAACGGCTTCCAGCGCCGGAGGCTAATAAAGCTCCTAAGCCTAATATTTATAACTAATTTTAATTAATTCTCTATGAGACCATTTGCCTTTGCTTCAGTTTAGTTTCCCTTGCAATTTTAAAAGATGTGCTCCTTTTTCATGCCTCTACATTTTTGGCAAATAATTTTCACAAAATGCTTAATTTTCTTACAATTTCTTTTCGCCACTGCGTTATTAATGGGAAATAATTTTAAACAATTTTTATTGTATATTACAAAAAGAAAAATGAAATAATAATGTAATAATAAACAATGGATGGGTGGGTGATAGTGAGTGAATGGCCTATTCGATTTGAAATGACGCAAACATTAAATATTACGTTTAGAAATTAAGTTGGGACTTTTCGTAATGGCCAATGTCATTATGGCACAAAAGGCGGAAAAGAAGGCAAAAACCCTTTTAACGGAATGGAAAATCCCGTCCATTTTCACAGAAAGCAACGGGGAAAAGCATCGGAAGATCAAAGCCAACGGCCGACAGAAGGCTAAAGGGAGAAATATCAATGAGAGGCAACTCAATAAATGAATGATAAATTTAAAAATTAATTAAATAGCAAATTTTAAAGCTAAAATATGCCTCTTCCATGGTCAAGTGCTGGTCTGGCACCAAATCCTCCAAATTGTCGAGGCTGGTCGACAAAGGGTCACCGCCGCATGCGAAGTTGGCCAACCCGGAGAATTCTGTGGTGCTGGCGTGCCTTAATTATTAAATTTGAATAAGGGTATTTAAATGCCAATTTTCAATCCAATTTTTCACCTTAGATTGTCTCCATTCTGTGCTTGTTGGCTTTGGCATTGTGGGACCGGCGACGGCAAATTAAGCAAATCTTGCGGAAGCAATTCACGCTGAAGCATAAAATGAAATTGGTAAAACCCTAAAGGCACAGTAAAGGCCGTTACCGTATTCTGCTGTTGGTTTTGTTTGTATTGCATTTGCCTGCTGTAACATCCCATGAAATTTGTTGAGTGGAAGGCGTTCAAATGTTCATTTGGAAATGCCGTGCCAGCACAGCCAAATGGCGGCATCAAATTTTGCTGATGAGTCATTGAAGCTGCTGGGAATTAATTAGGTTTCCTAATTATCAATAAATTAAAAAATGCCTTTACCATAAGGCATTTGCGGATTCATTTGAACATGGTGCACATTTTGTTGCTGCTGTGGTTGTTGTTTCTGTGCTGGTGCCATTAATGTCATGGGCAAACCATCAACACTTGGCCAACACCAATTCATTGAGTGATTTTGGACCTTAAATCAAAATTTACTCAAATTGATACATTCAAAAAGATTTCAAATTATTCCATGAATTTTCACATTTATCCTTGGTTTTTGTTAGTTTTGCCATATGTTTTTTAACTTCTACCCCGCCTTTCTGCTGGCTAATGGTACTATTTTTAAATCTGTAATTATGACTGACTTTCTGAACATGCTGAATATGTTCCAAATGAATGTGCTGTTGCTGTTGGACATCCACGGAATGGCGAAGCATTTCCTGGCACTGTTGCTGATGGTTCTGCGGTTGTTGTGCGTATCTGTTCCCGACATTGACGGCCAGTGGACGCACAACTGAAAAGGTGTCATTAAGTTGTAATTTTTTAAATTTATCAATTAAAAATATTTCCGCCATTGCCTAGCTGACTGCCGTTGCAGCTGGTGCTGTTACTGCTCGTCCTGCTTGTGTTGTTTGGGCTTGGACTGCTCGTCGAGTAAACGGACTGGTCCGAATTGGGTGGAGTCAGCATGTTCTGAGGTGGCGGAGGAGAAATGACCACCACGGAAGAAGTGGCCGAAGTTGAGGCCACATTTGTGCCAACTGAAAATGCCGAGGCATTAATTAGTATAATTATTTGTAAACGAATTTAAAAACGAACCAATTTGACTCGGTTTCTGCAACTCAAATTGTTCATAGGGCCTTGAGAGTGCCGCTTTCTTCGCAACTTCGGCACCAATAAAATCAGACTGCTGAAAATTGCCATTAATTTTTATTGCAAATGACTTTCAAATAGCTTTTACCTCATCCGTGCCATTGCTTCTTTTTGCGCAAGTGCTCCGTTGGCGTTTGGTGCCAATTTTCACTTAAATATTTATCAATTGATGTCTTTCTTTCATCTATTAACCACCTTCGCATCCGTTGTGTCTCTGCTGAACATTCGCCGTTCCGCTGCTGCACGGTCTTCCCATCTGCTGGAAGTGCTGTTGTTCCGGATACTTTTTGAACAGTTTCATGAATTCTCCATGTCCGGGCTGGGAAGGCATTGGTGGCAATTAAGAACACATAAATGAGTCAATTAACGAACTCTTGAAATCAGCTCAGGGATAATCTTGGTGTCCGCTGAATTGGCTTTTGTGCGGTCGGCGTGGAGTTGAAGCAGTGCCTCGGTCGAGTCGTACTGGCCCAATTCAACGGCGAGGAACAACGGAGTGCGGCCCTAAATTTTTTAGGTTTGCTCAAAATAAAATAATATAAATAAATGATTATAAATGCATCATTAATTTATTGCTTTTCACCCACTTGTTGGTCTGTTGCCTCGCGATTGGCTCCGTGCCGAACAAGCAGTTCAATCATCGCCACGTTGTTGCAACTTGCAGCAAAATGTAACGCCGTTTTGCCGCTGTAGCCCAAAAATTCTGCATCACCAGTTTGGTTCACAAAAAAGGCTCGTTGATCGGCTTCCAACGTCTCAATCATCAGTTCAGCAATGCGTAAATAATGTTTACCGCTTAAAGGGTATATTTTTTTCTGTATAGTTTTTGCTGGCAACAATAAGCTAACGTTTACTGTATGTATTTGCCGATTTAAAGTATACGCTATAAGGAATGGATGTATCACAAATAAACATTTTTAATTTTAGCCATTATATTCGGCTATCATTAAGACTAGTTGTAAGCCAGACTTTTTAACATCTTGCTTGAATGAACTATTTTGCTACGCTGAATTTTATACCGTATTCAATGGTCTGTGACTACAGTGTATTATCATTAGGGATGTACACATTAATTCCATTGATTTTTTTACATAAAAATTTTTTTTATTCGGGTTTTTTATAAAAGTTGTGCGTGAAATTTCAATTATCCTTCAAAAAATTTCAAGTAATTCAGAAAATGATGACGAAGTTAAAAAATTCAATAACATTTTCCATGACTAGTTTTATGTCCTAAAAATTGCATCCCTAATCATCTCATTTAGCGTTCACTATTGCTTGAATTTTTCTTTGATATTTATGATTCAATTATCTATCATTTCCCGTACATATCCCAAAGGATTGTTTCGCCCTTTTCTTCTCACAATTAGTCCCACCTCATTAGTGCGCAACGCATCAGCGGCGTTTCGTTTCGCTTGTACAATGCGCTCAGCACCGCCACCAGTGGGTCCGGCTCGTCCGCCTCCGTCTCCCCATTCCCATCGTTTTTGTTGCTGTTTCTGCTACAACTCGCTGCCGCCACCGCTTCGCCGATTAAAAACTCGGCCATTTCGACGTGTCCGCTTTCGCATACCGCGTACAGCGGCGTCCGTCCGTCCGCGTCCGCCAGTCGCTGGTCCGCCTCAAACTCTGTGACCAATTTGCGCACCGCGAGCAGCCTTTGTCCACGTACGGCCAGCAACAATGGGGAAGTGAATTCTGAAGGTCGGCAAATATTATATAATTAACAAAATTAAATTCAAATTCACTCGCCCGTGTCCAACGCGTTGATTTTGGCTCCCTTGGTGAACAGCAACTGAATGTTGTTCACCAGGCACTGCTCGTCGTCCGCCTTGAAGTTCGGGTTTTGGAACAGCAAATGGAGCAAAGTGCGACCACGCTCATCAGGTGCATTCACCTGTTTAGCATTTTGATTTATAATAAACAAAGTTTCCATTTTAACTAACGAGTTGAGGCTCCAGCCGTTCTTCAAGCCCTAACAGTCCAATCGGAGAAAAGAGGGCATTTTCACGAAGGTGGGCCAACAACTTTCGTCTTTCCATGTCCTCGATCATTCGACCGTGCGAATCTGACAACAAATGAATGTTATGCATGATAGCTAATAATCAAAATTAAATCGTTTTCAAAAAGATTTTACCGATCGGAGAATGTTCCGTCGATGATCCGCCAATGCCCGAGGAGGACGAGCGTGAGCAATACGGACCAGCAGCAGCACCAGGAGGAGGAGCATGATGGGGGTGGACACTTGAAAAAAGTATAAATTAAATATTTTGAAAAATAAAAATATTATTACGCATTTGAGTGAATTGTCTGCTGTTTGTTATGAGAAACTAATGAATGATATTGGCCGGGCGCAAAATGCTGCTGCTGCTGCCGCAGGTCAATTAGTTGAGAGAATTGGCTGAAAATTTTTAAAATTAGACATTATTTTTTTTTATCACATAAGAGGAAAGTTGTCAAAGAATTAAGAGTTGAATAATTAATTAAAACAAATAAATGCCAAAAAGAATGCAATTATCTTTTGTTAAATTATTTAAATATTCTATTTTTTCACCCATGCTCCTGCTGTTGCTGGTTGTTGTTGATGGCATTATTTGCGTGCACATTGCTCGTCAAACTGTTCAGACTTTCCGCGTTGCGAATCAGCGGAATAGCCGACGCGGCGGTGGACGACGCGCAACTGTCCGTGCTGATGCTGCCGGCGTTGAACATCAAATGCTGCTGCTGTTGCTGCTGCGGCTGATGGAATTGGTAGGCATTTTGCTGGTGATGGTTGTGTTGCGTGTACGCGTTGAACAGGTGCTGCTGCGTGTTGCCGTCAATCAGCGGCGGCTGATAGTGGCCAGGGCCGACCCCACCGCACAAAGTTGCCAATGAATTTTTGGCGACTAAAAATGGGAAAATTCCATTTTAAAATATATAAGAATTCGAATTTAGTAATTTAGAATTATGGATCACTTTTCGACTCTTGCGCCGGGAATTCCGGCTTCCACGTTTTTGCGTATCGCCGTTGTCGGCTGCGAATGCGACCGCTTGCGAACACTGTGCCGGCGGCGGCCGACGCAATCGAAACCATCGCAAAGGCGAGCAAAGCAAACCAAAAGAACAGTGAAGAGGCGCGCGGCTTAAGCGCTTCGGACTGCAGAATTGCGATGGGAATGTCGAGATTCTGAAGCAGAGAAACGGACACTCAATTAGTGCTAATTAGGCGTGGGTAAATATTTAATTGTTCCATTAATTAAAATGAATTTAATTTTCTTTATAAAATTGGAGATTCAATTAAGTAATGCCTCCATTGGAATGTATTTCATTTGTCCCTCCCCAAATTTATTTTTCATTTGCCTTTTGCCCCCACCCAACAAAAATATGCTACAGCATTTCTTTTTTTGATATTCACGTCAATTCTGAGCCTTTACGTGGAGATTATCTCCCATTTTTGTTAATTGTCATTTCATTATGTGCATTTAATTCTAATGAAAATTTATCCCTGTCAAAAATTTATCCTTCAAGTCAAAAACAATGTGCAAACACAAAGTGGGAAATCGGCAAATTGGTGCCATTCCCAGACCCCGTCTTTCAAATCAAGTGGAGTCGAATTAATATTAAAAATATAATTAATAGAATTCGAATAATCAAATCACCTGTTTGGCATTTGCGGCTCCCAGATAAGCAGCAACATTATCCAAGTCCGAAAAGCACAGTGTGTGAACGCCGACCAATCGGGTTGACTGTGCCAAACTGCCGGGAGCGATCCTTAAAAAGCCAAGAATTTTTATAGAAAAATATTTTAAAATATTTTTTGCTCTTACATATTGCACATGGTGACATCAACTTGCAAAAACAAAGCAATGCCTTCGACAACATCTGAAAATAAAAATGAAAATAATATAATTATTAAGAAACAAATAATATTTAATTTTTTTATTTACTCAGTCATTGTTTAATTAAATCAATTAGTTAATTACCCTTTTCCTCCGCCTTTCTTTTGCTCCGTTTGCCCGCTTCCCCCTCCTTCTCATCGTAGCGGACATTGAACAGTGCCGTTGCGTTCACTTCCGGTGGCAATTCAATGCGTTTGCCAATGCCTTTGTCTGATCTCCATTCAAAAAGTTTGGGCTAAACACAATTAAAATTCAAATATATTTTTAAATTAATTTTTCCATGCCTTTTTGTCGTATAGGTCAATTGCCAGTGCCAACGACGCGCGGAGATGGGCACTCAATGCGACCAAAAATTGGCGAAACAGTGCCGTGTCGTTGAAAAGTGTGGACGGATGGAGTGCGACCGCCAAGAACAGCTCGCCGAGCAGCAATTTGGGTTGGTCATCCGCCGTGGGGTCGGGCTCATGCGCGTCGTGGACACAGTCGCCGCCCTGTGAATTTTCAAATTTAAAAATCGTTTAAATTTTTTAAATTTTATAAAGTTGGGCCGGTCATATGAAAAATCGGTTTCGGCACATCGCCCGTCCCCTGGGTCAATTGTCCATTCTATGATTAGATTAATATTCCAATTGTCCACCCACGTCCCATCCGCAGTTCGCCTGATTGCACTGCTCGTCACAATGGCCGTCCGCGTACACTTTGGCACAGTCGACCATCCACGGACACGTCGCCTGGTGCCGCTCCAAACAGTCAAAGCCGTCGAACAAGCAGCGTTCGTTGTTGCAAATCTTAATTCAGAAAATAGACGGATTTAAAAATTAATTTGCTAATATAGGTATAGGAAAAATAAACAAATTAAAAATAAATTAATAGTTGTGGTGACATAAAACCGACTCACTTCATCGCATTTTCCATCCGCAAACACATGTGAACAATAGCTTGCCTGTGGGCATTTGCCAAAGGGTTGTGCCTGTTTTGTTGAACAATCTCCGCCGTCGAATTGGCACGCAAATAAATTGCACTAAATTAAAAGGAAATTTGTTTTAAAATTTCATTTTTGGAAATCAAGCAATAATAATTATTGTTTTAATAATTATTAATAATTTCGATATTTTTCAACAAATCACCTCCGAATCACACCGATGGTTTCCGTATTTGGCCTCGCATCCCGCTTTCTTGCAGTTTTCCTTGTCCATCAAATCAGTCCGATTGAATTTGTCGACGGGCACTGAGGTCTAAAAAATTTCGAATTTTTTATTTCATAAATGATTTTCCCAGAAAATCACTTCGCAATGGCGTCCAGTGAACCCGCGCGAACATTCGCATTGGAAATGGTTGACTTTGTCGTGGCATTTTCCGCCGTTGGCACAAACACTTTAAAAAATAAAATTAAAAGGGCACAAAATTACATTATTCTAATTGTCACATTTTTTCACAGTCGTTTCGATTCTCTTCACAATTCGGGCCAATCCAACCCGGGGCGCAATCGCATCGGTACCGATCGTTGCCAATGTTCACACATTTGCCCTTGTGTTTGCACGGAGAAGGGCCTAAATTTAATAAATAATAATATTTTTTAAATTTTAACTTTTTAAACTAATTCTTAATTAATAATTTATTTCCAATTTAATTGGTATGGAAATATTAATTCATAAATTATATAAATTATTTTATGTGTGTACTTTTTGAGCACGGATTTCGCTCAATTTCGCACTGTTCTCCCTCAAAGCCGATCAAACATTTGCAGCCCCACGAGCCATCTGATGATGATTTTAAAAAGTTTAAATAAATTTTCAAATTTTATTGCCAAACCCTTCGTCTTCCCGCATTTTCCACCATTTCGGCATCCGTTTTCGCAGTGTCTTTCAATTGGCATATTCTCACATAATGTCCCCGAAAAATTCTTTGGGCAAATGCATTCAAAATGAATTGCTAAATTCGCAAAAATTATTTAATTACAATAAATTATAAAAATAAATTACCCCCATTCTGCTGATTGTCCTTCACACTTACACATTGGCCACCATTTTTGCACGGATTTTTATGCAAAGGACAGCTTTGATTGCTAAAAATGTTTTATTTAATTATTTTTTTTTATTTTGAGTTTATTTTTACAATGCTTTCTCCCCATTTTCGGCCGACTGCTCACAAAATGTTCCCTTCCACCCGTGTTGGCATTCGCAGTACACTTTTTGTTTGTCCGACAGAGACTAAGAAAAGATTATTAAAAATTAAAAAGGGACGCTAATTAATTGCCAACTTCGATTCGGCATTGGCCATGAACACATGGATTGTGGCCACGCTCACAGGGGGACGAAAGATGGGCACACTTTTGGCCAGGAGCACATTCACAGGTCAATGAGCTGAAAAGGCAACAATTTTTGATTATAATTTGCTTAATTATCCAAAAAATTACTTATAGTCTTTTGTCGGTGTGCAAATTGTCCCCTCGGGGCATGGTTTAAATTCGCAGGGGTCGGGCTTTTCGCTGCAATATATTAAGTACAACCCGTATAATATTAATATAAATTGAATTGAAATAAAATTTCCATATTTTTAAAATATTTTAATCTATTAAAAAATGTTTAATTTAATTATTGCCCTTTGTTTACATTTCGCACAAAATGCCGCCAAATTTTGGCGGACATTCGCACTGTTCTGACGACGCATTTTGGCAGGTGGCCCCATTCTGGCAGTCCAATTCGCATTTGTTCGCGCTTTCTTCATGTTGAAATTCGCAATTTTTGCCAGAAAATCCTTAAAAACAAATTTTTAAAGAAAATATAAAAATTTTTAAAAATTATTTTTTCCAAAATATTACCAAATTTGCATCGGCATTCGTAGTGGCCCAATTGGTCGTGGCAAATGCCTCCGTTTTGACACGGTTGTTCATCATCACAATAACTGATCCGTGACGCGCACATGTCGCCGGTGTAACCAAACTTAAAATGAGTAAAAATGAATAAAAATAAATTTTTATTATTTTCATAAAATATATAAAATATTTTTAAAAAATGAATAAAATTTATCGAAAATAAACGCTAACACTCACCTCGCATTCGCATTTGTAACTGCCGACCAAATTGACGCATTTGCCGTTGAAACAACGCGTCATCTCATCCGAACATTCGTCCACGTCCTCCGTGCAATTTTGGCCCTTAAAAATTCATTTAAATTTCAATTTTAAATAATAATTTTGTGTTTTTTCACCTTCCATCCCTCATCGCATAAGCATGTGTAGCTTCCGTTGAACGGATTTGTAAAACAATGGCCATGTTCGCATAGATTTTCGTGGATGTTGCAAATGTTTTGGAATTCGCACAACGCACCTTAATTGTTTAGAAGTTAATTATTTTTGTAAATTTCTGGCATTTTGTACCAATTCGGTCCGGCGCACAACGGCAATCGTATCGAGCAATGCCATCCACGCATGTTGAGCCGGCGTAACACAAATTGTCCACACAGTCATCAATGTTGATATCGCAAAATTTTCCTGAAAATTAAAAAAAAAAATTAAATTTAAAATCGCGGCAAATGCACCAGCAAATCCGCCAACGCAAATGCACATGTAGGAGCCGTGCCGATTCACACAAGTGCCTCCGTTTTTGCACAAAGTGGCGCCAAACCGTTCACATTCGTTGATGTCCTGCTCACAAAAATCACCTGCAATGGATTTTAAATACCTTTAATATTATTATTATTTTACAAGTATAAATTTTGCCATAATTACCCCCCCCCCCCGCCCAATTTTATCTGTCCCTCTCCCCCTCCTCCCCCACCTTCAAAGCCGTGCATGCATTTGCACTGCGACGCGTGCCAATTCCTCTCCACCACAATGCCATTCCCATCGCGCACGTCATCGGCCCACGCGTGTGCACATTTGCCGCCGTTCAAACAAGTCATCATGCCCATATCGCATTCGTCAACGGCACGCTCACAATGTTTGCCTGAATGGCAATTTAAGTAGTGAGAATCCCATAATGGCAATTAATTTTGAATAAAATAAATTTTTCAAAATACCCTCAAAGCCGGGCAAACATTCGCATTCCCAGCGCCAGTCAAAATGCGCGTCCAAGGCCCAAACTGCGGTTGTGGCCATAATGTTCTCGTGGCATTGTGCACCGTTTAGGCACGGAAAATGGTTGGCCAGGCACGGGTCAGTGGGACGGTGCGGCACTTCACAGAGATAGCCGACAAAGTCCGATGGACAATCGCAGTAAAAGCCGCCAATCTGTTGGATTTAAATTTATTAAATAACGAAGTAATGGTAATGATATTTACGGTGTTCACGCATTTCCCGCCATTTTGGCACAATTTGTCCATCAGTTGGCACTCGTCAATGTCCTCTTGGCACCTTTGCCCGCTCCACCCCGTTTGGCATTGGCAATGACTGCCGTTCTGGTCGTTCATACAAAACCCATTCAGACAAACTTCCGTAGAGCTTTGGCAGAAGTTCATGTCCGCGCATATTTTACCTTCAACAAAAATTGGCAAATTGTTAAAATATTTATTTTAATTGATCAATGCTTCCAAATCATTGCTTCCAAAATACAGAAAATGGTATAATGTTTTTCCGGAAAAAAATATCTAACCCCAAATCTACTCTAATATTGACTCATTAATTTGCGCTTTGCTATAATAATAATCCGTTCCATCCGCGCCGCGCCGTTTGCCCCCCCCCCCCCCCCCCAGGGGATGTTTTGTTTGTTTTCCCATGACCCAGGACCATAAACAGAGCAAATGATGTAAAGCGCAAGAGATAAGCCATCATCACTCTTATGCATGTACTTCTTATTCACTCATTCATTAAAGCATTTTTTGTGTAAATTTTAGTCAAAAGCCAAAAATAAATAAAATAATAATAATAATTCAATAAATAAAAAATTCAATAAAATTCTCATTTTTTGCCAATTCACTCGGCTTTTTGTTTGCCAATGAATGAACATACAATACAGCTTCTTCATTTTCCCATGCAAACCAGTTTTGTAACTTTAAACGCATCACAAAATTCACAAAACACACACAGAGCAATCGCTTCGCATCTGTTGGGGGGGGGGGGGGGGAGGTGATCCCTCTTCCCCTTCCCTTCCATCCCCCTCCCCTCCCTCTCCCCCCCCCCCCTTCTCCCCCTCCCACTTTGCTTTTCATCATTTTCTGTTTTACAGTTGAGCAATGATGAACATTTTATTGAAAAGGAAAAGCGGAGTGGAAAAAAGTGAATGAGATAGGACGTGGGTAAAAGCGGACGACGATAATGAGATGAGAAAGGGTGGAAAGGAAAAGAAAAAATAGAAGTAAGTAAGATGAAATGTGAAAAAGAAAAGGATTGAAGGGAGAGAGTGAAAGTGGGTGGATGAAGAGTGATAGAGAAGGAAGGAAATTGCAAAGTAGAAAAGAGGAAATAAGGAAGGAAGTAAAGAAAAGAAAAACGGAGAAGCGATGAGGAGAATAATCACGAGAAAGAGGAAGAGGAGGAGAAGCAAGAAATAGGAAGAGAGAGGGGAAGAGGATAAGGAAGAGAGAGAGAAATAGGAGAAGGAAGAGAGAGCGGGGAGGGAAGAGGATGAGGAAGAAGACAAGGGAGAGGAGAAGGAAGAGAGAGAGAGAAATAGGAGAAGGAACAGAGAGGAAGAGAGAGCGGGGAGGGAAGAGGATGAGGAAGAAGACAAGGAAGAGGAGAAGGAAGAGAGAGAGAGAAATAGGAGAAGGAAGAGAGAGGAAGAGAGAGCGGGGAGGGAAGAGGAACACGGTGCTAACCCAAACTTTCCCAACCCATCCATTTTTCGTTCCCCCGCTCCGAATAGCATTTTCCGTGCTGCGAATGATGAATGCACGCAAGCAAAGTTGGCATTGAGAATCGCCCCTGAAGTGATGGACGGACGGACGGACGACGATTTATTGTCTGTCTGCCACGAAAGCGACGGGGTAATGGACGAACGGATGGGGGGGGGGGGGACAGAGGGGAAGAAGGGGACATCATGGGGGGAGAGAGAGGGACATGGTGGGGGTGCTTCTAACAAAGGTCTGTCTGATCAATGTGAAATGCCAAAAAACGATCTCTGATGAAAGTTATCCAAATTAAACAGATAAGTCAAAAAATCCAAACAAAAAAGAATTACATTATTATTATTTAAACATAATTTTCCAAAAAATCAGCCAGAAATTCCCTCACATTTTTATTGGAATGAATCGCATTTTCGCTCGCCCGTTGGCCACGGTTTTCTCCTCTCATCGCTCTGTGCCCATTTATTTTTTCCATTTTCATTTTTTCTCCCCCCCCCCCCCCATAAATAACTTTCGCCATTTCGCCCCGCTGCGCAAATGTGAAAGTGCGCGAATGAATGCCACAACAGTGGGCAAAAAAAGAGATTACGGTACACCCCTAACTCATTGAATGATTAATGAATGGGGGGCAAAGAGAGAAGGGAAAGACATTTGAAAATGCAAATTGTGGCATTTTGCATATTTTTTTAAAAATATTTTTGAATTTTATTTCGCCTCTCCCACCTGTGTATCCGTACTGACAATCGCACACAAAGTCGTCCACCGTCGTGCCAACTCGACAAGTGCCGTGCACACACGGGTCGTCCCTTCCTCCGTCCCTGTCGCAAATTGTCGGCACCGCATTCTCACAATATGTGCCAGTAAAGCCTTTAAAATTATAATTACAAAAAATATACATTAAAATAAGCCTTAAAAATTTTCCATTAATTACAAAAAGGCATTGAAACGCTAATTTATTAATTATTTCATTAAATTAAAAATGAAAAAACGGACCAACGGCACAATGGCACTTAAACGACTCCTTGGTCTTCTCACATTCGGCCCCGTTAATACACGGATTGTGCCGATGACTGCATCTTCGCAATTCGCACTGGGCACCAAACCAATTTGGGGAAGGGGAACAACTGAAATTGGCATCATTAATTAATTAGTGTTAATTAAAAAAAAAAATTAGATTAAGAAAAATTTAAAGAAGAATAATTAGCAAAACAGACAATGAATGATAATTGACATAAAGAGAAAAGAAAGTCAAGTAGTCATTTATAAGTTTTAGCGGAGGAAATGAATGACCTTTTCCGTCAGCTAACGGCACAATATTGCACATTCGTGACTTGACTTGTCCACACTTCTCCCCCCCCCACTTTTTGGGCATGGATTTGTGCCACCGAAATTCGTTGCGCAACAATGAAATAATAATGAATGAATGCGATTTCAGGATTTTCGGGGGCATTCCCACACTCAATTAAGGACAGAATGGCACCAAAATTGGCATTGTTTGCCATCATCGAGGGGAAAAGAGTAAACAAAAATAATTTTTTTTGAATAATTGCCATTCATGAAAAGACATCGGCAGAGTGTCTAATTTATAATTAATTTGGGATTAATGAGACCGAGATTAGTTTAAGCAGTTTTAGCTGATAAAACTCTAAAAACTCTGTGCGATAATTTGCGAATTTCCCGCCTTCCAAAAATGTTAAAAGCTTTTTTTAGTGTTGCCTTTTCGATGATGAGAAGCTTTTTCTCACCAAACTGATGATTAGATGATGATGATGATGGGCGCCTTTTCCGCTTAATTTGATTAGTGTCACCAATTTGGTGTGCCATCACTAATAGAGGGGGGGGGGGGAGGAAGATGAATGGGAAAATTGGATGATGGATGAAGAAGGACTATGAAAGGTCATCAAAAACCTTCATCATCAGCATCATGATCCAATCCAATGGCACCAACTTTTAAATGTTCTCACGCTAATCAGCACTAATTGGGCTAAATGACTAGTAATTTATAATGAGTCTCACCACCCCGCTTCATTTAAAAAATCGGAAGACCATAAAAGCAAGAAATTTCATATCCCTTCATTTTTAAAATAAAGATAGCAATTTTAAACATTTATTTCAGTGTAATCCTTTCTTTCCGCTTTATCATAAAATGGCAATTCGTCCCAACGAACGGCGCCATTTTCTTAAGAATTTTAGCTGCTTCTCATCATTCCCATCCCAACTGCCGTTCTCCACAAACAGTGGTGGTGGTGCACATAATAAGATGGACGATCGGCGGATGAAAAAGTGCACTTTCCCATGGCCCCTTCCCCCCCCCCCCGCCCCCCGGGGGAGTGCATCCCATTAATAAATAAATATCAGCACACGCTAAATAACCCTACCATAACGGTGGTGAGTTAATTTAATGGACCGTAATTGAATTGGTAAGTCACACATTTAACATAAGCAAACAAATTTAAAAAAGGCAAAAAAGTTAAGGGGAAAAATTCCTTTTTTTAAAAAATCCGAAAAAAGGAAAAAAGCAGTAAATAAAAACAAATAAATTATTAAAAAGCAGAAGAAAGTCTCGAAAAAACATAATGTTCGATAAATACCCATTCCCACGCTGATAAGAGAGACAAATTGCCAAACAAAAAAACAAAAAAGCGATGAGAGAAAGGAACCCTAAAAGTGTTTGTAAGGCGTGGGAAAGGCACCACACAGAAAGAGGGGAGAGAATTTTGTGTGGCACAAAACGAGCACAGCGATTACGACCCACCGGCACAAAACCAATCGGCGGTGGGTGCCGTTGGGCAAGTGCCGACATTTTTGACACACACACAAAAAATTGCCGCCACATTTTTTGCTATAGGTAATATAAATGGATTAGTGGTCGAAATCCCTCCCTCAAAGGCAAAGCGGAAGAAAAAAAAAATGGGGGGGGGGGGAAGAAATCCCTCAAGGATGGGACTTTGGGGGGGGGGGGAGGGATGACTTTGTGTGAGAGATCGCCCCGAATGTATTTATTGGATTTGCTGTGATGCAATGCAATTTTTCCATTTTCTTTTTTTCGCTAAAAATGTTGCCGAAAAGCCAAAAAATGCGTTTCATTTTTTTTTGTAAAATTAATTTGAATTATTTATAAAAAAAAATTCAAAAGAAAAGTGGCGCCAATTCCTTCCCCAGCAGTTTTGAATTTAAATTTTGCTGCTGCTACAAAGTTTAGCTGCACAAATAATTTATTCGTCGTCTCATCCAATCGCTTTTCTCTGCTGCCCTTTCCCCCGAGCAATTGGAGACAAAAGAATATTTTCCCTATTTTTTTCGACTTAAATGCAATGAATGGTTTTATTTTATTCGTACATTTAACAAATCGTTGAATTAAAACCCCAAAAAACCGGGGGTAACTCCGAATTTTACCCAATGGGGATTCATTTCGGGGATGGCAAAAAAAAAAGTTTATAAAACTATTAAGTAAAATTGCTTAAAGTTTCATATGTTTACTCTTTCTTATCATTAGGTTGGAATTATGAAGGAATAATTTGGCAAGAAATGGACAATTAATTAAGTTGGATCAATTAGAAATAAATGAATAATTAAACGGAAGATTAGATAAGAGAATGGGAAAAATAATGGAAAGACAGAAAAAAAATCATTTCTATGAAATAAAATTTACGCGAATTAGGAAAAAAATGAAAGGAAAATTGAATGAAACTTAAAAAAACAAAAATTCAAAGCTGAAAACGGGAAAACCCACTCGCAATGTGAGCCGTCCCTGGAGCAAATTCCGTCGTGAAAGCATTCCATGCCGGACAGTCGACAATCGAAACGGTGCGGCAGCACAACATTTGTGGAAAGGGCAGTGCTGGCGGAGGCGGACAAAGACGACAAATTAGCGACTGAATTATTTTAGAAATATTTAAAAAATAATAATTTTTTCAATTTTTGCTCCCCTTATATTCTTTCAAATTGTTCCTATTTTTCATTTCCATCCTTTTCAAGAGCAACAACAATTAACTTTTCGAACCCACTTTCTTCGCCATTCCCTCCGGCAATTGTTCCTCCGTCGCTCATCAACAGAAGAATGAGGAGCAGCGCAACAATTGTTGATGCCGTTGTTGTCCTCGTTGCTTCCGGCACATTTCCCATTTCGCAGGTGTTTCTCTGCCTCGGGGCAATTGGCGTGAATTCGTTGGCAAAAGGCGGTTAATTGCAAAAAAAAAAAATTTGCTAAAAATCGAAGCGGTAAAAATTGACAAAGGGACAATTGTTGGGCGGGCGTAATAAATCAATCACAAATAAATTAATTAATATATTAATAAAATATAAAAACAAAGTTTGAAATTGAATTCCAAGCTTTTTTTTTTATTTGTGTATAATAAACGGACGGACGGGGAAAGGTTTAGAGGGATGGGACGAAAACTTTATGGTGTCGGGTGAAAGAAATAGTGGGAGGGGGGGGGGGGGGGGGGAGGGAGACCAATGAATGAGTTGAGGGTCAAATGGGCGCATCGGAAGGAATTGCTACGGAGGGGGGGGGGGCAATGGGGGGAGAGAATGGGCGGGGGGGGGCGGGGGAAATGGGAAGGGATGTCCGAGCCGAGGGGGCGGAGAGGGCAAAACGGGACGGATGGTTTCATCCGTTACCTTAGAAAACGGGATCAAAATATGCAAAGAAAGTGCTTTTTGGAAGCGAAAGTGTTTAAAACAATTTGCCGAGAATAAGACCCTCCCAATTAGTCAAAATGCCAATGCCACCGGTCATTTTCCTCAACTCTCTCACTTTAACGAAAACTGTCTAATAAACAGAACCCGAGAAACGACAAAATGATGAGGGATTTTGCTTCATTAGTTTACTTCTTTAAATTTAATCTCGCATTTTGCCTAATTATGCGACAAAAAAAAGTTTTAAATTTAATAATTAACAAATTTTTTATTTGCTAGCAACAATTTGTGAATCGTTTTTATATGCATTTTTGGTTCAGGCGCGGAGTGAGCAGCACAGCAAGAAAGTCACGGGCATATGCCAATGCTGTGCTGCTGTGCATTTTTGCACGTCCATTGTGTGCCCATCATGATGGGCGTGGGAAAAATTGTGGGAGGCGGATGTAAAGAAAAAAATATGTGGGATAGGAAACGATTTTTGAATTTGTCATAAACGGAGGTAATATTTGCCCGAGGCAATAAAAGTCTGTAAATATAAAAATACAGGGGCACGGTATTTTTGAGTTTAAACACCCAAAGAATTAAGATGATAGAGATTTTTTAATTTCTGTGAATTTCCTTGAAAAACGTTTCTTTCTCAAAGAAAAATGGATAAATTCGATAAATATAACAAAGTTGGCTTAATTGACTTCTGTTGGGGGGGGGGGGGGATCAATTTGTTGTATCAACGGCGTTCCGTTCATTTTTTGAAATGTCCATGAAAATGGGGACAGTCAGTGCCCCCGGGGGATGGCGGAGATGAAGCGGAGAGATAATGCGGAAAGAACAGTTCTCTGATTCGTGAAGAAAAAACAAAAACGGACGGAAAAGCAAAAGAAAAGTGATGATGAAAAATGTAGTAAGAAAAACAAAAAGTTATTTCAATTTTCAATTTCATAAAACAAAAATTTATGCATTTTTATTACCCCCCCCCCCCCCCCCCCTCAAACAGTACAAAATGAACGACACTTTCCCAGAAGTGATGACACACAGCCCAACCAACACGAAGAAGAAGCATCATAAACTGGAAAATGGCGATTGCCAACTGCTGCTGAAAAGCAAACCATCGGAGAGGGGGGGGGGGGGGGGGCAGAAAAAGGGGGAGGGGCAAAACGAAACGGGGGGACGGAATGAATGGACAGAGGAATTAATTTTAAATGTGCTTTTAAATTATTTAAATTTGTACAATTACGGAGTTAGTCCATCTTTTGGAATTTTAACAATCATTTAATTTATTCAAATTTTTCAAATTTATATTCCTTTGATTTAAAAAAATTTTTTGCTGGCCGAGTTCTACTTCAGTAAACTCTAATTTTGGCATCAAAAACTCAATGATTGGTTTATAAAAGGCAATTATATTACATAAAGTTTAAATTAATGAAATGCCCAAAAAATTAAGAAAATTTCGGAGTTGTCTTTGAAATTTTAGAATTTGAGGGAAAGTTTTAACGGGAAACGATGTGAAAATGGGTTGATTTTGTTGATGAGACGGTCTCTCTGTCCATGTACAGCCAATTTGTTCAAATTGGAAAAATGGGGGAGACGATGAAGGACGAACGGACGACGATTGTCGGAAGGTGAAAAGGAGGCAAAAATAGTGAAAAATGAATGGAGAAAAAGAAGGCAAAGGAATGGCGGAGGGACGGGCCGAATCGGACGAACCGCGCGGGGACGGGGAACAAACGAAGCGGGGACGGGGGGGGGGGGAAGGCCCCGCTTTTGAGAATGAAGCAAATCGACCGTCCCATCCCAACAAAAAGCGCAGCGATTGGCAGCCAAATGTCCTTGTGGGGGGGGGGCGATCGATTTATTATGTAAATTTAAATTCAAAGGTTTGAAAAATATTTTGAAATGATGTGTTGTGTGAGTTTTTGCTGGAGGAAAATACAAAATTTTCACTTACTCTTCGACACATTTTATTCTGAACAATTATCAGAGTAAATGAGTAAATGGTCTCATCCTTCTGAAGTCCTATTTTTATTTGAGAATAAAAAAATAAAATTTTTTTTAAAGTTTAATTAAAAAAATAAAAATAAAAATTTGCTTAAACGCCTTTTAAAGTGTTTCGGTCCTTTTGAAAAATGTTTTCTTCAGTTAAAATAAAAAAAATATTAATCCACAAAGTATTGTGATGTTACACTAAAATGGAGAGAGAGAGCTCAACAGAACACTAAAATTGGCATATTTTTTCATAAAGAAAATGCTCAAATAAGAAATAGAATTTTAAATAAATAATAAATGTGATTCAGTTAATTAATTAATTAATAATGTGGAGTGTCATCAATTAAACAATGATAAGGGATTCAGCCTTTTATATGCGCTTTTCAAATATTATACAATACATATTTTAAGCATATTTAGTCAACGAATCATTGCCACTTGTTAATGAATTGAGGAGGGGGGGGGGGGGGGGGGAATTCGTTTGCCTTTCCCATTCCCAAACGGCGGAGGGCGTGTTAATTAAATCAAATTGCATTTGGATTTGTTTAATTACATTTAATGATTATTGTCTTGTGCAGCAGTGGCAGTGGGAGAGGTAATACGTGAAAATGAATTAATTTTCTGTCATAATGTTTTTTTTTTTGCTTGTTCTAAGTCTAATTCTCCTCGATAGCCACCGGCGGATGATGGCGAATTGGTGGGCAAAAGAAAGTGGGGGGGGGGAGGGATTGGATTTGTTTGAGTTTCCCATTCCCAAATGGGGTGCGAAAAGCATACTACGCCGTACACATTGGCATCGGTTGTTTGACATGAATGGGAGTGGGGGAGGGGGAGAAACATTTGATCAAAAACCAACAAAAAGCACACAAAAATTACAAAATTTTCCCAGACCTCACAAAAATAATAAATGTTTTACTATATGTAATAAATGTACAGTAATGTATCGTACCGTAACAGAAAGAATGGCTCTAAACACATGAACAACAAACAGCAGCACCTGAATAAGTCACAGTGTTCCCCTTCTCCCCCCCCCCCCTCAAAAATCGTCGTTTTCATTGAACCGCCCCAACCCATCAAAATCAAAGTCAAAGTGGGACTGTCGTTGGTGTTGTGTTGTTTCTGCTTAAGCGAACGGCCATGGGAAAGTCATAAAGTTGAGTTGAATGAGTTGACCACCCCGGCGGCGCGGGGGAAGGCGACTGACCCGATTCATTCATTCATTCCTTCGTTCGTTTGTACCCCCACTTTTGGATTGAAAGTGCCGCCAAATTCGCAAAAAATGTGCGCGGGGGGGGGGTTAAAAGGGGCAGTTGCTCCTTTTGTGAAAAATTGCTGGAAACTGTCAACCCCCCCAAAAAAAAACGATTTGTGAAATTGGGCGGAAATAAAACTTTTTTTCCATTTTTTATATGATTTCAGTTTTATAATTGTTCACAAATTGTGCTGATGATTTGTCGGATTAACGAACAAATTTTTGGAATCAATTAAGTCTTTTTGACAAAAACAGCCCAATCACAACTTTCTTAGAAGATAATGCTATAATTATAACTTAATAATATTTATTCTTTTAGAGATAAATTTAAAGTTTTCGTCAAGTTTAAAAATACTGCCAAAAAAATCAAAAAACTTCTTGTTATACCTTTTATGAAACTTACGAAATTTTTGGAAACTTTGGAAAAAAAGAATTTGTTCTATCGAATGGAGTCAAAATGTTCGATAAAATTTTTTGGATTTTAAAATCTACAAATGTAAAGCTTTTATATTAATTGAATGTTTAATTTTATTATCTGACAAATGAAAAATATTTATTTTTAAAAATTTTACCATATTCCTCCTATTAACACAAATTTTCTGACTTTTTTGTTTGAAAATTTTTAAAAAGACAAGGTTTTACGGTTTTATTTACATTTTTTTTCTTATTAAATTTTACCAAAAACGCAAAATTTGCTCCATAAAAATGGCCAAATATTCATTAATTCTCAAAACCCCAAAAATATAGATTTATTTATATGCATTAAAACCTTTAGCAAATAAAAAAAAAATTAGAAAATGCTACTCATAGCATTGCAAAAAAATAATATGCAAAATCATACAACCTATAGCTCTATTATAAATATATTTTTAAACGAAGAAATGTCTACTCAAAAAAATATGAAAATTAAAATTAATAATACATAAAATCTAAAATTTATGGGAATAAGCAAATAAGCTCAAATTATTTCAAGAAGATTTTTACAAATGCTCTTGAATTTTGAATGATTCATTCATTCGGTTATTTAAGCCCAATTTGTGACAACATTACATAGAACAACAACACATACATATTGTCCGATTGTCTGAAATGAGTAATTTGCTGCTGAATTGTCCTTTTCCGCTGCTTCTCCTGCTGAGAATGCCTTCGTTTGTTTTGCCATCGACGCCCTTTTTATTGACTCTCTTCGGCGGGTCGCGCGGGTCATTCATTCATTCGTCCGCTCATTGCTCCGATCGCTGAATTTGATCATCGCATCACCATCACCATCAACTTCGTCTTCGTCTTCTTCTTCCAATTTTCGTCGCGTTTTTAGCACTTTCCCAGGCGACTTTATGGAGCCATAACAGAAGAATGAATTGCGAATGAATTGGGTGGAGAATGAAAATGATGCGATTGAAAGAACATGGACGGGGGGGGGACGGCTTCTTTTATTGTCTGGATATGCTTTTCATGAAAGGGTTGAATGTTAGCAAAGAAAATGTGGACAAAAAGTTGACAAGAATTGGAATAAAGTACAAAGACTCAAATAACAGAGAATTCATATTCAACATTTTGAAAAATTCAATTGCAATTTAATTTATAATTTATTTTATTCTAAATACAAAAATACAAAAGCTAATTGCTGGACAACAATCCAAAACGAACTCTCCACAATCATTTCATTCCATTCAGTCACTCATCATTCAGTTCAGTGTTTGTGTGAGCCGGTCAATCCAGGCATGGAAATCACACTGTTCGTGCCAGGCACATTACGTTGGGAGTGGTCTCCTTGAATTGTACGGAAATAATTAATGACACATTCTCCATAAATGATTTTACCCTTGGGGCCATCAAAGGGCACTTTGGCAATGCTAATGCCAAACTCGGCACATTTCGAGTCAATTTCACTGATTTGCTGACCAAACTGGGCACTCAATGCCTGCCATTCGTTGTTGTTGCTGGCATGGGAAGAAGCGGAGGCGGCAATGGCGAACATGGCACGGACGAAGCCGAGGCTGTGGGCACACTCATCAAAAAGGGGAAAAACATAAAAATAATTATAATAAATTAATAATTTAATTGGCTAATTTGGATATGGTTTGATCCATTAGTCCATCAATACCAGAAGAGTGAGTGCCAAGAGATGCTTCGATGTCGGCCAAAAGAGTTGCATCGCCACCATTTGGGCAGCCGATCAGTTGGCCTTTCAATGCGCCCGCAACACTTTGGGCATCCGAACAAAGCGATGACTTGGAAATGGAATGGGCGAAAGTGCCAACGTAATTGGCCATCAGCGAAACCACTTTTTGACTGCCGGGACAGCACGGATCTGTTGAAAAAGCAATTAATTAACTAATTAATTAATTACAGTTAATTAAGAAAATAATTTATTACGCGGTGCCGAAATGCAACATTTGCTTAGCAAACAGAAAATAGCGACGATGGCAAGCAGAGAGACGGACGGAGAAGACATTTTTGAAGGATCTTTAGCTGATTTTATGGAATTAATTAATGATACTGGTTGGTTGGTGTGGCTGGCTTAATCGTATTGCTTAAATACGTTTTTAGTCGGAAAAGTGCCGAAAGTCTTTCCAAATTGGCATTGGCTGACGGCAGCTTTTTCCTTTTAAGAGGAAATTGTTGGATATTTTCACTGGCGTATTTCCTCTGAATTTTAAATAATTGAAGGCTGGAAGCTGTCGAATTTTTCAATAGGTTAACCCATTTTTTTAAAAATATTTGTCTATAAATGCCAACATCGGATATGCCATTCTATGGATGGCATTTTTCCGACTAAAACGTATTTAAGCAATACGAATAAGCCAGCCAATACCAACCAATCAGCATCATTATTCAACTATTAAATCAGCTAAAGATCCTTCAAAAATGTCTTCTCCGTCCGTCTCTCTGCTTGCCATCGTCGCTATTTTCTGTTTGCTAAGCAAATGTTGCATTTCGGCACCGCGTAATAAATTATTTTCTTAATTAACTGTAATTAATTAATTAGTTAATTAATTGCTTTTTCAACAGATCCGTGCTGTCCCGGCAGTCAAAAAGTGGTTTCGCTGATGGCCAATTACGTTGGCACTTTCGCCCATTCCTTTTCCAAGTCATCGCTTTGTTCGGATGCCCAAAGTGTTGCGGGCGCATTGAAAGGCCAACTGATCGGCTGCTCGAAGGGCGGCGACGCAACTCTTTTGGCCGACATCGAAGCATCTCTTGGCACTCACTCTTCTGGTATTGATGGACTAATGGATCAAACTAATTGCCAATTAAGCAATAATAATATACCTTATTATTTTTATTATAAATATTTGTATGTTTTTCCCCTTTTTGATGAGTGTGCCCACAGCCTCGGCTTCGTCCGTGCCATGTTCGCCATTGCCGCCTCCGCTTCTTCCCATGCCAGCAACAACAGCGAATGGCAGGCATTGAGTGCTCAATTTGGTGGGCAAATCAGTGAAATTGACTCAAAATGTGCCGAGTTTGGCATTAGCATTGCGAAAGTGCCCGTTGACGGCCCCAAGAGTAAAACCAATTATGGAGAATATCTCATTAATTATTTGCTTACAAATTAAGGATATCATTCCCAACAAAATGTGCCTGGCACGAACAATGTGATTTCCATGCCCGGATTGACCGGCTCACACAAACATTGAATGATTAATGACTAAACGGAATGAAATGATTGTAGAGAGTTCGTTTTTTTTTGTACAGATATTAGCCAATTGTATTTTTGTATTTAACAATAAAATAAATATTAAACTAAATTTTACCAAGACAAAGTTTTTCGATAGTCCGCACCAAAAAATTTATTATTTCCAAATTAAATAAATTCTTTTCAATAAAATATTTTTTAATTATTTCGTAGGACTTAATACCAAATAATTAAAGTTAAATTTCTCAATAACATTCATAAAATTGAATTTGTGAAAAGGACAATTTTTGTTTGCCCTTCTTTTCTCGGAACAAAGAATAAGTGAAAATGGCAACTTAAGCTTTACCATTTGCCTAAAAAAGCAATTTTCACGACTAATTTGTTAAATAGATATTTCTAAAGTTTCGAATTGATATTCCATTTATCTGAACAAATCAATCACTAAAATTCAATCGCAACAAAATGGAATTGCATTTATCATTTCTTTCACTTTCAGTCAGTTTTTCCCTCAAATCTCTCCTTCAAATAATCGCTTCTTTTGCTTCGTCTTTTTTCTCCTCTTTTTATTCCGTTGGGGCAGGCGAAGTCGGCGGGGGTCCCTTTGGCCGTCCTCCTCTTCCTCCCATTGGTCCTCCTCGTCCCCCCATTGGTCCTCGTCCCCCCATTTTGGCATTTCCTTTGCCAAGGCTGCGCTTCTCCCGTTCCGCGGGTGGACTTCCCGTTGGTGGCACTCCGTTCGGCTTTTTCCCCTTTGGCGGTCCTCCCTTTTTTAGACTGCGCTTCTCCCGCTCAGCGGGTGGACTTCCCGTGGGTGGCACTCCGGTCGGCTTTTCCCCTTTTGGCCGTCCTCCTCGTCCTCCCTTTTTGAAGCCCCCGAAAAAGTTGAAGAAAGGGCTTCGCTTGCGGCGATCGTTTGATTCTTCCGACATTTCATTACTTGGCGGTGGTCCGGGAGGGAATTCATTTTCATCATTTTGCATTGACTCATCGGCCGAACATTTGACGACGAGAAGTGCCACGAAGGCAAGGAACAGAAGGGAGCGCATTTAAGAGAGAAAAAAGCCAATTAAAGTAATTAATTAATTATGCCTTTGTACGGTTTTCTCTTTTCCGCTCGCCTTTTATATTCCGTTTTTTAAATGACCGGACACTTTTTTCTTCATTTTTTGCCCCTGTCTTCTGTTCAAACATCAAACTCTCCAATTTGACATTTTTCATAATTTAAAAATCGTACTGGTTTTTTGAATTTTCATTTTCATAACGGATTTCCGTCATAAATAATCGTAGGTGAACAAATAAATGGCGAAATGTTTACGTGACATTTCAAATTTTGGTACAGACTGATCTCTTTCTCAATTCAATAATTAAGTTGGTCCACAAGTTGCTTATTATTTTATTGGACATTTGTTTTATTAAATTTACTTAAATATGTGCCAAATCAATAAAAGAATCGAGAGGAATATTCAGAACTAAAATTTTATTTATTTTCCCATGTTTCAATTAGATGAATACGGTATTTCAAGAAGACCCAAGTCCCCTGGGGGTGCAGAAATTAGGGTCACTCCCGATCACATGAAAAAGTGATATGATCAAGGTGATTCAATGAGTTCAAAAGGTGTTAAGAGTGAAAGTTGAAGGATGAAAATTAGAAACAATTTATTTATAATATTTATTTTTGTTTTGAAATTGACAAATTATTATTTTTTTATTTAATTTTTTATATTCCGACAAACACATAAATTGACAATTTTCAACATCTACTTTAAAAAAACATCAAAATTGCAAACAAAATTATTGACTTAAATTAGGGTTCGAGCCCCGTGGGCGGGGGTGGCTTTTCGCGCGGGCGGGGGATTGCGGGGGTCAGAGTCGCGGGGACGGGGGCGGGGGTTTGCTTTTAATTAGCTCCAAAAAATCTCACAAAAATAATTTTTTTGAATGATTGTTTGGCTCCACATTCCTTTATTCGTTGTATCGCCTCGATTTAATTCTTTTTGGTATAATTGCACAAATATTGTCTAAAAATGACCAAATTTAGGGATTATAAATTATTCCAGAATAGTCAATTTTATGGGTGTTTTTGTCTATTAATCCAGGGTTTCTATCTCAAAATTTTCAAAATAAGAAAGGCCAAAAAATAAGACTAGAATTAAAAATAAGAACATTTTGCAAAATTGCTTCAAATATTTTTACATTTTATTCGATCAAAAATTTATTCTATTATTATATTTATCATAAATTTCAGTGTATTCGGGATCACTAAATCAGATTTTTAACATTTTTTGCAGCACATTTCCAAAAACTTGGTGAATGTGCGAGGGGAGAGGTCCCGCCGGGAAAAATTTTGAAAATTTGAATGCAATTTGTTAACAAATTTTGTCCAAAAAAGGACAAAAGTTTAAGATCTTTGGCTATTAAGAAAAAATAGGATTTTTTGGGGGCCGGCTGTGCCGATTGGCGCCGCAAGGGGAAAATTTTTAAGACTTTATATGAATTTTGTTAGAAATTAGCAATTTTTCAGAAATTTCCCTCTTTTATATGAAAATAAGGCACTAACCCCAAATCAGAACATTTCTTACAAATAAGAACATATAGAAAAACCCTGTATTAATTTGAAAAAAAAATAATACAATCAAAAGAAAACGTCAGCCGGTGTCGAACTCATAACAAAAAGTGTTGTTAATGTTGAAGCACTAACCACTAATCCACAAATACAATATATTTAGAATTGAAAATAAAATTTACTTTATTTCATAAAGATTTGTAAAAGATGGTTAAAAAATTCAAAATTGTATAATTTTTGCCTTTAATTCCACAAATGTGCCATTCTTAGGGGTGTGTTTTTCACCCCCGCGCCCCCGCGGGGGTGAAGGTCGCGGGGGCGGGGGATGCGGGGGTCAGAGTCACGGGGGCGGGGACAGGGGTGAGCCCCAAAAACCTGTCCCGTCCCCGGGGACGGGGGCGGGGGCGGGGGCGGGGGTGAGCCCCAAAAACCTGTCCCGTCCCCGGGGACGGGGGCGGGGGCGGGGGCGGGGACGGGGGTGAGCCCCAAAAAAACTGTCCCGTCCCTGGGGGCGGGGGCGGGGGCGGGGGTGAGCCCCAAAAACCTGTCCCGTCCCAGGGGACGGGGGCGGGGGCGGGGGTGAGCCCCAAAAACCTGTCCCGTCCCAGGGGACGGGGGCGGGGCTCGAACCCTAACTTAAATCATCCAACAAAAATAATAATCTCTTTGACCTAAATAATTTGTCTGATTCATATTTATAATTAAATGACAATATGAATAACATGATCCGTTAGCTGTTCAAGATTACTTGCTTCTCCATTCAATTTGTGTGAATGGCATATTTTTATTGGCATTACGGATTTAAATGTCTAAAAAGCCGAATATTAAAAATAATTAAATAATTTTGTCAAATTTACCATTTCATCCTTGAGAAGAAAATCCGTTACAAAACTCATTTTAGCATTCAGTCCACCTGCAATTTCACATGTGTAAGCCTTTATCATAAATTCCAAATTGACAATTTTGCCAATTTTTATCAATTTTTCTGGCAAAGTTTGCACAAAAATTCTCTTTTTTAAATCGTACCACCATTCGACATTATTCTTTGAGAAATGACCAGTGACGTGTTGTAAAATAAACGATGAACAATTTTCGACATCATTTTTTATGCTCATTTTTATTCTATGATATTTCAATTCACAATTTTGGTTTTGATCATTTTGAACTAAAAAGGAATTTCAGACAAATTTTTATAGCAAATTACTTGGCATTTCGGGCAATTCAATTGGACTCCTTTCGAGGGCAGACAAAGGATGCCTTTGTCCAAAAATGTTGATGTCATTCGAATACTGATTGAACATCATAAATTTATCAAATTTGACAAAATTGTCAGGCCATTTCTTATTTTAAAATTTGTAAATTTCCTTTTAATAAAGCAAAAAATAAATTAAATAAATTTACTTCTTTTTTGGGCGGTTTCCCGTCACATAATCCGTTCACAAAATTGAACACGTAATCCAAACAGTTGGCTTGGTTTGGGTTGAACGATGCTCCAAACCAAAAGCATTCGCTCATCTCAAAAAACACTTTTTCCGCTTTTTCTGGCCCCACAAAAAGTCCACGACCTTTGAACGATTGTGCCTTTTCCTTATCATTTTCATTTAAGCGCATATCAATGGAAAAACGACTAAAATTTGGAAGTAAAACATATTACAAAAAAGGAAATTAACTAATTTATTAATTCTTTGATATTTTCTTGTTTTTGGCCAAAATACGATTAAAAAAATAGGCAACGGGGAAGTCTATAATCAATATTTACAAATTATTCTAGTAATATATTCAGTTTCCTAATCTCATTATAAAAAAATATATCCGTTTTAAAATGTGACAAGACATGTCAATTCAGACTCCGAAATTTCGTCTTTTTTTCGGACAGGTCTTGAATCCCGAAGGGATATGAATAAATTCACATTTCTTAAATTGAGCCAGAACTTACAATTTTCTACGCCTAGCATTTGACCGTGTCATATCAAATTCTGAATTTTGGGAATTCAAATATATTCCAATGATTGTACCGTAATCTCCTACTGTAACATAGACATGCCCTGGTTCGCCATCACGGTATTTTACACGGATTTTGACCGGCACCAAAGTTGTGGAAAGCGTTGGTATCATTTGGCTTTCACGAGCCACAGTTGTTACTAATTTCTTCACACCAGCAATTATTTCCGCTTTTTCTAACATTCCCATAATTAAGGCACATTTTGTGAAAATGGTCATCATTTGAATCAATGAAAATTGCATTTTTAAATATTTTAAAATTTTAAGAAATATAAAGATGAAAAAGAGAACCACAGCAATTTTATCTGAGTTCAAAACGAAATAAATTTGTTAATGATTCTGTAGGTTAAATGTTCATTTATTTTAATTAAATATTAATTTTATACAGACATTCATTTTTATATAAAGCAAATAAAATTAGGATGGCTTTTATAATATAAATTTATTTTTTTAATAAACAATAATTAATTGGAATTTATCCAGACAGGTCAATAAAAATCAGTGATGTCAATTCAAATGTTACGCGACAAAACATTAATTGGTTAATGCGTAATAAAAAGGAATAATTTTTATTATTTTTCGAATAGCAATTTATTGCCTTAACATTTGGCAATTCATTCCTTCTACAAATGTTAAATAAAAAGTGCCGGAGGATCAGTCACCACAAATGCCAAATGCCACCTCTGCCATAAGCCCACAAAGGCTGTTCACCACACACTGAAGTTTATATTTAAATGTATTTTCGGGCCATTCTTCACAACTCTCTGAAAAATCTTCCCCCCCCCCCCCCCCCCCTCTTCATACCAAAATAACTTTATTTGACGTAAATTGTTTGTAAAGGCTCAATTTTTGACCTTTTTAGTACTAAAAACCCCTTTCTTCAATTTTATTTTGTAATTTAATAGAAAGTATTTTTTTATGCTTATTTGTCAATATTTTAAGGCTACATTTTTACATTTTCCCAAAAAATGGCCCCTTCAGATAGTTTATCTTCCGAAAAACTCATTTTATAAAATTTTGTTCAAAATAATGATGAAATTAATTTTTCATAGAAATTAGTTTAAAAACAGGAAAACAGGAAAAAATGAAAAATTTGATTGTTTTTCGCTAAAAATTAGTAAATTTTAGTTATTTATATTTTTTTCAACGAAACTTTTTATTCCGTATTCAGACATTTTAGTGTAAAATTAATGATTTAAAAAAATTTTCCCTCAATTTGGAAAAACATGTTCAGACTTTTTCAATTTTACCACATTTTGGGATTTTATATCCATTTTCCCAGACTTAGAGATAAGCCATAATTTCACACATTTTCTTCTTTCTGTTTTATCAGAAACAAACCGAACGATGATTGCGCAACAAAGTGTTGGTGCTGGCCAAGAGGAGCAATGGGTGCCACGACGGATTTGGCAGGCGGTAAATAAACAAATATTATTTATTTTTAAACAAATAATACATTTTTATATAAGCCTAAAATTAGAACGATTTGCTGCATAAATACGTGCCCTCGAAAGAGTTGGAAGGGGTAAAGAGAAAATTTAATATTCATTAATTTATATTTTCAATATTTTTAATTGAATTTTTGTCAATAAAATTCATTAAACGTAAAGCGCTTAAATTAATCGTTAAGCGGACAAACGGATTAAAATTGCCAGCAGACGGACGAGGGATATTAAAGCGGCCTTGGGCGAATGTTCAACAATGATTTTGCGGCTTGTGAGTTGATTTTTGATTTTCTTTTATTTAAGTGCTTATTAATTAGGCATGATTATTGTTTCAAAAGACAATTGAGTAAAATTTTAATTTAATTTATTTATAATTAATGCAAATTAAGTCGAAAATGGAAAGACCCATACCGGTGGGGTATAAATTTGGAAGCATCCGTTGGATTACCATTAACTAAACTTTGCCGACAATCTCATGAGCTTTTCTTATCACTTTTCTGCTCATGGAATAATTGCCTTTTCGTAATTTATTACTTAATTACCCAAATTAGTCAATCCTCAGCAGAAGTGTACAAAAGTCATGTCATAAATTCCCAGCACGAAAAGTTTGTAATTGATAAGCGCCGGAGGGATGCAATTAAGGTTTTTTGCGTGGGGTAATTAATGAATGAATTGATAAATATCGGAAGGGTCAAATTTTAGCCAAATAGGCAATGCCAAAGGCACAAGCAGAAAAAGTTTAGCAAAAGATAAGCTTATGGGATCGTCGGCAAAGTTTGTTTATTGATAATGATGGTAATGCGTCGAGGGTCAAATGCCGTTAATGGCGTCCCCCGGCGGAGGAATATTTAAGCGCATTCACAGGACCAATGCCATTCATTAGCATACTTTTTTGCTGCTGATTATATAATAAATGTTTTTTTCTTTTTTTGATTTCACTCATTTTCTCAATACACTTTCCCCACTCTCTCACCGTTCCGTCTTTTCTTTTTCCTTTTCTCTCATTTAAAATTCTCTCATTAATTAATCTTTTGGTTTTAGCATTAAAATTGAAATCTTTTGATTTTGAATTTCTTTATTCCTTGTCTGTTTTCTGCAAAGCATTTTTTGTTTAAATCTTTTCGCTAAAATGGTTATTCAAACTGAAGACTGGCAACAGAAGCAGCTCACAGATGATCGGCAGCTGTGGGAGGAAAATGCGCCCTCAGTTGGTCATCCGAATATGGAAAAGCTGAAAGAACAAACAGTTGCTCCATGTGCCAATTTCGACGGCGGTATTTTAAAAAAACAAAAAAAAACCATAAAAATTTAAATATAATTAAAAAATACATAAAAATCAAAATTTATTATCAGCAAAAAATAATAATTGACAATGATCGTAAAATTAACAATGCATATTAAAGTTTTAAGCCGAAATCTGCTGGATCTCTTGGCTTGGCTATGAGCCACCAAGCAATTTGGAAGGGGGTAAGTGATTTTAAGAGTATTTCTGAGATATTTATAACAAACTTAAAGCTGACAAATGGGACAATTGGCATGCTTTAAACAACGGATGGCCAACGGAGACGGAAGAACAAAAGGAAAGGGTAAAAATAGGATTTTTTGGAATTTTTATCATTTTTTTGAATTTTCGTTCGTCAATTAAATTCAGAGTCTAAGCAAATGGGTGCTCGAATTGTTCCAAGGGATGCGCAATTTTTTGTCTGACAAAGTGGCAAAAAAGTTTACAGAACGCTGAACGGAATTTCGATTGGACCAGCTCAAATGGAGGGAATAACAGACCATATTTATTGAAAGAAGGCATTTTTGGATTCAACAATTTTAACATTTTATCGTTTTTTTTTGTCATTTTGATGACTTACTCTGTTAATTTTTCAAAAATGCTTTTATTATTAATTGCCGTATTGAACGAATCCTTTTACAAATAAAATAATCCTTCCTTACCATTTTATCTGTCTATTGTTTAATTCGTCAATAAATTGCTTCTTTTTTTTACTTCCTGCGAAATCAATGAAGTAAAAGTTGTAAGCTCAGTTGAGGAAGACAAAAAAAGAGGTCTAATGTGAAATTGTATAGTCCATGTAACACTTTTAATTAGTCAATTAGGCATCATTAGTGTGCAGCACAGACAATCGCTGGCGAATGTTGAGAAGGAAAACGTTGCTGCCGACCATGGACAACATTGGCACTGATAATGGGCACTGTTGTCGTGCTTCCAATGCGCAACAATTTCTTGACCAATCCAAACTCACGCTTGAACGCACTCCGATAATCAGTGCTAAGAAAAAGAAAATTTCACAAAAATAAAAAGCATTTGTTAAAATGCCAAAATTAACTGACGAAAATAATTGTAAATTAAATTACGCATATATCGTCGAAATATATTTTTTTTTATTAACCTTGAGGCGATTTTAAAAGTGCTAAATTATTTCTTCAAATTTTCCACCTGTTCACAAAAAGAATCGGTGCGTTGGCGGCTGAGCAAATGTTCAGCAGAGAGCCGGAAATGAAAGTGAATTGCCAAACGCGGACATAAGAGCCGAGCTGTTGTTGGAAGGAGAAGGCCAACTGATAGACGCTAAGATTGATCAGATAGCCGCCGACATTGACCAACAAAATGATCATCAGAGAACGCATCAGACGATTGTTCGTGTCTTTGGTCACTGAAAAGTATGGATAAATGGGTAATTAGCGAATAAAAACTGATTAAAAGTAATTAAATTTCAGTGGAAAGTTGGCAGGTGGGTCATTAGGATCATTAAAACTAATTTCGAGTTAGAAATCTCGGTACTCATAATTTGAGAAGGTGCTGGAAAAGTGCCATTCGAAGAATGATCAATTTCGAATTATGAGAAACTCAAATTAAGCTTGGCAAATTTTACCAAAAATTTAAAATTTGGCAATTAATTAACGGCACTTGCCCCCTTTTTTGTATTTGATTATCCCTCCAATGGCCACATAACAAACTATGCACGCAAAATTGAGCAAAGTTGTGATGAAAAAATACTGATTGCGCACAGAATCATCCGACAAAATCTCACAAATGCAACCCGTGGTTGGCCTAAAAATGGAGAATTGGCCAACATGGTTGACCCATAGAATTTACTCACTTTCCGGAACTGAGAATGGCATTGTATAACAGAAAATAGAGACCGTAGAGGCCGAACAGCACGCAGGTTACTGTATGTGCGAACAAATAAACACGGTAATGCTTTGTGATGATTGATTTGTGTCTAAAACATTTATCTAATCAAAAAGAAAATAAATATTTAATAAAAAAATGGAAAAAGGCATTTTTGGCTTACTTGAATGGGAACATAACAGCAAATAAACGATCGACAGAAGCGCAAAACATCGCCATCATAATGGCATTGGCACAAAATAACATTGGCTTAGGGGAATTAAAATAAATTTTAAAATTAAATTGGTACCGCAAGGAGAAGCTCAGTTTTAAACAGTCCGATAAAATTTATGCCACTCACAACGATAACTAAGAATACAATGTGGCCGCATTGGTGCCCAACTTCGAACAGACAAATTAATGCCATCAAAACATTGGCACTTCCATTGCGCAGGTTTCTTTTATGAAAATATTAGTAAAGCTTATGTAAATTTAATATCAATTATTACTTTGCTCTAAATGTTGTAAAAACAACTAATGAGTTCAGAATGACCCCAAAATATGCGGGGATAAAAGCCGAAAGTGCGGGAACAATCAAATCGGACGAAGGACCAGCGAAACGGTAGGCCAAGTAAAGCTGAAAAGGGAAAAAATTTTTCATTTTTAGCCTAATTTTTATAACATTGACTAATAGTACCAAATAAACTAATTGATAATTGAAAAGAAATAAATTCCCATTAAATTTTCCATTCGGCAAAATTCCAAATTTCGGCATCAATTAACACAATTACCGTGTGTTTATTTTTGCGAGCATTAATTTTTAAAAATTTTATTAAACCTTTTTGAATAAATTTATGATGCTTTTCACGAGGCACAAAAATTTATGAGATAAAATAACCCAAAATAGAATTTGAATTTCTTTACTGGAAAATCGGAGCTGGTGTTAATGGACATCAAATTTTGGAAGGAAGTCATATCAAAATTTAAAAAGTGAATTGATAAGAATATCCTTTTTATCTAAGAAAGAAATTAAAAAATAATAAAAATTGAATTGGATTTTTTATCACCATGTCGCATAAGGAAAAATTAAATGCTTTCATAAAACGAATTGGCACAAACAAAAAGCAATTATAATTACCATTTTCTCAAATTTTTATTGGTCTCCGAGAGTGTGGGAAAAATAAAGAAAGAATAATGGCTGAGCAATTAATTTTTGGCACAAATTCAATTACAAAAAACAGAAAAGAGATTGAGAGAGGAGGAAATAATTTGAAAATTGCGACAATTTTACAAAAACAATAAGCATCGGCTGTTCCTTTGGTATTTTGTGCTTTCTTAAAATATTGGGCTGCATTTAATTAAATTTATTATAAATAAACAAGCATCAATACAAGTGACTGATTGACCAAAGTCATTAAAAAATTAGCTACGAGTCGGCTAACAATTCAATTCCATTCTGTGATGTAAATTTGAAACAAATTTGAATGAAATTGAGTTATTTTGTTCTATTTTGCGCATGAGGGCATGGTCAATGCATACATTCTGAGTATTAATCGGAAACTTGAAGACTTATAATTAGGGTTGGAATTGTATGCTTTTGCATATTTTTTCTGCGCATATGCTATGAAGAAAGGGGCTCAAATTTTTTTCTGATTTAGTGAAGGTTTTTAGTCCATATTTCGACCATTTTTAGGAAATTTTCACAAGAAAAAGGCAACAAAAGCGAAAAATACACCCCCAAAAATCGACGTTCTGGAAATTTATAAAAATAAAACCAGGCAAAAATACGAAAAATTTGAGTTTTCGTATATTCTGGCATTTTAATCAATATTTTGGCCCTTTTTTTCGCGTCGGGGTCACTTCGCCGCGCCAAGTCGCCGCGCCTAGTTTTTTTGGATTTCTCGCCGCCGTATTTTTGCCATACACACAAAAGCGAACGCCATATTAATACAAGAACAAAAAAACAAAAAAAGCTCATATTAATTAGTGCTTTTGGCCGTTTTTGCTGCATAAATGTGAATTTTTTGAAAATTGAATTTTGGAGTTTTCGTTTGAATCCGGGTTCGGGGTTCGAATTGGGTCAACGATTCTAAGAAATGGTAATTAATTAGAAAGGTTAAAGATCATTAAAAAGGAAAGAAGAATTGGAGGCGGCACACACTTCCGGCACGACATGACAAACAGACTATGAAAAACCGGACCGAAATAATTTTTTTTGTATTTTGCCAAGTTTAAAAAACCGAACCGAAAAGTTTATTTAAAAAATTGGTTGGGAAAATTTTTTGTATTTTGCCAAGTTTAAAAAACCGGAGTTTATTTCGAAAATTATTCGGGAACTTTTTATGTATTCTGTCAAGTTTAAAAAATCGGACCGAAAAGTTTATTTTTAAAATTGGTTGGTAAAATTTTTTGTATTTTGCAAAGTTTAAAAAACCGGAGTTTATTTCGAAAATTATTCGGGAACTTTTTATGTATTCTGTCAAGTTTAAAAAACCGGAGCGAAAAGTTTATTTTTAAAATGGGTTGGTAAAATTTTTTGTATTCTGCCAAGTTTAAAAAACCGGAGTTTATTTCGAAAATTATTCGGGAACTTTTTATGTATTCTGTCAAGTTTAAAAAACCGGAGCGAAAAGTTTATTTTTAAAATTGGTTGGTAAAATTTTTTGTATTCTGCCAAGTTTAAAAAACCGGAGTTTATTTCGAAAATTATTCGGGAACTTTTTACGTATTCTGTCAAGTTTAAAAACCGGATCGAAAAGTTTATTTTTAAAATTGGTTGGTAAAATTTTTTGTATTCTGCCAAGTTTAAAAAACCGGAGTTTATTTCGAAAATTATTCGGGAACTTTTTACGTATTCTGTCAAGTTTAAAAACCGGATCGAAAAGTTTATTTAAAAACTGTTTGGGAAATTTTTTTTTGTATTTTGCAAAGTTTAAAAAACCGGACCGAAAAGTTTATTTAAAAAACTGTTTGTGAAAATTTTTTGTATTCTGCCGAGTTTAAAAACCGGACCGAAAAGTTTATTTTAAAAACTGTTTGGGAAAATTTTTTTGTATTCTGCCAAGTTTAAAAAACCGGAGTTTATTTCGAAAATTATTCGGGAACTTTTTATATATTCTGTCAAGTTTAAAAACCGAACCGAAAAGTTTATTTAAAAAATTGGTTGGGAAAATTTTTTTGTATTTTGCCAAGTTTAAAAAACCGGACCGAAAAGTTTATTTAAAAAATTGGTTGGGAAAATTTTTTGTATTCTGCCAAGTTTAAAAACCGGACCGAAAAGTTTATTTTAAAAATTGGTTGGGAAAATTTTTTTATATTCTGCCAAGTTTAAAAAACCGTATGTATTCTGTCAAGCTTAAAAAACCGGACCGAAAAGTTTATTTTTAAAATTGGTTGAAAATTTTTTTGTGTTTTGCAAAGTTTAAAAACCGGACCGAAAAGTTTATTTTAAAAACTGTTTGGGAAAATTTTTTTATATTCTGCCAAGTTTAAAAAACCGTATGTATTCTGTCAAGCTTAAAAAACCGGACCGAAAAGTTTATTTTTAAAATTGGTTGAAAATTTTTTTGTGTTTTGCAAAGTTTAAAAAACCGGATCGAAATGTTTATTTTAAAAACTGTTTGGGAAAATTTTTTGTATTTTGCCAAGTTTAAAAAACCGGAGTTTATTTCGAAAATTATTCGGGAACTTTTTATGTATTCTGTCAAGTTTAAAAAACCGGAGCGAAAAGTTTATTTTTAAAATGGGTTGGTAAAATTTTTTGTATTCTGCCAAGTTTAAAAAACCGGAGTTTATTTCGAAAATTATTCGGGAACTTTTTATGTATTCTGTCAAGTTTAAAAAACCGGAGCGAAAAGTTTATTTTTAAAATTGGTTGGTAAAATTTTTTGTATTCTGCCAAGTTTAAAAAACCGGAGTTTATTTCGAAAATTATTCGGGAACTTTTTACGTATTCTGTCAAGTTTAAAAACCGGATCGAAAAGTTTATTTAAAAACTGTTTGGGAAATTTTTTTTTGTATTTTGCAAAGTTTAAAAAACCGGACCGAAAAGTTTATTTAAAAAACTGTTTGTGAAAATTTTTTGTATTCTGCCGAGTTTAAAAACCGGACCGAAAAGTTTATTTTAAAAACTGTTTGGGAAAATTTTTTTGTATTCTGCCAAGTTTAAAAAACCGGAGTTTATTTCGAAAATTATTCGGGAACTTTTTACGTATTCTGTCAAGTTTAAAAACCGGATCGAAAAGTTTATTTAAAAACTGTTTGGGAAATTTTTTTTTGTATTTTGCAAAGTTTAAAAAACCGGACCGAAAAGTTTATTTAAAAAACTGTTTGTGAAAATTTTTTGTATTCTGCCGAGTTTAAAAACCGGACCGAAAAGTTTATTTTAAAAACTGTTTGGGAAAATTTTTTTGTATTCTGCCAAGTTTAAAAAACCGGAGTTTATTTCGAAAATTATTCGGGAACTTTTTATATATTCTGTCAAGTTTAAAAACCGGACCGAAAAGTTTATTTTAAAAACTGTTTAGGAAAATTTTTTTATATTTTGCAAAGTTTAAAAAACCGGACCGAAAAGTTTATTTAAAAAACTGTTTGGGAAAATTTTTTGTATTCTGCCAAGTTTAAAAACCGGACCGAAAAGTTTATTTTAAAAACTGTTTGGGAAAATTTTTTTATATTCTGCCAAGTTTAAAAAACCGTATGTATTCTGTCAAGCTTAAAAAACCGGACCGAAAAGTTTATTTTTAAAATTGGTTGAAAATTTTTTTGTGTTTTGCAAAGTTTAAAAACCGGACCGAAAAGTTTATTTTAAAAACTGTTTGGGAAAATTTTTTTATATTCTGCCAAGTTTAAAAAACCGTATGTATTCTGTCAAGCTTAAAAAACCGGACCGAAAAGTTTATTTTTAAAATTGGTTGAAAATTTTTTTGTGTTTTGCAAAGTTTAAAAAACCGGATCGAAATGTTTATTTTAAAAACTGTTTGGGAAAATTTTTTGTATTTTGCCAAGTTTAAAAAACCGGAGTTTATTTCGAAAATTATTCGGGAACTTTTTATATATCTGTCAAGTTTAAAAACCGGACCGAAAAGTTTATTTTAAAAACTGTTTGGGAAAATTTTTTATATTTTGCAAAGTTTAAAAAACCGGACCGAAAAGTTTATTTTAAAACTGGTTGGGAATTTTTTTTTTGTATTTTGCGAACTTTAAAAAACCGGACCGAAATGTTTATTTTAAAAACTGTTTGGGAAAATTTTTGTATTCTGCCAAGTTTAAAAAACTCTCATATCCGCTACATAATATGGTACAATCAAATTTTGTGCATATTTACTTTTTTTGTCTCTATAATTTATTTTCTATTTAAAATGATGCTGTTTTTTAAACTGATCGACTTAATAATTTTTTCATTTTATTTTTCCACTTTTTTCTTTTCCTTGATTTTAACTGTCCCATTTTCATGATCAATTTACAGGAATCTTATGATTTGCATGACATTTTCATGCTTTGCCCTTCTGCTGTCTGTTTTCACTTTTTTGCATCCGATCGGATATCCTATTCATATGCATAATTTTTTAAAAATATTATCATTTGTTTATCAGATAATTGATTTTCAAATTAAAAAAGAAGTATAAATGCTTAAATTAAATTAAATTTTTTTTTATTATTTTAGGCTTTTCAATAAAATGCTCCCAATAAAACTGATTCGCCTCAGTGTTTTTCTGGGAATTCTCTTCGACTTTGTTTTTATTGGTGTCAAATGTAACGCGCCAAAAGAGACTAATGAAGGTCATTAATTTATTTTTGAAAATTAATTCTTTAATTAACGAATTTTCGTATTTAAAATAATTCAGACGTAAAAAATAAACAAAATGAATATTTGGACACAAAAGCATTGGTGGAAGACGCAATTGACTGGGCCCAAAACATTTCATTAGTTTGGCTTCCAAAGCAACACATGGGAAGGTTGCTGATGAATTAATGACTATTAATTAATTTAATTCATAAATGCGTATTTTAAAAAAGCTTTTAGAAGCGATGTGACTGAGATAGTGCCATTCACTCTTTTTCCGTCACCATTTCCACGAAAAATGTTCGAATTTGGACAAAAAGTGCAAATAGTTAGTTTAAAAAAACATTATTTAAATTCATAAATTTAATTCTTTCCTTAGGCTTATAATTTGTTGTACTTCCGAGTTTCGAATGATTATGAGTTCATAACAAAAGCATATGAAAAAGTTGCGGAAACAAATATAGCAATTCGACGACTGCTTACAATTTTGAAGGCCGTAAAAGCGGAAGGGATTAAGCAGACGAAATCGCTGGTATTGGCACGTTCGGTTGGTAATTTGATAATGTGGATTTACATTTTGTGTTTTGAAATGCTGTGTAGGAGGGTCCCTAAATGTTTGATCTCAAAATTCGGGAAAAAACATGTCCAACAATCAATTTACTTTTGTGGGATGTATTTGAAATTATTACATTTTGTTTAGGATTACATGTGCCATGTAGCAACAGAACACGCAGAAATGGAGCAGCAGAAATACGAACTTAAGCAGGTGTGCCAGAGCCAGACCGAAACTCTTATTTGGAAATGATTTTTTAAATATCTTTAATAATTAAAAATAGATTGAATTTAATGCCGGACAAATCGGTGGCCTATCGGTGTCGAGACGAATCACAAATTTACACCGTCGAACAATGTGGAAAGCGAGTCGAAAATGGACACAAAAACAAATGCCAAACAGTGAGGGAGACACAGCAATTGCTAAAGCACTGTACCACGCATGGTACAGTTCAACAATTACAATTTATTATAAATTTTGGAAATAAAAAATTGTCAAAATTTATCAAGGCAAGCATTTGATGACACCGAGGGGATCATTCTGATCATAGCGAACAAACGAAATCTGAACCGAATTGGACAAAAGCACATTGAATATGAAATTAACAAACTGAGCGGAGGAAAAGTGAAAACCAAACGAATTGGAGAGCCTGAAAGAGCTTTGCTGGTGAAGAAGGGAAGGTAATAAATTAGCAATTATTAATTAAACGAATTTTAGGCAATTGAGTGGAAGCCAATTAATTCGAGACTAAACATTTGACTTTTTGAGATTTGAATTTGCAAAAAGATTATTGTTTTAGTAATTTGAATTCAGTTTGACGCTTCATCCCGAAGATTTTTCGTTGCTTTTGGAAGGAAAGCGTGTTTCGGTGGTGTACCAAATAACCGACCCGCAAGAAGATGAGCAAAATGCCGACGAAGCGGCAGCGCAACTTCTAATTGAACGATCAACTGCAATTGTAATAAAATTTAAATAAATATTATTTATTTAATTTTTCAGAAAGCGCCAACTGTTTCGCTCAATTTGGCCAGTATGAAAAGAGTACAAATGGTAGGACGAGTAGCATATTGTTAGGCGTAAATTAATATTATAAAACATTTTGGGTTATTCAAATCTCAACTTTTAAGTTTGTGTAAGTTTTTTGAATTTAAAATGTTTGTAAAAAAGCAATTTACCAAAATGTCATTAAAATTACTCATTATTCGCTAATGAGCGTCAATTTAGCTGCTTGCCAAGCCTGGGATGCTGGAAAAATTTCTGCCAGAACCTGAATATAAGGAGATGGTTGCCGAGTTGCGCAGCACTTTTGCCGGACTATGGGATTTGGAAGATAACGATGAAGACACCACAAGGGCAATTGAGGCACGGGAAAAACTTCATTTTCAATCGTAGACAATTTAATTGCTTCCGTCCCTTTAGGATGCCATTGAAAATCCGCACAATTACGTGTTGAAGCCGAATATGGAGGGGGGCGGACACAACTTTTGGGGGGACAAAATCAGGGAGAAACTGCGCACATTCACTCCCAGTGAAAAGGCAGCTCACATTTTGATGAAAAGAGTGCAGCCATTAGTGATTAAGGTTAAAATGTCAATAAATTGGGGTGGGGGGAAATAAATAATTTTGAAAACAGAATCAAATGCAATTTAAACATATTTTTATACAAAAAACACCATTTACCTATTTTTTATTTGGTGTTTTTGGTGGGAATATTCCTTGGGCATTAAATGCTTATTTTTAATTAAGAAAAAGTCGAAATGTAAGTTTTTTGTAATTAGTGTTTTTGAGAAACAGAAAATCTTATGAAACAATGTGCGAATTGAGATACGCATATTATTTAATTGAAAGAATTCTGCTGGATTTGTTTTATGTTTTTATTAATTGATTAATTATATTAATTGCTGTTTCAATAGAATTTCATGGTCCGTTCGCAACAAACAAAGACTCAGTACGGCCGAATGACTTCCGAACTGAGTATAATCGGTTGGCTGTTGGGTGACGCGAATGGCAACCGCGTGCTGGACAATGTGCAAAGTGGGCACTTTATGCGCACCAAATTGGAGAAGGTGGACGAGGGCGGCATAAGCGTGGGCACCGGCGCGTTCGATTCGCCATTTTTGATTTGAACAAAGCGTTTATGAGAGCCATTTGTCCTTTTCTATCATTTGTCTGTATTTTTGTCCTTACTTTTAAGGATTGTCCTTATTTCTTAGATTAATTTTTCAGCCTGTCATCATTATTTTTTGTTCTTTATGATAATGTCACAACACCTTGGAATGAGCAAAGCTTTTCTGAAATGCCAATTTGCTGAGAATTTTGGACACGAGAAAATTTCTGAGTCTAATAATAATAATGGATTATTTAATAAAGTTATTCCTATTTCTAATTAAAAATTTATTTTGCATAATAAATTTTCAATTTAATCTAACTAAAATAAAATATTAATAAACATTTTTTCGACTCGAGAGCCGAAAATTTTAAAAATTTTCGAATTTATTAGTTTTCTGTCATTATTATTTTTTTTTTTTGTTGACAAACTAACACATATCCTAAAACCAAAAGCTTTCGAAATAGCAAATTTATTAACTAACAAATAAAATGAATTGTTGAATTGAGAAACGATCGGTTTGTACCTTAATTTGAAATGTCACGTAAACATTTCCCCATTTATTTGTTCACCTACGATTATTTAGAACGGAAATCCGTGATCAAAATGAAAATTCAAAAAAACCAGTACGATTTCAAATTATGAAAAAAAAAGTAAAAAATGTCAAATTAGATTTTGATGTTTGAACAGAAGACAGAGGTGCAAAAAAATGAAGAAAAAAGTGTCCGATCATTTAAAAAAGGGAATATAAAAGGCGAGCGGAAAAGAGAAAACCGGTACAAAGGCATAATTAATTAATTTAATTGGCTTTTTCTCTCTTAAATGCGCTCCCTTCTGTTCCTCGCCTTCGTGGCACTTCTCGTCGTCAAATGTTCGGCCGAAGAGTCAATGCAAAATGATGAAATGAATTTGAAATGAATTCCCTCCCGGACCACCGCCAAGCAATGAAATGTCGGAAGAATCAAACGATCGCCGCAAGCGAAGCCCTTTCTTCAACTTTTTCGGGGGCTTTAAAAAAGGAGGACGAGGAGGACGGCCAAAAGGGGAAAAGCCGACCGGAGTGCCACCCACGGGAAGTCCACCCGCTGAGCGGGAGAAGCGCAGTCTAAAAAAGGGAGGACCGCCAAAGGGGAAAAAGCCGAACGGAGTGCCACCCACGGGGAGTCCACCCGCGGAACGGGAGAAGCGTAGCTCGGGCAAAGGAAATGCCAAAAAAGGAGGACGAGGAGGACAAAAGGGAGGAAGAGGAGGACGGCCAAAGGGACCCCCGCCGACTTCGCCCGCCCCAACGGAATAAAAAGAGGAGAAAAAAAGATGAAGCAAAAGAAGCGATTAATTTGGAGGAGGGATTTGAGTGAAAAACTGACTGAAAGTGAAAGAAATGATAAATGCAATTCCATTTTGTTGCGATTGAATTTTAGTGATTTTAGAACAATCTATTAACAAAAAAATATTTCTGTATTGCTTTTTTTAAAAAAATAATAAAACTTAAAAATATATTTTTACTTATTCTTTGTTCTTGAAAGGCAAATGATACGAACGCTTTTCCACAACTTTGGTGCCGGTCAAAAGCGTTGTAAGTTTACAGACATTGCGGACAGATATTTGCGGATAATTTTTGGAAAAAAATTTCTTGAAAAAATATTTTTTGCAAATATTAATGTTTTCAAAACTCCGGTTCTACTTTTTCTTATCAATAATGACCAGAGTTTCGGTCCGAATCCAGATACTTTTTCACGCCCCGAGGCAATCTCTGATTCAATTACTTATGTCGATAATAAGATAAATACAATTTGAATATAATCAAAAGAAAATTTGTGTTTTTAATATTTTGATGGATACAATCGAAATGAATTATTTAAACATTTGAAGAAGGAATAAATTGCCAAATTAATTAGTTTTTATCATTCGAAATAACTAAAAATATTAATATTGAATTAATTCAAATTTTATTTATTTAAAAAAAATATTTTTTGTATTGATTTGGTTGCTAAATTAAAGAATACAGTTAGTTATTTGCTGGACAACACTCAAAAATGAATTTAATACACAATTTCACCCCATTCAGTCACTCATCGTTCAGTTCAGTGTTTGTGTGAGCCGGTCAATCCGGGCATGGCAATCACACTGTTCGTGCCAGGCACATTTCGTTGGGAGTGGTAATTAGTGACAAATCCTCCATAATTGGTTTTACCCTTGGGGCCGTAGGCAATGCCAATGCCAAACTCGGCACATTTTGAGTCAATTTCACTGATTTGCTGACCAAATTTAATAAAATTTTATATATTTAAATTTATATCTTTGTTTTATTATTTATTACAATTGAGAATGGTTGGTCTTTGGTGTCGGTGTTTGGTTAGCAAATGATTTTCTGCCCCGCCTTTGCCTTCGTTATTTTTGTTTTCCTCAAAACGTTTGTTTGTTTTCGTCAACAAATTTATGTGTGTGTTGTTGCAGTTTTCTATCATTTTTTTTCTTTATATTTTAATTTATGTTTTCCCTATAAAATGCTAAAATAAATTATTATTAATTCTAAAATATTATTGGCTTTTTCTAAATAAATGTCAACCAATCATTTGTAAATTCGTTTGTTTTGTCTGAATTGTTATACCATTTTATCATTTTGCTACAGCTCGTTGATTATATGTATTATTGGCAAATCTGAAGGGTGTGGAAAATATTGTGATGTTTTATTTTACAGTCGCTTTGGGGTGGGGTAATTCTTCCCGAATCTTTTCCTAATGGATTTCCAGCATTATCTCATTTGTCAGAACAAATAGCTTGTCCGTTGCCACAGCTTTAAGGATGAGCTTAAACCACGGGAAGTCTGCACTGAATAATAAATTATTTATATTAAATTTGATTTTAAATTAGTTGAACTTTTTCATTAATCCGCAGATATATTGATAATCCTCCCTCACTTTCACTTAAATTTATTGGCGAAATGTCCACTGCCACTGACGTTCAGCACAAGAGCATCTACGACTTTAAGGCCAACGACATCGACGGGCACGAGATCAGTTTTGACAAATACCGGGGCAAAGTTCTGCTGGTGGTCAATGTGGCGTCCAATTGCGGCACCACCGAGTTCAACTACAGCCAACTGAAGCAGCTGTACGACAAGTATAAGGGCAAAGGCTTCGCGGTTGCCGCCTTCCCGTGCAATCAGTTCGGAGGACAGGTGGGCCGAGTTGGCACCGTCGGACTGAAGAATAGGCATTTCGAGCTTGCCTTGTCTAAAAACGAAATGCTTCCAAAAGATTCCATTATTACAGTGAAACTGTTCATTTGTCAGGAACCGGGCAATGCCAACGAAATCAAAGATTTTGTGCACAAAAAGTACAACTTTGAGCCTGACCTTTTCGAGAAAATCGACGTCAATGGGTCCAACGAGCATCCGTTGTACGGCTTTCTGAAGAAAGAGCAGCACGGCACACTCATCGACGCCATCAAATGGAACTTCACCAAGGCAAGGGGAAGGCACACCACAACAAAATGAGTGGTCGTAGCGCAAAATAGTCATTGATAGTTGATTTTTGCCTAATTACCCCATTAGCTAGGCTAATAGAGGGCGGGGGAGGGCATCTCGATATTCTTTTACCGTTTGTACTCTCATTTTCACGCAAACATTGGCCGTTCTGATCTTTCTTTCTTTGGGGATAATCCCGATTGGGCAATCATGTCTTTTACTGGTCCCGAACAAAAATTTTTTTAAAGTTTTCTGAAAAATCTAATGACATATTCCTAGGGGTGTTTTGACGCGCTGAGTACGATTCCGGCCTCCTTTTTGGCGAATTTCGAACCTCGAACCCGGATTCGAACATTTTTCCAAAAAAAAATTTTGGAATTTAACTTTTAAGTCTAAAAATGGTTTAAATAATCTTTTTACTGAAGTATTGATGGATGACATTCAGTTTGTTTCAATATCATATATATTTTAACCATTTTTAGACTAAAAAATGAAATTTGGAGGACTTGAATTTTCGACTTTTTATTCGAATTCGGGTCCGGGGCTTAGAATTATTCGAAATGGATGCTGGATTCGTGATCAGTGACCCCGAAAACCCTTGGAAATATGTTTTCACGGCTTTCGAAAACAAAAATTTTTTTTCGAAAAATGTTCGAATTCGGGTTCAGAGTCCGGAATTCGCCAAAAAGGAGGCCAGATTCGTATTCAGCGCCTCAAAAAACCCCAAGGAACGTGTTAATAGAATTTTCAGAAAAGTTAAAAAGAATTTTTTTTTCGTGACCAGTAAAAGACATGATTGCCTCCCGATTGGTCTTAAAACTTCTTTGATGAACTGTTTTGGTTTTCAGTTTTTGGTCGACCGAAATGGCAATGTTGTGCAGCGTTACTCGCCCAACACAGAGCCAAGGGACATCGAAGCGGACATTGAGAAGTTGGTTGCTGCCGCGGCCTAATCGCAAAAACCATTTGAAAGAAAACGAAATACGACGATCGACGAGACCAAAAATTAAATGATGTTCATTTAAGCAAATTTCTAATTTACCTTGGAATAAAAAAATTATGATTTAGTATTAAAATGAAACGGGTTAATGTAAATGCAAATTAAGTTGGAAAATTTTTTGGGCACTGAATTATTTGCTAGGGATTTGAAAATTCAAATTTTATTCCAAATGGATAATTTAATTTATACTTAAAATAATTCGAATGATATTGCAAATTAAGTTGGAAGATTTTTTGGGCATTGAATTATTTCCTGGGGATTTGAAAATTCATTAATCCAAATTGATACCTAATTAGTTATAAGAAAATAATTCGAATGATGTCAGTGAAAAAGAACAAGGAAAAGGAACCTGATTTGTGAGGTGATGTCATTTTAACTTTTCTATTTTGTGTGTTGTGCTGGGCATTTTATTATTCATTAGTTCCTCCGCCGTTTGCCTTATCATTTTGTTCATTTCATTCCTTTGCTCGTAAACAAACATTCTCAATTTATTATTTGCTGAGCAAGTGGGTATTTAAGCGGGGTTTCCTTTTGCAAATTAATTAATTAATTAGTTGTAATTAATTGATCGTCTCCCCAATGGCTTCTTCACTCACCACTGAAAAATGCTGCAAACTTTTCAACACAAAACAAATGGAATGCCAATTCGGTAACAACTAGTAAACATTTTAGGGGCTAAATTAATTATTTATTAGATTTAAATTTGACTAAATTTAACCCAATTATTTGTTAAATTATATTTTGATTAAATTTTACTTTTAGATGGAACTGAAGCCGGAAAATGTGCTTTTTGTGTAAAGCTTCCGTGTAAATTTGGAGCAGTTAATTGTGCAGAGGAAGTGAGCATCTCTTGTATAAATCCGCAAGAATTGGAAAAATGCTGCAAGGGTAATTAATTACATATGTAATGTCTAAATTAAAACCAAAAATAAAACAGAATAAAAAGGAATTTGAATTTTCGAAAATAACTAAATTGCGAGATTTTGAAAAAAGCCTGTTGACAAAAAACCAGGAAAATCCATTCCCAGGGAAAATCTAGATTGCCCAAAAATGGCCTGGACCCAGGTAAATCCAGGCCTGGATCCAAGTCCAGGTCGAACTCTAATAATAACCCATTTCAGCGCGTGACAACGAATGCTGCGTGTGTGTGCTATGCGAGAAAAACAAAGTTATGAAGGTAAAAAATAATTGGATGAAAGAGAATGCTTTTCATTTATTAAATTAAATGAATTGCACTCCCAAAACTGAAAAAGGTTTTGGTCGAATGTTGCGGAAAGCGCACCGAAACAAGTGCCGAGGCCGGGAAAGCGCTTTGCATTTGTGTGCCGAAAATTGGTGGAGGCAAATGTGGAGGACAAGTGCAAGTGAAACAATGCGATGCGCAGCTGGTTGACGAGTGCTGCGCAGGTGCAACTGTTGTGGAACATTAGGGCTTCCAATTTGGCCTTGAGGATATCCCCGAAAATGCCGAAATCGTCGGGGCTTCCCATTTGGCCATGAGGATATCCCCGAAAATGCCGAGATCGTCGGGACCCCGGCGTCCTAACCCTTCTTATTTATTAACGGAATTGACACAAGTAAACGAACTAATACCCAGTAATAACAGTAATAACAAAAATGGCATTTCCGTTAAATTCGGCATTTTTAAAATAATTTCACTTTCATTTTAATTTAAAAAATATTAGCTAACACGGAGAGTGGCGACTGCTGTTGCGTCTGTTTGAGCTGCAATGACCAAAAGTGTGTGGTCACCGTCCGTTGTCCTGCTGGAGAAGCAAAGTCGACTGGTCCAACTTGTACTGCTTCAAAATGCGAAAGTGCGAAGTGCTGCTGAAGTCAAAAACTGATCGAAGACTGAAATAATGCATGCATTTAACCGATTCAGTTTTAAAAATGCTTTTTCAATTAGCAAATAAATAATTGTTGAAAATTGAATGTCTGGTTGAGTTTCACTTGGGAAAAGACCCGCCCGATGAATTCCCTCTGGTAAAATATTGCATTTAAGCTTACAGACTAATGCACATGATGCTAATTTGTTCAATTTTTTCCTAGTCACGAACGCAATTTTTAATTCGTCAGTCGCTGTGTAACATAAATACAAATTAAAACCTAAGAATTTACATAATCATTTCTGGATATTTTATTCAATAAAATATATAAATTTACATAATAAAGCAATTATCTTTGAATTTCAATAGATTTTGTCAAACAATTATTTTCTTCTTCTGATTACTAAATATATGAATAAAAACAAAGAGATTTGTGAAAACATTTATTGTCCAATAAATGATAGAAATTGAGTATTTAATTAATTAGGAGAATAATTTCCATTCCTTCCAACCAATGTAACTTTGATAAAAAAATTTTTTTTCGATTTTTTATTTTTATATTTCTTATTTATTTATCTACAAAAATACATATTTGAATAGTGGAAAATAATATAAAAATTTGGGGAAAGTAATCAAACAATTCTTTTGAGAGTACTTTTTATCTTGAAAAATGACCCTAATGATGATTTGACTATGAATGTTTTAACACATAAACTTTTAAATAGCATAAATTTTTAAAATGTATTTTTTGAAAATTCGTTTTTATTCCCTTTTTTATGTTTGTAATATATTTGAGCTTAGGTAGCGAAGATGGCTTCTTTTTTTGTTACTTTTTAATGCTAAAATATCATGCTTTATCGCTTTGCCCGTCATTTGATCAAAAATGTGAAACGCGGCAAGTAAACGCACCACGCACACCATCAGCAGCAGCAGCCGTTTTTGCCATTAGCAGTCGTCGCCTCTCACAAATCCGTGAGGATTAAGCAAAAACATTGAACGGTTACGCATGTCATTAAGCTCATTAGCTAATTAATTGATACACTTTGATCGTCTGATCATCCATCCACCGCCCGTTTTGACCCGATTTATTGCCGATGGACAAACACACAGACAAAGAACATAAAAAGGAAAGTCATTCATTTCTTATTGTTGTTATTGCTCTTATTATATATGGCCAATTTGTTGCGGACGAACATCATTTTTGGCGTCTCGTCAACCCGTTTAGCGAGCAGTACTTTTATGTTTGTACATCAGCGACGAATATGAACGAACGAACAGCGCGACAGAACGACGGAAGGCGAGGGAGAAGAGAAGAGATCGAAGAGGAGAACGACGACCAGTCGAGGGATGCGAAGTTGTGCAACAGAACTTTCGGCAGAGTCATCATTATTCAACCGCTAAAAAAGGGGGGCGATAAAGGGACGAGGGGAGCAGGGGGAGGGACATTGGGAGGAGGCGGGGGTGATTTTGCTTGCTGATCAGTCAGTCGGTTGGCTGGCTGACTGACTGATCAGTGCTAGTGATCAAAAAGCGGGGCTGGGATGAAATGGATGGAACCCCCTTTTTATGTGAAGATTAATGGACGAGCGAAACAGAAGTGTTCGTTGGAAGGAATGTGTGGCGATATGTCTCATAAATGTCCGATCCAATCGCTGATTTACAATTGCTTTTTGCCGGGGGGAGAGAATTCGCGGGGGTCGGCCTCCCCCGCCCCACCGCCTAATTGGGGGATTATGAAGCAAACGAATGCGAATATGCGACAAATTTTTTTGGCCACCGTCCGTCGGCGGCTAACGATGGCCGGCGGGCGCTTTATAAAGTGGAAAATGATGGGGGAGCAGAAGGAATGGAAATTGACAGTGCAAATGGGCGAAGGACAAACAAAGCGTGCCCAATTTATTAAGAAAATGCAAAAATTTATTTACTTCCATCCGAAATTTTCTTTTAATAATTGGAAATTTTCAAAATAAATTTAATTAATTAATTAATTGCATTTTAGGCTGTCCTAATGTTGTACCACAAATTTGTTCTTGCATTTATTTTTTTGAATTGTTTTTACAAATTCAATGCTGAAGAAGCAGGTGAAAAAAGAAAAAATGATTTTAATGTTAATTCATTTTATTTAATAATTGATTATAATAATTATTTAAAGAAAGTTTAACTCAATTAATTAGTTAAATAAATTCAACAGAATGCGCCAAGAAGGGCCGTGCAAATGTTCTGCAAACGATTGTTCTGTTTGATGCCAGCCCGGAAAATCAAATGGATTTCCAACAACAGAAAGACCGAGTGATCAAAGCATTGAGGCAATTAATTAAATGTTTAATTACATAGAATTATACATACATTTCAGAGACATTGAGCGATTCTCGACAGGAAGAAAACGCTTTTATGAGCTGATCATTTTTCACCGGACACCAATGGAACGATTACAATCGGCAAACATTGACGAAGTGAACCATGAATAATATAATTTAATTAATAAATTACCTATTTTTAAATTAAGATCACAGAGCAAATCAGCACTCTTTCGATGGTTAACAGCCAAGAAACATCGCCTGCCAAAGTAATTATTTATAGTTTAAATTTCATTTTTTAATTGTTGGTTTCAAAATGCCAATTTTAGGCGTTAAATGAGGCTCGAACTGTTGTCGAAAAAATGCCACAGGCACAAAGTGTCATTCTTCTCGCGCACGACGGGCACAACACCGACTTGGCCTCGGAAACACTCACAGCGAGGTGCAAAATGCCAAAATTACTACGTCTCAACACTTATTTGATTAATTAAGTGCTCGCCTGTCAAAGAAAGTGCCAATTTTTGCAATTGCCGGTGGAAAAACGCCGCCGGCGCTGGCCAAATTGGACGAATACACAGGAGGACAGCGGCGGAGAGTGTTCGCCTTTGAGCAGGACGGACAACAGTTTTTGGACGCGTTGGACGAGGTAAATTAAAAAAATGTTGAGCGATTTGATTTTAATAATAATAATTATTTAGGAAATTGAGTTTTGCCCCTCTCCTTCATCGGTGCCGGCGGAGAAAAATGAAGCGGAACCATCGCCATCGGTTGCATTGTCGGCGGAAGCGGAAAAGCCAACTCAGAAGAGCGAAGTGAAGAAGCCGATGGAAATTATTCGGAAACAAGTCCGAAATTCAAAGGACCTGGTCAAACTGGAGTGTGGGACGAACTCGGGAGAAGTACAGAACAATGGCAAATTTAATAATTCATTTGGGCAAAAATTAAAGAAAATGTTTAGAATTTATTACCTAAAAAGTACGAAAATTTCGATTTGGGTGTTGTTGATAATCTTAAGACAATTTTTAGGATTTTTTTTATATATTTAATAATTCGATTTTGGAATTTTAAAATTTCAAAAAATGTCCATTAAAATATAAATAAAAAATATTTTCAAAAATCCTTCTCCAAATTCTGTCAGAAAATTGCCAAAAAACAGAAAAAAATAATCAAAATTATTTTGTTTTCCATCAATTTTTAAAGGTTTTTGAATTTTTCCTTCGTTACAATTGTATTTAAATGTGTGAATTTGTCCTATTTTTCTGTGTTTAGGTTGACCTTGTGCTTTTGTTGGACACCAGTGGTTCCATTTTTCACACCTTTGGCAATGAAGTGGCTTTGGTGAAGAGCCTTTTGTCCAAATTGCAAAATTCGATCGGCGACCAATCGCTCCGTGTCAGTCTGATCAGTTTTGCAGAAAAACCAACCGTGGCATTTTCGCTTAACGACACATTGAATGGCACCGAAATGCTCAGCCGAGTGGGCCAAGTGCAATTCAGCGGAGGGTAAAGCATTGAAAGTTTTAATAAAAAGTTATTTTTATTCATTTGAAGCGTTACACAAATTTGTGACGCAATTGACAGAGGGCAAAAGGAATTTGAGAAATTCGGTCGAAGCGGCGCATTAAAGGTGAGAAGCATTTATTAGAAATTGTGTAGCATTGAAAGCATTGAGTGACCATTAGAAACAGAAACGAGGTGATATTTAATTGTTTATAAAAAGATAAGAATTGAAATAATAAATAAAATTGCCATCGAATTTTCGAAAAAAAGACAAGACAGAAAAAAGGATTGGATGACAGAATTTTGAGCGATTTATGTGTGGGATATTTTCAAAATTTTCATTTTAATTCTATTTTTATAATATAATACTGGAGATTTGGGTCCGGCAGTGTCGGTAACTTTTCCAAAAAATGGACAATTCATTAAAAAGAGGACAAATGCACCTCCGGTAAAGCTTTTTTCAGATTAGGTTTTAAAAATGATTTTCCTTTTCGTTGCAATTGCATAAGTAAATACAAAAAAGCCTTTTTTTTATTATTATTTAACATATTGAAATGCCAAGGTTTTCGTGTTGATCAGCGACGGCCATGGCCACGAATTGTGGCCAAAAACTTTGGAGACCGGGAAAAACTTACGCCAGCAAAAATTGCAAAAATTCGCTGTTTCAATGAGCGGTGATTACAGCAAAGATGAGCTAATGGCTTACATGGGCGAAGCGAACCGAATTTTTGTCGGATTCAGACAAACTTTGTGAGTTTTTTCTCGAAATTTAGAAAAATATTTTTATATTTTATTGAATTCGTTCAATTATTGGAAATTTTCAAGGTTTGAGCCGACACTTTTGGCTTTTATCAATGAATGTTTGAGTCATCCGAGCAGCAGCTCAAATGCCGAAAATAATGATGAGGTAATAAAAAATTTTGGGAATAACAAAATGAATAAATGAATATCTATGGTAGGGATTCGTATTTGGATTCAAAGTATGTGCTGGATTTCGGCTTTCATGCTTGGAAAATTTTAGCTTACTTATTTTCAAGAATACACATGGGAATTTAAAATGTTCATTTCGAAAATTTAATTTTTTGGCATTTTGCCAATTACTCTCTTTTTATTTCCCGTTTATTTTCCATTTTTCAAAATTTTTTGGACCAAAGCCTCTTAGCAAATCTTAGTAAAATCTTCAATTTCTCTGGTGGCGCCTTCGGCACCTCCTCCCTCCAAGAAGATTAATTGAATTAATTACGTGAAAAAATACTCACACCGAAAAACAAGAAACCGCTCTCGAAAAATTCATTCTGGAAATTTGATATGACTTGGTCTTTGAAAAATTCTTTATCATGTACTTGGAAATCAGCTTCCCTTTTCAATCGGCTCATTTGTCAGCCGATCTCCATGTTTTGAATGTCTAATTTCATTTCATTAAGACACCTGATACGGTAACAAAAGAAGCTGAAACTACTCTAACAACACCAGCTGATACAACAGAAACAAAACCAGCTGAAACTACCGTAGCTGCCAAACCTGAAACTACAGTAACATCAGAAGCTGAAACTACCGCGAAAAATGAAGATGAAACTACCGAAACATCAGAAGCTGAAACTACCGCGAAAAATGAAGCAGAAACTACAGTAACACCAGAAGCTGAAACTACAGTAACATCAGAAGCTGAAACCACAGCGAAAAATGAAGATGAAATAACTGCAACAAAAGAAGTTGAAGAGACTACCGTAACCAAAGAACCTGAAGAGACTACCGTTACAAAAGAAGCGGAAGAGACTACCGTAACCCAAGAAGCTGAAGAGACTACCCTAACCAAAGAACCCGAAGAGACTACCGTTACAAAAGAAGCGGAAGAGACTATCGTAACCAAAGAAGCTCAAGAGACTTCAGTAACCAAACAACCTGAAGAGACTACCGTTACAAATGAAGCGGAAGAGACTACCGTAACCAGAGAAACTGAAGCGACTACCGAAACAAAAGAAGCGGAAGAGACTACCGTAACAAAGGAAGCGGAAGAGACTACCATAACAAAAGAAGCGGAAGGGACTACCGTAACAAAAGAAGCGGAAGAGACTACCGCAACGAAAGAAGCTGAAGCGACTACCGTAACACAAGAAGCGGAAGAAACTACCGTAACATCAACAGCCGTTCAGTCGAGTGAAAATGCAACAGCGGAAGAGTCAAAAGCAGCTGAAAATTCCAATGCCCCGTCGTCTGGCGGTGAAATTGCAGCAGTGCCCGCAGAGGAAGAACAAACAACGGTAAAATGAAGAGAAAGCATCAAAAATAATCTTTTAATTAAGTATTTTCTGCTTTTTAGGAGGGATCAACAATCTCCGCAATTTTAACTGAACAAACGAATACGGCCGAGGCAAAAAATATTAATAAATTTAATTTATTGTAATTATTTTTCCCAATTTTAAAAATTTTTAGGGTGCCACAAACAGACAATCGACAAATGGAACAACAGCAGAAACAGGAACTGCAACCACTGCTTCAACTGCTGCTCCACCGACTGAGCAAACGACACTTATAAATGCGCCAGCGGAAACGAATGAGCAAACGAACGGCACAAACGCAGCAAATGCGACGAATTCGGCACCACTGACAGACCAAGCAAATGCTGAACAGACAAACGGCGATGCCAATCAGACAATGACGGACAAAGCACCAGACGGCACAAATGCAACTTCTGCTGGTCAACAAATGGCGGGAGAGAAAACAGAAAATGCGACAAATTCAACGAGTGCAGCGGTCCAACGCAATTCTGACCAGACAAAAGGCAATGCTGATCAGTTGACTCAGCCCAGCAGAGAAGACAGTGCCAATTCAACCGCTACTGATCAGCAAGCGACCCGTACGAATTCGTCGGATGGCATTGCAGCGAACACGACAAATCCGGCACAAAACCCTGATCAGAAAACAGCACCGGGAACGACGCAAAACAGCGAAAATCCAACAAACCAACCAGCATTACCTAATTCGGAGAAGGCCAATGTTAACAAAATAATTTCACAAAAGTCGGATGGCAACGCAACTTTCACAACTGCAAACCAGACAACCACGACTGATCAAGGCAATGCTAATTTGTCAATCTCCGCACAAAATGCCGAACTAAGCAATGTTGGACCAGCGCCGGAAAAACCAGGCAACAACACCAACGCAAATCCGACACAAAATGCCGCAGATATGGGAAATGCCACTCAGGAAACGAGTTCAGAGAAGCCTAACGGGAACATGAACATGACAAATGCCGACCTCCAAAAAAGCAATGCTAAACAAACCGATCAAAAACCAAATGCTGATCAAATGGCACCAACAGCGAAAGCTGAGACCAGCGTCGCCAATGCGACAACTGTTGATCAGAAGACAGCGCCGATAAAGGCAGAAAACAGCAGTGTCGCAACAGCGAACTCGGCACCGAATAATGCGTCGAACAATGGCACTTCCGTCAGCGGAGCACCGGCGGAGATGCAAAATGTGGACGATGAGACGAAGCTGAAGATGATGATCATGTCGTCGCTTGCTTCCCAGACGGGGCCTCATTCTGCGCCGAATTCGTCCAATTCATCCGCTGCCGAACAGCGACAGGGCGCGCCCAATGGCGCCGGCGTCTCCACCAATTCGACGGCGCCACAAAGTACGGAGAAAAAGCCATCACTGCCCGCGGCCGAATTGGCAAATGAAAAGCCCCAAAAGGCGTAATTGGGACGTAGCCTAAGGATGTGCAATTAAACAGTTTTCAATCAATCGATCAATTGTAGAGTAATGAGATATACATTGTGTAAAATAATACATTTTATAGCGTATTTGTGTATTTTTTTTTCTTCTTCGATAAGTCAAATAAAAAATAGAAAATTAAATTTTAAAATTACAATATTAAAAATATTATAATTAATTTCAAATTTACGAAAGGACATAATTTCTTTTTAATAATGTCAAAGTTAAATTTTTGAAACAATAAAACTCTTCAAAATGAAATGAGAATCTTTTTTTTATCAATTTCCTCAACAATTCAACCCATTAAACACATTGCCAAATTTTTGTATTTGTTTTTGTTGAAATGCGATTGTCTCAGCACTTTTGGTGGCCATTTTTTACCCTCAAATAATTTTATGATAATTTATTTAATTAACAAATTAATAATAATAATTATACCTTCAATGCTTTATCCCCTTCCATCAATGCTTCCACAAATTCTCTCGCAAAATGTACACAATTGTGTTCAAAATAGTCGTATTTTTCGACACCGAATTTGCCTTCTTCAAATTGCCCATTTTCCTCATAAACTTCAATGAATTTATCAAAAATTTGCTGCACTTCCCACTGAGTTTTGTGCGTAATGCCAACTTGGGAAAATTTACTTAAAATTAAAAATAATAATCATTTAATTTTTATTGCAAAGCATCAGACATTCCTCTCTCCGGGTTGGGACGAATTCGCTGTTTTTCGTGGATGAAAAGTCCCAACGCATTGGCAAAATGAAATTCTTAATTATTCTTATTGTGTTTAAATAAATATTAAATCAAATTTTTTAAATTTTAAAAAATGGATGTCAATAATAAAATAAAATAAAATAAAATAAGGAAAAATTTGGCACCTTTTTAACAATATTGTTTAAAAATTAATACAAACCAGTGCCATAAACTTTTACTGCTCTGTGGTTTACGCCAATTGCTTCATAAAAATGGCCCATCAAATATTTGCGACAAAACTTTAAAGAGATTAAAAATTGTACCTTTTTAATATTTTCTTTTTTAATTTTTCTTTTTTTCCTTACCCTTTCGGTTAACACATAAATCGGTGTCCCATTTTCTGTTCGTGCAGTTAAAATGTCCAACTTTTCTTAATATTCAATAAATGATAATGATACTCTCTCTTTCAAATATTTTTTTGCAAATTTTGTTCAGTTTTTCCTCACTTTGCGGCAATTCTTTGAACGGGTCGAAATCGCGTTGCTCCTCCTCCGTTATTTCCGTACTGATGGACCATTTTCTCTTCAATTTGCTCATTTCCGCGACAACTTCCGCTAAGCATGGCTTTTCCTTTTTAATTTGTCGATTTATTTCATTAAAATTTGAAAATGCATCAAAATAATATTGAAAAAAGCTTGTTCTTATTTCGTTAATTGGCACATCATTTTGACAAATGGCGGAGTTCACTTTGTACCTTTAGATCTTTTATATATCTGTACAAATCGTTCAAATTAAAAATTTTTTAAATATTTAAAAAACGATCTAATTTTTTGAAAAGTCAATCTTTCGGCATTAATTTTTTGAAAAATTTTAGCATTTCTTTAAGGGTTGTATTTTTCATTTATTATACTTTTGTAAAAGCATTTTTTGAACGTGCCAAATTAGGAATGAAGGCAATTTCAGACGTGTAAGACCAACATTGAAATTTAGTTTCTAGAAATTCTAAAGAGGTTTAATATTTATTTTTTTGCTAATTTTTTCCCATTATTTTTTGAGGAGTCTTTCAAATTAATTCGCTCTCATTAATATTTTACTTGTGGCAAAATTTTCAAAGCATTTTTCTTTTTCACTTAAAAGTTGAAATTTGTTTTTTTTCACCTGTACCGAATCCACCATTTGTACACTTTGCTTTTTGCTATCAAATTTTCCTGGTAATAATTGAACATTGTATCTTTGATCACTTTGCTGCCCATTCTGCTCAGTTCGTGCCGTGCCAATTCGCCACTTAATTCCTCCTCAATGGCATTGCCATTGGCAATTGCTTCGTTCGCTTTTGCTTTTTGTTGCCCCATTTTACCAAAACATTTTTCTGCAATTAATCCATTGGCATTCGAAACTTTGTCCAGAATTTCATCCAACAAATTTTGAATGTCTTTTTGGGCGGAATTTTGAAAATTTTGCGTAATTTCTGTCAGAATTTCGCGCCCATTTTTCGTCACTTTTTCCATTGGATTTTTGTGTTGCGTTTGCTGTTTTAATGCTTCAATGAAATCGCCAATTTCAGTAAAATTCAAGTGAATTTTCTGCGTTTTTTCGTGTTTTTCCAGCGAAATAAAAATGGACGAAGAACAAAATAAAAAAGCGGAGAAAAATAATTTCATTTTGCCTTAATTTATTTTTTCATTTATAAGATATTTAAATGTGAAATTATATTATTTCTATTTAACAATGCTCAATTTTATAAAAATGTGCTTATGCAATAATTGAATTTTCATAAGAATACGTCAAAAATCAATGAAAGCGAATTAAAACAGTTTTTCATATATTAAACAGCCTGCGAAAAATTTTTTTTGTTATTTAATCAATGGCAAATTTATTTAAATTAATTTGATTTTAAATTTATGAAAAAGCATCCGATTTTATTACATCATTTGTACATAATAATAATGTCATTTTATATTGCGTCATTTGCTTTACTTTCCGCCGTTGTTTATGATTTTTTTAATCTTCTAGACAAAAAACATTGACTTCCAAGTGAAGCAAAACAACTCAATTAATTTATTTTATTTTAATTTTCCATCAAATATAAAGTGAATCTCTTCAAATAACCCCCCCCCCCCCAATCCAACAATCTTGGTGTTATTCGAAAGTTTATCATTTTGGATATTGCTTGGAGATTAGACAATTACCAAAAAAGTCATAATATGAAAATTGCAAAAAATCGAAATTTTTGAAGTTTTTCAATTAAGCAATAATATGAATGAATATGAGCACAAAAGGCGAATAATACAGAATTTAAATCAAATTCAAAAATATCACTTCTTTGCGAAATTTTTGTTTTTGTCAGATAATTAATTACCTTGGGGAATTGTTAATTAACCCTTTTTAGAATTAATTAAGTTTTGGTTAGGGGATAAACCACCGTGTCTTACCCTCCTTGTTAGTGTATTATTTATTTGCTAACGCAATGAGATTAAACAAAAAAAAAAGATGGGTAAAATGAAAAAATAGAATTATCATTTAAAATAATTAATTAATTTCAAAGAAAAGAAGAAATAAATCATGAAAATTAAAAAAAAAAACTATCGTTACCAAATTGTTACAGAAAATAAAGTAATTACTAATCGTCGTCCAACAAACACTAATTGTAAGGTCATTTACTCAGGCAATAAGAATTGAGTCGATCACATCGTAAAATTGCCGGGTGTGCAAAATTCCTTCGTGCGAAACATTTGCAATTTCGACCACTTGATTTACCTTAAATTGTTTTATTAATTTTTTCGATTATAAATTATTTTCTGTATTTTGCTCGCTGCCCGTCAAAATGTCGCTGCGTCGAAATGTCGCCGCGTCATAATGTCGCCGCGTCGAAATGTCGCCCAAGCTAAAATGAGTCGAAATGTCGCCGCGCCATAATGTCGCTGCGTCATAATATCGCCGCGTCATAATGTCGCCGCGTCGAAATGTCGCCCAAGCTAAAAAGAGTCAAAATGTCGCCAAGCCAAAAAATTAGTGAAAAAGTCGAAAACTATATATTTTAAAAATGGGTGCGCGCATGAATCCGTTGGGCCCTGGGCCAATGCCAGGGGCATTGGCCCAAAGCGCGGATTCCCCAATTAAAAGCTTCGATTAATTAACAATTGGTTTATTTTGCGATGATTAAAAATGTGAGGAAAAGTCAAAAAGGCAACAATTGATCAGATCCCCGATCGCAAATCCCAACAGACTGATCACTCCGATCTCTCCCCCCAAATTTTATACGGGCAACAACAGGTGGGCGGGTCGGGTGCCAGCGGCAGAAAAGGCCAACAAACAGAAATTGGGGTGGATGGCGACAGAGAAAGAGAAATCGTGAGAGGCATAGGGGAAGAGAAGTCAAGAAAAAGGGGAGACATAACAATTTTTTTTGAAAATACTAAGTTCATTAACAGTTTATCAGAATCGTTTAAAGAACACAAAACAATAAAAACTGGCAGAGAAAACGTAATATTTCTAATTATTCGAAGATTGACAAAAAAAAAAGAAGTTCGAATGGACAATTTTAAGGAACATGCACGGCTTGCTGACACGGCATTCATTCGGCTTGTCGCAATTGACTAAAAATAAAGCAGTTTTGCATGAAATATGCTTAACTTTAGTGTGTGAAATTTGGTGGTTAACGTTTGTAAAGGAAATAAAATGTGAAACGATCATTAAAAGTGTATGGGTGTATTGTTAAATTGAAAATAGGTATAATAGTATTTTAAAACTAATAATTGTATAATTTTTCGACTTTTTCACTAATTTTTTGGCTTGGCGACATTTTGACTCTTTTTAGCTCGGTAGGGGTCAACTGCGTCTGGCCAACTGCGTCTCGCCAACTGCGTCTGGCCAACTGCGTCTGAGCCAACTGCGTCTTGGGGCCAACTGCGTCTGGCCAACTGCGTCTGGCCAACTGCGTCTTAGTAGTAAAAGGGCCAACTGCGTCTCAGTCAAAAAATCAATTAATACCCATAAAATATATTAAAAATTCAAAATGAAAAGCACTTATCGTATATGCTCTAATTATAGCCCCTTTTCTGAGGAGGTTGGAAAATAATCCCCATGGGCTATAATTAGAGCATATACGGTAAGCTTAGCCTTTATTACTTTATTGTTTTAGCGTCCCAATTTGATATAGAATTTTTTATACGAGTTGTCTGTGTATGAATTGCCTTTTTACGAATTATCATGACACCTTAGGTTTAACAAATCTAGTTAAAAATAATCAGGGCAAAGAAACACTTCCTCTTAGTTATTGGGGCGCCTAAACATGGACATACAAAATAGCAAGGACTCATATAATGCCATAGAATGCGTAAACTATTTTTGGATGCGTAAAACGTGATCTGACGCGCATAAAACCGACAAGAACCGCATTTATTTCTTCAATGTTTAATGCCAACGTGATTTGAAATAGAATTTGAGGATTTGAAGCGCTACAACCCGTGTCCCGACATTTGCGGTCCGACATTTGCGGCCCCGACATTTGCGGCTATGTCCAAAATCGGGTTCAAAATTAAGTTTTTTAAATCCCTGATTCCATAAACACCCATAAATTAGTGATTTGAAGTGCTTTTATCCGATCATTTGATCGTTAATGAATTTTTGAAAAAATAATAAAATTTTCAAACAACTGAATTAATGTTTCTAATAAACTAGAAGACAGTTTTTTCTTAATTTTAATGTTATTTAAGCTATCAGGGCTTGAAAAAATTTATTTTTAAAAAATTTTTCTAAAAAATTTTGAAATTAAATCAACTGAGACGCAGTTGGCCCTTTTACTACTAAGACGCAGTTGGCTCAGACGCAGTTGGCCCCAAGACGCAGTTGGCCAGACGCAGTTGGCGAGACGCAGTTGGCCCGTTCCGTTTTAGCTTGGGCGACATTTCGACGCGGCGACATTATGACGCGGCGACATTTCGACGCGGCGACATTATGACGCGGCGACATTTCGACGCAACGACATTTTGACAGCGCACCATTTTGCTAATGGCTTATTTCTCCGTCTCTCTCTCTCTCTCGCTCTCTGGCTCTCTGTCTCACACTCTCTCTTTGGCTCTCTGGCTCTCTCTTTCTCTCTCTCTCTCTCTCTCTCTCTCTCTCTCTTTGTCTTCGTCTCTCTCTCTCTTTCTCTTTCTCTCTCGTTTTCTCTCTCTTTCTCTCTCTCTTTTTCTCTGTCTCACTCTCTCTCTTTGGCTCTCTCTTTCTCTCTCTTTCTTTCTCTCTCGTTTTCTCTCTCTTTCTCTGTCTCTCTCTCCTCTCTCTGTCTCTCTCTCTCTCTTTCTCTCTCTCTCTCTCTTTGTCTTCGTCTCTCTCTCTCTCTTTCGCTCTCTCTCTCTCTCTCTTTCTCTCTCTCTTTTTCTCTCTCTTTCTCTCTCGCTCTCTGTCTCACTCTCTCTCTTTGGCTCTCTCTTTCTCTCTCTCTCTTTCTCTCTCGTTTTCTCTCTCTTTGTCTTCGTCTCTCTCTCTATCTCTGTCGCTCTCTCTCTCTCTCTCTCTTTCTCTCTCTTTCTCTCTCTTTCTCTCTCGCTCTCTGTCTCACTCTCTCTCTTTGGCTCTCTCTTTGGCTCTCTCTTTCTCTCTCTCTCTTTCTCTCTCGTTTTCTCTCTCTTTGTCTTCGTCTCTCTCTCTCTCTCTCTTTCGCTCTCTCTCTCTCTCTCTCTCTTTCTCTCTCTTTCTCTCTCTTTCTCTCTCGCTCTCTGTCTCACTCTCTCTCTTTGGCTCTCTCTTTGGCTCTCTCTTTCTCTCTCTCTCTTTCTCTCTCGTTTTTCTCTCTCTTTCTCTCTCTCTCTCTTTTTCTCTCTCGTTTTTCTCTCTCTTTCTCTCTCTCTCTCTTTTTCTCTCTCGTTTTCTCTCTCTTTCTCTCTCTCTCTTTCTCTCTCGTTTTCTCTCTCTTTGTCTTCGTCTCTCTCTCTCTCTCTTTCGCTCTCTCTCTCTCTCTCTCTTTCTCTCTCTTTCTCTCTCTTTCTCTCTCGCTCTCTGTCTCACTCTCTCTCTTTGGCTCTCTCTTTGGCTCTCTCTTTCTCTCTCTCTCTTTCTCTCTCTTTTTCTCTCTCTTTCTCTCTCTCTCTCTTTTTCTCTCTCGTTTTCTCTCTCTTTCTCTGTCTCTCTCTGTCTCTCTCTCCTCTCTCTGTCTCTTTCTCTCTCTCTCTCACGCTCTCTTTCTCTCTCTCTTTCCCCACAATCCGCTAATTAGTTTTTTAATTATCTTTTGCTAATTAATTGACTCGTCCGTCTCTTTCTACCTACCAATTTGCCCTGGTCCTTCCATTGTTGGCACACTCTCAACGAGTCGATGTTCACCGTGCCGTCCCCCGCCCCATTTGTCACTGTGCCGGTTGAGTTAATTCCGTTCGGATATGCGTATTGCTGCGGTGTGCTGTCCGCTGAATTTCCATGCACGCAATACATCTTTAGAAAAACGAGAGTGAATTTTGGAAATAATTTCTATTTTAGCGAAATTAATTAATGAATTTGTGTTGAAGTTTCAAAAACCAACTAAAATTAAATCATTAAATAAATCAATTAAATAATTATATCAATAGGAAATCGAGTTAAATTTTATGCTTCGTTTATAATTAATTTTTCACTATTAAAATTTGTTTTATTTTCATTTTAATTTTTTTCGCCCCACCCATTAAAAGCATTTATTGTTACGGGTGTGTATTGCTGTGCGTTGATTTGTGATGCCGAGTTTTGGTAAATGGTTGCCAAATTTGGCACATTGGCCAATGCCAATAAGTTGGCCATGTCGGCCACTGTGTAGGCAGTGCCTTGGATAGTGACCAGTGTTGTGCCGGATTGAAATGCCAATAAATTGGGCAAAAGAATGGCGAGGGAGGCAAAGGTTCGGACCAAATCGCGAAGCGACGAATTGGAAATAATCAGAGAAGCACCGTTAAACAGAAAACTGTTGGGATTGCCTGATAGTTTGAGTAATTGTTTCAAGTAAGAATTATAAAAAAAAACTGTTTTTAATTAATTAAATATATTTTTATTCAATTACAATTGTCTATTTTAATTCATTCAATACCCGAGAGGAGCGCATCAAGCGTTTTGACCGAGCCACCCAATGGAGCGGAAACATATATTGTCCCATTCAAATATTGTTGTTGCCATGCCTATCAATTTAACAGGGCGTGGTAAATTAATTTCTATTTTTGCAGTGCCGAAATGTCCCAAAAAATTGAATTTTTTTTTCAATTGATAAGAATTTTGTCACAAATTGACAGATTTTCATGATCATATTTGAAAAATTTAAAAATTTTCTTCTGAAAAATGGATTTCTCTAGTTCCCTTTGTATGTCCCACCTGAGTCATTCGTTGGTTTAAAAAATTATTGGTGACCAAATTTCCCATACTGTGAGACAATATAAATGCCTTCTTGCCCGTTGTGTTGAACACATTTTCGATTAAATTTTTCAATTTGGCAGAATAGGCATCCATTTCATCTAAACGATGGCAAAGGGTTTAAACCAAATATTAGACGACAATGAATAATTAGCCGTTTATATTCTTCAAATATTATAATTAAATTGTCGGCACTCAGTTGCGGTGCCAAACGCCAATCGTAAGGGGCGCCGAAGAGGTTGCATCCCTTCACATAGCCAAATTGGGCCAAATGACTGATAAGTGCCCCAAAATACACATCTGTCGACGTGGAGTTCTCGTTGGGATTGCAGCTTTGGTTGCTATCAGTGAGCAGACAAGTCATCGGACACGTGCTGAACATTGGGAAAAGGAAGTGCCGAAATTAAATGGCAAAAAACATTTAAATTCAAATGAATGAAATTTTCTAACAGTTCAATTCTAATGAGTCGATTAAGTTGTCCTTTAATTGGAAATAGAAATTTTTCTTAATCAGTTAAAATTTGAGCAAATATGCCAAAAATATTAAAATAAGTTAACAGCTTATTCATCTATTTATATAAGTATATTGTATAATAGCAACAGGCCAAATGGGCGTCTTGCGGTAAACGCGACATTCATTCCGGTCCGATTTCTGTAGGCTCCGCTCGCACTGTCATAGGACAGCCTGAAAATACGAAATTCTTACATGTATTTCCAATGTTTCTTTATGTCCTGAAGCATCAAATTTGGGGTTGCCCCCTATTCCCGACTTTTCTCCCCACTTTTCGGGCATCCACCCTGACCCCGAATTGCCATCCCCGAACACTCTCCCGACTTCCCAAATTCCCAAAGGCTCGGGTAGCAATACCACTTCAACCCAAATTGGTCTTTGTGCTTTTAAACAAATGCCAAATTACAAAGCAAAAAAGATGCATTAGCATATAAATAGGGCCCAAAAATAATATTTTAAATAATTTGTATTTGACGTACGACATCATATAAAGGATGCACTTTTGGAGATCGAAAGGGTCGGAAATGGCCAAGGCATAGGCCACCCACGCCTTCAGTGAGAAAGTGCCCGAATACGGCGAAGGGATGGCACCGCAAGAAGCCAAATTGGACGGGAAACTCGAGCCGTTGCCGTCCACGTACATTTTGCTGCCGGTAATGCCGTGTACTGTACTTTTTATATTACTAATGATTTTGAATTTGCAATTACAAATTATTAATGGCGACAGATTCTGATTTGCTGTTGCGCAGTTTGGGGTTCCGTCTCCGTTAACGGCACAGTCACTCGAATCAGAAACTCCTTGTCGGGAAAGGCCAATTTGACAAAAGACAATGGCCAAAGAGAGGGAGCAAAGGCCAAGCATTTCGAACAAAAGGCCCTTAATCAAAAAATTAAATTAAATAATATTTAATATAAAAATGGAAATACAGAGCCACTGATTTAAATTCAGTGCAAATTTAATGGACCATCCGATGTTTTCAAGGAAGAAAAATGATCAAATTTTAAAGGAATTGAAATGATAAGAACCAAAAATGAATAGCCATGAGAGAATTCGAACAAATTTTGCAAGGTTTCCTTTTTTGAAATGAATGGTTTTTGCTTTATTTTATTGAATTTGGGAAAGTATTAGAGAGGCGATTTGGAGATTTGCATAATTATCTCTTCATTTTTTGCAAAAATTATATTTCACGGAAACCCAAAAATAGTAACAAAGAAAATTTTATAATTAAGTTTGTGTCTATGAAACATTTATTTTGATTCTTAACAAAAACATTTTCTACTTCTCAGAGCTCAACGAATTAGAATACTAAGCATTTAAGAGCAGATTTTTCCCCAAAAATCAGAGATTATTTAAATAGCCAAACATTTTTACTCTTACAAATTAGCCCTGTTTTAATGGGTTATTTTAAAATAGCACAAACAGATGTTGATATTCCGCTGGTGAATTTAGAGCATTTAGAATGAATTTTAAAAAATTCAAAAATTCTATGGAATGGTTCTGCCAATTAATTGTCTTTGATTTTATTCTGCTGAACTCCAGACAACAACCAAGTCAAACAAATTACTATCAGATTAATTAGTCAAAGAGTTTAAACAGCTTCTTCTCCGTTTCTTTTTTGATGGATAAAAATTGAAAAGTCTCCGCTGTGAACAAAAACCGAAAATTAATTATAATAATTATTAATCTGAACAAATTTATATGCGGGATCCAAACAAAACACAAAGAATTGAAAACGATGGGGGAGGGGGCGTTACTCCAACACTAATGAGATTTTAATAACAGGATAATTTTTATAAAAAAAGAAAATGGCGACAGGAAAAGTATAAAATTTCTCTTCAAACTCCTTTTTGGATTTGTCATTTTTTGCAACAAACAAAATAACAGTTTTTTGGAGTTTCCAATCGCAATTTTTTGGCGACACTTTTATAACTCACCAAAGGGGAAATGTCACAAATAAATACCATAGCCCTAATCATTAGCTTAATATTTTTAATTTTATTTAATAAGGCATAAATTAAATGAACCTTAAATTTTATTTGTCGCCATATTTTTCCAAATGAATTCAACTTCGAATTTTTTTGATTATTTTGAAAATTGGAAAATTATAAATGATTTCTTTGCAACATATTGAAGCATAGCGCGTTAAAACCTTGCTGTTAGCGATTTGTCATGCATGGTCTGATGGAAGGCATGCGGGTGATTGGTCTAGTGGTATGATTCTCGCTTTGGGTGCGAGAGGCCCTGGGTTCAACTCCCAGATCACCCCAATTTTTAAAGATTCATTCAACAAAAAATAATTTTCATTTTAAATTTAATTAATGTTTTTATTTTATATATATCAGATCCGAAAAAATCTTTTAAATTCACTTGAAAAGCTCGCTTCCTTTTGCTGCCTTTTTTCATAAAAATCCCTAAAATAAGACATTGACTAAATATAATCAAAAAGGTTAAATAACACATGTTCAAATGGTTTTTGAATTTATGAATGTAAAGTTTTGTGTATTTTCGAGTTCTGTTATCTGACAAACAGAAACTTTCCAAATTCCTCCATGAAATTATTTTTCTTCTAATTTTTAGATATATTTTTGAAAATTTCCAAAAAGTTGACCTTAGTGTATATTTTTCGCATTTATTGCATTTTTTATCAAATTTTAACAAAAATAACCAAAATTTGCTCTCAAGAATCTGAACTAGCGAAATACCCATTTATTCTCAAAAAGAGTCGAGCAGAAAAAGTCTATAAAAACAATATAAAGCCCTTACTTGAAATATCATCGGAAAATTGGATCCCTCATATAAAAAAAACAAATCGCTCGTCTTGAAAATCAAAATTTTTCGCCAAAAAATTTTCTTAAAATGCCATTTACCGTACAAGTTTCATAAATGGAATTAAATCGACACAAAAGGGGAAACAAACTGCACAAAAGTCAAATGGGAACATTTGGCACAAAAATTATACAGACGTGACAAATGGCGAGAAATTTGTACAATCAGTGAGGACGGTACATGTCGAACAGGGCCAAAATGAATTGTGCGACTGTTTGTCCATCCAAACGATTCAGGAAATTCGCCAACAACGCTCGTCCGCCCGCATTGTGAGGCTGGGGATGAACAACCACTGCTCCATGGGCATCGTTCTGTTGATTGTCTAAATGCTGCTCTCCTCCTTTGTCGGACACTGATTCATTGTCTCTGGCGACACCTGAAATTTGAAGAACAATTCAAAAAAAAAACATAATTGGAGAAGGAATATGGGCGTTGAAGGGAGACAAATTGCTGCTGTTGGAGAATAAGGCAAATTAAAACTCCAAAGTTTTAACTTATTCTCCAGCCCAATATAATATTTTAACTAAATTTAATAAACAAATGCCCACTTTCTGTGGATCCGACTAAAATTATTGAATTGAGAGAGAGATCGGTCTGTACCAACATTTGAATGCCACGTAAACTTTCCCCATTTATTTGTTCACCTACGATTATTTATGACGGAAATCCGTTAGAAAATGAAAATTGTCAAAAAATCAGTACGATTTCAAAAAAATGAAAAATGTCAAATTGAAGTTTGAGTTTGAACAGAAGACAGGGGCAAAAAAATGAAGAAAAAAGTGTCCGATCATTTAAAAAACGGAATATAAAAGGCGAGCGGAAAAGAGAAAACCAAACAAAGGCATAATTAATTAATTACTTTAATTGGCTTTTTTCTCTCTTAAATGCGCTCCCTTCTGTTCCTCGCCTTCGTGGCACTTCTCGTCGTAAAATGTTCGGCCGATGAGGCAATGCAAAATGATGAAAATGAATTCCCTCCCGGACCACCGCCAAGCAATGAAATGTCGGAAGAATCAAACGATCGCCGCAAGCGAAGCCCTTTCTTCAACTTTTTCGGAGGCTTTAAAAAGGGAGGACGAGGAGGACGGCCAAAAGGGGAAAAGCCGACCGGAGTGCCACCCACGGGGAGTCCACCCGCGGAACGGGAGAAGCGCAGTCTAAAAAAGGGAGGACCGCCAAAGGGGAAAAAGCCGAACGGAGTGCCACCCACGGGAAGTCCACCCGCGGAACGGGAGAAGCGTAGCTCGGGCAAAGGAAATGCCAAAAAAGGAGGACGAGGAGGACAAAAGGGAGGAAGAGGAGGACGGCCAAAGGGACCCCCGCCGACTTCGCCCGCCCCAACGGAATAAAAAGAAGAGAAAAAGATGAAGCCAAAAGAAGCGATTAATTGATGGAGGATTGAGTGAAAAAGAAATACGAACAATGATTTGTGAGTTGAAAGTGTAAGAAATGTTGATAAATTCAATTCCATTTTGTTGCGATTGAATTTTAGCGATTGATTGGTTCAAATAAATGAAATATCAATTAATTAATATTAAGTTTTGCGAAATAACTATAATAATTTGAGAATATAATTTAAATTTTAAATGAAAATATTTTTTGCGGTGCGCGCTATCGAAAATTCTCTTTTGAGAAAATTGGATAACTTCATTTAATAATATTTATTTTCTTGCTAAATACAAAAATCAAACAGCTTACCTATCTGGATATCAAAATACGAACTCGACTATCATTTCACCCCATTCAGTCACTAATCGTTCAGTTCAGTGTTTGTGTGAGCCGGTCAATCCGGGCATGGAAATCACACTGTTCGTGCCAGGCACATTACGTTGGGAGTGGTCTCCTTGAATTGTAGAGCATAATTAATTAATGATAAATTCACAATTAATTGGATTTACCCTTGGGGCCGTCAAATGGCACTTTGGCAATGCCAATGCCAAACTCGGCACATTTCGAGTCAATTCCACTGATTTGCAGACCAAACTGGGCACTCAATGCCTGCCATTCGTTGTTGTTGCTGGCATGGGAAGAAGCGGAGGCGGCAATGGCGAACATGGCACGGACGAAGCCGAGGCTGTGGGCACACTCATCAAAAAGGGGAAAAACATAAAAATAATTAATAAATTAACTAATTTAATTGGATAATTTGGCAATTAGTTTGATCCTTTGTCCATCCTACCAGAAGAATGGTTGGCAAGAGATGCTTCGATGTCGGCCAAAAGAGTTGCGTCGCCACCATTTGGGCAGCCGATCAGTTGGCCTTTCAATGCGCCAGCAACACTTTGGGCATCCGAACAAAGCGATGACTTGGAAAAGGAATGGGCGAAAGTGCCAACGTAATTGGCCATCAGCGAAACCACTTTTTGGCTGCCGGGACAGCACGGATCTATTGAAAAAGCAATTAATTAATTATTAATGAATTAAAAACAATTAATTACGCGGTGCCGAAATGCAACATTTGCACAACAAACAGAAAATTGTGACGATGGCGAGAAGAGAGACGGACGAAGAAGGAGAAGACATTTTTGAAGGATTTTGGCTGATTTGATGGAATTAATTATAGAGGTTGGTTGGTTGATGGGATTGGCTTATTCGTATTGCTTAAATACGTTTTTTTGTTGGAAAGTGCCGAAAGTCTTTCCAAGTTGGCATTGGCTGGCGGCGGCTTTTTCTTTTTGAGAGGAAATTGTTGGATATTTTCAAAGATATTTTCATTTAATTTTAAATATTTAAATAATTGCAGGCAGGAAGCAGTTGAATTTTGCAAATGTTTATAGCTTTCCACAATTTTTCAAAATATTTGTCAGGTCCATGCTGTCCCGGCCAGGGGAGTTTGAAAACGAAAAAAATAATTTTCGATAACGAAAACGAAACGAAAAAACAACCGTTTTCTTACGAAACTAAACGAAATACACGAAAATTTTTTGAATTATTTCATCCATAATTAAGAAACATTAAACTTTTAAATTGTATCCTCAACTTGAGGGAATGGAGATGCTAGTAGGTGAAAAAGCGGATGTGTCTCTAGGATGATAATTTTTTTAGTCTTAAAACAAAAGAGTCCGGCGGTTTCGATATGCACCGCCAGAGAAATTGAAAATTTCATTGCAATTTATTAACAGAATTAGTACAAAAATTGCTAATTTTTTGAAAAAAATAAAAAATTTTTTTATAAATTTCTGACTTTTTATCAAAAATTTCGGAATGGAATTCCGACCCCAAAAATCTCGGAAATCGGAAATTCCGTGCCATCCCTGGTGCTTACTGTTTTAATTTTCAAAATTTAACGAGACATACCATGTATGTAGAACAAATCTTAAAAAAAATTACTGTCGAAAGCAATCATTGCCGAAAACTAACAGCACTGAAATATATATATACTGTACATACATTTTGTATATACATACTGAACATACATTTTTGTAAATGCACTAAAAACCATAAAATAAAATTTGAACGTATAAATGCTATTTTGAGCCCTTTCTCAACAAATGTGTTTTAATCTACTGCACATATTAACATCCGTAAATATACCTTTGCCCTAACCAATATCCAAAGACAATCCGAGACCGACACACATAATATTTAATCCACAAATTATGGATTTAACTTTGTTTTCTTTTTTTAATTTAATTTTGTTGGAAAATAAATATAATATTATGTGAAATGCGTAAACATCAAAATTTTATTTGTCACTGGTGGCCCTGTCCCTTTTTATTTTTTCTTTGTTGTCAACATTCTTTTGGGAGTAAACAACTTTAAACGAAAAGCACTCGCGTTCCGCAGAAAGGGCATTACATTCATTAGGCAATTATTTTTGAAAATATAAACTAGTCATAATAAAATATATTTTAATTTATTAGCCCAATTAATTATTATTTTGAATTTTCAACTTAACTTCATCAAAATGGTTCTTCACTCGGTAATAATTAACGGTTGAAAGTTGTTCTTAAAGTATCGCCTCTCCCAAACTGTAGCACAGCAATTTTTTTTTTTATTTTCTTTAGTAAATATCCAATTTTTACTCGGTCTCGAAATTTCCACTCTCGAACGGACTTTCCGTTTGACATAAAATAAAAACCCTGGCATCATGCAAAAGCCCAAGTGTTATTTATAGGCTACAATTTTTTTAGAAAAGCTGAGGCTAGAAAACATGATTCCAAAAAAACCCTTATAGGATACCAGGAAATATAAAAATTTGGTGCTTCAAAATTTCTTTTTTTTTTTTGTCCATAAGCGTCCCAAGGTGGAGGTGAATTTACGAAATGCCCGGCACGGATTGCCATTGGCGCTGTGTCATAATTTTTCTGCTGAATTTTCCTCCGATCACTTTTTTTCCAGCAACTCCGAGGCGTACACATTGCGAAATTGACGTGGCCCCCGAGGGGCGTCCAGTCGCCCTATCTGAGCAAAGCATTGGCCGCGATCGAAGAGAACCGCAGTCTGTCGCTGTATGCGTTGGCGGTCGGCAGCGCTCTCGCGGCCGCCCTTTGGTTCGGTCGCGGCCGAACGTCTCCGCCCCCGGGCAACCGTTTCCTGGCGGAGCCCAGCGCGGACAGTCTGCTCACCTGACTGATCAGTGATCACCAGGGCCGTTGGGGGACTGATCGGAGTGCGGAATCGTTCATTTTGATCACTTCTTTTGATCATTTTGTTGTGATCGACGAACGCAATAATTGATGGATGCTTTAACAACCTTTGTTTATAATTTTCTCAGTAAAGAATTAACACATTTTTGTTTGAATATATTTAGGGTTGGTATGGGCCGGAAGAGTCCCAAAATGCCGGCCGAAGGAAGAGGCCGACTTTGTGGGGCGAGGAGTGAGCCCAACAACGGCGGGAGTGCGTAACTGTCACCCGTTTTTAAATTCCAAAATTATCAAGCGAAGAAATGCCATCAAATTTTATTTGATTTTTGCTTAAAATTTCAAAAAGCAAATAACAATGAATAAAACAGTAACAATAACAACAAATGGTTCAAGCTTGGTTGATTTTCCGCTCTCTTCTTTTCGGAAAGGGTGCTGCGGCTTTCCTTGGATTTTTTCGACCACCGCCGCCGCCATTGGTGACCGAATGTTCCCGCGGCGGTTGCTCTTTGCCTTTGCCCAATAGCAAATCCATCAAAGACTTGGCGCCGGACAAATTCGAATTCTTAAAATAAAAAATAATAATTTAAATAAATGTCGAAATTCGATGAGAGGTATATGAGCAATGGAGTGGAATGACATTTTTGGGGTCCGAAAATTGGGGACCGAATTTAGGATTGTTAGGCATTCGAAGTCCACCGTGCTTTCAAGTTGCGGAATTAGAAAATCTTTTTTTATAACTTTTAGCTTTGTACGAGTTGGTGCGGTTCCACTGGGTTTTGGTTTCACCCACCTGCAACATGGCCACACTGAGTGCCCGTCTGAGCGCCTTGCGGGCCTTGTCCGACCCGCTCTTGAACACCTCCACCAGGGTGTAACATCCGCAGTCCATGCTGGTCCAGGAGGACAAATTGTCGGCCGGAAGGTCGGCCAGGAAGTCGCTGAGGCGGTGTCCGTCACACCGTCCCGGGTCCGCCTGCAACAGTTTGCGGAACACGAAGCGAGCACAACCGCCCTGTACAATATGGGACGGCCCATCGGGCGAGTGCGGGACGAATTCGTCAGTGGCAATCTCAGCAATTGCCCGGAAACAGTCATCTGTAAAGCAATGGGAATAAATCTGGAACTTTTAAATGTACCAAGGAAATCGGCGAAACTAAGTTTCGTTAAGTGCGAATTTCTACGGATAGCCAGGGACAGTCCCCGTATTTTTTTGGATGGATGTGACGGCTCGAACTTGCCGAGAAGTTTTATAGTCGAAGAGATTAAAAAACACCCACCCAAATCGCTGTCGCCAATTTCGCGAAGGAAGGGATCCGAAGGCGCTGAAATAAAATTTAAATAATCACAAAAACAAAAAACAGTGTCAGGGCTCAACTTACACGGCACCTCCAACGTGTCAAGAACAAGGACCTGAAGAAAGTGGAAATAGTCGAAACATTTAATAAGCCGACGAGCCAAAACTCCGAATTAATCATGGCCTGGTTTTTTATTTTTTCCAAAATTACAGCGGAAATTTTGTCGAAGAGCATTTGGCGCATGTTGGCCTTGATGAAAGTCAGCAAATTGTCCCGAATGCATTCAAATAATTCACTGTAACGGCTCCCTGACGCTTTTTTGCTGTGACAATTTGAGTCGCCCTGAAAAATGTCGGAATTTAATTTTAAAAAAAGTTATTCAAAATCCAACCTGTTTCAACATCTGGTGTAGGCCTTTTCCGATGACCCGCTGGTCACGGGGATGGACCAAATAATGGAGGACCCAAACGCCTTAAATTTGTGCAAATTATTGAAATTCCATAAAATTTTAACGGAAATCCGAACCAAATTTGTGATAAACAAGGTCAGCAATATTGTTGGCAATTTCCTTAATAAATGCAAAAGTCATTTTGTTTGTTAATTAAAGAGTTTTACAAAAATACAAAAAAATTTAATGGTTATTTTCGGGTTTTGGGTAATTTCCCAAAATCTTAAAAGCTTTGAAAACTGGCAAATTATAAAAAAATTTCTAGCAGGGTTTTCTTAATCGTTCAAAAAAGTCCGAAAAGTTTTACCTATCGACACCGTCGGATCCAAATTAAGATTTTTGAAATTTTGCCATTGGCAACATATCCGCAATAAAAAAAATTCTTACACTGGTGATTACTTCGTTGACCAATGCGGTGTTGTCCACCGTGTCAAAAATGCCGAACAACACGCGCCGAGCGAACTCATCTTGGCACGAACGAATGGCCAAACCGTGGAAACTTTTCACAATTGCCTTCAAAAAAATGGGGTTTGAAAAACGATGTTAAAATCAGAAATTTGTATTCATTTGTTGTTCAGACAACAAACGGACTTCTCTGTGTTCGACATTTGCACTCCATAAACACAAAAGCGCAGCACGGGACCCTAAAAGAATTAAAAGTAATTACCATTAGAATAACGGAAAATCATTTAAGATTGAGTCCCATTCTGACAATTACAGAATTTGTTCTTTGCCGATTTTTAAGAAACGAAAAAAATTAGAAATAATTAAAAAAGCCGAAACGTTAAAATATAGAAATGAAGATCGAGCATCCCTGAATTCCAAAGATTTAACAAAAGCTAAGGATTTTCCAACAGAAAATTAAGTATTGTTTGTTGAAATTTTTTTAAACGTAAGCAAAAAAATTTGTAAGTAGAAAAAACGTAGAAATTCTTAGAAGTTAAGATAATTTTTCGGACTTTAAAAAAATTTTTTTTGTTCGAACAAAAAGAAAAATGTTTTGGTAAATAACTAAAAAAATTTCTCGGAGGGCAACCTACACCCAGTTTTTTGTAGACCATTTTGTTACCAAATAACTTGTTAAGTTTGGTTCCCGTGGACTTGTGAAACGCACCTTCAGCAGAATGGCATATTTCGGGCAATTGGTCTTTTAGCAATTCGACCATCGATTGGCGCTGTTCGTCCGTACAATGCGTCAAATAGTCCAGCAACAATTTGTGCGTCAACGAAAGTTTAAGCGTCGGGATTTTGGGCACCGCTTTTTCGAGCACTTTTTCCAAAAATTGGACAATCGAAGGCATTTTCTCGGGGAAATTGCGGGAAATGGCGTCAATGTTCAGCTGCGAGTTGGGAAGGTTCTGCTCCTTCTGAAAGAGAAGAGAACCAAAATTAGGGACAAAGGTATTTAAGGGATACAAAAATGGATTATGTAAATGCCGAAGAATGTGAATTTGTGGAGAGAAAACCGAATTATCTAGTTACAATTAGCTCTTTTAAATTTTCTCCGCTCCCAAAATTAAAACAAAAAATAAACAAATTCGCATTTATAGGCCGAGATTTAAATTGTTTTAATGAAATGCATCCCCACTAAAACAATGGAATACAAACCCTAATAAAGTCGAACTCATTGCCGTAAAATTCTGCAACAATTGAGTGCCTTTGTTCAGCAGTTGCCCATTCGTTGTAAACCTCAACATGAGAAGAATATATTAAATAAATTAAATGTTAGAAGCTGGCACCAACATCTTCGAGGACATTGACCGAATGGGAAACGCGAAACAAATCGACGCAATGGCCACGGAAAGCGTTGACGACAATGTCACGTTGGTTCTTGGAACTAAAAATCGTTTGTCCATTTGATAAAGGAAATGCAAGTCGAACCCGTATTTGAGCATTTTGGCCACCAAATAATTGGCATATTTGGACTTGGCCATGCGCAACACTTCCGGCGACAGTTCATCAAAAATTTGTTCGCGTATTTTTGGCTTTTTCAGCGCAATCAAACACTGCACAACTCGGCAAGTGCTGTGCGAGTAGACCAATTTGACCAGTTTGCCGGTGCACATATTCAGCAACTCTTGGACGAACTGCTCCCGCTTTTCCTCCACCGTTTTGCTGCTAAACATTTTGTGATTGTTCAGGCGTTGTGCAATTTTAACTCAAATTTCCCCCCCCCCCCTTAATTCCTTGCAATTTGAAATTATAAAAATTTGAAAAACTTCCTAAAAAGTCCAAAAAACAGTCCGTCCGCCTTCGCTTTCACTCACTTCCGAATGACTTCCCACAACAGCTTGGCCTTTCTCACCAACTCATAGTTCGGTTTGTTCGCAGCCTCCAACTGTCGAATGAACTCGCGCCTCTCCTTTTTGCCCAGATTCATCAGAACTTCTTTGGTTGAGCGTCGAATTTTGATGGTGCGCAATTTTTTGTTGTTTGGCCCTCTCACGCCGTTCTTTGCGCTCTTTTCAAAATTTTTGTGTCGCTTTTTTCCTTCCCCTTTTTGTTCAGTTTTGCTTTTTCCCTTCTTCAATGATGCTTTATCATCTTCAGATGAAGTTTGTGACGACTTTTTCTTCAGTATGCCTTTCTTCGGCTTCTTCGTCTGTTCCTCGTCCATTCCCTCGGCTTGGAAATGCCCATTTTCTTCAGTGTGATTCGTCGGTGGTGGCGGTTCTCCATCCAAAACTTGTGTTTCTTCGACCGAAGTTGCAAAAGAAACGCGCTTTTTCTTCCATCTTTTGGACGTTGGACCACTGTCTGTCGTTATGCTGTTGAATGCCGAATCGGTGGAACGTTTTTTTGTTTTAATCAAAGTCATGAAAATAGAATAAATCTAAATTGGTTAAATGGATGAGTTAAACTCAGCCCAAAAACAAAAAAACCTGTGATTATGGAATTAATTTTTGTCTGTATTATTATTATTACCTTTTATGGTATTATTATTATTACCTTTTATGTATTTAGGTATGTTTAAGGGCTAAGGTATAAACAATTCACTATGGCTATGGATCAAGCCCAGTGCACATAGGTAACGCCAAGGGACCCACGCGTTTGGGCGCTGGCGTTTGGGCGCTGGCGTTTGGGCGCGCGCGTTTGGGCGCGCGCGTTTGGGCGCTGGCGTTTGGGCGCCAGCTCGTTTTCCACTTAAGCTTTTTTTCTTTGGCATCCAAATCCAACAATCTTGGTATCATTCGAAAGCTCTTAACATGCTCTATTAGCCTTACATAAAGCGAAAAGATTTTCAAGCCTAGAAGAAATTTTATTAAGAAAAAACTTCAAAAATTTGACTTTTTTGCAATTTCATGTTATAACTTTTTTGGTAATTGTCTAGCTTAGAAAATCCTCTAAACATGTTAAGCTTTCGAATGATACCAAAAATGTTGGATTTGGATCACAGCGAAAAAAGTTATAGAAAGTTATAGTTGAAAAACATGCTGGCGCCCAAACGCCAGCGCCCAAACGCCAGCGTCCAAACGCCAGCGCCCAAACGCAGTGGACCCAACGCCAACGGAACGGGCCAACTCCGTCCCGCCAACTCCGTCCCAGCCAAGTTTTGAGTGGCATAACTTTTTATATTGTTGACCGAATCCGACAATCTTGACATCATTCGAAAGCTCTTCACAGGCTCTATTGACCTACTAATAATTACAGATAATAACGAACTGTAAAAAAAGATAGAGATAAAAAACTTCGAAAATTTTGCCTTTTTTGCGGTTTTCAAGCGACATCTTTTTTGTGAGCTTCTTAATCACTTCGAAATAGCTTACAAATATCTTCAAAAGATCCAGAGCTTTCGAATGACATCATTGATGTTATGTTTTGTCAACCAAGAAAAAAGTTATGGCTTCTTAAACATGGTTGGGACGGAGTTGGCGGGACGGAGTTGACCCCTACCTAACGCCAACGGTCAAGTTTTAGACAATTATTTATCGGGCCAGGACGTTTTCGTACCGCCATTTTCGTACCGCCGTTTTCGTACCGCCGTTTTCGTACCGCCGTTTTCGTACCGGAGACGTTTTCGTACCGCCGTTTTCGTACCAGTGGATATGCAAAAAAAAATTGCATTTATATTATTTTTTTGTATCTAAGTAATTACTAGGGATTCTTTTTTTAGGCAAATGCCTAAAATTTTTGCGCACTTGATACGCTCAGATAAGCACGAAAAACGCGTTTTCCGCTTTGTTTGGGGTGTCTATGATGACTTTTATAATGCCTATTTTTGCCTATTTTGGACTTTTTGTGCTTAATGCCTAAATGCCTATTTTTGTGCCTATTTCGCCATTTTTGGCGCTTTTTTCAGGATTTTCGGAAAAATCCTTACTAAAAATGCAATAAAAATTAAAAATACACCCCTAAGAATCGACTTGAAAAAATTTCAGAAAATACACCTCTAAGAACTGAAAAAAAAATTTTCACAAAAATTCGTCCACAAAAATTAATTATTTTTTCTTCATAAAATTTTTGGTTTAAAAAATTATTTTTATCGGAAACAACTGTAAAACAATAGAAATATAAGCAAAATAAGTTTTTTGATTCATTTTTAAGTGTTTTGCTGCCTAAAAAGCGTTAATAAAAATTTTTTTTTGCCTATTTTAGTGCCTATTTGAGGGTTTTTGTGCCTATTTGGTGCCTATTTTGCGATTTTTTTCTGCCTTTTTAGGTGCCTATTTCGCGATTTTTTGTGCCTAAAAAAAGAATCCCTAGTAATTACTAGGGCTGGGAATTTAAGTCAAATGACTTTTTTTCGCTAACTCTAAATGGAGGAGTTTGACTTTTTGAGGCAAAATTTGGTTTTAGTGAAGAACATGCCGAAAAATACAAAGAAAATTCCGAAAAATAATATTCGATCGATAAAAATGCAATGAAACCTGGCTGAATTTTTCTTAATTGTTGGAAGAATCTCTTAATGTTTTGACAATTTAGCTTTTATTAACTTCAAAATGAACCAGCCAATGTCAATCCCGAGAACATTGACAATTTTCTCGACGGTATTTCCCGAAACTATGAGATGCGACCTTATTTTGTCCCGGAATTTTGTTATTTTTGTTAAATTTATGAATTTTCTACATTATATTTTATGAATGGGATTCTTAAATTATTCAACTCGAATCTGACGCTTGTACAAGAACTCGTACGAAAACGTCCCCGGTACGAAAACGGCGGTACGAAAACGTCCACGGTACGAAAACGGCGGTACGAAAACGGCGGTACGAAAATGGCGGTACGAAAACGACCCTGACCGATTATTTATAGATACAACGCCAAAAAGCATTATATTTTTAGCGTTAATTCAAAATAATAATGACAAAAACAATTAGGTAAGTGAAAAACACCATTTTTTGTAACTTTAAAGTCATTAAAAAACTTAAAATTGATAAAAATACCAAAAAGTAAATTTTTTTTTTTTTTACTAAGTCAAAAGGACATTTTATAACGATTATTTTGATCAAAAATTCAGAAATCGATTCAATTTTCTTATGTCTATTTTTAATGGACGGCGCAAGTATCGAGGCGCAAACAGTACACCTGATCGGAGTTGCTGCCATTGGCAGTTGAACATTAAAATATTTGAATATGTTTTAAACTTGTAAGGAATTTCTTTCTTTTTTATTTGATTAAAATATTTTACTAAAATGAATAAATTGGTCCAATTAATGCTTCTGAATCATCGCGGGCTGATACATATAATTTAACTGTAGTGCGACTTTTGCGGCTGAACTGACAAAAAAGCAAAAAATATGATGCATTTCCAATCAATTTTCAATGTTTCCAAAGTTTAAATTAGTGACGGTAAAGCTGATGCCTAAGTAGTCCTTGCTCGAGGCTATCTGTCTCATCAATTGAGTGAGTGGTCGCGTGCTGAACTTCCAGAGGAACCAGCACCAAATATGGAAAGGGTTAAGAAGGAAAACCCGGGCCCTGGGCCATCCCTCGAAACCCTTGACCAAATCCCCTTGCCAACTGTTAGCCATTTGCTTTATTCGCTTTATTCTTTCATCGACATTAAAAAGAGAGAGAGAGAAGCGGAGAAAATGTGTGAAGTGTCAATAGTGTGTGAAAACGAGAAAAGATTACATATTTATATGATCAGAGGGAACAGAAAAAATAAAAATAATATGTGCTCCTTACAATTGGAAAAAAAGTTCACTTTGGCATTTTTTTTTTTAAATTTTCCTTGTTCAATTATTTCAACCATTTTCGGCATATCATTTAATCTTTATTTTATTGCTAATTTAAAAATACAACAGCTAATTGCTGGACAACAATCAAAACGAACTCCACAATCATTTCATTCCATTCAGTCACTCATCAGTTCAGTGTTTGTGTGAGCCGGTCAATCCGGGCATGGCAATCACACTGTTCGTGCCAGGCACATTACGTTGGGAGTGGTCTCCTTGAATTGTACGGAATAATTAATTAGTGACAAATTCTCCACAAATGATTTTACCCTTGGAGCTATCAAAGGGCACTTTCCCAATGCTAATGCCAAACTCGGCACATTTCGAGTCAATTTCACTGATTTGCTGACCAAACTGGGCACTCAATGCCTGCCATTCGTTGTTGTTGCTGGCATGGGAAGAAGCGGAGGAGGCAATGGCGAACATGGCACGGACGAAGCCGAGGCTGTGGGCACACTCATCAAAAAGGGGAAAAACATACAAATATTTATAATAAAAATAAAATAATTAATTGCTTATTTGGCTTAGTTTGGTCCATTAGTCCATCAATACCATAAGAGTGAGTGCCAAGAGATGCTTCGATGTCGGCCAAAAGAGTTGCGTCGCCGCCCTTCGAGCAGCCGATCAGTTGGCCTTTCAATGCGCCCGCAACACTTTGGGCATCCGAACAAAGCGATGACTTGGAAAAGGAATGGGCGAAAGTGCCAACGTAATTGGCCATCAGCGAAACGACTTTTTGACTGCCGGGACAGCACGGATCTATTGAAAAGCAATTAATTAATAAATTACAGTTAATTAAGAAAAATTAATTGCGCGGTGCCGAAACGCAACATTTGGAAAGCAAACAGAAAATAACTACGATGGCGAGCAGAGAGACGGACGAAGAAGGAGAAGACATTTTTGAAGTATCTTTGGCTGATTTTATGGAATTAATTAATGATGCTGATTGGTTGGTATTGGTTGGCTTATTCATATGGCTTAAATACGTTTTTAGTCGGAAAAGTGCCGACATTCTTTCCAAGTTGGCATTGGCTGGCGGCGGCTTTTTCTTTTTGAGAGGAAATTGTTGGATATTTTCACTGGCGTATTTCTTCTGAATTTAAATAATGGAAGGCTGGAAGCTGTTGAATTTTGCAATATATCCATAGACTTAACCAATTTTTTCAAAAATATTTGTCTACAAATGCCAACATCGGATATGCCATTCTATGGATGGCATTTTTCCGCCTATTTAAGCAATACGAATAAACCAATCCCACCAACCAACCAATCACCATCATTAATTCAACTATTAAATCAGCCAAAGATACTTCAAAAATGTCTTCTCCTTCTCCGTCCGTCTCTCTGCTCGCCATCGTAGTTATTTTCTGTTTGCTTTCCAAATGTTGCGTTTCGGCACCGCGTAATTAATTTTTCTTAATTAACTGTAATTGATTAATTAATTGCTTTTCAATAGATCCGTGCTGTCCCGGCAGTCAAAAAGTCGTTTCGCTGATGGCCAATTACGTTGGCACTTTCGCCCATTCCTTTTCCAAGTCATCGCTTTGTTCGGATGCCCAAAGTGTTGCGGGCCCATTGAAAGGCCAACTGATCGGCTGCCCAAATGGCGGCGATGCAACTCTTTTGGCCGACATCGAAGCATCTCTTGCCAACCATTCTTCTGGTATGATGGACTAATGGATCAAATCCATTGCCAAATTAGCCAATTACATTTTATTTTTAAATATTTTAATGTTTTTCCCCTTTTTGATGAGTGTGCCCACAGCCTCGGCTTCGTCCGTGCCATGTTCGCCATTGCCTCCTCCGCTTCTTCCCATGCCAGCAACAACAGCGAATGGCAGGCATTGAGTGCCCAGTTTGGTCAGCAAATCAGTGAAATTGACTCGAAATGTGCCGAGTTTGGCATTAGCATTGGGAAAGTGCCCTTTGATAGCTCCAAGGGTAAAATCATTTGTGGAGAATTTGTCACTAATTAATTATTCCGTACAATTCAAGGAGACCACTCCCAACGTAATGTGCCTGGCACGAACAGTGTGATTGCCATGCCCGGATTGACCGGCTCACACAAACACTGAACTGAACGATTAGTGACTGAATGGGGTGAAATGATTGTGGCGAGTTCGTTTATTGTTGTTGTCCAGCAATTAGCTGCTGTTTTTTAAATTAGCAATAAAATAATATTAAATCGAATTGTTTAATTTTAGTTTTTCAAAATGATTTTATCTTTGACTATTTCTTATTCTCATTGTGATCAGTTTCGAAAATTGTTAAAAAATTGAATGAAACATTTATTCCTTTTTCTTCTGACGGTATTGATAAATTTGATTATTACACCACTTGGATTCATTTGGATCCTAAATCCTAGTCACTAAATAGTCGTTTAATTTAATTAAAATCCTTTTTGAAATTTCAAAACAATATTTTATTTTAATTAAAATTACCCTTTTTTATTTTAACATTTAATTAGTGTGCTTCTTTAGCCCAATAAAATTCACATTTGCCCTTTTCTGTCGCCCCCTCATTTTTAACAATTGTCGCCTCATTCCTCCCTTAAGGCAATGAATCATTTCAAATGTTACAACGCATTGAAAGAGAGCTAAAGCATTTTGAAACGCATTTAATAATTTTTTGTAAATTTTTTAATTTTCAAAATCGAATTATAACTGATTGATTGCTTGTTAAATATTTTATTCATAACATTGCATGTTTTCATTTTTTATCACAAAATTTTTAATTTTTACTGTTATTATTTTGGTGTAAAAATTTTCGGCATTTTATACTTCGTGTCCTCCTTTACTATTATATTATCCACCATTCAAATAACAAATGTTACAATTTGCACTTCTGCTGCTCTTAATAGTGGTAGTCATTTAAAATATATAATAGGGTAATTAATAAAAGTAATTGCCAAATTAATAGGTGTCATCATTTGATCCCTCCGCTGAATTTACGGATAATGACCAAATTAGTGCGGTGCAACAGCAGCAAGTGAATTCAGCAGATGCAACTTTTGAGTTTAATTATGTTTTTTTCCCATTTTTTAAGCGTGTGAAACCAATTGTCGGCTGGCATTTGTGGTGGGACGGACGAAATCGAAATTGGATAGCACAAAATGCGGAAAGGTTGAAAAAATAAAAGAAAACAAAGGACCAATCGAAAATGGACAGAAAATAAATGGCGAAGCATTTTTAAAAATGGCAGAGATAAATGAATTTTTGTGGCGTTCTTGGAAAAGGACGAAAGATTGAATAAAATATATTTGTTGCTTTTTTAATGATGAGAGCACGGAGTTTTAGACAAACTTAAAAATTAACCATAATGATTTTAATACAATTATTATTATTTTTAAACGGCCGTACGAAAACGTCCGGGTTGCCAATTGTCCGCTTTTGTCCAAATGTCCGGTCACGCCCCTCCCCCACCTTTTCCCCATGTTTTTCTGATATTGACGCCGACCAAGGGCGTAGCCAGACCCTTGGCTTTGGGGGGGGGGGGGCTGAAGTCAAAAATTCGATTTTTAGGGGGTGTATTTTTGGTTTTTTGAAATCTCGAATTATGGGGGGTGTATTTTACAAAATTTTTCGCGGTTTTTCGCCAAAAAATTAATATTTTTTGCCATTTTGGCCTCCATTTTTCAAAAATAAGGTAAAATTGGGGTCCGGCGGTGCCGATAGGCGCCGCCGTGAAAATTTTTAAGTATTTTAATGCAATTTTGTTAAGAAAATTGGTTAAAATTTCAAAAAAAAATTTACTGAAAATTTTTTACTTTGGGTTTCGGGGGGGGGGGGGGGGCTTTAGCCCCCTCAGCCCCCCCCCCCCCCCCCCTGCCTACGCCCTTGACGCCGACGATGATGATAATGAAGATGATTTATCATTCCCATTCTAATTTTTGAATTTTAAAAGCAAAATATATTTATTCCAGAAATTCCTCCTCAATCATTACATCGTTGTGTTGATTCTTTCTAAAATTTACGAATAAAAGTGCAGGTAATTGTGCTGCTGAGGTGTTGATCCCTTTTCTGCGTTTGATTAAAAAAAACAAAAATTTAATTGCAGCCCCACCAAAGTTCCAGCGGATTAATGTGCCCCAAATTGATCAGATTTTGTTTTGAGAAGTGCGGCTTTGAGAAGGACCATTGATCGAGCGGCGTTCGCCCATTAGGATTTGTTGTAATTGTTCGGCTGATCATCCAGTGGATTTTCATCATTTGGATTGCCATAAATTAGTTGTCAAATGGAAGAGATTGAACATGAACGTGAACTTCGCTTTTGCCAATGTTTTCTAATCTATTAGGCAGATTAATTGATTTTGACATTTTTATTGTCTTGTAAAACATCATTATAACAGGGCTCCCAACTCTGCTGATTTATCAGCACTTTGCTGCTTTCCATGGGCTCAAAGCTGTTTTTTTGAGATGCTGACTTTCTGATTTTTGCTGCTTTTTTAAAAAAAAATTGCTGATTTATGCCGATTCTTGAAAAAACCCTCAAAAATGCTGATTTTGAAAATTTTCAGTTGGGAGCCATGATTATAACGATTGTTTTGCACAGCGTTTTCAAATCAATTTTCATCTTACTCCATCAAATGCTTCTCGTAATAGAAGCCAAATGCCAGAATAGGTGCAATAATTTTAATCTGCTAAAACCTCAAATAAAACGAAAATGATTTTTAAAATTGCAAATAAAATATAATTCAAATTAATAATTTTAAATTCGCAAGCATAAATGTTTTCCATTTACGAATATATTATTATTTATTTTATATGAAACAAAATTCTAATTAAAATTATATCCCATATATTGATTTTCATTCGTAGAAGATTATTATTTTTTCGTCATTATTTGTGTTATTTTTGATGGGGACGACAGATTTTCGCTGCCACACAAAAATTGTCAATTAAATTTTGTTTTCATTTTTCCATTGTCATTTTACAACATTCGTTAATTTTGAATAACAATGTCCCCAAATTGGTCTTATTTTTGCTCAGAATAAGGCAAAAACAAAAGTCAAATCGGAAAAACGCAAATTAATGGGTACTTAAAAAGCCAAAAAAAAAAGAAAAAAAAAAAAAAACACCGCCCCCCCAATTGGACTTTCGGGCTTTATGTGTAGGGATTTGGCTGACAATGAGCATTGTTTTCTGACCCCTGAGATTTGAGAAAACTATAAATTTTCACATATTAAAACGCTACCCCAATGAGTGAGTGAATAAAATTTTCATTTGATATCTCGCATAAAAATTGGAATCTCTCCTAAGCTTTTGGCCCGGTAATCGGACAAAATGTCCCTTAATTAGGCCGCTTTTTCTCTATACCAAACAAAGAGAGAGGCGTTTGAAATATTTTGCTTTTTTTCTTTTTTTATTTAAATTTTTAGCAAAAAAATTTACTTATTTGTTAATTAAATTAATAATTGGATTATATAAATTTAGATAATTAAATACAAAATGACTTTAATTATAACTCGTTGTTTAACTTTCTTTTCCATTTTATTCAGTGCTCTGCCCTTAGCTGCTCAAAACGGAGCATGCAATGTAATGGCCCCGATTTTTAAAACTTAATAACAATTTAAATAACTTAAAATAAATAAAAAAAGCAAATAAAAAAGTGTAATTGGTGTTATTAATGAGCATTTTATGTTAAGCAAAAAAGGCTTACCAAGTTTCATAAAAAACAAATTAAGCTCACTGAAAATTGTTCCGAATGATTTTGCTATCTTAAAATATTATGACCACAAATTAAGAATCATTGAATTTACATTTTCAAATTCAAATATCCTTGTTTATTTATGTGTAATCTATTTAAAAAAATTGTCATTTTTCGCGGCATTTCGCCTACGAAATCCAATCTTTTTTATAAACTAATAATAATTAATAAACAATATTATTATAATATTCACTCATATTTTTCAATCAGTGCTCTTCTTCCGAACAAATTGGCCAATTGCGTTGCGCCGGGTGCGAGCCGACCTGCGACAACCCAATGCCCGAAATTTGCACGCAAATGCACTGCTTTTGCTCGTGCGATTGTGTGCCGGGAATGCTGCGCAATTCGCAGACGGAACAATGCGTTTGGCCTGCCCAATGCCAATCAGAAAAGAATTAAGAACGGCACAAAAACAATTGTTAAGGTGACAAAAATGGCACTTTCTTTGATTCGAATGGATTAATTTTTGCAAAAACAAATTAAATGAAAAATGCCTAATTTAATTCGTCAACTTTTTATAAAAAATGAAAACATTTAAAATTCATTTCCATTGCGCTTGCAATTGTTTGAAGTGTATATTTGCTTCTTCATTCGGTTGACTTTTCACAATGCTCGGCTTTCGAATGCGGCTAACATATTTGATAAATCGGATATACACCACAAGGGTGACCAGAGAATGCAGGAAAAGCAACTGTAAAAATGGGAATTTGTTTTATAAACTTACCGTATGTTTTATTTGTCCGTTTATTTTTGTCTCTACCATACAGTATTCGCCATATGGTAATAGGAGACGTAATTGGCGGTTGAAAGCATTTGCCGGTAGGCGCGAAGGACCAGCACAATAACATTGTATATGGGATAAATCAATGCGTAAAGCAAGTCCAGCGGGATGATCAGCATCATGGAGAGGATGTTTTCGTTGATTTGGTACTTCAGACTGAGGTTGTACTCAGTCGACGGGCCATTCCCGACCCGGTTTAGCCTTTTGTTCAGCAAATAAATGCGCCAATCGCATAATGCCGTCGCAACGACCAAAAGCATCGTGAAAAGCATGGCCCAAAAAATCAGGTTGGCATTGTAATCGGAGGTCAAATAAACGACGCCTTGGGGGTGGCCAGAGATTTGAGGGTCGGCGAGTGCCAAGCCGACAATGCACGCCAAATACAGCAAAGAAGCAAGCCACTGAAGTGGGATATTTCAAAATGGTAAATTAATAACCGAACAATCAACGCTATTAATATAACATACAATGGCGCAGACGATTGCGATGATCAGTTTCGGTCCCATGTGCTCATATTGGTGCACCTAATTAACTCAAATTAACCAATTAATTCATTATCCAAGAAAGTGTCTCCTTTTTTGTATGTGAATATCCTTCTCATTTGGTACTCAGAGATTGTGGGGAACAGTTCAACTCGCCGACGGACTAATCTTTTGTTCGTAACTTTTTTCTTTTTCTACCAATTTTTATAAAATTAATGTTATTCAGAAGCACTAAGTGTTTAGAAACTATCATTAAGCAGATGTTAAGCGATTAAATAATTCTCCAAAGAGTTATAATTTTTATTATGCAAAAAATTGAAAAAGATGTGAATTTCATGAGTTTTATTTTCTAACTCTTTGGAGAATCATTTAATCGCTTAACATCTGCTTAATGATAGTTTCTAAACACTTAGTGCTTCTGAATAACATTAATTTTATAAAAATTGGTAAAAAAAAGAAAAAAGTTACGAACAAAAGATTAGTCCGTCGGCGAGTTGAACTGTTCCCCACAAGGGTGAGATTGTTCTCTCAAATGAATGCTTTTTGCCTTTTTATGAATGTTTTTTTTGGGATGGATCAAACAAAGAAAGCCTGGGGCACTTTGTTTCTCACCAAAAACAATGCTCGAATGCGTTCGAAAGTAACAGCGAAATGGAGAGACGGATAAGCGACGGAATACACTTGGTAAGGGCCCATAAAAACGGGGACCATCCAAACGGGGCTCAGCAAATCACACGCATTGGTGTAAAAGAAGAGAAGCAACTGAATTTTTTAATTTTGGAAAATGATGTCATCATTTTTTATTAATTAATAATTCATTAATTAATAATTAATTAACAATTACCCGATATCGCAAAAAGTAGACGAACCAAGTCAAAGAATGGAAGAAGTAAAGGACGAGGATGTTGATGAACAGGATCTTAACTCATTAATGGGCGAGGGCATTTTAATATTTGTAATTAAATTGCATTTTTTCAATAAAATACCCTTAAGTTTCCGTGGATGGAAATTCGAAGTTTGACGTATTGACGAACCAAAATAACAATCAAAATTAATACGCAAGTCAGCAAAAACATTTGGATATGCATGACGTAATAGTCGGAGCCCAACAGTACTTCTTCGATCGTTTTGCAATACGGTAGAAGAGCATTTGGAGTTGAAAAATTCGAAGTGTCCATGACAAAATTATTTAAATTTAATCGGAAATGGATAAAAGAAAATTAAATGACAATGGAGGGACACTAACGTATTCTCGACTAGAGACCGGACAGAGGACGGGATACTATAGAATTTTCCCAGGTCCTGGCCAGGGCCCGAGTGATGTTAAAACAGGTCTTTTAATCTGGGTTTTTGTCCGGGCCCATCTTGGGAGTCTGGATCCTTGTCCGGGAACGGGGTTTCCCAAAATTCCGCTCTTTAGTCTCGACGTTAAGAATTTTTTTGGTTTTGTGCCGGACCAAATCATGGAGTGAAAATTTATTTTTAAAAACCCAAATTTTCATTATCTTTTTTTTTAAACTTTTCAGGATTTAACAGGGAGACAGGGGGAGTCTTAAGTGCCGAAAAAATTGCACTATTTACAAGTTAACAGGTCAAATTCCCAAATGACCATTTTTGCGTTTTTGAGTAATTAGGGAGTCAAGTGGCGGCGATGGCGCCGCCGGTTGAAAAAAAAGAATTTGCTAAAATAAGTATATTTATAAAGAAAGTTACAATCTTCTACATACAGTAGAGACAAATAGGGGCAATCTAAAAATAAGACCAAGCCCTCAAAATAGTGGCAAATTCCCCAGCAAAATGGCATTCCTTCGCTTGAGTTTAAAATTTTTTCATCAATTTAATTCTAATATTTTAAGCAAAATGTCTTCATTTTTGGTATTTGAAATGTGAAAGAAATGCGTAAGTGAGTGCATTGGCCATGCATTTAATAATTGGGCGACTTTGCTCGCCTCAAACTGTGTACTTTGTGATGCTAATTAGCTGTTTTGAAGGCTATGCTGAATACCAATGAATTAATGAGTGAGTGCGTCTTTTGCATCATAAAAATTTTTTTTGTTTGACAGCGATTTAATTAATTTCTCTGCTGCGTGGGATTAAAATCGCACGTACCCAAATGTTTTTTGAGAAATTCTGTGAGGTGTTTTGTGTGCTTTTCTTACTAACCACCTGCTATTAAATTTGAAATAAGTCGTCATAAATATTGGGGTTTTGTACACCGAATGTAATGAAAATATTATAAAAAAAAATTTTGAGGAATGAAAGAAAAAAAAAAATTTACTTTAAAAATAACGAAATTTTTATTCTAAAAATATGTCAATAACCAATGAAATTTATATACAATAGTAATTATATTAATTTTGTAAATAAATTGCTTTTCCTTTATCAAATTCATTTCTTTCTTCGTCAAACTTTTTTAAAATTCAATTTTTATTTCACAAAATTGTCACTCAAATTTGAAAATTTTTTCCCCATTTTTCGCTTATGCCATCAGAACATTTCACAAAGATTAGACTGTCGCCTAAGCAATTTTCCTTTTCATCGAAATTATTTACAGCGATTTTTGTACTGCAATTTGCATCACCATGGACACTGTCGGGCAAAATAATTTCACCGAAGAGTGTCATCGCTTTTGTGATTTCTTTCAAAATCCAAACAGAAAAACAAAAAAATGATGGACTCAAAATAAATTAAATAATGAATAATTTTAAAATTAAAATATAAAAAAAGAGAGATTTTACCATTAGAACAATTAGGAATATTTACAAGTGCATGGGATGATCGGCTGTTGCTGTGTCGACCACAATTGTGCCAAAACTGTGAAATGATTATTTAAACATGAAAAACCAAAGCTTAAGCCTAAGCCTAGGACTAGGCTTAGCCTAGGCTTAGGCCTAGCCTAAACCATTGTACGAGTTGCCTTTTGTACGAGTTGTCATGATTCATGAAACCACTGATAGTTGCACTGACAAATGAGAGGAATTTGAAAAGGGTGCCAGTTTTGCGAAAAACTTCTTCGCACAATTTGGGCAAAGTTAAAGCATAATTTTATTTGTTCTTTTAAATTTGAATAAATTTTAGGCGAGTCCATGGAAAAATGCAAATTATGCAATTTATCTTTCTGAATGTCATTTTTGTGATAAATTTGTCCTCCTTCAATTTTCGATTTCGGAAAAAAATCCTTTCGACCTGTCCTCCGCCCACCACGGCACTGCTTCGAAATGAGTGAAAGTTCATCGGTGGCATGCGCGGAAAGTGAAGTGTCCGGCGGCGGATTTGCGGCGTCTCCGCCGCCGCCTTTCCGCGGGTTCTTTAGCCGACGAGGGTTTTGTGTTCATTTCAGTAGCGGCAGCAGTTTAATCCGCCCAAATTGGTCGGCGCCTTGTTTGCCTAAGCATTGAGTGAAAAATAGCGAAATGAGTGGACGGACGAAGACACCGACCAAATGGGCGGATCACCAACACAAACATTTCGCCGAATTTTGATCAATTTCGACAAAAAAAGCGGGAATTATTTTTATTTAGGCTATAATGCTATTATTATTATTATTATTATTATTATTATTATTATTATTATTATTATTATAAAAGCCATTATATTTAATAAGATGGTTAACATTATTTAATTGGCTTCTGTATTATATGCCTAATATTCATTCAATTTGAATATATTATTCATATTATTGTGACTTTAAAAAAAAGTGCGGCAGAAATGAATGGGTCAATTTGTCGGGGATGGCTTGAGAAAATTAAAATGTCCGGCGGGGGGGGGGGGGGGAGAACACAACTCGACTTTGAAAAATTCCATAAATGTCGAAAAGAAATTTTTTTTAAATGGAAACTCTTAGGAAATATTTCAATAAATCTCCACCCCATTTGCAGTTCAAAACTAAGACATTAATTAGGGAAGAGGGGGGGCGGGGCAAAAATATTACCTATCTATTTTCAACCAAATCTCTTCTGATTACCATTATATGGATGTAATTTGAATGGAAAATGTCACAACTATTCAAATATTTTAAAAATTAAGATAATTTTTCATATATTTTTTTATTATATATTTTTTATTATTTATTACAGTCTATTTTTATATTTTTTCTTCTTTTATAACACTATCTGATCACCCCATTAAAGTTAGGCTTCAATTGCTCTTTTTTCGTCCCCTTTGCCCGAAATGCTCCCCCAACTCCGTGTCGACCATCTTCACCATCTCCATCATCATCAGCAGTTGGTTCTGCTCGCCCTTCTGCCCCTCCACTTGCCCCTTTTGTTCGCCTGCGCCCCTCCCCCGCACCCATCGCCATTTTTTGCCACAAATTTGCCCAGCCAAACCATGGGCATAATCGAACCACGGCACCCGGCCAACAGTCGCGCATTTGGTGAACAAATCCATCAGCCACGAGTGGAGGAAGACACTTCATCAACCGATGCACCGGCGCAAAATGCGCTCGGGGGAATCGGTCAGTCGAATGAAAGTCGGAAAACCATTGCAAACTCGCCCTATGGATTAGCACAAAAATTGAATAAATATTTCGTAATAAATTTCAACTTTCTCTTGGGTATTTATTTATTAGGGCTACGATAAAGCCTTCAATTGACAATTTCGGTAGATAAAAAATTTAAAAAATAGTTTTATAATAGGAATATAGAATTTCTTTCGAAATCTCTTCAATTTTTATTTAATTGCCTTTCAGACCAAAGGGCAAGCACAGCAAGCGGACCAATCAAAGAACCGAGAGAGGCACTCACTCAATTAAAAAGCATAATTGAAAAACAAAAATACGATGAACTTTTAAGTTATTTTGTTATGATTTTGATGACAAATGCCGATGGCGAAACATGGAGGGCTTTTTGGTGGACGATTTTGACTGGTACCAGGGCGCCGGATTTCTGGACGAAAATCGTTTAAGGTTGTGAAGCAGGAAAATAAATGTTTATGAATGAATTGGATATTTTTTTAAGATTAGCAACTGGCACACATATCAGCCCAGGTGGACCAATTCAAGTTTTAAATGAACATTAGCGAATTTATTTTTATTCCGTTTATAACACCCAATATAAAGACATAATCTTAATTGTAATTTTATTTGCATGAGTAATATAAATTTTGAATTATCAGATGGATTTTATGGCATCACCGCGACGGACAAAATTGAACTGTCGGGTGCCAAAGGCATTTTGGTGAGTGACGTCATCCAATGTCAGACCGGCAATGCCGAACTTCGATTTATGTATTGGACGAGTCCGGAAGTGAAAATCAGTGGGTTACTTACGGATTAATTATTCTTCATAAGTGTTAATTCGATGTATTTTCTTTCGTCAATTAGCCATTTGCGTCAAATCGGTCCTCCGGCTTTTTCCCTACTTCGATTACTGCTCAACGCCAGTCGAGAACAACGACCCGGGCCCCGCTTACATAATTCTGCCGGATTTAGGAGGCGATCCGCTGCAGGTTAGCAATTGAATCTCGTATTGCCCAATTTGTTAATAAAGATTATATGGCCAAAACCAAATTGTCACTTCAGATTTTCATCCAAGCGCACAATTTTGTGTTCAACAGTGCCGCATTGCAAGGCGGATTTGCCATCATTGACAACCTCGAATATTATGGGGAATTTTGCGACAATGGCGCCGACGGCTTTCTCGCCCAATCAAACTCCGTAAGAATTTACTAAGCAATGGGATTTATCAGTGAACTGAACCGGCTTTATTTGCTCGCTTTTCGACACTTCTCTTAAGGCCCGCTCTGAGACGGCGCCTCGCCTCGCGCCGCGGCCAAAAGGCGAAGAGGGCACTTTAGGCTGGGGTCCCGAGCTGATCTACAACAGTGTGATCGAAAATCCCCCAGCAGCAGTCGGTGCCGCGGCGGGTGGCGGCGGCTTCTCCTCGCTGCTCGATTGGATGCTTTACGGCGGCGGTCGCGGGTTGGGCGGAAATGGCAACGGCACGATGCCGACGCCCAACACTTTGCCAAGAACATTTGAAAGTGCAACTCTGCCAAATGCGGCAGAATCCATTTTTGAATTGAGTCCACCGACCAACAACTTTGTTTTCCCCACTCTTGTGCCGTCGGCTCAAGGCTTCAACCCTCTGCCGACAATGGCACCAATTTCAGACCCAATACCAACAAAGTAAATTGAGATTTTTAAGAGTTGAATTCGTGATTATTCTATGTTTTTGTAATTATTGAAAAAGTTATCAGGCATTTTTGAAAAATAAATAATTTTTCGTGAAAGCTTAAATTTTTCATATTTAGCACTAAACTTAAAGTTGGAAAATAATGGTTTAGATAGATTAATAGTGATAATTAATTCATCATAAATATTTAATATAACCAATATTTTCAAATATTTCCGTTCTCTTCTGACAATAATTCGCTTTTTCAGCAGTGATCAGCAAATGTCCTCTTCCGTTCCACCCGCTTTTCCTCCCTTCGCCGCTATTCGTCCGTCCAAAAGCCAATCCGAATTTGAAAATGCATTTCAGCCAAATTTGGAAATGCAAAATCAATTAAATGCAAAAATTTTTCCACAAAATCGGCCCTCTGCTGAACCGATGGGCGGAATTCGATCATTTCGAATTGTTCAGCAGCAGAAAATCAACACGGATGAGAACAACGGACAACAGTCAATGGGTGGGCATATTCAATCAGAGCCAGGGATTTTCACTTAAGCGTAAAGAGTAAACGGTGTATTTTGAATTTAATTATTTTCAGAATTCTAATTATAAAAAGGAATATTTCCGAACAAAAAGCTTTTCACTAATAGAAAGTATTCTTTGCGGAATGTCCAGCAGAGAGAGAGAAAGGGGTGGAGTTGAGTCGAAATTTTAGGAGACTGAGAACCGAGAATTGAGCCGGATACCCGAGTCTGAGACCCATCAAAAAAGAGAAATTCCTTGACTGGAGAACCAATAAATGATAATTTCGACCAACCCTTGCAATTGTTATGAGGCGCATCGATTTGAAAAGTGTATTTCCCTCATAGAAACGCACCATTCGGCCAACCGCGGCAGCAAAAGGCCATTGCCCCATTTGGCATTGTTGCGAAAAATGGAGGAAGAAGAAGCAATGGAGAAGAGTGGAAGAAAGGGGGCGGCAACTGAACTGGCCGAAAAGGACGAAGAGGAGGAGAGGGAGGAGGAGGAGGACGAAAGGGAGGAGATAAACGACAGGGAAGGAGGAGGAAGAGGAGGACGAAGCAAAGGAAGAGGACAAAGGAAGAGGAGGAGGAGCGGAGGACGAAGAAAGCGCCACTGAGGAACCGCCGGATTTTGTGGAGAAAGAAGAGTGGATAGGGAGAAGAAGAAGATGAGGCACTTCCAGAGCAGAGATGCGAGCATTGAAAAATTAAAAAAGACGGCAAATATTTGTCGTTTATTTGGCCGCTTTTAATCGCTTTCGCATCTCTGTGAGTTAGTGGTAATAGCGGCAGAAAGAATCTCGCTGATTTTTTGATTTGCTTTAATTTATACAAAAGTTACTATAAAATTATGTACTCATTAAAATGTTTAATTATTTAATTTTTTTTTTATTTGTTTTTTGATAGATGAAAAAGCACATTGTGCTTCCAATTAATTACACCATAATAGTTTCTGGACGAGAACGCCACATCCCTTGGGGCTGTCCTTTGTCTTCATGTACACTTCTATAATGCATCAATTTTCTTTTCCAATAGCACCCTCTTAAAAATGGTCCGCAACCGATGCAACGGCCCTTTGTTGGCCTTCTGTTTGTGCACTTGGCCGGTGGACTTGTCTTTTTTTGTCCAAATGCAGTTTCTGAAGGGAGAAAAATGATGACAATTAACAAATAATTGTGAGTTAATGATTTAAAAGAGATGAGAGTGTCGGATAAAGTGAAGCACAAATGGGATTAAACCCTACCGTACATTAATCAATTTGCATTAATATTATTAATAGTGCTGTTTGAGTCTTGGCTCGAGAAAAGTTACAGTGGGCTTTTGATTTTCAGTCTCGATTCCCGACAAATTTTGGTCTCACTAGCTTTAAAGGCTTATGCTATAACATTGTAACAGCCTCCCTACCTTTGCTATAATACTTTACGCTTTAAGGCATGCAAAAGACATTGTCCATATGACTAATAAATTATGGCCTAGGCTATAACATTGTAATAGACTCCCTTCTTTTGCTATAATACCTTGATAAGGCTTACGCTTTCTATTTAAACGATCATTTCCTGTGGCGAGCGTAACCAGAGGCCACCGTATGAGTGCTTCAACAATCCAGTTGTGCGCATGGCCTACCAAGACCAAAAAGAAGCAACAGCAGCAACGCTTGGGCGCCAATGGCGCCGCAACACGTTCTACTCACAGGACTTCAACGTCAGACGGTGTGCACAGGCTGCACGCCGAGGAGTCTTTGCCGAATTGGGGGGGGGGGGGCACTCGGAAGATGACCAAGTTGAGGCTGCAGCAGATGCTGACGGAAACGAACATGGAAATTGACCGCGAGCTGCTCAATGAATGCAGCCAGTTTTTGGAAAAATTTATAGAGTTGATGAAGAAAATGGAGGAGTTGAAGAAGGAACAGGCGTTGAACAGAAGGCGCGCTTATGGAGTACTTATCGACAGCGATTCTGAAGAAGACGACGACAAGGCTGCAGCAGATGTTTTTTCGGCGCGCTTTTTGCAAAAAACTTTTGTGGAAGAAGGGGGTCCGGCGGTGTCGATAGGCGCTGCCGGGGAAAATTTTGAAAACTTGAGTGTAGTTTGTTAACAGATTTTCAACAAAAAAGGCTGGCTTTTTGGGATTATTAGGCTCAATTTGTACGGATTTTCTTTAAAAAATGATAAAATATGAGTCAATAAATAAAAATGTGAGGAATATTTTTCTTGTCGATAGGAAACCTATGAGTATACAAAAAGTAAATTCAAAATATTTATTTTTTGTAGAAGGGATTGAACCATAGGAAAGAAGTACACAGAAATTCAAGAAGATTAGCCACTAGGCCATTTGCACAATTGGCAGTGTTACTTTTAAAGAATATCATAATTATTTTTTAAATTTTTTTACTTTAACTCCAATTTTTCATCTCTAATTTTTTATCCAAACCCACACGGTTCCCGTTTGCCCTACCGCGACCGCGAAATAGATTTTGAAAATCCGGGACCGGGACCTCGGAGGACCGGGAATTCCCGCCCCGGTCCCGGTCCCGTACAACTTAGTAATAACAGCAATCATCGACTATATTATTTTTAAAAAATAGAAATTAAAAATTCTTTATTTAAACAGGGTCTCTTTTGTGAAATATTTGGGGTTTTCGCGAAGCGACCTAGCACCCGAAGCATTTGAAGTCATTTAAAAATCAAAAAAAACATTTTATAAACACACAAAATAAAATAATAATTTTAATTTTTTCTCGCTTCTGCCTCACTAATTCAGCGTCGCATCCGGCATCCATTTCGGCCAATTCCGAATGAATGATTGATGTTCCGTGTGTTTTAACCGATTTTGAACCAAAAATGCTAATTTTCGAAAATTTGGACTCTCAACTTTTTATTCGAATTCGGGTCCGAGGTTCGAAATTCAGAAGACGCGTTTATAGTTACTTTTATACTTAATGCTACCAAAAAAATTTTTTCATTATTTACTGTCGAATAAATTTCAGTAAAATATATCCCTAAGAAACGACCCTAAAATTTTCAAAAATACATCACTAAGAAATGAAAAACTTTTTCAAAAATCATCTCCAAATTTGAATTTCCCTTCGAAACAATCAAAACATATAAAAAAGTAAAAAAATAAATAAACATAAAATTAATTAATGATGTTTTTCAATAATTAATTTTGGCTAGATTCTTTTTCTTCTTCTTCTTCTTCTTTTTCTTTTTCTTCTTCTTCTTCTTCTTCTTCTTCTTCTTCTTCTTCTTTTTCTTCTTCTTCTTCTTCTTCTTTTTGGCTTGTAGCAGCTGCTTCTTCATCTTCTCCACTTGTTGATGATGGTTCCTCGAAATCTAAATTCAAAAATTAAAAATTTTATTAAATATTAAAATGTTACCGTTTAAAGCTCGCTTTTCCAATTTCAATTTCAATTTCCAATTTTTCAATGTTTGTTTGTTTATTTTTAATTGTTCAGCTATTTTTTTATCACTCATTTCTTTGTTTTGCTTTTTCAATTGCTTATATTTCTGTAATGTTTTCACCTTTTCTTTATCACTGTATCCTTTTCTGCCTAAACATTTTTTAAAGTAAACATTATTTTTAATATTTTCTTATTCATTTGCCTATTTTTATGATTTTTTTAATTTTAATTTTTTTTTATTCATTATCTATGTATTTCTATCATTATATGCTAAGTAAATAATGTTTAAAATTCACTTTCTAAACCAAATTCTTTTTTCCATTTGCTCAGAGTTGTCCGATGAATATTTAATTTTTTTGCAATTTCATAATCGTTCGCATAATCTCCACTTTTTATCAACTTTTTGTAGCGTTTGATCACATTAAATTTGTCCTTTTCAGTGTAGAAAGGATTTGGTTCTTAAATGGGTAATAATTAATCGCAAATTATGCATTTTAAAAGGAATTAAATTAATGCTTATACATATCTCTCTGAGTTTTCGTACAATCAAAGTCTTCTGAAAATATTTTCCTCTTTTGCTAAACCGAAAAAACTTTGGCGAAAACAAAAAGAGCAAATGCTGAAAAAGCCATGCTCAATAATGAAAATAATTAAATATAAATAAAGAGTAATTTGCTTTTCATGTGTCCATGTTTTTTCTTCCACAAATATAATGTTCGCCGATGTATTCCAAAATGTTCCGCAATTTTTGCGTCGGTAATATTCGGATAATTATCCTTGATTTTATGATATTTGTCCATGAATTTCTGTATTTGTTCTTCACTGGAGAACGTATGGCATTCTTAACAAATATTAAGAATTTTTTTGTTACGACAAAAAACTTACTTTCAAGCCCAAAAACATTTTTCCAAGTCATTAGTGTATTGGTGGTGATGCCAAATTTATCGGCAAATTTTTTGTCGGTAAATTCCATGTTTTTTTCTTTCAGTTTTTTATATAATTTGATTATTTTTGCAATTTCTTCGTGCGAATGTTGTCTTTCTTAATTTATAGAATTTATGTAAATTCAGCTAAATGTTTAATTTTTGAAATTTTGTAGAAAATCCTCTTTAGGGGATATGCTTTGAAAATTTTAAACCTATTTGTAAGGTTTGGTTTGGTTTTTATTCTTTTTTTATTGCATTTTTTAAGGAATTTTGAAAATAAGCCCAAAATATCAATCCCTACTGATTGACTGTTAAGCATTAGCTTACTTTGATAGTCAAATTTCACTTTCCATTTGTACAATATTTTTGGGTTGACGCCAAAATGTTTTTTAGCAATTTTCTCGTCGCTGAATTTTGGGTTTTCTTTTTTAATTCTTTGATATTTTTTCAGTTTTGCATGAATTTCTGAGTCATTTTCCTCTGTATTTCCTTAAATTTCTTATCATTTATTGTTAAACAAATAATTACAAATAATCATGAAATTTTATAAAGTCTGCTGAAGGTCCAACAAATTAAGACAATCATTTAGAATTTTAGTGTACGGCAACAGAATAAAGTAAAATTTGTAATTTTTTAGGGTTTTATCGGCTCCCTAACAAATTGAGTCCATTTCCTCACCATCAACAGAATTATCAGCAGATGAAGCAGAATAATCCGAATAATTGCTGCTGCTGCTGCTGGCGGTGACCTTCTCGTTATTTTGCTCTTCAATTTTTATATTTTTGTTCGGATTTTTCACTTCCAAATTTGTGTTTTGCTCATTTTCTTCTTTTTTGATTGCTTTCAATTGGTCCAGGGCATTCTTTGGCTTCCATTCATTTGAATTTGGTTCATCGTCAGTTTCAATTTTTACTGCAAAGTGAATATTTCGTTAATTGTTTTGCGGACTGCAGAATCAATTCCGTTCTCATTCCGCACAGAATCAATTGAGGTTTTAATGTTTTTTTTATAGAATTTAATTTTTATGCTTAATTTAGCCTTTAAGTGCGAAATTTGGTGCCCTAAAACCTCAATTATCCGCACTTACATATTTTACCTTTGCTTATCGGTAAAGCGTCATCACAAAACTCAATCTCTTCGATTTTAACTATTTTAAGTTCGGCGTTTTCAACTTGATTTTTCCCTTTCGGCCGATGCGTCCGCGGGGCTTTAGGCCAATTTTTTGGAAATGATTCTGCATCCATCGCGTTATCCATTGAATGTGTTTCGTGAAAAAACAATTGCAAAAGGTGAAAGCTGAGAAGCCACGAAAGCTTAATCATTTTGAGTGAAATTTTCAATTTTTATTTTTAAATAAAGCAAATAAAATCTTAATGAGAGATTATTTATTAATTTAAGTAAAACAATGCAAGTGAATTATTATTTTAAAAGGGGGGGGGGGGGGGTCGGTAGTACGAATTTTGGGGTCCAAACGAATTTGGAAACCGAACCAATACCAAAAAGAATTAATTTGCTCGAAAATTTATTTTTGGCATTGAATTATACACAAAATATAATTTCTCTTAAACCTTTAAATTTGCACAAAGAATTGGTAATTTTTGTATAACCTGGAGAAGGACCCATTCAGAAAGAGAATTATTATGAAAAATAATCAGCACAATTGAATAGGTGCAGCACAACCTAACCAAATGCATATTATTATTATTTTAAATAATATAGTATTTTTTTTTTGTTTTAGCTTTATTATTGATTTATCAATATCCATTAATTATGCATTTGTAAAATGCATTGCATTAGTTGCAATATATTTTCTTATGTATTAAATTTGTATCATCTTTTATGTTTCAGTTTTCATAAAAATACAACAGAGCCGAATTCAGCATGAAGTTTCAGGCTTTATGCAAATTGTTTCGAAAAATTTTGCTCGAACTCGGGTTGAGTCGAACCAATTATTTATTGGGAAAAAATGTCGGGAAATTATCAGTTTGTCAGTTCCCTGTTGGAATATTATGTACAGAAAAGAAACAATTATTTTTTATATTGTAAATAAATGAAGCAGACATTTTTTATGCAAATAAATTCCGCTATATTTTGCTTTTTAATTAGTTAAATCTCTCTTATTTATACTAAAGATGAGTGTGTGTCCGACGGGGGTCCACTGCGTTTGGGCGCGCGCGTTTGGGCGCTCACGTTTGGGCGCGCTCGTTTGGGCGCCAGCATGTTTTTCCACTACAGCTTTCTATAACTTTTTTCAATATCATCCAAATCCAATATTGTTGGTATCATTCGAAAGCTTAATGTATTTAGAAACTTTTTCTAAGCTACGATTAGACAAATACGAAAAAAGTTATACATGAAAATTGCGAAAAAGTCGAAATTTTCAAGTTTTTTCTCAATAAAATTTTTTCCAAGCTTGAAAAACTTTTCGCTTTTTGTAAGGCTAATAGAACATGTTAAGAGCTTTCGAATGATACCAAGATTGTTGGATTTGGATGCCAAAGAAAAAAGCTTAAGTGGAAAAACGAGCTGGCGCCCAAACGAGCGCGCCCAAACGTGAGCGCCCAAACGTGAGCGCCCAAACGCGCGCGCCCAAACGGGTGGGTCCCGTCCGACGGATGTGCCATGGTTTGAGTTGAATATGCGTGCGTTTTGTTTTTGTTTTTGCGTTAAATTGTATTAAAAAAGAAATTGTTTGGTTTTAATTTTTCATTTGTTTTGTTTCCTCTTTGCCTAATTGATCTGTTTTTTGGCATTTTTTTTGTTTTTCATCTGTCTTTGTATTTGTAGAATTTGTTTTTACTTTTATTATTTCTCAGTTTTTTGTTAAAGAAACAGATATGCTGATTTTTATGCTTTAAGTTTTGTAACCCACAACCCCCTCCCAATTTACTCAAAAACCCTGGGACTCAATTAGGCTAACATTCCTCCTCCCGTTAACACATTTCTCTTTTCACACCTTATCTCCCGTTTAATCTCCCTCATCCATTTCACATCCGTTCCCCTTTTCCGTTTTCCTTCCGCCGCTTACGGACACTTCACGTACAAAAGGCACTCCGATCACACCAATCGAGGAGGGAGAGAGGAAGAGCACGTAAATCCATAATTCACTCGGCCTCTCCCCTCCGTCCCTTTCCCCCAGGGCTTCTTCCCCTTCCCCTCAGGGCTTTTCTCATCCCAAGGAATTCAATCTTCAATCCCTCCAGGGCAAATTCTTTACCAATGGTACTCCCAAAATCCAATCAATCCTTCCCTTTTCTAATTTCAATCAACACGGCACTTATTTTAAATATTTTATTTATATTTATTTTCTTATTTTCGTTAATAAATAATAAAACTCAATTCGGCATTTGGAAATAAAAGGGAAATTAAAAGGGGGAAATTCGGTAATAAATAATGGGACTTTTTCGGACATTTTCCCTCCCGGCCCGGCACGTTCCCACATTTCTGGTAGCACCGGATGGTTGTCGAATGACAACCTTTCCATCCTCTCTCTGGGTAGCATCGTCCCATTTCACCTCTGGCAGTTCTTCCCACTAATTCATTTTTTTTTTGCTCGTTTTCCCCTCGCATCTTTTTGGCCTTCCTCACAATTCACACGCCGCCGCAATTAGTTGTCCAGTTCCATCTCCGACTTCTTGCAAATAACGGCTGTCGTGAAGTTCAAAACTTCTCGATTAGCAGAGCGGATTTTTTTCCCCTTAATTCAATGGCCATTTTCCTCCAATTTCCACCCACATTCTGATAAAAAAGCTCAAGCCCCCTCCCCTTCAACATCGAATATCCCGTTTTCAGGACAAATTGCGCATCCAACATTCAGTTTTCGGGCCATTCGCGCATCAAACATTCAGTTTTAGGCCATTTCGCACATTAATATTCAAATTTAGGCCATTTTCCACGCATCCAACATTCAAAATTCAGGCCATTTCCTCGCATTCAACATCCAATTTCCAGGACATTTCATACATCAAACATTCCAAAAACCAGGCCATTTGCACATCAAACATTCAAATTTCAGGCCATTTGCTCATCCAACATTCATATTCCAGTCCATTTGCACATCAAACATTCAAAATTCAGGCCATTTCCTCGCATTCAACATCCAATTTACAGGCCATTTGCACATCAAACATTCAAATTCCAGGCCATTTGCACATCAAACATTCAAATTTCAGGCCATTTGCGCATCCAACATTCAAATTTCAGGCCATTTGCACATCAAACATTCAAATTCCAGGCCATTTGCGCATCCAACATTCAAATTACAGGCAATTTGCACATCCAACATTCAAATTTCAGGCCATTTGCACATCCAACATTCAAATTACAGGCCATTTGCACATCCAACATTCATTTACAGGGCATTTGCACATCAAACATTCATATTCCAGGCCATTTGCACATCAAACATTCATTTACAGGCCATTTGCGCATCCAACATTCAAATTCCAGGCCATTTGCACATCCAACATTCAAATTCGAGGCCATTTGAGCATCAAACATTCAAATTCCAGGCCATTTGCACATCCAACATTCAAATTCCAGGCCATTTTGCGCATCCAACATTCAAATTCCAGGCCATTTGCGCATACAACATTCAAATTCCAGGCCATTTGCGCATCCAACATTCAAATTTCAGGCCATTTGCTCATCCAACATTCATATTCCAGTCCATTTGCACATCCAACATTCAATTTACAGGCCATTTGCACATCAAACATTCAAATTCCAGGCCATTTGCACATCAAACATTCAAATTTCAGGCCATTTGCGCATCCAACATTCAAATTTCAGGCCATTTGCACATCCAACATTCAAATTCCAGGCCATTTGCGCATCCAACATTCAAATTACAGGCCATTTGCACATCCAACATTCAAATTCCAGGCCATTTGCACATCCAACATTCAAATTCCAGGCCATTTGCGCATCCAACATTCAAATTACAGGCCATTTGCACATCCAACATTCAAATTTCAGGCCATTTGCACATCCAACATTCAAATTACAGGCCATTTGCACATCCAACATTCATTTACAGGACATTTGCACATCCAACATTCAAATTCCAGGCCATTTGCACATCCAACATTCAAATTACAGGCCATTTGCGCATCCAACATTCAAATTACAGGCCATTTGCACATCCAACATTCAAATTACAGGCCATTTGCACATCCAACATTCAAATTCCAGGCCATTTGCGCATCCAACATTCAAATTACAGGCCATTTGCACATCCAACATTCAAATTCCAGGCCATTTGCACATCCAACATTCAAATTCCAGGCCATTTGCGCATCCAACATTCAAATTTCAGGCCATTTGCACATCCAACATTCAAATTACAGGCCATTTGCACATCCAACATTCAAATTTCAGGCCATTTGCGCATCCAACATTCAAATTTCAGGCCATTTGCACATCAAACATTCAAATTCCAGGCCATTTGCGCATCCAACATTCAAATTACAGGCCATTTGCACATCCAACATTCAAATTTCAGGCCATTTGCACATCCAACATTCAAATTACAGGCCATTTGCACATCCAACATTCATTTACAGGGCATTTGCACATCAAACATTCATATTCCAGGCCATTTGCACATCCAACATTCATTTACAGGGCATTTGCACATCAAACATTCATATTCCAGGCCATTTGCACATCAAACATTCATTTACAGGCCATTTGCGCATCCAACATTCAAATTCCAGGCCATTTGCACATCCAACATTCAAATTCCAGGCCATTTGAGCATCAAACATTCAAATTCCAGGCCATTTGCACATCCAACATTCAAATTCCAGGCCATTTTGCGCATCCAACATTCAAATTCCAGGCCATTTGCGCATACAACATTCAAATTCCAGGCCATTTGCGCATCCAACATTCAAATTTCAGGCCATTTGCTCATCCAACATTCAAATTTCAGGCCATTTGCACATCCAACATTCAAATTACAGGCCATTTGCACATCCAACATTCAAATTTCAGGCCATTTGCGCATCCAACATTCAAATTTCAGGCCATTTGCACATCAAACATTCAAATTCCAGGCCATTTGCGCATACAACATTCAAATTTCAGGCCATTTGCACATCCAACATTCAAATTACAGGCCATTTGCACATCCAACATTCATTTACAGGGCATTTGCACATCCAACATTCAAATTACAGGCCATTTGCACATCCAACATTCATTTACAGGGCATTTGCACATCAAACATTCATATTCCAGGCCATTTGCACATCAAACATTCATTTACAGGCCATTTGCGCATCCAACATTCAAATTCCAGGCCATTTGCGCATCCAACATTCAAATTTCAGGCCATTTGCGCATCCAACATTCAAATTTCAGGCCATTTGCACATCAAACATTCAAATTCCAGGCCATTTGCACATCCAACATTCAAATTTCAGGCCATTTGCGCATCCAACATTCAAATTTCAGGCCATTTGCACATCAAACATTCAAATTCCAGGCCATTTGCGCATACAACATTCAAATTTCAGGCCATTTGCACATCCAACATTCAAATTACAGGCCATTTGCACATCCAACATTCATTTACAGGGCATTTGCACATCCAACATTCAAATTACAGGCCATTTGCACATCCAACATTCATTTACAGGGCATTTGCACATCAAACATTCATATTCCAGGCCATTTGCACATCAAACATTCATTTACAGGCCATTTGCGCATCCAACATTCAAATTCCAGGCCATTTGCACATCCAACATTCAAATTCCAGGCCATTTGAGCATCAAACATTCAAATTCCAGGCCATTTGCACATCCAACATTCAAATTCCAGGCCATTTTGCGCATCCAACATTCAAATTCCAGGCCATTTGCGCATACAACATTCAAATTCCAGGCCATTTGCGCATCCAACATTCAAATTTCAGGCCATTTGCTCATCCAACATTCATATTCCAGTCCATTTGCACATCCAACATTCAATTTACAGGCCATTTGCACATCAAACATTCAAATTCCAGGCCATTTGCACATCAAACATTCAAATTTCAGGCCATTTGCGCATCCAACATTCAAATTTCAGGCCATTTGCACATCCAACATTCAAATTCCAGGCCATTTGCGCATCCAACATTCAAATTACAGGCCATTTGCACATCCAACATTCAAATTCCAGGCCATTTGCACATCCAACATTCAAATTCCAGGCCATTTGCGCATCCAACATTCAAATTACAGGCCATTTGCACATCCAACATTCAAATTTCAGGCCATTTGCACATCCAACATTCAAATTACAGGCCATTTGCACATCCAACATTCATTTACAGGGCATTTGCACATCAAACATTCATATTCCAGGCCATTTGCACATCAAACATTCATTTACAGGCCATTTGCACATCCAACATTCATTTACAGGGCATTTGCACATCAAACATTCATATTCCAGGCCATTTGCACATCAAACATTCATTTACAGGCCATTTGCACATCCAACATTCAAATTCCAGGCCATTTTGCGCATCCAACATTCAAATTCCAGGCCATTTGCGCATACAACATTCAAATTCCAGGCCATTTGCGCATCCAACATTCAAATTCCAGGCCATTTGCGCATCCAACATTCAAATTCCAGGCCATTTGCGCATACAACATTCAGCCATTTCCTCAAACCAACATTCAGTTACCAGGCCATTCCTCGCATCAACATTAAGTTACCAAGCCATCTCCTCGCATCAAAGATTCGATTTGCACATACACATTTTCAGGGAAGTTATAAACCTTTAAATATTGCTTTGAAAATTTTCTTTTTTTAAATTTTTTATTTTAAACTAAACTTTTTTAAAATTGTTTTTTTTCTTTACACACCCACACCCTCACATTTTTAACCACCTAAGTTAATACTTATTTTTTTAAACTCCCAAAACTTAATTAAATCCTGGTTACTACTACATAGTAGCATCCAGCGAGTCATAATAAAACTGTTAAACCTTTTATTTCTCTTGGCCTTCTCGCACTATCATTATCTTTTACTCTTACGAATTAATTGGTCAAAAATACTACCCCTCAATTTTATCTCAACTTTAAATTAAATTAAACCTTCAGGTACCAAATTTCCTATATTTGCAAATTCCAAACACAAAAACAAGTGGATTACCTCAATGGGTTATCTTGCAAAAAAAAAACTAAAATCTTAGCTGCTCTCTCAGTTTAACCTTCTTAAATCCATGATTCTTCCCCTTTGATTATTTTAAAGTTTTCCGTATTTGGATTTTTAATTCTGCTTGGTTGGTTACCAACGCCAGCTTTTCCCTCGATTTTAGACCAATTCCGGCTTCCTCCCTGAATACCAAACAGTTTTTCCCACTGATTTTGTTTCACCAATTTTCGTAATCAATTCCTCATTCTTAAAAAAAAAAGCGATTTTCCCCAAAGGGATATATTGCAAAAAAAAAAAAAAAAATCCACTGCAATCCCGAATAAATCGTTTTCAGTTAGTAAAAAGGTCTAAATTATCATCTCAATTTCCCCAACACACAAATTTCCATTTTAATTTCTGCCCTATTTTTTCTAAATTTTTGAATTTATCTATTAGCTTTCAATCCTAATTTCCGATTAGTTTCCTAATTGTTTAGTTAGCCGAATTAATCTGTCCATCCTTTTACACCAAATTCCCGAAATTAAAGTTTTGTTTTTCCAAAACCCCAAAATCCATCCATTCTAAAAACAAAGTACAAGCGGATTTTCCTCTACGGGATTTCTTGCAGAAAAGCGATAATTCCTTTCCCAACGCAGTTTTGATGTCATATTTTACATTTCAAAAATCCATATTTCTCAAAACGATGACATGGCACAATGTCCCCCACACTTCCTTCCTCTTTCCAGCCCATGGTAGTCCAACTGTCCTCCTGTCCAGCCACACCCTAACCACACTACAACCATATTTAATTTTTTTTCAGGTATATGTCAATCATTTTTAGCCTCAGAATCCCTTTAATTGAAATTTGATTCTTTTAAACAATTTTCATTTCAGGTCTCGTTGAACTACTTTTTCCTTCCTCTCCACACTATCTCCCACACCATGGCATTCCAGCTTTCCTCCTTTACAACCAAACCCTAACCAAACTATAATGAACTCTAATATATTTTATTTCAGGTTTCTTGGAATTCTGACCAAGTAACAACCTGCCACTCCTCGTCAATTGAAATCAAATAAAAGCCTGAGAGCATTGGCTCTGCTGAAAGCAACCAAGTCTCACAGTGCTACAAACAACGAACTTATTACCGCATTTGGGTTCTATATTTCTGGTTTGTTGGTTCCTAACTCCAGTTTTCTCCTCTATTTCAAACTAATTCCGGCTTCCTCACTGAATACCAAATTTTTCCCTATGTTTTTTCCCAATTTTTGTAATCAATTCCATTTTACTTTTAATATCTAAAAGCATTAACCGATACAATAATATCTTGGAAATTAAATTTTAGTATATTTTGTTTTAAATTCTGCCTATTTTTTCTAATTTTTGAATTTATCCTTTAGTTTTCAATCCAAATTTCCGCTTCTTATCCTAATGTTAGTTAGCCGAAATTAAACTTTGATATCAATCCATTCCCCACGCTGTTTTCGTGTCACAATTTTACATTTCACAAACCCCATTTCTCAAATCCTGCACTCATAAACGACGCCACGGCACAATGCCCCTGATACTTCCTTCCCCTCCTCACTACGTCTTTCCGTACCATGGCATTCCAGCTTTCCTCTTTTACAACCAAACTTTTCCTCGCATACAACATTCAAATCCAGGCCATTTTCCTCGCATACAACATTCAAATTCCAGGCCATTTTACTCGCATACAACATTCAAATTCCAGGCCATTCCAGACCATTTTCCTCGCACAAATTCCAGGCCATTTTACTCGCATTCAACATTCAAATTTCAGGCCATTTTCCTCGCATTCAACATTCAAATTCCAGGCCATTTGTGCATCCAACATTCAAATTCCAGGCCATTTTACTCGCATTCAACATTCAAATTTCAGGCCATTTTCCTCGCATTCAACATTCAAATTCCAGGCCATTTGCGCATCCAACATTCAAATTGCAGGCCATTTGCGCATCCAACATTCAAATTCCAGGCCATTCTCTCGCATTCAACATTCAAATTCCAGGCCATTTGCGCATCCAACATTCAAATTCCAGGCCATTCTCTTGCATTCAACATTCAAATTCCAGGCCATTTGCGCATCCAATATTCAAATCCCAGGCCATTTCCCTCACATCCAACATTCAAATTTTAGGCCATTTTGCTCGCTTACAACATTCAATTCCTAGGCCATTTCCCTCACATCCAACATTCAAATTTTAGGCCATTTTGCTCGCTTACAACATTCAAATCCCAGGCCATTTGTGCATCCAACATTCAAATTCCAGGCATTTGCGCATCCAACATTCAATTCCAGGCCATTCCCTCGCATCCAACATTCAAATTTCAGGCCATTTTTCTCGCTTACAACATTCAAATCAGGCCATTTTCCTCGCTTACAACGCATTTTCCTCGCAACCAATTTCAGTTACCAGGCCATTTGTGCATCCAACATTCAGTTACCAAACCATTTCCTGGCATCAAACATTCAATTTGCACATACACAGTTTTCAGGGAAGTTCTAAACCTTTATATATGCTTTATACACCCACATCCTCACATTTTTAACCACCTTACTTAATACATTATTTTTTTAAATTAAAACTCCCAAAACTCAAGTACAACCTGGTTACTATTTAGTAGCATCCAGCGAATCATACTTAACTTTTATTTCTCTTGCCTTCTCGCACCGTCCTTCTCTTGTACCCTTCCGAATTAATTGGTCAAAATACTACCTCTCAATTTACACAGTTTTAATTAAATTAAACCTTCGGTACCAAATTCCTATATTACGCAATTCCAAACACAAAACAAGTGGATTACCCTCACTGGGTTATCTTGCTAAAAAAACAACTAAAATCTTAGCTCCTCTCTCAATTTAACCTCCTTAAATCCATGATTTTTTCCCATTAATTAATTTGATTTTCCATTTGGATTTTTCCTAATCAATTCCTTTTTACTTTAATGTCAAAAAGCATTAAACGATACAATATCCAGGAAATTAATTTTGTATGTTATCGTTTTTAAACTGTCCTATTTTTTTCCTGAATTTATTAATCCAAAATTTATATTTTGTTTTTCCATGAAGCCCAAAATGCAACCATTCTTAAAAAAAAGCGATTTTCCTCAAAGGGATATATTGCATAAAACCACTACAATCCCAAATAAATCCTTTTAAATTAGTAAAAAGGGCTAAATTATCATTTCAATTCCCCAACCCACAAGTTTCCTTTTCAGAATTTCTGCCCTATTCTAATTTTTGATTTTATCTATTAGTTTTAAATCTTAATTTCCGCTTCGGTTCCTAATTGTTTAATTAGCCGAAATTAATTATCTATCCTTTTGCATCAATAAATCCCGAAATTAGCATTTTGTTTTTCTAACTGAACCCCAAAATCCAACCATTCCAACGGGATCTCTTGCAGAAAAGCGATTGTAATCCTGTCCAAAATTAATATTAAAAAAAAAAAATTTGACATCACTCCATTCCCCAACGCGGTTTCCATTTCGCAATTTACATTTTACAAACTCTATTTCTCACACCCTGCATTCATAAACGACGCCACGGCATAATGCCTCCCGATAGTTCCTTCCCCTCCACACTCACTACCTATTTTCCGTGCTTACAACCAAACCCTAACCAAACTTTAATGAACCTAATAAATTTTATTTCAGTTTTTCTCTGCTCTTCACTTTGGGTTTGCGCTCAGATCCCTTGACACTTCTAAAACATCTTTGGCGCCTGGTCTACACTGCGCAAACAGATGCACATGAATTCGATAAAGAAGGAAAAGATGATTTGATGATAAATTGGATGATTCCGTTTCGGTGGCCACATTCATATCCCTTTTATCTTTCACCATCTACCCTCACCAAAGACCAGGGACGGTCTTCCGGTGGCGTCGGAGGTGTAACCCACAACCCCCTCCCTCAAAAACCCTGGGACTCAATTAGGCTAACATTCCTCCTCCCGTTAACACATTTCTCTTTTCACACCTTATCTCCCGTTTAATCTCCCTCATCCATTTCACATCCGTTCCCCTTTTCCGTTTTCCTTCCGCCGCTTACGGACACTTCACGTACAAAAGGCACTCCGATCACACCAATCGAGGAGGGAGAGAGGAAGAGCACGTAAATCCATAATTCACTCGGCCTCTCCCCTCCGTCCCTTTCCCCCAGGGCTTCTTCCCCTTCCCCTCAGGGCTTTTCTCATCCCAAGGAATTCAATCTTCAATCCCTCCAGGGCAAATTCTTTACCAATGGTACTCCCAAAATCCAATCAATCCTTCCCTTTTCTAATTTCAATCAACACGGCACTTATTTTAAATATTTTATTTATATTTATTTTCTTATTTTCGTTAATAAATAATAAAACTCAATTCGGCATTTGGAAATAAAAGGGAAATTAAAAGGGGGAAATTCGGTAATAAATAATGGGACTTTTTCGGACATTTTCCCTCCCGGCCCGGCACGTTCCCACATTTCTGTTTATTCTATTTTTATGCTTTGTTTTTGAGATTAGCCAAAATTGGATGGATTTAATAAATCAATTTTCTGCAGCTTTATGTTTGTAAAATTTAAATAATAATTAAGAATGCTGAAGGCCTAAGGTTTTGTTGAAGGCTCTTGGATTACGAATTAGTGTGGTGTCATCTCAAGTGTTGAGGCTGTATACTGGGTATTTTCGAGAATTGACTAATGAGTGGGATTCTTGCTAACTATTTTGTCAAATGAGATTAAAAATTTCTTTGTTACTGTGTTCTTTTGAGCTGCACATTAATGTGCCTCTCAAGTATTAGAAATCACCATATATCAAAAAAAATCCTTTGTTATTCTTTTATTTTGAGATGCATGCCAATGTTTCTCTTTAATTTTAGAAACCCACACAAATATGAAATTAAAGCTTTTCATTAGCTCATGCGAAAATATTGTGCCATAAAAAAATGCCAATAGAAGGGTACATGCTTATTTAAAAAAAAACAAATTAAAAATTAAAATGTGTAATTCAAACAAATAAGACAGGTAGCATGAAAACGCATTTATAACGTGGTTTGAGGCTTCTAGATGAAGTTTTTCATGCATGCTTAATTTTACTAGGTTTGGCTGCTTAATGCTTATTTGTTAGCATTTATTATTTATTTATTTTTTTTTTTGCTATAATTTTCTTTAATTTTTGCTTTGTGAATTTGTTGCCGCAATTCCATTGCAATATTTGTTATTTCCTTTTCACATAAATGCCGAAAAACACTCATTCATAAAGTCAGTTTTTTGTCTTTGGCACTTTTTGAATTTATTTATTTATTTTTTGTGTGTGTGACATTCAAAATATTAATCATTCAATTTTTTTTTTTTTACATTTTTGCTTTTGGGATTTAATGAATTAAATGTCTTATCACATTTTATCAGAGCATTGAAATTTAATCTCATTCAGAAAATTTTCATTTTAGACAATTTTCATAAAAGAGCATCGAATTCAATTATAAACAAATTTTCATTAAAAAAACAATTATTTTCCCTCCAAAAACGCAACAAAATCTTCATTTTCTTTCATTGCCCTAATTGTTTTAAATGCTAAAAATTTTGCATTATTTAAATAATAAAAAATTGATTTCTTAAATATTTTACCACGCAAAAATTCGTTTTTAATTTTTCTCGCATCACTCGCACTGATCAGATTCAGAACATTTTGTTCAGGAAATATCGGTGCAATGATTGGCATTTCCATAGAAATTTTTTGGTCCAAATTGGGTTTAATGTCAGTCAATTGCAATGGTGAAGGCCAATTCCTGCATTTTTTTTTTGAAAATATCATTTCATATTCATAGAAAATTAATAAATATAAATATATACAAATTTAAAATGGCAAATAAATCAATAGTTTTAAATAAACCATTAGAAATATTTTAATAATTTTTTTAAAAATTATTCAATAAAAAATTATTTGATTAATTATATTTTTATCCGATCTTTTCAAATTACCAAATTGAATAAATTAGGAAAAACTTTTCCAACAAAAATGGCACCGAAACATTGCCAGGGAATAGCAGAAACACTTTGGTCAGCATTATGCAAATTACTTGCGCATTAAAATGTCCAACTTTTTCGTCAAAAATATTTTTGCCTAAATTTTATTTTTCATTTTTTTATTCAAAATTTAATAAACTTTTTGCCCATAATTCCAAAATTGCATAAGTTGTTCTGAATGTTGTTAAAGTATTTCCCTTTGTCACTCTTTCGTCAAAACGATGATTTATTCGGAACAATTCATCGCTTGTCAATAGAAATTCCAATATTTTTAGTTGAATTGCATGTTCTAAAAACATTAATTTAAAAATATATTTAAAATATGCATTTATTTAAAATTTATTTATTATTAATTACTCTGTAAAATGTTCAATTTTGCTCCCATTTTCTCAATTTCTTTTTTGTTCTTTTCCATTTTTATTTTTTGCTTTGTTTTTGTTTCAACCGAATTTTGTTTCAATTCATGTTTTTTCTTTTCTTCCTCATTATTCATTTTGTCAAGCTCATCCAAAATTCTTAGCACATCATCTTCATCGGTGTCTTAAAATTAATTATTTTAGCAGAAAATTTTTACCAAAAATTTAGGAAAATTTTTGGGATGAAAGAGGTTTTATTTTTGGACAATTATCAAATTTAAAAATTATTTTTAAAATTCTTTAACCCGACAAAAAATTTTAAATTTTTGGCAATTTAATTTCCATTCGCCAGTTTTAATACAATTTAATTAAAAATTGTAAATATTTTCGATTTACCGTCTAAAAATAGCTCTTCTTCAAGCTTCCATTTCAATTCTGCTCTCTTTTTCGGATCATATTCTTCAACATAATTTGAATCATTGATCAATTTTTGTAATTTTCTTCCCAAATCCTTTATAAGTACGCTGAGTTGCCGAGCACCAAAATTTAATTTTGGAATGGACGGCATCGGAAAAACGACAAAATGGACAACGAAACGAACACACATAAAAATGAACTGCAACTTTGGCACTGGCGACAATTTTTCCAATTTTTGATATTTTATTAAAAATCGTCGGTCCTAAAATAGGAATTGGCATAAATGAATTTTTTATTTCAAAAATATATTTTTTTAATTTAAAAGAATGGACAAAAATAATAAAACTAAAAAAGTGCAAATTTTTTTAATGTTGTGCCTTGCAAAATTTGCAGTATAATGAATTGTCATCGCACGGGCGAATTTTACTAAAAACGCATGGCAAAATTCCAAAAACATTTGTGTTTATGTCAAATCCTTGTGGCAAAATGCAAATTGTTTCTAATGATTTAACATTTGGCAATAAATGCTGTGAAACGGGCATTTGAAATCGGGCATCATCTGCTGACTAAACAAAACAAAGTAAATTCCAAACAAAAACTTTTTTAATAATATAAATGCAATTTATTAAAAACAATCATTTTTATATTAGACCTGTGGCTTTTTGAAAAACTTAATTTTGAAAAGAATTGAATTCTAATCCATTTTTAAAATTAAACCCTAATTATGTTAATTACCCATTCCTCAAAAATTCTTCTTAATTCATTTGTTATTCTAATTGTTGCAGTTAAATCATAGTCACTGTTTACATTTTTCTCAACAATAAAACTTTTAATCTAAAATAAATAATTTATAATTAATTATTTAATTTTAATTTTATTGTATTACTACCTTTTCCTTAGTGAATTGTTTTACGTTTTTAAAGGTCATTTCATCATAATTCATATTCATTTCTTTCCATCCATTTGGAATTTCAAAATATAATTTTTCATTTAAGTCCCATATTTGCTGTGGAAACTGATCATTTTTTGACTTTTCACATACATTTTTGTCTTCAAGTAAAATTTAAATAATAATAACTTTATTATTTTATTATGACTTACCCAATTTCATTTGTGAATTTAATTTTTCATATTTCTTTATAAATATTTTGACACTTTCAAGAACTTCATCAATATTTTGGTTCATAAAAATTGCTTTCATTATGCCAATTTTGTTTGGTTGGCTTAAATTTTGCCAATTGTTTTGTCCACAATTTTCGACAATAAATTTGGAAAATTTTTCCTTAATTAATTGGTCTTTGACATAATTTTCTTCATAATTTAAATTTTGCACATTTTTCAGTTCAAATTTGTCCATTTTTCCAACAATTTGTTTTAACAATAGAAAAAGTGCCCGAATTAATTTGTCACCATTTTTCAATTTTGATAATTCGACAATTTTCAACTGCTCCCATTCATTTTTAAAGTTTTCAATCTGGCCAATTCCAATGTCGGGCAGCGCTTTTTCCAACAGATTAATAACTTTTATTCTGTTGCTAATTTCGTTGGCAAAAACACCAAAATGTAACAGTTGCGAATATGAATTTAAATCAACAAAATTGTCTTAAATTGAAATTAGGTACTTTATATAATAAATAAGCTTTAGAATAGACCTGGGTTATTTTGAACATTATCGAAAATTTGAGCAAAAATTTTGGCCAAAAAAGTGCCATCTTCAAAATTCGCCAATTTTATTCCAGCAAAATTTGGTTGATAATTTTGTGATGATTCGTTTTGCTCAATTAATTCTTTTGAATTAATTTTATTTTCGCTTTCTTTAATATTTTCAGCTTCAATTTTATTTTCATTTTCAACTTCAATTTCAATTATTTCTTCCTTTTCCCCAATATTTTCTGAATTTTTCTTTTTCTTTTTTGGTTTTTTCTTTTTGGACTTGAGCTTTTCCTCTGTCAGAATTTCATTTTTGCTTTTTCTTTTTGGCGAAGTGTCTTCAATTAAATTTAATTTATTAAAAGTGTTTTCTGAAACTATTTGTTCAGGTTTATTAATGTGAATTTTTCTTAGAATTTCTTCAACATTTTCTAAGTCTCCGACCAAATCAATTAGAATTTGTTCAAACTTAACAATGTGATAAGTAGAACATTCTAAACATTTTCAATTAAATTATAAATATTTTTATACAAAAATAATTCCAAGAAATGAAATAAAATAATAAATTTTGTTAATTAATTTCAACCTTTTTTTAATCGTTCCGCAAAGACTTTGTCCTCCCCGCTCAGTCTGATGATGGCATTTTTGTGCAATTGGCCAATCCATTTTTTGTACTGTCGAATGTCCGACGGATCAGTGTTAATGTCCCATACTTCCAAAAAGCTTAAATCCAATTTTTGGACGGCGGATTTATTTTTATTTGCCTCCATAAAATTTTGTTTCATTTTGAGAAACCATGGGCCAATTGTGATCCTTTTCTTCCTAAATCAAGAAAATAAATGTAAAAAAGGCATACGAAATTGTTGTTCGAGTGCATTATACCAAACAATTGTCAATTTATTTCGAATATTTTCCGATAAATTTCGGAAAAGCGTTTTCATTGGTTACCAAAACACGAGACAAAATTAAAACAAAAATTTTGAAAAAATAATTTGAAAGAATATTAAATCCTTTTAATAAATGAAATAATAAATGGCTTTATTTAACTCAATTATTATTTAATTGGATTTACCTTTGAGTCAGCGAATCTTCGTCCTCAATTAACTCAAAAACATCGTTTAAAATCTCTCTTTGCATTTTCCATTGGTTTGCTATTCGTTTGTTTGCAATTGTGTGCCGTGCCGTCCCAATTTTGTCGTCCATCCATTGGGCAAAAACGACAATATCCGCTTTGAACAGTTCGCCAGTTCGGCACAATAAATTATTTGGTTCGCCAAACAAAATGCCATTATAAAGTGACAATAAGTTTGCATTGTTGAATAAATCTGAGTTTAAATATTTAAATTAGGTAATTTTTAAATTATTAAAATTTTCGCTTAAAGGAGCACTAATTAAAAAACACTCATTAAAGAATTGCTAGGCAATTAACTAACAATCATTAAAAAATTTATGTTTTCTCTATAATTTAATAATTTCAGCACCTTTTTTGAGTTAGATATTAAATGGAATACTAAAATAACAGTGAACTTTATAATATCAATTTAATAATGACAGTTGGAGCAAATCCCACCACATGCTTATTTAAAAAATAAATTAAAAATTAAACTGTAATTCAAACAAAAAGACTGGTCCTAGGTCCTCTCCTATAAATGTGTAGAATTATTCGAGATTCTCACAAATCGAGAAATTTCCCGAATTTTTAAGGTCTCAACCGGTTCATTATTAATTTAGCTTTTTATCTAGAGAACTTAAATTTTTATACTTTCGATATGACAGAATATTTAAAAAAATTAAAAATTTTAATTTTATGAATATTGATATAAAATTACTCATTTTAGAATTGAAAAGTAATTTAATTCTTCATTTTTTAGAATTTGAAACAATTATTTTTTTATTAATCTCAAAATTTTCCGGTGGCGTTTATCAGCACCATCGGATCCGTTTTCTCTTAATAAATGTTACCCAAAAAGTCCTCGAAATTTGGAATTATAAATAAAATTTAATAAAATGAAAGAAAATTTGAAAATTTCGGCAGCATCTATCGGTATCGCCGCTCCCCCCCCCCCCCCCCCGCCGCAAAAAAAGAAAAAATAAATTCTTTAAAATGAAAATAAAATAAAATAAAAACCCGAACAAAATAAAGAAAAATTTTGAGTTAAAAATTGGCAGAACATTAAATTCAAGAAGAAAAATTGTTGAAGAGTTTTATCGTCTTGGTTCTCGATCCGTGATTTTTGTAGATACAAATTAAAAATTTAAATAATTGAAGCTAATTTAATTTTCACCAACCATTTTCGTTCGTAAAACGTTGGTCCCACAATTCCATAATTGCTTGGCCAATTCTCATTTGTGATGACCAATTCATAATGTAATTGTCTTTGTATTGCTGTGCTCGTTCGTCTTGATGGGTTTGTTGAACATGTATCATTTTTATAAGGCGAGTCCTTGCCCCGGGAATGGCAATGATTTTGGCCAAAAACCATTCATTTTCGGGCTTTGGTTGGAGAAGGCGATTCAAGAATTCCAGATGATGGGCTCCGCTAATCTTTCGTTGAAGTTGCAAAGCATTTGCCAAGTCATTTTCACTGTCACATGCTAAAATATTAATAATGTATTGGACGCCCGGCGAGCTTAACACGCATTTTCTGTGCTTTCCACAATTTAACCAAATAGGTAATTAGAAGGACCCGCATTTTTATATTTTTAAGTAAAAAACGATTTCCAAAAATCCATTTTAGGGGTCAGAAACTGAAACTCAAAGCCGGTATTGGAAATTTAAAGCTTTGGATCAGAAATATTTTTTTCTGTCTTTCAAATGGTACTTTGGAAAATTTAATCTGTGAGCCCTGGTAATTTGGGATTCAACTATTTTGCTTCGATGAAACGAACAATTTATATACAAATTTTTTATGCTAAAAAAATAATTGCCCCGCTTACAGTGTTAACCCCTAATGATGATTTTAATTCGAATTTAATTTACCTGCTTTCCATCCATCAATTTCTTCCACTTTCAATACAATATTTGCAACATTACTTGATATAAATTCGAAAAAATGAAATAACAAACACAAATTTTGCACCATTTTTGAGACTTCTATTTCTGCTGTTCTTCTGAGTTCTGCATAAAAATTGTTTTTAATTTCAACAATTTTTCTATTTAAATGTTGTCGAATTTTTGAGTCTATGATCATATTGTTAATGATTGTTTTTTCATAAATAATAATTTGATTTAAAAAGAATCTGATCGCAATTTGTGCCTCGTAAAATTTGGCCAAAAGAGTGTGTGATTTGCAAGATAATTTTTGCAGCAACAAATTCATATAAAGCGAATCGGTTAAGAGATCTGTGTAGAAGAAATGAATTATATGTCTAATTTAAATCTATTTGGATTTAAAATGTTTTAATTAACTAATTTTTGATTTGGCAAACTTTCGGGTTTTTAATTTAAAATTCTTGAGGTCTGTTACTTTTGCCATAAATATACCGCAAGTCCCAAATTAAAGCATTTCAAAGGGTTTTAAAAGAAAGATTATGAGGGCTTGACCCTAAAATGGCGGTGTCTAAAAGTCCTAATATTTAAAAAAAAAAAGTTTAAGTTTCAAAAATTCAAAAAATTCTATGTATTTCTTTAAAAATTTCATTCATTTTTGATAAACTTTCGTTTGTTTTGTTTTTACTTACGGTAATTCATTATTTCGGGAAACTGTGCTTCGATGGCATTGAATGCTCTTTTTGTTGGCAAAATGTAAATGAGACGTTCCTTCACCATAACAACAGTAATTTCTCCATTTCCATGGCACATAAAATGTGCAAATTCGTCGAATTTGTCAATCAGATGAGTCACTGCAATGAAATGAATTCGATCTGCCCAATTTGGCACCCTTTTGATTTTTTGCATAAATTCGACTGCCATTTTGTCATCTGAGCAGTTAATTTGGGCCCAATTTGTGCCATTATTTTCAGAATGAAGAAGAATCAATTTCTGAAAAAATATATTGTTTATTTGGGAGATATTTATGCCCAATTAACATTGTTTAATTCAAAAGAAATAATTAAAATATTTATTAAACTATTTAATTGTTCTTTTAAATGACAATAATCTTTTAACATTTTAAGAGTTTAATTATTCAAAATAAATTATTAAAATGTGACCGTTTCAAAGAGATTTGCCGATGTTTTTAATAAACTTTTAAGGTGTGAATTCCAATTTATGTCTGTCTTCAACTCTTCATCTTCAACAATTTTGAGTGCAAATTGGTGAATTTCACACAACAATTTTGCTTTGTTGGCATTTTGTCCATTTATTTTCGTCATTTTTTCCCATTTCGTTTTGTGTTTGTTAATTTTTTCAACAAATTCATAATTTTTATCACTAATTGATTCGGTAAATTTGAACAATTCCTGCCAAATCAATTCTTTATAAACATAAATAGCGGCATTCACTTCCAAATTTTGCATTAATTCGTTTAATGGTCCATTTTTATGTGAACTTTCTATCTTTTTCATTAATATTAATTCAATGTAAAATTTCATCAGGGCATAAGCATCTTTGTCTTAAAATGTTTAAATTTAAAAATGTTGATAACTTTATGATATTTTTAAAAATTTAAAGGCGCTTTTCGTTTTGCTTTTTTTTAAATTATTTCATTTACCTTCTTCAGAAATTTCGTAATTTTCCCAAAATTTAGACAGCTGAGCATTTGGACATTCTTTATAATTTTTTGTAATTGTTTCACTGCTGATTCCCTTTTCAACATTATTTTGTATCGATTTAACTATTAATTAAAAAATAATAATTAATTTATAGAAAATATTAATACGGATGCTTTTTATATACAAAATTAAATTGGTACTTTTCCGTTATATGGCCAAAATTTGAATTTTTAAAAAAATCAACAGCGGGCGCATAGAATTACTAAAACTACGCGCCAAAATTATTTCGGAGGCATAAATGCCACAATTTGAGCTAAGATCTCTTCGAATGGGTCTGCCTGCGCCATGGTTTTGAAATTTGCTGCAGTAATTCATTTGTTGTTTTTTTTGAAGAAGGTTATAAAATTAAGGCTCATTTTATTATCGGGTGGGGAGGAAGAATGAGGAGGGGAAAGCATAAGTATTTTCCATTTGTGCTAATTTATTCATAAAAATTGTGGGAAGGCAGAAAGAAACGCCCTTTCTTTAATTTATGCAAAAAGAATGGATTTTTGCAATTCTACGCGCGATCTGTTGATTATTTAAAAAATTCAAATTTTGGCCATATAACGGAAAAGTACCATTAAATTTTATGGGTGTTTTTTCTAAATAATAATAATCATTAATAACAAAATTTGCCCTTTTTATGCCTATTTGAAGATTGCCATGCCTATTTAATACCTATTTTTCGATTTTTTTGTGCCAAAAAAAGTTATCCCTAATTAGTAATATTATTACCACTATCAAAAAGGCTCCAAAATTTGATGTCCAAAATTGTTTTGTCCTTATCCGCAATTAAAAACAAATGCATTAATTTTTCAAGTTCTGCTGAACTTTCGGTAAACAAAGTCCGCATATTTCCATCGAACGAATAAAAGTTCTGTCAAATATTTGCCATACAATTCGATTAAAGTTTTGTAATTTTGCGGCATTTTGACTGTGCCGCCAAATTGGTCTTCAAATTCGGCCAAAATTGGTTCCAATGAATTAATGAATTCAATTTCAGTCAAACGTTTTGCTCCAAAATCGAAGAAAAACTTCCAAAAACTATCAATTTTATTTTTGGCACTTTTCTCATTTTTTAATTGCTGAACATATGCAAAAATTTTGCCAATAATGAAATAATATTCAAGCCACTCAGTCGAGTTCTTTTTTTTGGACGAGGCCGATGAAAGCATCCCAAGCACAAGGGTGAAAAAGCTTTTATAAGTTAATACGTCTAAATTAAATTTAAATTAAAATTTCACCATTAGAAAAACTGCTTTTTCCGACCCTAATGACTCATATTTAATCGGCATTCCATTTACATCAATGGGTCCCGCAATCATTCTTTTGTGTGAGAAAACTTCCTTTCTATCAAAAAATTATAATTCTTTTCGATAGTCCAAAATGATCATTTAGTGTCGATTACTGGCATTTAATTAAACGATCCCCGGGGCAAAAATTGTTTTTTACTGTAAATGAGCGTCCCATTAATCATTCATTCATTACAAATGCCTTACAAGCGGATGTTTCGAGCGGAAATACGGCGTAAAGCATAGACGCATCATTTTCGCCTAGCAAACACTGCTCCAACACCGTTTTGACTGCTTGGATCCGTTCAATGTCTCCCCCGTTGCTGACCATGCGAAAAGTGTGCGAAAGTTCGCATTCATTTGCCAATTGTTTGGCGCCAAACCATTGCCGGCAATTTGCTTTAACGTCGCCACCTTCTATTATAAATTTATTTCTGAAGAATTGGTAATGCTTTTGTGAAATGGCTTTTTTAAATTCGGCCGCCCAATTTGGCATTGTGCCGTCGGCATTTGCCAACGCGTCGCAGTTGATGCTGAGAAAGGATTAATTAAATAATAATTAATAGGGCTGCGATTTTTAGGCACAAATCGCGAAATAGGCACCTAAAAAGGCAGAAAAAAATCATCAAATAGGCATTAAATAGGCACAAAAATCCTCGAATAGGTACAAAAATAGGCAAATAAAATTTTTTATTAACGCTTTTTAGGTAGCAAAACACGTGAAAACTTAACCAAAACACTTAATTTTACTTATATTTCAATTATTTTAAAGTTTTCTCGAATAAGGATAATTTTTAGGAACAATTTTTGTGAAATTTTTTTCCATTTCTTAGGGGTATATTTTCTAAAAATTTTCGGGTCGATTCTTAGAGGTGTATTTTTCATTTTTATTGCATTTTTGTTAAGGATTTTTCCGAAAATGCTGAAAACGGCGCCAAAAATGGCGAAATAGGTACAAAAATAGGCGTTTAGGCATTAAGCACAAAAAGTCCAAAATAGGCAAAATTAGGCATTATAATATTCATCATAGACTCACCAAACCAAGCGGAAAATGCGTTTTCCGTGCTTATCTGTGCGTATTAAGTGCGCAGAAATTTTAGGCATTTGCCTAAGAATCGCAGCCCTAATTAATAATTATTAGAGACCGACTTTTGAGGCATATGCCTTTTTATGCGCAAAAGTTCCGATAGATTAAGCATAAAAAACACATTTTCCACTTGGTTTGAAGCTTCTACGTTGACTTTTATTATGCCTTTTTTGACCTTTTTGTGTTGCCTTTTTGGCGTATTTTTCCGAAAAATTCCATTAAAAATGCAATAAAATCGGGAAAATACACCATTAAGAAATGACCCGAAAAAATTTCAGAACATACACCCCTATGATGAAAAATTTTCTCAAAATTTAATCGCCAAAATTTAATTTATTTATTTTTTTTTTGATAAAAAAATCTTGTTTAAAAATTTTCCTTATTCGAAAAATTATAATATTAAATAATCATTTAAATGACCAAAATTAAGTTTTTTGATTAAGTTAATACGTGTTTTGCTCCCTAAAAAAACCTAATTAAAAAAAATTTATATGCCTTTTTTCATGCCTTTTTCGGGATTTCGTGCCTTTTCATGCATTTTTTTCAATTTTTTCGTGCCTATTATAGTGCCTTTTTCACGATTTTTGGTGCCTTTTTAATCGGTCTCTAATAATTAAGAACTATGAGATTTATGAAATTACAAATTTTTGAATAAAGTTATATTGTAAAGATTTTTTAAATTATAATTAAGAAATATCACATTTGTACAGTATTAAATTTGGTGAACAAATATTTGTAAAATGTGGAGATTTCATTAATATTTATATATTTTTGAAATATTTAGTTAAATTAATTTGTTCACTGACTTTTTATCCAATTGTTCTGAGTCATATTCATTTTCTAATAATAATTTCTCAAATTTCCAAAAATTGCACAAATCAATCAGGTCCAAATTGTCCAACCTATTCTCAGCGTTTTCGCGCAATTGCTCAAATTCCTTACGTACCGTTCCAATATTTTGATGCAATTTTTTCTTCATTTTTTTCGACAAAATTCCTTTTTCAATCATAGCAAATTCATAATTTTCCAATTCTCTTAATCAAATGTTTAATATTAGGCCAAACATATAGCAATCAATTGAAGAAATTGGTAATATTTGAATTTCGAAATCCAATGACTAGGGCTGGGAATTTAAGTCACGAAAAACCTTCAAAAAAGTCGACTAAATAAGTCATAAAAAATCCCCAAAAAGTCACAAAAAAGTCATAAAAACGCAAAAAATCCACGAAAAATGCAAATAACAAAAAATGTCAAAAAAGCAAAAAAAAAAAAAAATGCAAAAAAGTCCTGAAAAATTGGCAAACTTAAAAAAATCCCATTTTTTAACAATTTATAGAATAGAATTTTATAACATTTGCCTAATTTTTCAGGACTTTTTTGCATTTTTGGTGTTTTTTTTCGGCGTTTTTTGTGACTTTTTGCCTATCCTTTTCATGACTTTTTTGCATTACCTTTTTTCCAGATTTTTCTTCGCGAAAATTCAAATTTTGCCTTAAAAAGTCAAATAAAAATACATATTAGAAGCTTCAGACAAAGTGTTGAACAATTTTTAAGTCATTTTAACGCTATTTCGAGTCAGCAACAAAAAAAAGTCATTTGACTTAAATTCCCACCCTACTAATGACCAATTAAGAATTCGATTGATTCTGGGACGTTATTCAAAAAACCATCAAATGGAAAGTTTTTGACAGAAAATTATTCATAACTTCACCCAAAATGAACCAATTTTAATATCCCAGTGTTTTCTATTATCTTGCAGATTTTTAAAAAATTCAAGTTTAAAAAAAAAAGTTATGACCTGGGTAACTCAAAAAACTAAGTTTTTTTTAAACATTTTTCGATATAACTTTCTTGAAACTTAAAGAAACTTTTTGAAATTTTGTAGGAAAATAGAAAATACTCAGAGCTATCGAATGATATCAAGAATTAAAAATTGATTGCTTTTGAGCAAAGTTATACCAAGATTTTTGACTAACGTCATAGCACCATTCGATTTATCTTTTAAAAATTCGAAAATACTCCAAGAAATGGCAAGAAAGTTAATTTTTAGGAGTCTATTTTTCAATTATTGAATTTTCTTACTGATTTTTCTTAAAAATGCCGAAATATGTGTTTTTTAAAATATTGTCTTTAGTAACATTGGAAAGCTAAAAAACAATGAATGAATAATATAAATAGTTTATTTTTTAATTATTTTTACAATATTATAAATATATTTTTGAAACTTTAACCTATCAATGTCAATACAGCATTGGAGAATTGACAATTGAAGACAAAGATGCTTTTGTGAAGAAATGTCCAAGTTTCGGTCAAATAGCAATCGGACATATTCTTTTTCGATGTTTTGAAATTTTATTCCTTAAATTATATTTAAAAATAATTTATTGTATCCAATTAAATATAAATGGCCCATGTTTGGTGAATCCATATTTTGCCGTAAGATAAATTTACACCCCATAAGGATCAACTTTTTTTAATTTTCAAAAAATTCTTAAATGTATAAACTTCTGCGTATTTTACGAAATCAAAATTGCCATTGTTTTGGTCTTCTTGCCATTTTGGGTTTTTAAGCAGTGTTTCGGAGTTATTTTTCAATATTATTGTCCATATTTGGCGGTTTTTTATTCCTTAAAACAGGGAAACCCTAATAATAAATGATCACCAAATAATGATTCGGGCAGTTTTGCATTTGCCAGCAGAAAACAACACAAAATGGAAAATAGAGAAAACAAAATTTTAACTTTTTGTGCATTCATAATTAATTAGAAAATAAACTTTTTACTGCTAATTGGTAATATCTCTATAAAATATTTTCTTTATTTCAAAAATTTATAATTAAATGAATTAATTGAAATCGTAAAAACAGGTGAATAATATCTTAATAAATTTTAATAAATAATTTTTGTTAAAAATGGCGCATAAAATGAAAGCAACGAAAAAACTAATAAATATATTGCCAAATTAATCTATATGATAATTTATTCTAATCGAATGAATAATCCACAGCACGATGATGTAATTTTATTCATTTGAATAAAATAAAACGAAAAAAAGAGACAAATAATTAAATTTGAAAATAAATACTTGAAAAATTAGTCTTTAAGAGTTGGCCTAAAACGAGATAGTTTTAAACAAATATTATATGTTTAAAAACCAGAAACCTCGGTTTCCCATTTGTTGCGACTAGAAATTCCGGAATGTAAAGATTGCAAATCGAATGCGTAGACACATAAAATTGTTCGGAGTAATATTAAAAATTCCATCGGCAAATTGAAAAATGACTGTGCAACTAAGTTGCAATTATTCAAATCAATAAAAATAATTCAAAACTGAGAAATAAAAAAAGATAAGATAATAAAAAATTGCACCACGACGGAACGCATAAAGCCGACAATTACCGCCCTCGGGGGCTTTATTTTTCAGCCCCCCTCAAAAGGTGGGCTCGAATTTAGGGGGAGGGGGGCCGGCAAATGTTTATGCGCATATTGGCACGCTTTATAGACAATTGAAGCACCGACTGCAATTCGAGCGCAGAATACAAAATCTCTTTTTTAACTATAAGAAATTCGGCGCCATCCGCGTACATTGATTCTCTCCGAAGTTTCACAGAATTATCATATGAATATGTATGAAAAAATGATTTTATGTTTTTAATAGAGTTGCACGGGACCGGGAATTTTGGGCAAATCAGCTTTGGCCCCTTAAATCAGCAAAATGCTGATTGGGAGCCTTTATATTTGAATGTATTTGGCATTTTGTTTACGCCAACTATTTTTTTCAATTTTTTTCCTTTTTTACCGTCCATGCATAGTGCTGCTGATTGTGAGGTGCAAAATGGCCAATAAAAATGATGACTCTCTGTTTCGGCACCCTTTCATGCCCATTTTTTGCCTAATTATCGTCGCAGTAAAATGCTTATTAATTCGCTGCTACCATTCCACTGATTTTGAGGTGGCATTTAACATTGAAAAAGAGTCAAAATGCCGAAGTTTGAAGGTCCACCGCAATTGGATGGCGTTGGTTCACCATTTGCCAATGTCCGATTGGTATCGCTCCGATTTGTCCCAATGGACGTTGGACTATCCGCCATTTTTTGCTTATTTGGAATGGATTTTTGCACAATTTGCCGCCGCATTGGACCCGGAAATTGTGACGCTGCAAAGGGACGCTTTTTTCTCGCAAAATACGCTCATTTTTCAACGAATTACCGTCATAATCGCCGATTTGTGCTATGTATGCATTTATATATTCAATGGCACTGCCAAACTGACTTTTCAATATATTTTTTTTTTTGAAAAAATTTGTCGATATTTTTTGTACCGAGAAAATTTAAAATTAAATAATTTTTTCCGCATTTGCTGTGTTGTGTGTTCCCTTTTTTGTTTTTGTTTACAGTTGGCTTTTCAGTTCTTTTCCTGTGTACTTCTCGCTGACAATTTTGTCTCTTCGCCATGGCTTCCCGCGAAACTTTTTCGCCACCGATTGAAATTGGCACTTTGCGTTTTTCTTGCAACAAATCCGGTGGGTTCGCATCGTTCTGTTAAACGTTGGGTCCGCTGGTGCAACACAATTCCCGGGAATTTTCAGCTCACACTCAAAATTTCTTTTTTAATGGGTATTTTTTGAAAATTGCTTTCCAAATAAGTTTAAAAAGAAAGCATCCAAGTGCCTTAAAATAGCACTGGAATTTACGACTCAAAAAGCGCAAAAAAAAGTCACGAGGTGACTCCTTTCCTGCCCCTCTCCCTGAAAAACAATTTTTTTTTTGTACGGGTCTGCCAGCTTGTAATAAATTTCGGCCCCAAAATCAGTCGTCTAAATTCGGTGCCCATCCCTGTCTTTTGCGCTTTTTTCGTGCCGTTTTACTTCTTTTTCCATTTTAGGCACTCATTTTGTTGGACAACGTCCATTTCCAATACAACGCCTTTCTTTTCGGCATCTTTTTGTTCTCTCTTAACGCGATGTTCACCAACCAACTGCTCAAGGTCTGTTCTTTAATTTGTTGCATTTCCATTGACCCGTGAATGTGTCACAAAACCAATCGCTTTTCTCCGAGGGTAAATTCGTTTTTGGGTTGCCCCACGACAATTTTTTTTATTTTTAAAATTCCTTACATTAAAAGACTTTCAATTTTTCGGAATTCATTAGGGAGTGGTGGAGAATCGCTCCGCGTTTGCTCAACATTCACATAGCCAAAGTCAACAAATTTGAAAATATTCGAGAGGCCAAATTTCTTGGATTGATTGGCAACCCAAAGTTACAGGAAAAACAATTTTTGGTCCGCCGCTAATTACCCCCCCCCCTCCCTAATGGGCATTCATTCGGTTTTTATTCGATTGAAATTTTTGTTTTAAGGGCGCTTTTCTCTTCGCCGTTCTGCTCAATTTCAAGCACATTTTTCTGTATTATTCGCCTGCGTTTGTCGCCTTTTATCTCTTCCGTTTTTTGTTTCCGATGGGTCGCCAATTTTTGCGTCGCTTTTTTTCGCTCGCTTCTGTTGTTGGCGTTGTGTCCATCGCTTCGTTTGGCCCCTTCTTTTTGATCGGTGAATTGGAATTAAATGTCTGTCATTGAAAAACATTTTCTGTGTTGTTCCCGTCGCGACAATTCTTCTATTTTCAAAATTAAATAGAAAATTTGACGGTGCCAATGTGTCAATTTGGATTTTTACAAGTCTAAAAAAAATTGGGAGAGAATTTTGTGTCAGTGGGCGGTGCCGAGAGGCGCCAGAGCCACCAAAGTAAAAAGTGAATGTTTTTTCAAATTTATATCGTTTTTTGAGTTTTAAATTTTCAGATGGCTTCTCCGCCCTCCGGCACATTGTGGCGCGTCTGTTCCCCTTCAAACGTGGGCTTACCCACGCTTGCTGGGCACCAAATTTTTGGGCACTTTACAACTTTGCGGATTTATTTGCGCATAAAATTGTCGCCAAAATTGTGTCATCGACAAATTGCAGCGCGTGGCATTGGCTGTTGAAGCGCTGCCCGCCCGGCACGCCCGAATACACGCGGGGGCTTGTTCAGGTGACTCGGCACGGGTTGGCACTATTTTATGCCATGCACACCAAAAAACCGTTTAAAATTATAATCAATTTTAAAAATGTTTTTTTTTTGCCGTAAAGTTCAAATTTAAGTTTGTCCTGAGAACGATAATAAGAAAATGTGAGTGGGTGGTGAATTTTAAGTGGGTTTAAATGAAATTTTTGAAAAAAAAAACATTTTTTTTGTGTATAAAGCCGGCTTTAATTGTGAATGGTCCCTCACTTCACATAAATTAATTTTCCTTTTTACACACCCCCACTTTATTTATCAGACTTTGGCAGGAATATGAGCACGCCGTTTTGCCAAACATCAGTCCGCCGGTGACTTTTGCGCTCATTTTGTGCGCATTGACTCCATGCTTTTTGGTTTTTAAAGGGGTAATTACAATAATATTAGTAGTAATTACTTTAATTAATCCGTAAATTTTCCCTTTTTAAGAAATTTGGAAAACCGTCGGACGAATGCCTTTTGATTTCGCTGACCTTTTCCGCCTTCGCCTTCTTTTGCTTCGGTTGGCATGTCCATGAAAAGGCCATTCTGTTGGTCTTTTTCCCGCTGTGCCTTTTGGCCATTAAGGTGTGTCAAATAAATACCGAGGTTATTAGGGATTATTTCATAATATTTGGCATACAAAAATTTCGATGTTTTTTTAGCCATAAACTCATAACTTTTTATAGTATTTGATGAAATTTTCTTAGTTTATGAGTAAAAGTTATTACGAATTAAAATATGTATACAATTAAACAGAAAGTTAATCGACATTTTGCCAATTTTCTTAATGGGCCAAAAGCATTTTCAGTTTTTTAACTTTTGTTTCTCATAGGACCCAACATTTATGCAGCCATTCGCTTTGCTTTACGTGGCCTCAATTTTCGCGCAGTTCCCTCTCTTCTTTACGCCGTTTGAATGCTTTTTGAAATGGGCATTCACACTTTGGCATTTTGCTCTTTGCCAATTCTTGGCCAATTTTGTGTGGGGCATTCGATTGGCCGAATTTGCGCAGTTTACCGTCGCTAAATTGGCACTTTTTCAAATGGTTTTGGCTCAATTTTATGCCGATTTTTGTCATCAGGTAATCGTTTTTTTTAATTTTAAAACCATTTTTTGTTTTTTCAGCTGATTTTTGGTTCTAATTTTGCCTTTTTGCCGATGATGGTCCCTTCTGTTGCTTGTGCTCTTCTCGTCTTTTTTTCTTATTTCCATTTCATTCTCATTGTTTTTGCGGAATCTGCTCAAATCCATTTTTTCAAATTTCGTTGTCGCCGCAGAGAAGTAATTTTTAAAAATTTATTAAAAAAGGCACGAGAATATTTATTGTCAGTTTATTTATTTTGAATCTGAAACTTTTCTTTTTCGTTGAATTTTATTAGTTTGGTTATTTTTAAAATTAAAACCTTACAAATTCAAAGATTAAATTTGGCAAATCCCCAATACATTGTTAGCCAGTAGAACATGTTTTTCTCCTCACAATAACAGACCAAACATTAAACAATAGAAATTCCAAAAATGTTAAAAAAAATCATTTTCAAATTATTTAAAATAATTTTCCAAATTCATTTTCCGAATTCCATTCTCTCTGCTGCTGCTGCCGCTGCACAAAGTGGCAATTTGTTGCTTGACATGGACAAAGTGAAATTTGTTGCCGGCGTTGACGTTTCCCAATGTAAAAGTCAGCCTCAATTTGCCGTCGTCTCTTTGGTGGTGCAAACATTCCCCGGGCTTAAGGCAACGATTTGAAAAACAAAATTGTTTTTTTTTCAATTTCAAATTTCTTGCCGCCTTTTAGGTGCTTTATGTTGCGGATGAGGTGGTTTTGTTGGGCCAACCGGCCCATTACATCACCGAATATTTGGCTGTGCGCGAAGCGGGGCCCATCCGTCGGGCAATTTGCCGCCATCTGAAGCATTGTCCAAAAATCCAACTGCTATTTGTGGATGGCAACGGCAAATGGCACTCCAGGGGTGCCAATGACACATAAATATAAATGCAATAAATTCCAATCTGACACATAAATATAAATGCAATAAATTCCAATCTTTAATAAATATTAAGTGGATGAACGACTTGGTTTTTGGCCCATACTACCGAAAGATATTTCATACGAAAAATAGGCCAAATGGACAGAGGAAAAATGGGGACTTCAATTGTTTCCGTTCTCTGACTAAATTCTAAGATCACATTCCAATGAGATAAATTGCTTTTTTCATTTTATGTTTTTTAAAGTATTTTCTTTTATCATTTTTCAATTTCAAAGGCTGTGGCTTGGCCTGTCATGTTGGGTACAATTTGAATGTTTCCACCGTTGGAATGGCAAAGAATTTTGCGCCCGCTCCTCTGCTGAAGCTTGGCCAATTGCCAGTTGAAGTGAATTACTTATTGAAAAACAAACATTCATTTTGCATTATTTGTTCTTAAGTTGGTTGCGTCAAAAAATGCGGACTCCGAAAATTACAGAAAATGGTTCAAAAGCACTCAATCGAACGTAAGTTTCTCTCCTTTTGTGCCACCAGGTCGCCCAAATGTTTGCTTCCTTAGAAGGATTATCAAATTTAAAAATAGGTTTAAAAATGAAAATTGCCTCAGGCATTGAAATTGGCGGAAGATCAATGCAAAACAGTGAACGGGTCGGCAATGTTTGTCATGCAAAATGCTGACCAACAACTTCCCGATTTGGCCATTCTGCGTTCAAGCACTTCCCATGTGCCATTGTTTGTTTCTTCCGGGTGGGCAATTGAGTTCGATTTGGCCGCAAAAATTGCGTTGGAATGCATTGATCAAAATCCGATCAGATTGGTGGGTGATCGATCAATCATTGATCAGTTAAAAATTGTTAAATGTTTTTTATTTCAGAGTGATCTTCGGTCGAGAACAAAGCTGAACGAACTTTTTGAGAGATGATAAAAAGAGAATGCTCTATTGTATTATATTCTAAGTGTTCTGTTAAAATGTTTTGTTTTAATAATGATTTTTTATTTCCGTGGTTATTCTCTTCGAAAATGTTTGCGCTATAACTGAGGAATTGATAATAATCATTTTTACGAAAAAACATTTAATGTTTCATAAATTAAAATTCATTCGATATTTAAATTCAAAGTAAAATTATTTGCTCGATTGTCAACCGATATATGGGTGGTCATTTACTTATCATAAAATATTTTGTATTTGTGCATCGTTTTTGCTAATTTTATAATCCTGTATGTTTATTTATAGGTGGTCGCCAGCCATATTCTGCATAATCTCGGAATTTCTCTTTTAAATTTCTCACCAGGCGTGGAGCGCGACCGCGGCAATTTAAATCCGAAATGCGCGACCGCGTGAGCTTTTTGTCTTCGCTCCATCCGTTTCTTACTACTAATTGTATTTCTGCATTTTGAGATGTTGATGCTCTTAACCATTTTTTGTATCCATGTCGAATCATAGGCGTCTGCCGATCACGTATAGAAGCGATATTTACCTTTTCGAATGTGTTACGAATAGCTGATTTTCGCGTAGCCCAGCTGACGGAAAGTGGGCACGTGAAAAGCGCAAATCAAAATGGATCGGCAGGGCAACAATTTGAGAAAGCTTATAGAAGACTGCGAATCGTGACTCGTTTAAATATTTACGAGCCTGTACTTATGAGTCAAATTTTTGAATTTTTTTAGCTAGGTGTACGCTTTTTTAATAATTAATTTTCACTGACGAAATCACTCACTGACGAAATCACTTACTGACGAAATCACTCACTGACGAAATCACCGGGAACCCTGAGGAACAACATCCCGAACCAGGACTGCCCAATCACATTAAAAATTGCTTTGATCATGTAGAGCATCTTTGATTTGCTACTTACATTTTTGGCTCCGGCTCCAAAGTGATCAGAAAAAATCGTGCCCGAAACTCGAAAAACTAAATAGAGTTAGTTCCTAATTTTAATTAATGATCGGAAATTTCTCTTTCTTTTTTAACTTTAATTACGCCAAAAAATGGGATAAGCAAAAAATTTATTTAAGAAAAAATTATTAACTGTTCTGAAAACACAAATTATGTCGCACCAGAAACACTTGATAAAAGGAACATTACCACAAATAAAACAATTCAGAATAAAGTGATTAATTTTTAAAACAAATTTTGCGGAGGAATTTCAAAAGTTGGGTATTAAGTGTCAATTAGACCGTAATTTTCTATGAATATTTAAGGAAATATTACAAATAATTCGTTCCATTTAATTTTTTTCAATTGAGATACGATTGAGAAAGGTTAATAAAAACTTGGAAATTTGTGATGTATTTTTTGATAATTGTCTTTCACTGAAATGCATTGTTTGGTCTTCAGCGTGCCAATGCCATTGCCTTTGTGCCATTCCCTTTTCCCCATTCTCTTTTTGTCGTCATTGCCCAAATTGGCGGCTAACAGTGCGTGGATTATTAGCAGCGATGTTGAAATTGGTGACCACACAATAACATTTACAGACACTTGTTCAAAAGGCCAAATTTCGGTTGTAGAATCTTACGGAAAAGGAAAAAATGGTAACCAATGAAAAAACGCTTTTCCGAAATTTGTCGGAAAATATTCGAAATAAATTGACAATTGTTTGGTATAATGCCCTCGAACAACAATTTCGTATGCCTTTTTACATTTATTTTCTCGCTTTAGGAAGAAAAGGATAACAATTGGCCCATGGTTTCTCAAAATGAAACAAAATTTTTTGGAGGCAAATAAAAATATATCCGACGTTCAAAAATTGGATTTCAGCTTTTTGGAAGTATGGGACATTAACACTGATCCGTCAGATCTAAATGTACAAATAAAGCGACAGTACAAAAAATGGATTGGCCAATTGCACAAAAATGCCATCATCAGAATTAGCGGGGAGGACAAAGTCTTTGCGGAACGATTAAGAAAAGGTTAAAATGAATTAACAATTTTATTATTTATTTAATTACTTTGAATTATTTTTTATAAAAAATATTTATAATTTAATTGAAAATGTTTAGAATGTTCTACTTATCAAATTGTTAAGTTTCAACATATTCTAATTGATTTGGTCGAAGACTTAGGAAATGTTGAAGAAATTCTAAAAAAGATTCAAATTAATAATGCTCAACAAATTGTTTCAGAAAACACTTTCAACACTTCGCCAAAAAGGAAAAGCAAAGAAGAAATTCGGACAGAGGAAAAGCCAAAGTCCAAAAAGAAAAAACGAAAAAATAAAAATAAAAATTCAGAAAATATTGGGGAAAATGAAGAAATAATTGAAGTTGAAAATGAAAATAAAATTGAAACAAAAAATATTAAAGAAAGCGAAAATAAAATTAATTCAGAAGAATTAATTGAGCAAAACGAATCATCACAAAATTTTCATCCAAATTTTGCTGGAATAAAATTGGCCAAATTTGAAGATGGCACTTTTTTGGCCAAGATTTTTGCTCAAATTTTCGATAATGTTCAAAAAAACCCAGGTCCATCTGAAAGTTTAATTATTATAAGAATTAATAATTTCAATTTAAGATGATTTTGTTGATTTAAATTCATCTTCTCAACTGTTACATTTTGGCGTTTTTGCCAACGAAATTAGTAATAGAATAAAAGTTATTAATCTGTTGAAAAAAGCGCTGCCCGAAATTGATATTGGCCAAATTGATAATCTTAAAAATGAATGGGAGCAGTTGAAAAATGTCGAATTAGCGAAATTGAAAAATGGTGACAAATTAATTTCGATACTTTTTCTATTGTTAAAACAAATTGTTGGAAAAATGGACAAATTTGAACTGAAAAATGTGCAAAATTTAAATTCAAACGAAGAAAATTATGTCAAAGACCAATTAATTAAGGAAAAATTTTCCAAATTTATTGTCGAAAATTATGGCCAAAACAATTGGCGAAATTTAAGCCAACCAAACAAAATTGGCATAATGAAAGCGCTTTTTATGAACCAAAATATTGATGATGTTCTTGAAAGTGTCAAAATATATATAAATAAATATGAAAAATTAAATTCACAAATAAAATTGGGTAAGCCGTAATAAAAAAAAATAGTAATTATTATCATTATTATTATTATTTAAATTTTATTTTAAGACAAATATATTTTTGAAAAATCAAAACATGATCAGTTTCCACAACAAATATGGGATTTAAATGAAAAATTATATTTTGAAATTTCAAATGGATGGAAAGAAATGAATTATGATGAAATGACTTTTCGAACCGATAAAGTAGCAATAAAACAAAATAAATAAATTAATTTTTATTTTAGATTAAAAGTATTGTTGTTGACAAAAATGTATACAATGACTATGATTTAACTGCAACAGTCAGAATAACAAATGAATTAAGGAGCATTTTTGAGCAATGGGTAATTAATTAACAGAATTAGGGTTTAATAAAAAACAATATGAATTAAGCCTTCATTTTTTTTTCAAAATTAAATTTTTCAAAAATCTCCCTGTCTAAGATAGAGATGAAAATATTTATACCTAAGTTTTTCTTTGGAATTTCTTTATTTTGTTTAGTCAGCAGATGATGCCCGATTTCAAATGCCCGTTTCACATCATTTATTGCCAAATGTTAAATCATTAGAAACAATTTGCATTTTGCCACAAGGATTTGACATAAAAACAAATGTTTTTGGAATTTTGCCATGCGTTTTTAGTAAAATTCGCCCGTGCGATGACAATTCATTATACTGCAAATTTTGCAAGGCATTGAACTTAAAAATTTGCAATTTTATAATTTTTTATTTTTAAATTAAAAAAATATATTTTTGAAATATAAAACCATTTTTGCCATTTCTGTTTTAGGACCGACGATTTTTAATAAAACATCAAAAAATGGACAAATTGTCGCCAGTGCCGAAGTTGCAGTTCATTTTTATGGGTTTTCGTTTCGTTGTCCATTTTGTCGTTTTTCCGATGCCGTCCATTCCAAAATTAAATTTTGGTGCTCGGCAACTCAGCGTATTTATAAAAGATTTGGGGAGAAAATTGCAAAAATTGATCAAGGATTCTAATTATGTTGAAGAATATGATCCAAAAAAGAGAGCAGAATTGAAATGGAAGCTTGAAGAAGAGCTATTTTTAGACGGTAAATCGAAAATAATTTACAAGTTTTAATTAAATTATATTAATATTGGCGAATGGAAATTAAAATACCAAAAATTCTTAGTATTTTTGACATATAAAAATTTTAAAAATAAATTTTTGAATTTGATAATTGTTCAAAAAATAAATCTTCTTTTTTATGAAATTAGCAATTTGATAAAAATTTGGTGCTAAAAACAATTTAATTTTAAGATACTGATGAGGATAAAGTGTTAAGGATTTTGGATGAGCTTGACAAAATGAATAATGAGGAAGAAAAGAAAAATCATGAATTGAAACATAATTCGGCTGAAACAAAAACAAAGCAAAAAACAAAAATGGAAAAAAACAGAAAAGAAATTGAGAAAATGGGAGCAAAATTGAACATTTTACAGAGTAATTAATAATAATTAATAAATTAGAAATTAATGCAAAATTTTAAATATATTTTATTTTGATTTTTTTAGGACATGCAATTCAACTGAAAATATTGGAATTTCTATTGACAAGCGATGAATTGTTCCGAATAAATCATCGTTTTGACGAAAGAGTGACAAAGGGAAATACTTTAACAACATTCAGAACAACTTATGGCATTTTGGAATTATGGGCAAAAAGTTAATTAAAATTTTAAATAAAAAAATGAAAAATAAAATTTAGGAAAAAATATTTTTGACGAAAATATTGGCCATTTTAATGCGCAAGTGATTTGCATAATGCTGACCAAAGTGTTTCTGCTATTCCCTGGCAATGTTTCTGTGCCATTTTTGTTGGAAAAGTTTTTCCTAATTTATTCAATTTGGTAATTTGAAAAGATCGGATAAAAATAAAATTAATTAAATAATTATTTTATTGGATAATTTTTTAAAATAAATTATTAAAATATTTCAAATGGTTTATTTAAAACATTTGATTTATTTGCCATTTTTAAATTTAAATATATTTATATTTATTAATTTTATATAAATATTAAATGATTTTTTAAAAAAATGCAGGAATTGGCCTTTACCATTGCAATTGACTGACATTAAACCAAAAACGGAAGCAACAACAACAATTTCTGCTAAATTGAATAAAAAAATTAATAATTTGGACCAAAAAATTTCTATGGAAATGCCAATCATTGCGCCAGTATTTCCTGAACAAAATGTTCTGAATCTGATCAGTAGGGCTGCTAATTTTATGTAAATACATTTTTTTTCCTGGATTCTCCATAGCCTAATTAGTGGGAAAAACACTTTCTTTTTTGTGTTTGCGAACAAAAGTTGGGACTTTTATTTACATATTTTTACATATTTTCGGATTTTTCTACATATTACATATGTACATATTTTTATACATATTTTGGACTTTTTCGTACATATTTCGCAATTTTTCGTACATATTTTCATTTTTTTAACATATTTTGAGGATTTTGAAAAATTTATAGAAATTTTTTGTGAAAAATTAAAAAAATTTTTTGAAAATGTATCCCTAAAAATCGAATTTTTTTTCAAAAAATTATATATCAAAAATTAATTTTTGAAACATTAAAAGGTAATTCTAAGCCTATTTTTGTCATTTATATGGCATTTTGTGCCTATTTCACTTTTTACAAAGAATTTTTTTCCAAAAAATAACCATTAAAAAAATTTTTATTTACATATTTTAGTACATATTTGGGGGTTTTTGTACATATTTCATATATATTTTAGCATTTTTTATACATATTTTATTTACATAATTCGCGATTTTTCTTACATAAAATTAGCAGCCCTACTGATCAGTGCGACTGATGCAAGAAAAATTAAAAACGAATTTTTGCATGGTAAATTTTTTGAAAAATTAGCTTTATTTTTTATTATTAAATAATGTAAAAACATTTTTAGCATTTAAAACAATAAGGTCAATGAAAGAAAACGAAGATTTTATTACATTTTTGGAGGAAAAATTATAAGAAAAGAAAATATTTTTTAATGAAAACATATTATTTGTAATTGTATTGATGGTCTTTTTTAATTTATATTTTATACAATTAAATATTGCTATAACGACGATATTTATTATCTTTTTATGAAATTGTCAATTATTTTTACTGAATTTATCATATTTTTATTTAAAGAAATTAATGTATTTCGCAATGATAACATCGTTTCATTTTAAAGCTTGATAAACAAAGACAAAAATATTTAAAAAAAGAAAAAAATTGAATTAGTAAATTTGGAATTTTAAACATAAAACAATTTAAAAAATGGACAAATAAATATGACTTTATGAATGAGTATTTTTCGGCATTTGATTTAAAATTTAAATTTCCTCAGATGTTTTTTGTGTTTGATCAATTCGCTATAGCAAAAGTTGATCAATTGGCAATTTGTTATATTTTAGACAAAATAAAACAAATTTGTTAATGATCGCTTTAGGTGCAAAGGAATAATTCAATGAAAAGTCGGCACATCAAATAAACTTTAAGCATGTGCTTCAGAATTGGTGCAATAATCATTTATATTTAATAGAGATAATTAAAATTATCAAAAGTGGAATATATTTTCCGCAAAAATGTTTGCTTCTTTTATTTAAAATTAAATAATTTTTTTCTGTTTCTGTATATGTATATTTCAACCATAATTAATTTATAATCTAATAATTTTTGACATTTTTCCCAAACAAAATAATTGTTCGACTCAACGCGAGTTCAATAGAAAGCAAATTGTTTCGAAACAATTACATAATATAAAGTAGACGTTACATGGGTCCGAATATTACCGGTCTTTTTCAAAAAAAAATTCTTATGACGTAAAACAATTTTAATAATAATGTTTTATAATTTTTAAAGATTTTTCCAAATTACTTGGGAAATTTAATTTATTTAAATTAATCACTTTCATGTAATATATATGAAGAGATCATTTTAAAAATTTATTGCAATGCATTCAAAAGCATAATTGATGGATGGATAATCGATAATAAAGCGAAATAATAAATAATTTTCTTTTGAAAATAATAAATAATATTAATATTAAAATGCATGTGTTATGCTGTGCATGCACCTGTTCACAATAAATACAGAAGAAAATGAGCAAAACATAAATTTGGAAGTGAAAAATCCGAACAAAAAAATAAAAATTGAAGAGAAAAATAACGAGAAGGACACCACCACCAGCAGCAGCAGCAATTATTCGGATTATTCTGCTTCATCTGCTGATAATTCTGCTGATGGTGAGGAAATGGACTCAATTTGTTTGGGTGCCGATAAAACTTTAAAAAACTTTACAAATTTTACTTTATTCTGTTGCCGTACATTAAAATTCGAAATGAATGTCTTAATTTGTTGGACCATTCAGATTTTATAAAATCTCCTGATTATTTGTAATTATTTGTTTAAAATAAATGATAAGAAATTAAGGAAATACAGAGGAAAGTGACTCAGAAATTCATGCAAAACTGAAAGAATATCAAAGAATTAAAAAAGAAAACCCAAAATTTAGTGACGAAAAAATTGCTAAAAAACATTTTGGCGTCAACCCAAAAACATTGTACAAATGGAAAGTGAAATTTGACTATCAAAGTAAGCTAATGCTTAACAGTAATAATTAGGGATTGATATTTTGGTGATTATTTTCAAAATTTTCTAAAGTCCTTAAAAAATGCAATAAAAAAAGAATAAAAAGCAAACCAAACCTTACAAATAGGATTCAAATTTTCAAAGCATATCCCCTAAAGAGGATTTTCTACAAAATTTCAAAAATTAAACATTTAGCTGAATTTACATAAATTCTATAAATTAAGAAAGACAACATTCGCACGAAGAAATTGCAAAAATAATCAAATTATATAAAAACTGAAAGAAAAAAACATGGAATTTACCGACAAAAAATTTGCCGATAAATTTGGCATCACCACCACAACACTAATGACTTGGAAAAACAATTTTGGGCTTGAAAGTAAGTTTTTTGTAGTAACAAAAATTCTTAATATTTGTTAAGAATGCCATACGTTCTCCAGTGGAGAACAAATACAGAAATTCATGGACAAATATCATAAAATCAAGGATAATTATCCGAATATTACCGACGCAAAAATTGCGAAACATTTTGGAATACATCGGCGAACATTATATTTGTGGAAGAAGAAATATGGACACATGAAAAGCAATTACTCTTTATTTATATTTAATTATTCATTATTGAGATGATTTTCTCAGCATTTGCTCTTTTTGTTTTCGTCACAGTTTTTTGTTCGGTTACCAAAAAAGGAAAAATCATTTTCAAAAAATTTTTATTGTACGAAAACTCAGAGATATAAGTATTAATTTAATTCTTTTATAGAATAATTTGCGAATAATTATTACCTATTTAAGAGCCAAATCCTTTCTATACTGAAAAGGATAAATTTAATGTGATCAAATGCTACAAAAAGCTGGTAAAAAGTGGAGATTATGCGAACGATTATGAAATTGCAAAAAAATTAAACATTCATCGGACAACTCTGAACAGATGGAAAAAAGAATTTGGTTTAGAAAGTAAATTTTAAACATTAATTAGCATATAATGATAGAAATATATAGATAATTAATAAAAATATTAAAACTTACAAAAGCATAAATTATGTAAAACAATTGAAAAAGCAAAACAAAGAAATGAGTGATAAAAAAATAACAGAACAATTAAAAATAAACAAAAAAACATTGAAAAATTGGAAATTTGAAATTGGAAAAGCGGGCCTTAAAAGGTAACATTTGAATATTCAATAATATTTTTAATTTTTTGCTCAGTCTGATCGGGGCATTCATTTTCAAATTCCATGCGATATTTTAGCCGAATATTTTTAAATCGAATTTCAAATTACTAGAAAGAAAAAGTCACGATTTTCATTTTTAAAATTATTATTCAATTACCTACTTCGCCTCGTCTTTTTTTTCGCTTTTTTGCGTCTCATTTTTCTCTAATTTTTTCCCCATTTTCGTGCCGTCGTCATCCCCTGCCAATTATCCGCTGCTTTATATTCTTTAACATTTATTTGTCCGTTTTTGTTGCCTTTGAAAATCTATATTTTTTTTCCTGGACTGTGGAGGACCTGAAACGCACGAAAAACATGTTTTAGCTTGGTTTTAGAGCTTTAGGATGGATTTTATATCCATTTTCCATATTTGCCATTTAGGTCCATATTTTGGCATTTTTCCAAAAAACCTCTATTTGAACTGCCCCCATCAGCTAAATTTGCCGGTTTGACCAACTATGTACATAAATATGTAAAAAAAATCCCAAAAAAAAAACCCCCAAATATGTAAATAAATTTTTATTAAATGGTTATATTTTTTTAACTAGCGGGTGCGTGAACCGTCGGGTATTTAGTGGGGATAAAGCGCTTCGCGCTTCTTGAGCTTCGCTACCTAGATAAGCTATCTGGTTGTATAAGAGATTTGGAATTTTGAAAAAATTTGCAGGGTTTTAAGGCCGATTCGCGCACGTTTCTAATTTTGTTGGGCATTTTCTGCCGCTTCACGGCCTCAGACGGGCGCTTCGTGCCCGTATTAAATTTGGTGATTTTTAGGCCGCTTCGCGGCCTCGAGCGGGCGCTTCGCGCCCGTTTTAAATTTTGTTGGGCTTTGACGGGCGCTTCGCGCCGGTTTTTTAAATTTGTTGAGCTCAGACGGGCGCTTCGCGCCCGTTTCTAAATTTTCAGATTTTTAGGCCGCTTCGCGGCCTCGAGCGGGCGCTTCGCGCCCGTTTTTTAAATTTTGTTGGCCTTGGACGGGCGCTTCGCGCCCGTTATTAAATTTAGTTGGACTCAGACTGTCGCTTCGTATAACCTGGGTGGGAGAGGTGCAACCACAGCTGGAATAATAATTTTTAAAAATTTTAAAATAAATTAATCCTTCATCTATTGCAAATAATGTTAAGCATATAATTATTTTTTTTAATTGAAATCGAAATGAAATTATTTTTTGACAAATTCAAATAAAAATAAAACATTAAATTAATTAAATAAAAAAAATTAATTAATTTAAATAAAACATACATCAAAAATAATTTAATTTAAATTAAAATTTTTATTATTATTAATAAAATAAAAACTACTTTAAATCAATTAAAAAGGTGGTAAAATAAAAATAATATACACCGCCCGGTTTCGAACTTGCCCCCCCCCAAAAAATGATGCCTCAGAATCCCCAATCACACGGGGATTCTGAGGCCTTGACGATGTCATAACTGAAATCTGATTACATATTCGTGATCAGCGTCCTAAATTGGCCTAAAAGACATATTTTTTGAAGATTTCTGATAAAAAAATTTTTACTCAAAAATCCTGGTCACCCCCCTTTGGTCCCGAATCCCAAAATCACTTTTATTTTTATAACAATTTTTAAAAATGTGATAAAAATCTAAAATAAATTTTATCTTATAGAGCAAAAAATTGCCGATTTTTGTAGTATTTTAATTTTCCAGAGTGACTTTTCAGAACCGAGGTATAAAAATTTTTCTGAGAAATCGAATTTTTCCAGAAATTCTGGAATAACTTTTTTCTTTTTAGAGATAGAAATTCCTAATAAATCCAATAAAATTCTTCTTATTTTTCGCTATTTTTAAAGCTTTATTACATGAAAATCGTCACACAATGAAATGAGCTATGAATTTTCAAATTTTAACCCAAATTTCCAAGGGCCAAAAAACTGCCAAAAAATAAAGAATTTTTAAAAAATTCCAAAAAATATGAAACTGAAAATTAACATCATATTCGTGCTCAGCACCATAAATTACCCCAGAAAAATATTTTTGACCCCTATTTTCGTCCGAAAAAAAATTCCGGAAAATTTCTAGGGGGCCTAGCTCAAAAATTTGTGAAAATTTCCGCCCATATAGCACACCGTTCAATAAAGCTCAAAAAGCTCTACAATTTTGCTCTAAGCAAACCAATTTTTGGTTAAAACCGACTCCTGACGAGTTATGGGCCCGGGACTCAAATGTCCCGCTCAGGCCAAAATTTTTTTCTATTTCCGGGAAAAAATCGAAATTTTTTCGAAAAAATACCATTCGATAGAGCTCGAAAAACTGTTGCTTGAAAGTGGTCTCCGTTTTTCTGAGAAAAATCGGAAAAAAATCCTAAAATTCAAAAACCCCAAAACCTACTTTTAGGCCTAACTCGAGAAATTTTGAAAATTTTCAAAATTTTAAAATCTGGAAAAATCTAACTCACTGAGCTCTATAATAAGTCTGCTGGCGCCCCCCGCTCAGATCAAAGCTTAATGAGTTATTCGACGGGGACTGAACTGGACAAAGTTGGTACTGAAAAAGTCCACGAACCTACAGCCTTCCCTATTGTAGGTAGACGCCTGGAATTTTTTTTGTTTTTTAGAAAAGACTTCAACTTAGGACCCTATCAGCGGAAACTTTTTGATTAGAGTTTCAGAAAAAAAGTTACGGGCCTTCAAACGCAAGCAAAATCGGGAAATAAGCACCTGGTACTCAGTTGACACTCTGACAAAAAACCTATAGTTTTCCCAGATGTCCCGTCCCAAGACGCATAGGTATGCCAAATTTCAGCCCCCTAGCTATTCCCGGTCTTGAGATTTCCTTTTTGCCAACGAAACCCCTTGTCGATATAACATATATTGAAAAACCCTCGTTAAGTATGAAATAGGAACAAAATGCCATAAAAATTACTTAAATAGTCTTACATAGATAGAATCACTTTTAGTATTTTAAATGTTAGTTTTTTGGTATTTTTTCGTGGGTATTTTTCGCAGTTGACAATAAATTTGAAAATTTTGGTATCATTCGTCGAAAGCTATTGTTGAGAAGCTTTTTCTAAGAAATTGCTAACCGATTGGATGAGTTAGAAAAAAGATACGGCGTTCAAAACTTTGTTTTTTGGATCAATTTTCAATGGGTTTTGTCCCGCAGATTGTTGCCACCCATTCAAATTCCAAAAAAGAAAAAACTTCAAAATTTCGACTAATTTAAACTTTTTCGCAATTTTCATGTATAACTTTGTTGGTAATTGTCTGATCGCGAAGTGATAGCTTAGAACTAGCTGTGAACATGTTTTAGCTTTCGATGATACTACCAACAATGTTGGATTTGGATCCAAAGAAAAAAGTAATAGCCAAAAAAAATGCAAATTTTTGAAAATCTGTACACAGATAATTAACAAGTACCCATTTTTTTACTGAAAGTTCGAAAGTTTGACTTTTGTTTGAATTCTGGTCCGGGGTTTTGTCAGATTCGTGATCTGCGACCTCAAAACTCGAGTAAACGTTTTTTATGACTATTTTGCTCGATTGCCACTAAAAATTTTTTTTCATGATTTTGTTTTTTTTTAATATGTACAATGGGGAAAAAGGAATTTTTTTCCATTTTATCATATGTGGCACAAATGGATAAATGCGTTACAATGTGAAGTGAAGTTAGCAGAAAATGGGACATATGCATTACATTGTGAAGTGAAGTTAGCAGAAAATGGGACATATGCATTACATTGTGAAGTGAAGTTAGCAGAAAACGGGACATATGCATTACATTGTGAGGTGAAGTTAGCACAAAATGATACAGAATAGGCACAATTACTGACGACGCAAAACAATCTCGATCAGTGACAAAGCAAATTGCGAGATCGATGGCCCATCCAACTGGTTCAGAAGATTCTGCGCGTGCCCGCCTCCTTCGTTGTTAGTGTGAAGAGCCGCCACCATCTGGTCCGCTGCCAACACGAGACGGTAACTTGCTGGGATGATTGCGTCGTTTTGGCGCCGGATTTCTCTCTCCAGTTCCTTGGATGTGCGTGCGCTCTCCTCCATTGCCGTTGCGGTCCTTTCCAAAGCTGTTGCGCACCGCTCTCCTGCATTTGCGAGCCTCTCCAAAAGAGCACTGTTTTCGAGAAGCACCTGAAATTTAAAAAGCTTATTTTTTGTTATAATGTAAAAAAGCATTATACTCGGCTTTTGGCATTGTCCGAGTCCAACTGCTTTTCGCCGGGCACTCCATTCTGCGCACGTTCAGTGGCATTGTCGTCCAAACGTTCGTCGCCGGGCACTCCATTCTGCGCATGTTCAGTGGCATTGTCCGAGTCCAAACGTCGGTCGCCGGGCACTCCATTCTGCACACGTTCAGTGGCATTGTCCGAGTCCAAACGTCGGTCGCCGGGCACTCCATTCTGCACACGTTCAGTGGCATTGTCCGCGTCCAAAGGTTCGTCGCCGGGCACTTCATTCTGCGCACGTTCAGTGGCATTGTTCGCGTCCAAAGGTTCGTCGCCGGACAATCCGTCCTGCTGCTGTTCGTTCATTCCATTGTTCGGCCTAGAAGCAATAAGTTCCTGAAATTTGAAAAATTTTTTGTTAAACTGTGGTAAACAATGCATTATTACTTGCGATCGGTTCTTCATATCCGTGTAGCGCATTTGGGCAACGAATATCGGCAGAGGGAGGCAAATGCTGATATTGGAAAATAAGGCAAGCAAATGGAAGAGCCAAAGACGGAGGCAAATTCTGATATTGGAGAATAAGGCAAATGGAAGAAACCCTAACAATTTCTTATTTATATACTCTTCCCACGCTAGTGAGGGAAGAACTGTTGGTTGCCGATTAATGACTAAATTTTCTTTATGGCAGATACATATAGGTATTCAAAAAATACTTGGCTTAATGTTCTTTGAATAAAAAAAAATACAATGGGCGGATTCTGCGGGATCCCGCACAAAAAACCATATTTGGGGATTTCGCTGCGGGTTTAGGATTAAACATTTCAAACAAAAAAATTATCGGCAGATTTGAAAAATTATCGGCAGATTTGAAATAAATCTATCAAATAAGTTCAAGGAGTGTAAATTTGTTATTGCTTAGACTATTGACAATGTTTTAATCCAGAACAAAAACTGAACCAATTAAATTATGCAACAACAAAAGTCGCCCATTGGGCCATCGATTTGTTTGAATTTCGGAACGGAAATGAAGAGGCTCAATGCATGGAATGTGGAAAAAGGTTGAATTATTTTCAAATTAATGTAGAATCACGGATATTTCTCTGGCAGTTGGGAAAGTACAGATGCTATGACCGCACACATTATGGACAAACACCCGCACTATGCGGCAAAACTGTTGGCCAAACAGCTCGAATTTGACGGAGGAAGCTGCCATTTGCAGCAAATTGCAAAAGTGGAGAGGGCGGAAGAGACTGAAGTGAGTGGAAAAGGAAAAAGGCAAATTGGAAATGGAAGAAGTGCTCACAAAAAAGAAGCTGGACTATTACGTAAAAATGTTGCGGCACTTTTGCTGTTTAATGCCCCCCAAAAAATATAAAAAGTGGGTCCTTTTATTTTGTTAAAAATTTTTTTGTCATTAGTCGAGAAAATTTTCACGGGCATTTCGGAGGGCTAAAACGAACCTGACAGCTCTTGCAATTCCAAATCTCTTCAAAAAGGTCCTCATTTTAGATTTTTCTGGGGCCCTAAACAGCAAAAATGCCAAAAAAAAATTTCGCGGCTCGGAATCTTTGTTTCAAAAGTCTGGCAATTTTTTAACGCTCTGTTTAATAGAAAAAAATAATAGTGACCAACTTCAACTCCTCCTAATGGTGACAAAATGGGCTTTTCAAGAGCTTGGCAGTTTTTTAATGGAAATTCGAAAATTAAAAATAAATATAAAAATTAATTGGGTTCAAAAAACAATACCCCGATGATTTTTACTGTGACATTTTTGTCAAAAATAAACGTTCTATCAATTAACATCAGTGCCATTCGTTCGTCGTCGGCGGTGCCGCCGGTACAAACGACTGAAAGTGCCAACGACACAAAAGGGAAAGAGAGTGACGACGGCAATTGTTGTTTGGATTATGCCGCGTGCAATGGCAGCACATCGGAAACATTTTCGACCACTTCCTCCGTCACTTCAGCATCACATCAGTCTGAGTCCAAGCACAGTTCGCCTCGGCTGACTCCGAATTTCCAAAATGCCAATGCCGTCGCCTTCGTCCGGGCGTCGGCATCGCCTCCCCAACTTTTCCCATTGTTGGACACAACAAATGCTGCCGAGGACATCAACAGCAGTTTCTGCACGCTGTCGACGACGGCGACACCAACGACGGCACGCCACCCAAAAGCGGAAACAACGGCACAGGGCACTGATGAGGCCCCCAGTGATGGCAACAATCCGGCCATTTTCAAGGACAAATTTGGCAAAGAGTGGCGCCTGCTCGTCCAAACCGATGTCGCACAGTTGGACCAAATCGCCGACCAAAACTTTTTACGTCGCAAAGGGACGCCGAAATATGACGGGCGCATTTGCTTAAGGTGCTGACAATGAGTGGTCAACCGCAGTACAGCAATTTTGCTGCCAAGTTTTTCCATGCCATTGCTTAATTTTGATTTGGTGATGGTGCCGTGCCATCCAAGAAAATCTCCCATTTTGGGGTTTTTAAAAGAAATTTAATCGGAGCCATCCGGGGGATGATTCAGTTATATAATGGCATCACCGCCCATTCGCTTGGTCACTTTCAGTTATTGCTGGAGCGGTCCTTCGTCGTCCGCTGAGCCGTGTCCCCACCGGGGACTGTTTTTGCCGGAGCGGCAAGCGCTGTTCTATCGTTGAACACACAATCATCCAACAGCAACAACACCGGCAGAAGCATCAGCAAAGACGACGCCCAAAGCGGCATCGAAGAAACAGCAAAATGCCAGTGCCAAAAGGGGAGAGGAGGGGGCTGTTATTCAGCGACAACCATGGCACAGCAGCGGCAAAGCGGTTGTTGTGCCAGCAATAAGGACACGGTGTCGCCATTTTCTGCCGCACTGCCCGACATTGGTGCGATGGCAATTTGTTCAGGGGGACGGGGGGGAGAACAGGAGGAACATTCCGATGGATGCCAAATTTGGGCGAAAGGAGCGCCCTCTTCATTCGAATGGGGAGCTATTTTGAGTACCAGGACAAGTCATAGATTTATAATTGTACATCGTAAATGTATCTTAAGATTTTGAAATTTACTAAAATGGGAGCAATTCTGCTGCTGCTTTTCATCCCTTGGTACATAAATCGGAGTGATTAAACGATCAAAATTCTAACAAAAATAAACTCCGGTTGTTAATTGTATGTCAGCAAATTAACTCAAAAACTCTGTTTTGTAGACAATGCCATCTTCGATGAACACAAAATCAGCGTGATCAACACGGGAATGATCAGCCACAGTTTGGCACCGCCGCCGCCGTCGCATTGTGACAAATTTGGCAAACAATGGCCGTGGCTTTTCGCTTTGGACGACATGACGAGGACCCGGAGAGAATGCGACAATTCCGACAAGCCTATTGCTTAAATTGTGAAAGGTGAGCAGCGAGGGGGGGGGGGGGGCAAACGGACGAATTTCGTGTGCATAGGCAGTGCCAGGACAAAAAGTGAATCTCGCGAATTATAAGCAGTTTCAGAACAAAGAAAAGAGGGGAGGGGCTTGGGTTGGTATTTCATAGAGCCAGGTGGCCCTAAATGGAGAAACTGGCATCGACATTCAATGACGAGAAATTTTAATAAAATAACGCATTATTTATACTGTTTTTAAAATTTGCTCTTCTAATTTCAGGTGATTCTCGGAGACAGTGAAAATGGGTCCAATGGAGAAAAGCAGTGATCAGCCGGATGATGAAACAGATGCACGTGCACTTGAGCGGAACACAACGGAATTGGACCGGAGCGCAACTGCACTTGAGCGGAGCGCAACTGCACTGAGCGGAACACAACTGCACTGGAGAGCACTGAGCGGAACACAACTGCACTGGAGAGGAGCGGAGCGCAACTGCATGGAACGGAGCGCAACTGCACTGGAGCGGAGTGCAACTGCACGAGCGGAACGCAACTGCATGGAACGGAGCGCAACTGCACTGGAGCGGAGTGCAACTGCACTGGAACGGAGCGCAACTGCACTGGAGCGGAACGCAACTGCACTGGAGCGGAGCGCAACTGCACTGGAGCGGAGCGCAACTGCACTGGAGCGGAGCGGAGCGCAACTGCACTAAGCGGAACACAACGGAATTGGAGCGGAGCGCAACTGTACTTGAGCTGAGCGCAACTGCATGGAACGGAGCGCAACCGCACTGGAGTGGAGGGCAACTGCACTGGAGTGGAGGGCAACTGCACTGGAGCGGAGCGCAACTGCGTGAAGTCGAGCGCAACTGCACTGGGGCGGAGTGCAACTGCACTGGAGTTGAGCGCAACTGCGTGAAGTGGAGCGCAACTGCACTGAAGCGAGTGCAACTTCACTGGGGCGGAGTGCAACTGCAGCATTTTTTGATACCAAAATCGTTAAGGTCAACCGAATTTGACAAACTTGCGAAAAAACACTTAGACCATATACTTATGTTGCATACTGTACATCGTCACTGATTGTGCCTATCCTGTATCATATTTGTGCTAACATTCACTTCACATTGTAACGCATATATCCCATTTTCGGCTAGAGTTGGATTCAAGGGGTAAACCAAAAATACGTTTAATGGTTCTTAAATGGCGTATAATTAATAGATATGATCATTTTTTGCCGCAAAACTGTCAATTTCTTGGCGAAATGCAATTTTTTTTTTCGAAAAAATGGACAAAATTGGGCAATTGTAGCCTTTTAAAGGGGTCAAACCAACACACATCTAGTATCATTCGAAAGCTCTTGACGAGTTAAGTCTAAAAATCAAAGAAAAAAGTCCAACCGACGCCATCTAAGCACCGGAACAACTGAGTCCCAACGGAAATGGACATTTCAGTACCAAAGAAAAAATGGATGGGCAAAAAATATTTTAAAAAGCAAAATTCGCAAAAGGGAGCATGCGAAGACGGAGCAAGTAGTGGGGCGAGACGAAGGGCAGAGGAAGCAGTCTGACGAGCGCCACAGGCGGTTGACTGCGGGGCGGGGGCCCGAAGGGCCCCCGCCAATCAGTCAACCGCCTGCGGATCACGCGCGGAATTCTTCCGTAGCCCGTAGTCTCGCCCCACCTACTGGCCGCCGTAGTCGAGTGTGCGGCGGTTTTTTAGCGCAATACTCGATATTCAAGGCTAAAACATTTTTTATGTTCTATAAAAAAAATAATTTTTTAACTATTCACTTGGTACTGAAATGTCCATTTTCGTTGGGACTCAGTTGTTCCGGTGCTTAGATGGCGTCGGTTGGACTTTTTTCTTTGATTTTTAGACTTAACTCGTCAAGAGCTTTCGAATGATACTAGATGTGTGTTGGTTTGACCCTTTTAAAAGGCTACAATTGTCCATTTTTTCGAAAAAAAAAATTGCATTTCGCCAAGAAATTGACAGTTTTGCGCCAAAAAATGATCATATCTATTAATTATACGCCATTTAAGAACCATTAAACGTATTTTTGGTTTACCCCTTGAATCCAACTCTTACCCCATTTTCTGCTAACTTCACTTCACATTGTAACATTCTGCTCATATCTTTCCCATTGTATAAAAACAAAATCATGAAATATTTTAAGGATAATGTCTCGTCGGTATAATTTTAAAGTTATAATTTTTTTTAAACTTTCTCATGTCTAAAAATAATTTTGTTGGCGGGGGTCCCTTCGACCCTTCTCTCGTCGCTTGCAAATGTACACCACCAAATTGGCGCCATAAGAGCAATCCGTAACCGGCTTAAGCACCCAAAATAGCAAAAATTTAATTTCTAATAATAGATTTTTCAAACGAACTTCTAAGTACTTAACTGATAATTCCATGAAATTAAAAATTATTTTATACCTGTTCACAAAGTTAAACGTGATTACAGGTACCCGGTTTAAAAATTAATACCCGGCTTTTCAATACCCGGGCTCGGCTTTTGCCCAAATACTCGGGCCCGTGCAACCCTATAAAAAACTATTATCTGTTTAGATATAATTATTTTCAATATCTGAGTTTCTGAAAGAGGCAGAAAAATTAGTTACAGTCATGGTCATATGTTTACTGACATTTCCTTAGAATTATTTACCAAGAAAAGTATGGACCAAATTGTCATAACATTTTTTGTAACATTTTTAAAATATTTATAGGTCAAAAATTATGAAATAATTCATACTAACATAACTTTTGATGCTGGTCAAAAAAGTCTTTTATTCGAACTTGATCAGATCACTTCTTCATGATGATCTGAACACCACAAAATACACTGAAAATTGGGGACGTTTACAACAAAAAAAATTCCTAAGGGGTTGGGTTTTTCTTCAAAATTTTGGGTAGGCCAATTAGAAGGAGCACAAAAGACTTACTACCGATTCACTTTTTGAATGATGGGGTTATGACTTATTCCAGCTTAGGTATGCGCACTTTAGTTTCGGTGTCTACAAAGAGTACTGTATTTCTTAAGAAAATAGTGCATTTTACAGTAGAAATGATCAGCATCAAAACTGAAATGCCTTTACCTCAGCGGGCATAACTAGGGTGGGTCGGAACCGGTGCGGGGGCGTGAATTCCTGGTCCTCCGAGGTCCCGGATTTTGAAAAAATCCCAGTCCCGGTTTTGCCAGTCCCGGTCCCGTCCGGACTAAATAAGCATTAGTAAGAATGGGGGTCTGGGTGAAAAATTAGTGATGAAAATTGGAGTAAAGGAAATTTTAAAAATATTAATATATTCTTAAAAGTAACACTGAAAGTTGTCAGCAGATGGCCTAGTGGCTAATCTTCTTCATTTTCTACTTCTTTCCCATGGTTCAATCTCTTACAGAAATTAAAATATTTCGACTTTTCTTTTTGTATACTCATGGGTTTTCTATCGACAAAATATGATTTAATTCAATGAAAATAGTGAAAATTTGTGATAAAATTTCTCTTTGTTGCACAGTACGAGTTGGGAAAATTAGTACGAGTTGGGAATCTTAGTACGAGTTGGGAAACTTAGTACGAGTTGGGAATCTTAGTACGAGTCGGGGTACCAGTACGAGTTGGAGCAGTACGAGTTGGCCTAGTACGAGGCCAGCACATGTATTTCCACTATAACTTTTTTATTTGTTATCCAAATCCAACAATCTTTGTACCATTCGAGAGCTCTTCAGATGCTCTAATAGCCTGCAAAATTTTATCAATTTTGAACAAATTTATGGCCAAAAAGGTTGGAAAAATTGGTTTTTTGAATTCTTCAGGCCATAACTTTTTTGAACCTCAACGAAATTTTTCAGAATTTTGCAGACTAATAGAGGACACTTAAGGCTTTCGAATGATACCAAACATATTGGATTTGGTTGATAACGAAAAAAGCAATAGCCAAAAAGTGCTGGCGCCCAAACGTGCCGGCGCCCAACTGAGCGAGTCCGGCACCACCGGACCCCCTTCTTTCCCAAAAGTTTTTTGGAAAAAGCGCGCCGAAAAAAGTGGTGTGAAAAGCATATCTGAATTTCTAATAATATGCGATCATTTAGTCCAAAAATAATTGAAATAATTTTAATAAATTTTGTTTGAAACACTGATTAAATATTTTAAATTTAATTTTGCGTTAACTTTTGGGTTTTATAAAATAAAAAAACTGCAGTTAAGCGGAGCGCACAAACACCTGTTGGACGACTGGAAAGAGAAATTCATCACCTCAATGACGCAGTTATCCCAGCAAGTCGCTGTCTCGTGAAGTCTTTTGAACAGATGTTTTGCGGCTCGTCACGGATTATCAATGTTGGTTGACAAGCTCTGTTTGCGAATTTTCTGAATCGCCTGGACTGGACTGACCATCAGTCACTCAATTTAGTCGGCACTTTCGCCTTTGGTCAGCGTCAACGGGTAAAATTGTAATTTTTAAGGATTGTTGAGAAAAATAATCTAATTTTCTCTAAATCTCTTGCTTTTGACTAGAGATCGGATCGGTCGGTTTTTTTCGGTATTCGGTTTCGGTTTTTGACCGAAAAAACCAACCGAGAAATTTTTGAATTTTTCGGTTTTTACACCGAAACCGACCGACCGAAATAATCAAAAAACCGACCGACTTTTTTAATGCGATTTGTTAACAGATTTTGTCCAAAATTGACAAATTTTTTCAATTTTGAGCCAATTTTTTTAAGAAAATTTAGGATTTTTAGGGTCCGGTTATGCCGATAGGAGCCGCTGGAGGAAATTTTTAAGAATTTTTGGACAAAATGCCAAATATTTTTGGATAAATTAATTTATTTAAAATGAACTCATTTTCATCGCAAAGTTCATTCAAAATTTGTGAAATTTTCCCGGCGGCGCCTATCGCACCGCCGGATGGCATCCACATTATTATTAATATCTTTTTTTTAAATTTGACCCAAAATAGCAAAATAGTCAATTTCCTACAAACTCTGTTAACAAATCGTATTAAATTTTCAAAGAATTTCTACGGCGTGAACCCCCCTCTGTTCCTAGTTTTTTGAAAAATTGCGCAGCAAAAAAGCGGTTTTGAAAAGCAAAAATAGTCAAATTTATGGACCATTAAGAGTTCTTAGGAAATTTCATAGTAAGAAACTTTCAAGTGCTTTCTATTGAACTCGCGTTGAGTCGAACAATTATTTTGTTTGGGAAAAATGTCAAAAATTATTAGATTATAAATTAATTATGGTTGAAATATACATATACAGAAACAGAAAAAAATTATTTAATTTTAAATAAAAGAAGCAAACATTTTTGCGGAAAATATATTCCACTTTTGTTGATTTTTTTATAATTTTAATTATCTCTATTAAATATAAATGATTATTGCACCAATTCTGAAGCACATGCTTAAATTTCTTTAGTTTATTTGATGTGCCGACTTTTCATTGAATTATTCCTTTGCACCTAAAGCGATCATTAACAAATTTGTTTTATTTTGTCTAAAATATAACAAATTGCCAATTGATCAACTTTTGCTATAGCGAATTGATCAAACACAAAAAACATCTGAGGAAATTTAAATTTTAAATCAAATGCCGAAAAATACTCATTCATAAAGTCATATTTATTTGTCCATTTTTTAAATTGTTTTATGTTTAAAATTCCAAATTTACTAATTCAATTTTTTTCTTTTTTTTATATTTTTGTCTTTGTTTATGAAGCTTTAAAATGAAACGATGTTATCATTGCGAAATACATTAATTTCTTTAAATAAAAATATGATAAATTCAGTAAAAATAATTGACAATTTCATAAAAAGATAATAAATATCGTCGTTATAGCAATATTTAATTGTATAAAATATAAATTAAAAAAGACCATCAATACAATAACAAATAATATGTTTTCATTAAAAAATATTTTCTTTTCTTATAATTTTTCCTCCAAAAATGTAATAAAATCTTCGTTTTCTTTCATTGACCTTATTGTTTTAAATGCTAAAAATGTTTTTACATTATTTAATAATAAAAAATAAAGCTAATTTTTCAAAAAATTTACCATGCAAAAATTCGTTTTTAATTTTTCTTGCATCACTCGCACTGATCAGATTCAGAACATTTTGTTCAGGAAATACTGGCGCAATGATTGGCATTTCCATAGAAATTTTTTGGTCCAAATTATTAATTTTTTTATTCAATTTAGCAGAAATTGTTGTTGTTGCTTCCGTTTTTGGTTTAATGTCAGTCAATTGCAATGGTAAAGGCCAATTCCTGCATTTTTTTTAAAAATCATTTAATATTTATATAAAATTAATAAATATAAATATATTTAAATTTAAAAATGGCAAATAAATCAAATGTTTTAAATAAACCATTTGAAATATTTTAATAATTTATTTTAAAAAATTATCCAATAAAATAATTATTTAATTAATTTTATTTTTATCCGATCTTTTCAAATTACCAAATTGAATAAATTAGGAAAAACTTTTCCAACAAAAATGGCACAGAAACATTGCCAGGGAATAGCAGAAACACTTTGGTCAGCATTATGCAAATCACTTGCGCATTAAAATGGCCAATATTTTCGTCAAAAATATTTTTTCCTAAATTTTATTTTTCATTTTTTTATTTAAAATTTTAATTAACTTTTTGCCCATAATTCCAAAATGCCATAAGCTATTCTGAATGTTGTTAAAGTGTTTCCCTTTGTCACTCTTTCTTCAAAACGATGATTTATTCGGAACAATTCATCGCTTGTCAATAGAAATTCCAATATTTTCAGTTGAATTGCATGTCCTAAAAAAATCAAAATAAAATATATTTAAAATTTTGCATTAATTTCTAATTTATTATTAATTACTCTGTAAAATGTTCAATTTTGCTCCCATTTTCTCAATTTCTTTTCTGTTTTTTTCCATTTTTGTTTTTTGCTTTGTTTTTGTTTCAGCCGAATTATGTTTCAATTCATGATTTTTCTTTTCTTCCTCATTATTCATTTTGTCAAGCTCATCCAAAATCCTTAACACTTTATCCTCATCAGTATCTTAAAATTAAATTGTTTTTAGCACCAAATTTTTATCAAATTGCTAATTTCATAAAAAAGAAGATTTATTTTTTGAACAATTATCAAATTCAAAAATTTATTTTTAAAATTTTTATATGTCAAAAATACTAAGAATTTTTGGTATTTTAATTTCCATTCGCCAATATTAATATAATTTAATTAAAACTTGTAAATTATTTTCGATTTACCGTCTAAAAATAGCTCTTCTTCAAGCTTCCATTTCAATTCTGCTCTCTTTTTTGGATCATATTCTTCAACATAATTAGAATCCTTGATCAATTTTTGCAATTTTCTCCCCAAATCTTTTATAAGTACGCTGAGTTGCCGAGCACCAAAATTTAATTTTGGAATGGACGGCATCGGAAAAACGACAAAATGGACAACAAAACGAAAACCCATAAAAATGAACTGCAACTTCGGCACTGGCGACAATTTGTCCATTTTTTGATGTTTTATTAAAAATCGTCGGTCCTAAAACAGAAATGGCAAAAATGGTTTTATATTTCAAAAATATATTTTTTTAATTTAAAAATAAAAAATTATAAAATTGCAAATTTTTAAGTTCAATGCCTTGCAAAATTTGCAGTATAATGAATTGTCATCGCACGGGCGAATTTTACTAAAAACGCATGGCAAAATTCCAAAAACATTTGTTTTTATGTCAAATCCTTGTGGCAAAATGCAAATTGTTTCTAATGATTTAACATTTGGCAATAAATGATGTGAAACGGGCATTTGAAATCGGGCATCATCTGCTGACTAAACAAAATAAAG